>OX336389.2:237152710-237878998 GCA_946902985.2 Meconema thalassinum | reverse complement strand
TAATAAATCAAATTATAGCCAACATAAAAATAAAGATAAAACGATTCCCAAACCGGACAGTAATGAGAAAAAATTTGCGCGTTTCAACTATGTGAATGCGAAATACATATAAAATCACTAACCTATTCAGAAAACAAGGCATAAAGATAGCTTTCACGACGAAAAACACAACCGCTAGGCACCTCCTAAATAGTAATCTAAATAAACGTGACCCGTATTCAAGGTCAGGGGTATATTCTATAACGTGCCAAGACACCGATTGTCAAGCTAATTACATCGGGCAGAGTGGAAGGCGAGTAGACACACGTTATAATGAACATAGGGATGCGATAAGATACGAAACACATTCAGCCGTGTGCGAACATATGTGTGACGCAGGGCACAGCTTTACCAACATAGAGTCGGACCTTAAAATAATCCATCACGAATCGAAAGGCAGAGCTCTTGACATAAAGGAAGCAATCGAGATACACCTAGCCAAACGAAACAATCCCAACAATCTAAATGAACACACGTTCATGGAGAGCTCACCCCTCTTCACGCTACTAAAAAACACACCCTGTCGGAAACAAAATACAATTTAGCGACACAGCCAAGCTAGATAAAAAGGGGGGGGGGGAAATTAGGGGGATTTTAATAGGTAAATGTTATCTGGATCAGGTGTACGATGTACTTTTCATCTGCAATAAACCAAGGCCCATATTCGCAGCAGTATTAAAGGTGCCGGGACGTCCTCATAAGACCGTCAACGCTTAGTTCGAATGGGTTATGCTCCACGCGTGGCGAGGGCTAATCCACGGTCTTTAATAATTTTAGACCCACCTCATTCAATAACACACATCTTATCTAGGTTGGCAACACCTCACATAAACACATCGCTATCACTCCCCACAGCATGTAGGGACAGGGGGGAGAAGGCAGGGGGAAAACCAATCGTTAAGATAACCACCGCAGTCGACCGCACAGCGAGTTCCAGTGAGCACGAAAACTGCGAGTAGCTGTAATACGGAAGACATTCAGATAAGTAGTTAGCCAAATTTTTATAGTTTAACCATAGTTTACAACCATATAATCTCTCTAAAGTACAATCTCCGGATAGCTATCACCATTTAGCATTTCACCTAACATATATACTGCATTTAGCATACACTGACAGTTGCAGTACCAATACTGCAACTAAATAATTGTACATATTGTAAATATTTTCACCTGTATTTCAAACATAGATTTTGTAGCCTCAGTGTAATGGATCTGATGATGATCGCTTGACTATCGAAACTGGTCATCCTAGTGTTTTATTAATCTCATGTAATTTATTTCAGGATTAGGGCATAACCCATCTCTTTTGGGTACATTCGTGTTGACCGACTGAAAAGCACTAAACTCTTGTTTACTAAGGCAACACTGAAAATATGGCTTCAAGCACCACAATGTTCACGGCTAGTCAGGCAAATCGTGAAGCCAAGAAATTCAAATCACTCAGGCTTAAACTCATGAATTTAGACAAATCAATTTGGTTCAACAAAAAATGTATAGAACTAAACCTCACCCCTAAATACGTACCAATTATAACCGTACCGAACACACCAGCCACGATCATCTCAACCAAACAAGCCAAAGCGCTTTGGATAAAAAAAACGAATTAAGATTTGCATACATAAGAAAGCAAAAAATTAACCAACAATTATACGACATTCAATTGCAACTAAGTAATTTCTGGCACGCGGCCCAATGGGACAGCTTCACCGAGCACCTACATGACAACATCAAAATCAGAGCAACGAGGAAGCATGAAACGCTAGAAAATAAATTAAGAAAACTAGGAGAAACACAGAACCATCAATCTAACGAACAACACACGAATAACAATGAATTCAATTTCCACAGCAGAGTAAACAACAGAACGAACGTCACCTTTTCTCAAGGTGAAATGAATATGTTAGACAAAGGTTTGAAATACAACTGCACAGACGCACACACGAACCACAATATAAAACAGTTAATCACATATATTGAGATAGCCAGTCACAAGCTCCCAGCAGAAGACAGGAATTAACCAAAAATCTCGCCACCAACGAAGCCAAAAAAATCCTCAAACGAGAGGGCGATAGCAATAACATTCAAAACAACAAACAACTCAAAGAAATAAAGTCGTTGAAACAAAAATAAAAGAACATGACTTAATCATCACAAAAGCAGATAAGGGAAACACTACAGTAATTTTGAACAAAACAGAATACATTGAACAAACAGTCGAATTCCTAAACAACAACGAAATCAAGGAATTAACAAAAGACCCCTCCAACAAATTCCAAAAACAAATAAAAAGTGCGCTAAAAGAAACAGAATACATACTGACCAAAGCCGAAAAATCAAAACTAATAAACATGAACCCGAAAATACCGTCATTGAGGGGACAACCAAAAATTCACAAAAAGGAATGCCCAATGAGACCAATAGTCAATTGTAGGAATGCACCTAATTACAAAATCAGCAAAGAGTTACTAAAAATCTTAAAATGCCTTCTTTCCAACGACAAAAACAACTCTGTAAAGAACACAACAGAACTAGTAACAGCATTGAACACCCTACAAATGAAACCTAGCTTCAGGCTAGTATCCTTCGACGTAACTAACATGTACACCAATATTCCGATTATTGAAGCAATCAACACTATCGAAAACAACTTAAAATCCAACAATTCAGTAAAAGAAATTGAAGAGATTGTGAGATTACTGAGGGTCGTTCTCACCCAAAACGTGTTTCAATTCGACAATAAAATATACACACAGAGAGAAGGCCTAGCAATGGGATCGCCACTAAGTGGGTTAATCGCTGACATCTTCATCGATGCACTAGAAAATGCGTTCTTAGAAAAGACTTCAACAAAGGGAATAGTAATATGGAAAAGATACGTAGATGATGTAATTTGCATCTACGATACTGAACTAACAAGCGAAGAAACAATTCTCCAATCCATTAATAGCCTTCACCACTCTATCAAATTCACTAAGGAATCCGAAATAGACCGGAAAATAAATTATCTCGATATAACTATTGAACGTAAAGACAACGACCTTTCATATTCCATATTCCGGACAGCAACACAAACCTCGCATGCAATCGACAATTAGTCTAATCACCCCAGTACGCACAAACTAGCGGGTTTCAATTCAATGGTGCACAGAGCTTTAAACATACCCATGTCAAAAGACAACTATAATAAGGAAATAAGAACTATTATGCAAATAGCAAAGGAAAACAACTTCTCGCCAAGCAAAATAAATCAAATTATAGCCAAACATAAAAATAAAGATAAAACTATTCCCAAGCCGGACAGTAATGAGAAAAAATTTGCGCGTTTCAACTATGTGAATGCGAATACATATAAAATCACTAACCTATTCAAAAAACAAGGCATAAAGATAGCTTTCACGACGAAAAACACAACCGCTAGGCACCTCCTAAATAGTAATCTAAATAAACGTGACCCGTATTCAAGGTCAGGGGTATATTCTATAACGTGCCAAGACACCGATTGTCAAGCTAATTACATCGGGCAGAGTGGAAGGCGAGTAGACACACGTTATAATGAACATAGGAATGCGATAAGATACGGAACACATTCATCCGTGTGCGAACATATGTGTGACGCAGGGCACAGCTTTACCAATATAGAGTCGGACCTTAAAATAATCCATCACGAATCGAAAGGCAGAGCTCTTGACATAAAGGAAGCAATCGAGATACACCTAGCCTAACGAAACAGTCCCAACAATCTAAATGAACACACGTTCATGGAGAGCTCACCCCTCTTCACGCTACTAAAAAACACACCCTGTCGGAAACAAAATACAATTTAGCGACACAGCCAAGCTAGATAAAAAAGGGGGGAAATTAGGGGGGTTTTAATAGGTAAATGTTATCTGGATCAGGTGTACGATGTACTTTTCATCTGCAATAAACCAAGGCCCATATTCGCGGCAGTATTAAAGGTGCCGGGACGTCCTCATAAGACCGTCAACGCTTAGTTCGAATGGGTTATGCTCCACGCGTGGCGAGGGCTAATCCACGGTCTTTAATAATATTAGACCCACCTCATTCAATAACATACATCTTATCTAGGTTGGCAACACCTCACATAAACACATCGCTATCACTCCCCACAGCATGTAGGGACAGGGGGAGAAGGCAGGGGGAAAACCAGTCGTTAAAATAACCACCGCAGTCGACCGCACAGCGAGTTCCAGTGAGCACGAAAACTGCGAGTAGCTGTAATACGGAAGACATTCAGATAAGTAGTTAGCCAAATTTTTATAGTTTAACCATAGTTTACAACCATATAATCTCTCTAAAGTACAATCTCCGGATAGCTATCACCATTTAGCATTTCACCTAACATATATACTGCATTTAGCATACACTGACAGTTGCAGTACCAATACTGCAACTAAATAATTGTACATATTGTAAATATTTTCACCTGTATTTCAAACATAGATTTTGTAGCCTCAGTGTAATGGATCTGATGATGATCGCTTGACGATCGAAACCGGTCATCCTAGTGTTTTATTAATCTCATGTAATTTATTTCAGGATTAGGGCATAACCCATCTCTTTTGGGTACATTCTTGTTGACCGACTGAAAAGCACTAAACTCTTATTAGATATACTACATTTAGCATACACCGACAGTTGCATTACCAATACTGCAACTAAATAATTGTACATATTGAAAATATTTTTCACCTGTATTCTCAAACATAGATGTTATAGCCTAAGTGTAATGGATCTGATGATGATCGCTTGACGATCGAAACCGGTCACCCTGGGGTATTTAGTAATCTCATGTAATTTATTTCAGGATTAGGGCATAACCCAGCTCTTTTTGGGTACATTCGTGTTGACCGACTGAAAAGCACCAAACTTTTGTTTAGCGGTTTATATTATGTCGGTTTATATAGCGGATTATTTCCTTGATCGCTTTCTGATGTCGGCTTATTTGGCGGGTTATTTTATGTTGACAGATATAGTGGTTTATATTAGACTATGTCTGCTTATAACGGTTTACTTCCTTAGTTGCTTTCTAATGTCGGCTTATTTGGCATGCTATTTTATGTAGGCGTAATTAGCGGTTTATATTATGTCGGCTTATTTAGCGGCTTATTTCCTTGATCACTTTCTGATGTCGGTTTATTTGGCGGGTTATTTTATGTGGCTTATTTAGCGGATTATTTTATGTCGTCTTATTTAGCGATTTATATTATGTCTACTTATTCAGCGGTTTATTTCCTTGGCCGCTTTCTGATGTCGGCTTATTTGGCGGGTTATTTTATGTAGGCGTATTTAGTGGTTTATATTATGTCGGCTTATTTAGCGGTTTATTTCCTTAGTCGCATTCTGATGTTGGCTTATTTGACTGGTTATGTTTTTGTCGATGTATTTAGGGGCTTATTCTCCTCGCCTTGGAGAAGTATCACAGCCCTTTTCATGGCAGCATAATCCTAACTGCAATGTTTGTACTGTAAGCAACAACAACGCACCAAGATTCCAGATGACCTCGTAGTTCCACCCCTTAAAACAACAATAACTAAGTATAAGATTCCAAGAATTCTAAAGTACTATAACGTTAATGACTGACTAGGAGTGAGATAGAGGTAGCTAACCTTGCATAACCTAACGTCAGCTAACGTTACCTAACCTGACCTAACCTAACCTTGCTTCACCTCACTTAACCTAACCTAACCTCAGCTCACCTATCCTAACCTAACTTCACCTAACCTGACCTAACCTAACTTCACCTAACTTAAGCTAACCTAACCTTCGTTCACCTAACCTAACCTAACTTCACCTAACTTGACCTGACCTAACCTCAGCTCACCTAACCTAACCAACTAAACCTGACTTGACCTGACTTAACCTAACTTCAGCTAACCTTACCTAACCTAATCTCAGCTTACCTAACCTAACATGATCTGACCGGACCTGTCTTCACTAAACCTTACTTAATCCAATCCCAGCTAACCTCACCCACCTGACTTGACCGCACCTCACCTAACCTAGGATCGACAGTAATCTACTAACCTACGAGGAAAGTTTTGACAGCAGTGGGCCCAACTCAACATCACCCGATATCACGAAGTTACGACCCGATAGTGTTGGAAATAAGTAAATAATGGTAAATGAAACTCGGGTACTTAAAAAATGTAACTATTGTGATCTACATTCCCAGCATTTCCAAGTAGGATTAGCCACCATCAGCTTAACTTAAACAAATAAATATCAAAATAAATATTAATACAATTAAATAATACTAATAATTTTAAATAATTAATAAATAATAAGTAAAGAAATAAATATTAAATTATTAAATAATAAATAAATATTCCATTTATCTTTGTTACACGGCTAACCCCCTATCCCACGATCTCTCGACATGATTATTCTTGTTAAAACATTTACATAACCTTGAGTGCTGTCATCTACATAGCTAATTGTGTTAAAGTGTATGCACAAGCTAAATAATAACTTAATAAGTATAAATAATAAAATTAACAGTCTAATAATAATAATAATAAATATTCCATTTAGCAACATTACAGGGTTAATCACTATCTCACGGCCTCGGGACAGGTTTATTCTTGTTTAAACTTCGCCATGACCTTGAACAATCCCCACATCTTGCTATCTACATAGCCATGAGTGTTAAATTTCGCCTGCCATAAATGAAATGTCTAATTAATAATAATGATAAGCGGTTGGCCATCCTCAACCAACCCATTAAAACACACCGCCTTCTCCCACTCAGGGCACCCTCTTAGGCTAGCTCTTCATATACAAATCAACCAATAATTACTTAATAATAATAATAATAATAATAATAATAATAATAATAATAACAATCATAACCTACTAGTTTTGGGCCCTGTGGTTAAATTTGTAAAACTAAATAATACACGATATAAAGAGAACTGCATTCCAAGTTAAATGAGCTATCACACGCCTTTCTAAAATTACGTGTTTGCGAGGTATCTGAAAAAAGAGTCGATGACCTACTAGTTTTGGGTTCTTTGGTTAAATTTGTAAAAATAAATAATCCACTGTAAAGACGACTTCATTCCGAGTAAAATGAGCTATCGTACGCCTTTCTAAAATTACGGGTTTGGTAAAATTCAATGATCTAGTAGTTTTGGTTTATTTGGGTAAATCAATGGTCTACAGTAAAAGAGGCTTTAACCCGAGTAAAATGACTCCTCACAAAAGAGTATACGATTAGGGGTTCACGAGATATCGGGTTTCCTACCTCCAGGGTCTCACAACTTGCTATAGGTTAACTCTCTGACCCCCGCGTGTGCGGCAAAACGGCCACAAATTCAGTTTTTTCTGAAAAAAAAAAGGGATTCCGATCGAATCGTGGCGGGAAGAGCTGCCAGGTATGCTCACGTTACTATGTTTGGCGCATGGGGACACCACAATCGGCCTTCGACGTTCGCCGTTGTGGCGTTAGGTCAGTGCGAGAGATTACAGTGCACAGACCAGCGGCCAGCTCGCCGCTACGTGGATACTAAACTTTCAGAAATTGACGTGTGCAGGCGGTCATGTTAAGTACCATCTAATTATTTTTTTCTTCGTGTTCCTCTGTTATTTCGCATTTCTCATTGTAGAATGGTGGTGTGGGGGCAGGAGAGCAGGCTATCAGCAAAATAACAGCGTCTATTCCCAATTGTATCGGATTGTCACTTCTGTTTTAGGGACCGCAGATTTCGTACCGATGACGATATTCTTCGATGTTTACGAGAACTATCTGAGGACGAAGCTGAGGAGGAAGGATACATCGAGAGTGAAGGAAGTGATATTGATTACGAACCCGACGATATAGAACAAGAGGATACTTGTACAAATTCCAATAAAGGGGTCCAACCGTAACCTGACTAAGGACAATTACTACTTGAGCATTCCTTTAGCAGAATATTTGCTCGAACGTGGAATGACATTCCTAGGAACACTCAAAAGAAATAAAAAGGAGATACCGCCTGAATTTGTGAATGATCCTTCTCGTAAGGTAGGATCATCATTATTTGGTTTTCAGTATGACAAGTCCTAGGTGAGTTTCGCTACGAAAAGGAAAAAATCCGTCATTCTCTTGTCGACTTTTCACGATCCTGCGGAAATCAACCGGATGACAGGTAAGCCCGTAATGATACTTGACTATAACATGACAATAGGGGGTGTGGACTCTGTAGACTAGATGTGCTCTATATTTACCACAGCTAGGGAAACAAGAAGATGGCCTATGCCAGTTTTCTTCAGGCAACTAGATATTGCGGGTATTAACTCGTACAAAATTTACGTAACCAATGTCGCTAGAGAAGAAAATTTTAGAAGAGGGAATAATCTAGATGAACTTGCCCAGCTGTTGATGGAACCGAATCTCAGAAACCGAGCTACAAACTGGAGGCTTCCGAAAGATATCCAACTTTTCCTTTCCAAATACAAGCAACCCGTAGCCATCCAACCTATTACCATCTCAGCTGTTCAAAGGGAAATATGTTACTTATGTGGGTCACATAAAAATAACAGAACAAGTCTTTCCTGCGATAAATGCTCACACAAAGTTTGCAAAAACATAGCCAACTAACAGTGATTTGCGAAAGGTGTCAAGGAGATGATGATGAAGAAACTGAACTAAGAATGCACACTGGATGATGCCTTTGAGTTTTGTGATTCGTAAAACTAAACATGAGTGATGTGTTTGAGTTTTGTGATTTGTAAAATAAAAACTTGGATCTCAATGAGAAACTTTTCTCTGATTACCAGAGTATTATTTTGAAACTTCCTCTGTTCTTATTTTGTCTTGAATTTTTTCATTTAGTGATTTTTAAATTTTTATTTAGATTTCGTAAGGTTTCTGTCTTGCCATTTTTAATTTTCTTATAAGAAACAAGATATATTTTGGAATATACTGTATTCAAAATGTCCCCATGACTGAGTGTATTGTTTTCTTAGTTCGGATCGCAATGCAATGTATTACTTAACTTCTTGTGTTCAATATATGTTTGTTTTACATGAGCGTGTCCTTCAAAACTTATTATAGCCTAATATAACCGTATAGTTACATAATATTGCAGTTTGAGGAGAAGAAAAGGAAACTTTTATGATGCGGCCAATTTGCCCCCACGCGGGTTCGACTTCAACTCAAATTTACGCGGGTTCCAGAGGGTTAAGATTCTTGTTGCCTCACTACTAATATTTTTTGTCTTAGGGATATAGGACTTGTTCTTGGGATAAAGGGTATAGAGATCTTTGGTTTAAGACAACATACAACTTTCTGTGATTAATAGTTTAAAAAATATAGCCTACTTTCCAAATTAAACTCTTTTGTACAAATCTATAAAATAAATAATCCATAGGAGAGGGGGCTTCATCCCTATTAATTTGACACCTAACACAAATTCCTCCGATATTTTGGTTCGAGAGATATCGGAAAAATTACATACGTACAAATTAAATGGGTGGCACAGAAACCCCACTGCTACACTACTGCTTCATGACCACGATGTCGAAATAAAACAGGTCATCACACAAATCTCACCCACACCCCAAATACATGGGGCTAAACATGAACACAATGATGCAATAAAACAGGTCATCACACACATATCACACTAGTTTTGTGTAGTTCGCGAACGAACTAGTTCGGAAGAGCGGGTCTCACAGACGAACTACCGAATTAGTTCCCAGATCCCTCGCTTGTTAGTTCGTTCGATCTTTTTCCGCTGACCGACTTGTAACAGCGTGAGAACGCGGGTCCGCAGTAGCTCGTCAGCTCGTCACGTCTCACCACTCATTGCACAATCACATGCGCTTCGTTCAGTCAGTTCAGTTGATTGAGTGTATAAAATATCTATTGTTAGTGGCAAGAATGTCAAGTTTTGGCGCGGCGATTGTTCAATGTTGGTTTATAATAATAACAGTATGACACACTACTAGTGCTAACACGCTAATAGTTAATAACTACCTTTTATTTGCAATGCAATACAGTGGTGGTTCATAAATTGAAGTTAATGATAGTTAACTGATTTCGATGTGGGGATAATTCCACAGTTTTATTTAACTTAGTCATTTTGGATTATTTGAAAAGATGTCCATTTATTTAGAAAATCGGCGAACTTGATTAACATTACCATTTTAATGAACTGGTTGATATTTATTCTCCTCGATACATGGTGATACAACTACTTTTACCTGTTTTTAAGAAATGAACATTATGACGATGATTCACAAAGAAAAGCGAACTTCTATGGAAGAAAACTCTGAACTAAAAAAAAACTATTCCTCCCATTCATGCCATAAAGATAATGTGGCCAACGGTCTCAGAGCAGCCAAATAATGAATATCACGAAGCAAGTAAGCAATGAAAATTGCGGGGGGGGGGAGGTACGTCTTATCATCACCTAGTGACAAGTAGGAATTGGAATCGGATGGTGACGCGCCGATATACGCGAAAAATGATGATGATAATTGTTGTTTTAAGGGGCCTAACATCTAGGTAATTGGCCCCACACGAGAAAAAAAATATGAAAATAATAAGTGTATGCTTCTACGAACAGATGGTCCATACTGTTTTTATTTTAGGTACGGTACCGGTATTTCACTAATGATAAACAAATGACGACTTTTGGCATTATAAACAATAGAAAGAGAAGTTTTCTCAGAAGGAAAGACCTGGACCCTAATTAAAAGGATGGCCAACAATAGAGTGAGATGGAAGAAGTTTGTAGCTACCATATGTTCCTACAAGGAATAAAAGGAAATAAGGAAGGAATAAGGAATTTCACTTAGTCTAATGTTTCAATACTCATATTTTTGTATTTTTTTATCTTCGAATATCAACATGTAAAACACATTACTACACACGCAACATGTCAATATCTAATACACGAACTGCACGTGCAGCGAGCATAGTAACTGTTACAGTAGCCTACAGTATTGCTTGAAACGAGAGCAATGTGAATGAGCAATCATTGGTGACGAGTAATCAGTGGTGACAGACTGCTATAACAAACAAAGAGCGCGTGCAGTGGCAGTAGCAAGGCGAGCGAACGATCTGTCTTCGAGATGGGAGCTAACGAACTAAAAGAGCGAACTAGTTCGCTAAGGAGCTGCGAACTAAACTGATCGCTCCCAGCCGCGAACTATTATGCGCAAGACTATATCACACACACACACCCAAATACACGGGGCTACATGAACACAGTGTTGCAATAAAACAGGCCATCACGCATATACTACACACACCCACATACACGGTGCTACATGAACACGATGTTACAATAAAACAGGTCATCACACAAATACCACACACACACCCAAATACATGGGGCTACATGAACGCAATGTTGCAATAAAACAGGTCATCACACATGTACCATACACACCCAAATACACGGGGCTACATGGATACAATGTTACAGTAAAACAGGTGTCACACAAATACCACACACACCCAAAATACACGGGTCTACATGAATACAATGTCGCAGTAAACAGGTCATCACACAAATGCCACACACACCCAAATACACGGGGCTACATGAACAAAATGTCGCAGTAAAACAGGTCATCACACAAATACCACACACATCCAAATATACGAGTCTACATGAACACGATGTAGCAATAAAACATTCATCACGCAAATACCACACACACCCAAATACACGGGGCTACAAGAACACGATCTCACAGCCCCTAAAATAAGGAACAACAACAATCTGTCACGGTTGACTTTGTCCCTGGAGAAGTTAATATTCGGAATATGAGTCATATTTTACAGGGTCATCGAAAAATAATGCCAACATTTAAAAAAATGATAGCACCGAAACCCTTTATGTTAAACGTGTAATTCTTTCACTGAACGCCAGCTGGTTAAAGTAAGTTTTGGTTTGGAGGGGACGTGACCTTGCTATGCGCACACTGGATGCGCAGTAGCCAAGGTAGGCCGGGGGCGCGCGCGCCAATGAAGTCGTGACCTCACCCCTTTGGATTTTTTTTTCTGGGGGTGCATTAAAAACATTGTGTATGCAGAAAAAATCGGGATTTGGAGCACATGCGGGAGCGAATTTCTGCCGCAATCTTGACAGTTACTCCTGAAATGATTGCACGTACCAATCCAGCCTTTGGGAAAGCGTGCGTTCAATGCTGATGTTGGTGGTCGGCCTGGCCTAGATTTTTTCTCTACAGTCCCTGTTTCCTTAAACTGATTAAACCATCGAATGACAGCTTTGTAATCAGGTGCAATTTGTCGGGCGGTGCAGTCATTGGCGCGTGTGCCCCCGGCCGACCTTGGCTACTGCGCATCTAGTGTGCGCATAGCAAGGTCACGTCCCCTCCAAAACAAAACTTACTTTAACCAGCTGGCGTTCAGTGAAAGAATTACACGTTTAACATAAAGGGTTTCGGTGCTATCATTTTTTTAAATGTTGGTATTATTTTTCGATGACCCTGTATTGTGTCCATCCTACATGGTCTGCCTTTCCTTGAACATTGACCATAAGCTCACGTTTCCTCCGCGCCCATCGTATGGAATTTCGCCAAACAGGCTCTTCCGCTGGGAACTATCCTAACTGGGAACAATAGAGTGGGCTTTCAACCCAACAAGGGAGCTTTATTCCTCCATTCATTAATGTCGTAGGTGTGTGGCTTCCTTGGAAATCGATATGAGTAATTCTAGTGACTTTCGAGAACTGAAACTCGTTGCTAAGGATATAGAAACCGTAAAGGGGTAGCCTACTAGGGTTGCGTGATGGCGCAGTAGCTTAGCTGCTCGTCACATACCCGGACGAACGGGGTTCGAATCCCGGTGACAGCCGGGTGGAATTTTCACCTGAAAAATGACGTGTCGTCAGGAAGGGCATCCGGCCTTAAATCACCGGCCAGAACCAAAATGAGCCTGGTTGGCTCTGGCGACCCCAATTAATTGGGAAAAGCCGAAGAAATATTTTTTAAAGATGTAGCCTACTAATCAATCTTCGATAGTCCACCACGTTGCGTAGTGGCTAGCACGCTTGACTGTCACCACTGAGGTCCGGGTTCGATTCCAGGCTCTGCCAAAAAAAAAACTTACCAAGGGCTGGAACGGGGTACGCTCTGCCTCGTGAGGCAAAAGTGAGAAGAGGCGGGTTCTATTCCCACATCAGCCACCATAGAAATGGTTTCCCGTGGTTTCCCACTTCCACTAAGCCAGGCTTATGCCGGGATGGTTCCTAATATAAGGCCACGGCCGCCTCCTTCCCAATCCTCATCTGATTTACAAATACACGCACACGAATACAGCCATCACAATAACACAGGTTATCAGGCAAATTACACACACCCAAGTACACGGGGCAAAATGACCACGATGTCCCAAAAACCCTCAATGAATCATCAACAACAACAATCTACGGGACAATAACCATAGAGGGAACGAAACTTTAAAATTAATAATCAGGGAAAGTGTGGTTAGGTAGGCTAACTTGTTCATTTGTTTGTTACTTTATTTTTTTAGCTTTTAATTTTTTTACGTTTTAAATTTTATTTTTTCATTATTTTAATTTAATTTACGTTATAGGTCCAGGCTGCCCTACCACGGTGAATAAACCCTTTGAACGAAACAACTCTTTTATTTGGTAACGGGAACATGACCTAGAAGTTGTCCTCATGAACTGCCTTCGTTTGTTTAATGAACCTGAACCCGTTAACGACGGGCGAAAAGAATGAGTGAAATCAGTAATATGTTATTTTTCAACTTAAATGAAATATGTTGTACGGTATACATGGAACGATTGGGAGATTCGATCACCTCCGTTATCTCGGTGAATGGGTCTATTCCAATGGTAGAGATGGCATCCCCGTCTTAGATAGACGTAGCAGACACAACACAGCCCACCAAGTACCAACGGTCTCGCAACCGTTGCAACAAGAAGTGCATTTCGGAGAATGCCAAGAAATGTCATTTCAAAACTGTTGTAAGGCCACGGTTTTTGTATGACGCAGAGACCCTCCTGATGTACAGGAAAGGCACTATGGATGATCTGGAGAAGGTCGAAAGACGTATCCTCAGGAAAATTCATGGGCCGAGATTGCTCCCAGATAGAACCTACTGACTGAAATCAAACTCCGAACTGTGTCAACATTCGGAAACGACCAATACCAGCATGCGACGTAGGCGGCTGAAGTTCTATGGGCACCTTCTACGAATGGTCAACAACAGATTTACCAAGAGGATCTTCTCGTTGATTAAAAGCTACAAGATTAAAAGCCTGTGGCTCAATGAAATCCAAAATGACTTGGATTCCACTAGGATTTCTTACCTTGAAGTCCAACATTGTTCCAAATTTGGTGATATGGTTTTCTCTTGGTCCTCACCTCCCAATGTGCCTAAGTATGGGAAACCCCTCTCACTGGAGAGAAAGGAAAATTTATCATCTGGGCTCAAGAGAACATCGAAGATGAACTAGTCATACGCGCTTCTAAGTGGACCCCACTCAATAATAATGAAAAGGTAATGTACTATTATTCTACATGAAAATTATTGTGTAGGTGTAGTATTCAAACTTTAATAGCATGATTAGTACACAAGAAATAAAAACGAGATTTTAAAATTTCGCACAGCTGCCATCTTGTGGTTATGAAAACAATTGAAATAAATTAGATGCTAGTGGATTAAAACTTGTATAAGCATTTACCGTACCAAGTTTCACTGCACTCGGATGGTCAAATTGCGAGAAACGTCCATTTAAATATTTATATTTCGCGTCGCCACCATGTTGGATTTGTGCTCACCAGGTTATTGAAAGTCCCATAAGTGAACTTACGTTCAAAGCCTCTATGAACATTAAAAAATCAGTTTGATTGCTGTAATAGATTCGTAGATATTGAGAACTGTCTAAATATTTCGGATGGTCGCCATGTTGGATTGTTATATGTATAGGTCATACAGATATGTACCATTAAATGAAAATTGTTGCGTAGGTTCATTATTCAAACTTTCACTTCGATCGCATGATTACGATACAAGAAATAAAAACTTAATTTTAAAATTTTGCACAGCCACCATCTTGAGGTTATATAAACAATTGAGCTAAATTAGATGCCAGTGCATTACAATGTGTATAAACATTTACTGTGCCATATTTCACTGCGTTCAGATGGTTAAATCTCGAAAAAAGGTCTATTAAAATGTTTCAACTCCGCTTGGCTGCCATGTTCGTTTTGTACTTTACAGGTTTTTGAAAGTTACATAAGAGAACTTGAAGTAGTGCCCTTTATCACCGTACAATATTTCAGGGTGATGTCCGTAATAGTTTCGGAGATATAGAATGGCGGTGAAATATTTCGCACAGCCACCATGTTGGATTGGTGAGTCGTAATAAAATTTGAAGGGCTCGGTGGGGGTCGGCCGGAATGGTGCTGTGAGCTTACCGAGTTTCATTGAAATCAGTCCAGCCATTTAGAAGTTATTAGGGACACACACACAAACACACACATTCGCACACACACATGGACAAAAGGTGATCTCATAAGCCCTTTTTTTTTTTCATAAATGAAAATAGGTTAATAAATGAAATAGAATATGATTGGAAAATTATTAAAAGGAAGAAAGTTAACACGATGTACGGAACGATATTAACATGGAAGCAGTCTAATGCATGAAATCGCAGTGGAATTATATCTGGAGAGAAATTTAAATTTGGACCTAGGCGTAGAATTAAATGTGGAGGGAAATTGAAATTTGGAACTAGAAGTGGAGTTAGATGTGGAGAGAAAATAAAATTTGGAACTTGGAGTGGAGTTAAATCTAGAGAGAAATTAACACTTGGAACTCGGAGTGGAATTAAATCTGGGGTGGTTTTAAAACTGGAACTTGGAGTGGAATTAAATATGGAGAGAAATTAAAACTTGGAGTGGAATTAAATTTGGAAATTAAAACTTGGCACTTGGAGAGGATTTAAATCTGGAGAGAAATTAAAATTTGGAACTTGGAGTGGAAATAAATCTGGAGAGAAATTAAAATTTGGAACTTGGAGTGGAATTAAATCTGGAGAGAAATTACAACTTGGTGTGAAATTAAATTTGGAGATAAATTAAAGCATGGGACTCGGAGTGGAGTTAAATCTGGAGAAAAGTTAAAAGTTGGAACTCGGAGTGGAGTTAAATCTGGAGATAAATTTATACACTAAAACTCGGGTAGAATTAAATCCGGAGTGAAATGCGAGGAGTGAAATATAAAGAACGAAAGGAACGAGACGCAAGGAATGAAACTCGGAGAAAAATTAAATGTGGGACGAAATTAAGTTAGGCCAAGCGGTAGGGCAG
Source organism: Meconema thalassinum (assembly GCA_946902985.2). Lineage (NCBI taxonomy): Eukaryota > Metazoa > Arthropoda > Insecta > Orthoptera > Tettigoniidae > Meconema > Meconema thalassinum. Next base: position 237,862,639 of record OX336389.2, on the reverse strand, counting down.
TCATTTTGGAGTGTTGCAGGCCTAGCCAAAATTATTATGAGCCCCCATGTGACAGTGATTTTGGATATTCATATTCCATTTCTTCATATACTAATAATTTTATATTCATATTTTATTGTGTTGGATGGGGGCTTCATTCATTCCATACCTGACCCGGTCGGAGACTGGAAGCAGGCTGTGGATTTTCATTCATTTTATTGTGTTGGCAACGTGTTTAATTCCATTGGTCCATTCGCAGTGGATGTAGTTTCATAATTTATCTTTTTTTATTATAATAATAATAATAATAATTATTATTATTATTATTATTATTATTATTATGATTGATGTTGTAAATTAGAGTCATTTAGGCTTGTTGTCAAGTTTCAGAAGATAGAATAAATTTCAATTTTGTTCAACAGTTTTTTTAGTTAGATGCCTGTAGTTAGTCTTCCTATCTTTCTACGCATTTAGGAGGTTTATGTGAGGCCTATGTATGAGCCAGATCCTTTCAGGATCCATGCAGTCATGCACTCACCCGGAGATGAAGAGGAGTCTTCATCACGTTATCAGATATTTTATTTATTTTATTAATTATTCATATAATTCATTTAAAATTACAAAAGATGCCATTTATGAGGTAAATGTTAACTTTCATTATATTGTGTGTGCTTTTAAATTTCCAGTGTTATAAGGATCTTCAAAGTTAAGGGAAATAAAAAATAGCGGTGTTTGGGATAATTCTGGTAATTTCATAGTATTTGGCAAGGAAGCACTGGGAAGATGGCAAGAATAATTTGAAGACTAACTAACTGTAAATGAAAACTTTTATGGCTATGTGGCAGATTTTGAGGTTATGCAACAGGAGGATGAGGACAGGAACAGAATATCAGTTGAAGAAATAGAGGGAAGAAAGAAAATCCACAGCCTGCATCCAGTCTCCGACCGGGTCAGGAATGGAATGAATGAAGCCCCCATCTAGCGGCGAGGATATGTATGGACTGTGCCAGCTGCCGAGGCCTGACGCACTCCTCTGGGGCAATGATTAAATGAATGACAGATGAAATGAAATGATAGTGGAGAGTGTTGCTGGAATGAAATTTTGACAGGGAAAACCGGAGTACCCGGAGAAAAACCTGTCTGCCTCCGTTTTGTCCAGCACAGATCTCACATGGAGTGACCGGGATTTGAACCACGGACCCAGCGGTGAGAGGCCGGCGTGCTGCCGCCTAAGCCACGGAGGCTACGAAGAAATAGAGGGAATGGTAAATAAACTATAATGTCTCAAAGGTTGCATTATTGGCTTGGGATTTGCGAAAAATACCGTCCGGCTGGACAAAAGCAATAATCGCCTGAATGTATAAGCAACATAACAGGAATAATTACAATAATCATAGAGGCATTCCTTTGATAAGTGTCCAAGGCAAACTGTATTCAGGCTTGGAAGAAAGGAGAATGCGATCACTGGCTGAGAGTAGGATAGATGGAAGCCAATATAGCTTTCGATCACAGCGGTGATGTTAGGATCATGTTTTTCAGGATGCTCCAAGTTATTGAGATACGCTACGGGAGGAATAGAAAGTTGTGTGCGTTTTGTAAATCTAGAAAAGGCATGCGATAGAGTACCAAGGGAAGTGGTCCTGAGAGATTATGGTATCGAGGAAAGGCTGATACAGGTAATCAAAAGTACTGTATTAGGCTAACCACCTCTTGGTGTAGTGTCTAGCATTCTCGGTAGTTACCCTAGAGATCCAGGTTAGATTCCCGGCTGTGCCAAAAAATTAATTCTGTTCTTAGGGTTGAAACCGGGTACAGTCAAACTCGTGAGGCAAAACTGAGAAGAAGTGGGGTCGATTCCCATTTCAGACATTCTAGAAGTGATTCTCCATGGTTTTCCACTTCTACCTCAGGAAAATGCTGGGATGGTTCCTAACTTAAAGTCATAACCGCCTTCTTTCCAATCCTACTACATACACAATAATAACTCAAGTTATCATATAAATTATAAAGTCTATATACGGTATACATAGTGAGAGACATTTACCGTAATAATTATTGTTTATATAATGTATATACGTACACACGCAAGTACTTATTCTTCTTCGTCATCTTATCCCGCTTCAAATGGGGTCGATGTTTCTGGCCGTTCTTTTCCACTTTTTCCTGTCCCCCACATCATCTTTCTCTAGTACACACAACCAAGTACACGGAACTGAAATGACCACAATGCCCGAGCACCTAGATGAAACAACGAAAACAACGATACTTATCAGGCTGCAATGAGAGTTGATGGCGGGAAGAGTTCTTGGTTTTAAGTTGTTGCAGGTGAGAGGCAAGGCTGTAATCATCCACCATTATTGTTTATTTTATATATGGACCATTTTCTTAAGAGCATAAACTGGCTGGGTGGGATTCAGTAAGGTGGAAACTAAGTAACAGTCCAGCTAATATTGATGGCGTGGTTGTAATGACATGCTCTGACGAAAGCTTACAAGCTAACATATTACAACTTTCTCATAAATATGAGGAATATGGTAGGAAAATCAGTAGGCTACATATTTTAAAACCTAAGGTGTTGCCAGAAGTGGAGAACCACAAGAAAATTGAATGCCAGGTAGAAGGAACTAAGTTTAAGTTCTTGGGCTGTGGATTTGCTCACGGTGGTAATATATTGCAATACAGTAGATAGGGTCAAGGTGTAGAAAAGCCATTGCAGTGAGATTTCAGTTGCAATCTACTGTATTTTGCAAAATATTATTGTAGTAATGAACTTTCCATACATCGCTCAGTATTAAGATCGACCTTGCTACACGTAAGAACTACAGCAGGTGGATTCAGGATACTTCGTACATGAGCTGGAGGTAACTGATATGAGGGTAGTATGAATGATGGCTGGGTCAAATAAATGGGAGAAATAGCAAGAGGGTGCTAGTAAGGAAGAGACAAAGATAAAGGAGACTTCTGTTACTTAGGAAGCAAAATAACTAGTGATGGACGACGCAAAGAGGACATAAAAAGTAGGTTAGCTCAGACCAGGAAAACATTTCTACAGAAAAGGAATCTGTTGACATCGAATATAGATTTAGGTATTAGGAAGTCATTTTTGAAGGCCTTTGTCTAGAGCGTGGCACTCTATGGAAGTGAAACTTGGACTATAGGTGCAGCAGAAAAGAGGAGAATTGAAGCGTTTGAAATGTGGTGTTACAGGAGAATGATGAAGATCAGATGGGTAGATAGGGTTACAAACGAAGAGGTATTAAGACTAGTGGGAGAGGAGAGATGTTTCTGGCAATTGCTAATGAAGAGAAGAGATAGGTTGGTAGTACACATACTAAGACACCTAGGAATACCAAGCTTAGTTATGAGAGGAAGGGTCGAGGAGAAGAACTGTAGGGGTAGACGAAGGTTAGAATATGTTAAACAGATTGCCTCGGATGTAGAGTTTGGCAGCTATGTAGAGATGAAACGATTAGCTCAGGACAGGGAGGCATGGAGATCTGCATCAAACCAGTCAAAAGACTGAAGACTCAAACAACAACAACAACAACAGATATGAACACGTACTTACGAGCCAACTTAGATGGTCGGGTCGTGTGATGAAAATGGGCGATGAGAAATTACCTGCGATGTTAATGAACTCGGTTAAAGAGAGTAAGAGAAGCAGAGGTAGACCTATGAAGAAATGGTTACATTCAGTATATAACAATTTCATGTTGACAGGTGTAGACGCAGAGGAGGGTGCGATGCTAACTGCTAATAGGTGATCATGGAGGTGGCTTGTTCTCACTAAGGGTTTTAAGATAAGACTGGACTCTGTAAGGCAAAGCAGCCTCGAATGAATAAATGAATGAAATTAAAATATGACCCTCTCACAGAAGAAATAAATGATGATAAAAGGCGAGTTATGAAATGTACAGAGGAAACAGAGGCAACCGATGTACTGTATACCACAAATATTACCTGATGGCACATGCGTACGCAACGAGTTCCGTATGCGTGCGAGTCCATGTGCTGCAGAGTGATTCAGAGGGGAGGAACGTTCACTTCGCTCTTTGCTACGGAAATGTTCACATCGGCTCATACTGCAACTGTAGCTGTATTAAATGGCAGGGTCACTCCCAGGAGCACAGCAGCAATGATCCCCTCCACTACCTTCCTCTCCTCCTTTCCGCTCTTAGCTCACGGGTTCGCGCAGGTTTGTGCCATCAGGTATTAAGTGCAGTATACCCTATCTACCCTCGGCCCAGTAGGGATGGGCCTGGCCGTGACCCGGACGAGTGCTACCTGAGAACTACGGACCCCGGACCAAGAGAGCGTACAGTAGTAGCCTGATAGCCGGGTTCTGGTTGGCACAGGTCAAAGGCCTGCCAGAATTTCCAGCACTGCATTGTTGTCTTTCACACGTGACGGCAGGCAGCACATAGGCCTAATACAGTGAGAGCCATCCCTATAGAACTGAGCCTCGATTGCGCCGTGTGACGGCTTGGGCACTGTGGCTAGGCACCTGCCAAGCAAGGCACTGTGGCTAGGCACCTGCCAAGCGAGGCACTGTGGCTAGGCACCTGCCAAGCAAGGCACTGTGGCTAGGCACCTGCCAAGCAAGGCACTGTGGCTAGGCACCTGCCAAGCAAGGCACTGCCGCTAGCAGAAGCGTAACGCCCAACTAGTTCAACACATTTACACTATTTTACTTATTTAATAATCATCATTGAAAATCCACTGCCTGCTTCCAGTCGACCAATCGGGTAAGGGAATGGAATGAATGAAGCCCCCATCTAGCGGCGAGGATATGAACAGTGCCGGCTGCCGAAGCCTGTCGCACTCCCCTGGAGCAATGATTAAATGAATGACAGATGAAATGAATGAGAATGTAGAGTGCTGCTGGAATGAAATTTGTGACAAGGGAAACCGGAATACCCGGAGAAAAACCTGTGTGCCTCCGCTTTGTCCAGCACAAATCTCGCATGGAAAGACCGGGATTTGAACCACGGACCCAGCGTGCTGCCGCCTAAGCCACGGAGGCTCACAATAATCATCATTACTTACATTAATTTCAGGGTAATTGTTGGAAATGCTGTCCTTCTTTTTCTAAGCACACATTGCACCAACGTAGGAAGATTTGGTACACTCGCTGTAATTCATCCACACTGATATTTCATATCTCTGCAGTCATTTCGTTCTCACGAGCCTACGGTGTACTGCTCGGGTCCAAGCTCTGCGAACCTGAGAGGAATGTGGATCGCGGACAATGAGGAGTGATGATGACGAGTGATGAGTGTTCCCGGTCCGTGAGTAGTAACAGAATCAAATACATTATTCGGTGACTCACTAATTTCCAACACCATAGTGGTTTAAGCAACGGCCCTATGTTAGCAGATAACACAGAGGACCTGCCACTTCACCTCACCCCACCCGTTCACAGAGCTTGGACCCGAGTAATACGCGAATTGTTTCTGAATACCATTTGTTTGAGGTTCCCCAACAAGTAAAAATCGTACGGCGCTAAAACGTACGAAGACAATTTACTGGAAGACTACTTCTTGAGAAGTAGGGAAATTCCATGTTTTATTTAATATCTAACCATGTTCACGGGATACGAGATTGAGTATTTCACCACAAGTCTTAACTCTCTGAACGACGGAATGTTGCCAGCTGGGAATGTAACCAAGCTAAGGCCGCATGCGGTGATTCCCATCCCACTGTTGTGTAACGGTAGATGCTAGTCAACTGGCGCTGACTAATCGCTCTCCATCCGTGACACGGCCTAAGCAAGGCTCCGTTCTATAGGGAAGCCTCTCACTGTACAAGCATGTGAATATGACGTAGGCTATACCACTTTCATTAAAGGATGACAGCCGTTTTTTTTTATGTGTGATGAGTGGTGACCATATACCCCGTGCTGAGCCTGTCGTTAGTTCCCCTCACTTGCGCCAGGCAACGCACGTGGTCATATCACTATCCATTGTGATGCTATTTCATTACGAGGACTAGAGTGCTTTCTATTACTTCACTATCCATTGTGATGCTATTTCATTACGAGGACTAGAGTGCTTTCTATTACTTCACTATCCATGGCCCTTTCCTTAGCAGATGCCCTCATTCTTTAGTGGATCAGAACTTTTCCTTCTTCCTTTGCCAGTCATGAGGTTATTGACTAAACTGCTATTGCTCCTTATACTTAAATATCAAAACGTGCAAGAAAAGCGGCTCGTGCGGGCTTTATTTTATTCCTCAGATGTGTTACCATACATCTCATTCCTCGTATTTTATCGATCATAGCCTAACCAGGTAAATGCCGAGCTGTGAACGGAATCCTCACTTGAATTACACATGTCTCAAAAAAAAACGGCTGTCATCCTTTAATGAAAGTGGTATTGCCTCCATGTGTTAATTCCACCCCAAGAGCTTCTAATTTTCATGTCATTTCAGATTTGATTCAACATTAAGTTACGTTATTTAATTTCGTTCCAGATTTAATTTCATGCGGAGTTTCATCTCTTGAATTTCTTTCTTTGTATTTTGCTTTCGAACAGAGTTTTACTCTTTAGCCTATTTTTCATTTCCCACATCGCATCATCTGCCTCGTGGTGCATTGGCTAGTACCCCTGCGGTCCGGGCTCCATTCCCGCCTCTGCCAAGAACTTTAATTCTGGTCTGAGGGTTGGAATGGGGTACTCTCAGTCTCATGAGGCAAAAAAGAGAAGAGATGGGTTCGATTCCCACCTCAGCCATCCTGGAATAAATTACGCGTTATTGCCCTCTCCTAAACCAGGTAAATGCCGGGCTGTGAACAGAATCCTCACTTGAATTACAAATGCACACACTACTACAGACACCACAATAACACAGGTTATCAAACAAATAAACTTTTTTTTAAATATATATACACACATCCCAATTGCGTGGGGATAAATGGCCATGATGTCCAAGCCCCTCAAATGAAGCCAAACCAAATCCCCACATTATATTTCTTTACTTAATTCCACCCGAAGTTTCATGTTTTCATTTAATTCCAGATTTAATTTCACACTGAGTTTCGTTACTTTATCTCATTTCAGATTTACTATCATTGATAGTTTCATTTCGAGTGGAATAACATTCTTTATTTGTAGTTGAACTCGAAGTGGAACAGAATTAAATAATATGGATCTAAGATTCTCTCTGGCCAGAATATTTTTATGTTTGATTCTGAGTTATATTCCTTGTCGGAATGAAATTATATACTGTACTTCACTCCGGGTATAATTCTACACCGGAACAGTATTACACTGTCTGACTGAATTTAATTCTACTTCTGCACCAGAATAAAGGTTAATTTCCGTCCACATGTCTGGTCCACACTACCTGAGTCTGGATGATATTATTATGCTTTTATGTAGTTGACAACTTGTTTCATATTTCTGTTATCCTAATATTAAACTCTTTCGTATTGTTTTAACAGTCACGCTTCAAACAAAAATAATTTATTCTGCCTATATCCTGTTCTTACCCTTTCTCATCGTCCTGGTCCATTGGCTTTTGAAGTAATGCGAGAGCATTAACCTTTAAATATTTCACAATACAAAATAAATAAAGATATAGACAATGTGACACTGAGATTAATTTAGATGGTTTATTATGCCATAAATTTGTAGCCTCCCCGGCTTAGGCGGCAGCACGTCGGCCTCTCAACGCTGGTCCGTGGTTCTAATCCCGGTCACTCCATGTGAGATTTGAGCTGGACAAAGTGGAGACAAACAGGTTTTTCTCCGGGTACTCCGGTTTTCGCTGTCACAAATTTCATTCCAGCAACACTCTTCACTGTGATTTCATTTCATCTGTCATTCATTTAATCATTGTCCCAGATGAGTGTGATAGGCTGCGGCAGCCGGCACAGTTCATATCCTCGCCGCTAGATGGTGGCTTCATTCATTCCATTCTCTGACCCGGTCAGTCGACTGGAAGCAGGCTGTGGATTTTCATTTTCATTATGCCATAAAGTAATGCAGAATTACAGTAGTCTTTGCAAATGTGCGCGCCATGTTCACAGGATCTGGAATAAAATCTTGTCAATTTGATTTCAAAGAAGTATCACAATTTATTGTCGTGAAGTTTCTAAGAATGTTTATAAATGTACTTAACTTTTGTGGTTCTTCCAGCCGCTGATGACTTGATTAGTTTAAATTGTAGGTTAAACCTTCTATTGTTTAAAACCAACTAAAAACTGTCCCATATGGCAGGTTAAAATTTTATCTTCGAGGTTCTCATGGCATAGCTAGCCATTACGGTGTTGAAATGGGGGCTGGTGACCCCGATAAGTCGTGGACCAGAGAGGTCTGACTTCTGCTTAGATAAGAAGCAGAGATGAAGAGTAGTTCTGATGAGGATCGCTGCCGAGAGCAGACTTCCGGACGGTTGTGACTTGCTTCGGAGAAGACTTCACATGGAAGGATCTGGAATAGAGGTGTGACGGACACCTGCCTCACTCGTAGAGCCATATGATAAGCACCAGCCAATCCATGAGAGGAGGGAAACGTGACGTCAGGATGAAGTAGTCTCCGACCACACGTGCAGCGAAGAACATGCAGAAACTGAGACTGACTTACCACACGCCTGAGAAATAAATATCTTGTCAAATAAAATTAATACATGTTTAACGTGAGTGATAACATTAATATAATGAATATAATTGTAATACATGGAAAGCTTACTAAGTTAATATTCAAAATATTGAAATTTGCTTCAGTAACCGCTGTCAATACAAAGGGAGGTGGGCTAGTTTACTTGACTGATTCAAATCCTATGGAGAATCGAATGAGCAATCCAAAAAGCACCCTCGCAAAAGCGGACAGCTTTGCTGGCTGCCGAATTTTGGGGGCACACTCTTCAGACAGTGGCGAGGAGCAGTTGTGTATATTGCTTTATTTAGGGATTATGCACATATTGCCGAGAGTGAACTGCATAGCATGTTCCTGTAGATCTGGTAACCTAACAATCTGTCTGGGATACCAGTGACAGGTCAACAGATCGGATGGCACCTGAGGTACTTATTATTTTTATTTTTTATTTATTTATTTATTGTAGCATATGGCTTTTAGTGCCGGGAGTGTCCGAGGACATTTTCGGCTCGCCAGAGTTTGTAGCTGCTTCTATGTGAGCACCCATGGGGTGAGCTACAAGTACCGTCGCGTGTGGAGTGTTGCCTGGGGAGGAAAGTGTGAATGTAAGGACGAGGAATTGGAAGGTAGCGGCTGTGGCCTATAGTTAGAGAGCCCTGCGCGGATAAACAAAACGTTATCCGCATCCGCCCCGCATCCACAATCCACACTACTTTATTCCGCATTCCCACGTTTGTTATCCGAATCTACTGGCATTACAATAATATTTCTAATTAGAAAAAGCATAAATTACTAAAGCAACATATATTTAGACATTTGAGGAAAACGTCATGTGCTATGATGAAAATGAATGTTATCCAGCCAGAATTGCAACTCTTTGCAGTTCGGAGTGTTAACTATGCTTAATGACATAATTTGAATAAGACTAGCTTAAATCATCATCTTACATTTGTCATGAAAAAAACATAACGAAAAAATATGATATCATCCGGGTCCTAATAATGGTATTAAACAAGTTCGGATTGTATTCTAAAATCTGTCGATTTTCCAGAACATTAAAAATAACAGATCTTGCTGTCCTGTTGATGAATCTTTGTTCGCTCAGCCCTTTCTTTCCATACATAATCTTGGGACAAAATTTCAAGCTCGTTATTCACTACAGATTTCGCTGTAATAACACGCTTATCGCGAAATAATTGAATTTCGCTCTAAAATTGCCTTATCGCTTTAATTGACGAACATAATATCCTTATTTTCTTAACCAGAAACATATGATTCGTAAAGATATCGCAAAATCACTTCAAAATAGTTTTTGTCGCGTTTATCTTTAATGCGAAAAAATCACGCCTCTATGTCCAGCGCACAAATCCGGAGAACCCCCTGGGGTCATACATTTAAATTCTGTAACTTCCATCTATATGGCGTGGGCAATTTGTGCATTTCACAACCTAATAGCTTAAAGCCATTTTTGGCAATAATAATAATAATAATAACAATAATAATATTGATAATACACAAGAACCTCATTTATCCGGCCCTCATTAATCCAGATCTCCGGTTCATCTGGACCGAAAATAATAAAATAAATATCTTTACTGTACAGTATTTCTTTTACGGGGATGACTCTTCTTGGATGTCTTTTCCGCCAAGGATAGTTAAGGACAGGAATTGGAAGTAATTCGGGCACGGTCTATCAAAGGTACCGGCCCGGCATTCGCCTGGAATTGAGAACTGATGTTAGTAAAACGTCTTCGTGGTCGTGCTGCGCACAAACGCTATACAAATGTAAAACATAAAAAACTCACACATTATTTTAGTGCATAAAACAAAGTCGTAAATATAAGAAAAGTGTTCTTATATTTTTTGTACAATTGAAAAAAGGTATTACAACTTATGTTAATAGATTATATAACATTGTGTGGTTTGAAGCAATTTTTTCAGTGTTGCCTTAGTAAACAAGAGTTTCGTGCTTTTCAGTCGGTCAACACGAATGTACCCAAAAGAGCTGGGTTATGCCCTAATCCTGAAATAAATTACATGAGATTAATAAATACACTAGGTTGGCAACACCCAACATAAACACATCGCATTGACTCCGCACAGCACATATGAACAGGGGGAAGAAAGGGAAAAACTCGTGTCGTTGAGATAACAGACCATCTCAGTCGACCACACCTGGAGTTACAGTGAACACGAAAATTGCGCGCAGCTCCAGCAAGGAAGACTACCAGATAAGTAACAGCCTGCAATATTACATAGTTGATTTTTACAACCATATAATCACTCCAAATTACAAACTCCGGATATCTATCACCATTTAGCATTTCACCTAACATCATAGGCTATATACTGCATTTAGCATACACCGACAGTTGCAGTACCAATACTGCAACTAAATAATTGTACATATTGTAAATATTTTCACCTGTATTTTCAAACATAGATTTTATAGCCTATGTGTAATGGATCTGATGATGATCGCTTGACGATCGAAATTGGTCATACTAGTGTATTTATTAATCTCATGTAATTTATTTCAGGATTAGGGCATAACACAGCTCTTTTCGGTACATTCGTGTTGACCGACTGAAAAGCACTAAACTCTTGAATAGATTATATAACATGTATTTTTTCTGGATTATCCCAATTTTCGATAATCCGGATCAGTTCCGGTCCCACTTAATCCGGATAAACGAGGTTCTTGTGTACATGTGATTGCGCGTGGTCACCATCTTGCCCATTAGCCTGCGCCAGCTTTGGCTATCCTTTACTTCTGTACTAGGGTTTCTGATTGGCTTAATTGATTGACGGTGTGTCAGTGGAACTCGAATGACGGGATGTGATGAATAGCAGTGTTTGTCTTTTGAGGCTTGTGAATTTAATGCCAGCAACTGTAAAAACTCTAACAAGCTGACGACACGAGTTTGATGTTTCACTTAGTAATGAAGCAGGAGAATAAAGTACGTTGAAAATAAGTGGCACGTGTCTCGTTTCTTTTCCATACAAGATGAAATGCGGCTGCAATAATACTTTGAAGTTAGAATCGACATGTGCCGTCCTGCGTCATTACCAGATAGGTAGGTCTCATTATTTTCTATCTTCATAGTGGAGGTGTCGTCAACCACACCCACGTATAACAGAGAGTCTTAGTAGTAATAATAATAACTAGAGGGCCAGTGCGAGAAATCTCGCATGTGTTAAAACGACCCGCCCGGCTTCACTGTTATGCGGGCTCGACGCGACACAGTTCTGGCAGGGGATATCGTCTTGTTTATTTGCTTAAACAGACTTTTAAACTAATTTTCGATATTTGAGAAATCACAGTGCAATTCATCACTTTCATTTGAATGAGCGTTTCTTACGACCGGTATCTTGATCGCGCCCCATGCGTATAGACCTCTCGCTCGGGTTTACTGTTATGAGGGCTCGACGCGACACATCTCTGGTTTCGGTTATCGTATTGTTCGTTTGTTTAAACCCCCTTAATAAACAAATATATTTCCGTTGACGTTTCAAGAAATGCAAGGTTTTCCCTGTAATATTGAGACGATTTGGAAGATTTTGGCAAAAAACAACGCTTCTTACTCCATCTGGCTTGAGATCTTGAGCCTTGTGAAACCACGATGTCGCAGCACCTAAAATAAGCAGCAAAAACAACAACATAGTTTCTCCCTCATTGTCACCATGCACTATCACATCACTACCATTGAGCTATCTAAATAGCATGTACTGTTATAACCCTTTATAGGGCATAACTATTATTAATATATTTTATGTGTATTTATTTAATTATTTTATCCTAATTTTAATTTATAAATGTTATTTGTGTTATTTTTTAATTTTTAATTTATATGTTATTATTTTATTTTTGTTTAATTCTTATGTATAATTCTAATTTTGTAACCATATTTATTATAACTGTAAAAGCTTATTTAATTTTGATTGTAATTTGATAAGATTATTACTTTAATTTTTGGAAGCATATTTATTTTCAATTTTTATTTTTTTCGTCAAATGTTATTTTTTACGTTTTAATTTTAATTGTTTCTGTAAAAGGAATTCCGGTCAATGCATGTGAGATTTTCGATGTGAAATGCCATGTCCTGTGGTTCGGATTCCACGTAAAACGGAGGTCCCGTGGCTTATGATCGCGAGATTAACGGTCACGTTAAACTACAAGCTTCCTTCCTTCCTTTGTAAAAGGAATTAAATTTCATCAAGCATCTTTCTCACGGAAATAACGTAATGCATACTCTAGATGTCTAGAACATTAGCCGGATTCATGACTGCTCTCTCAAAGGAACGTGTGTTAACTGCCTAGCACAGAGCGCTCAAGGTTACGCGCACGCTTCAGCTGGTTACCAGGGCTGTCCACGTCGAGCTATATGCTAGCGCGTGTAATCCTATTAGGAATCTCCGTGCCGATTTCAGGACCTTCCAGTTAGCAATGGCAGCTAATTTTTTGTACATCGCCAATTTATGGTTTCCTCATCATCTCTACGAAATTTCATTGTGGGTTTCCATATGCCCTTATGGACAGTTCCCTTGTTGGTTGTAATAATTAAGACTTGCTGTGAAATACTGTAGCCTACGTAATATCACGTGAACATAGTTAGGTATAGAACAAAACATCGAATTTTTCTAATGGAAACTTATCTTCTCAGGAAGAAGTCTTCCAGTAAATGTGATCGTACTGTACCCGAATTCCTGGTATGAGATATGCCAGACTCATATGTAAAATTTAACCAGGGAGTATTGTAATTTGATTGAGATTGGAAAGTGGGCATTAAACCGGTTCTGACGCAGAGAATCGTAATGAGAAGGTGTTGCCCAAATAAGAAGCTTGTTAGCTGAAAATAAAACAACTAGGAAGAAGAGCTGATTTGATTGGTTATCCTGTGAGATAGACGACCCGCTACACGAGAAAAGGTGAGCGGAGGTAATCGCTTGTTGCTAGGGGAAGATCACGTGATGACTAGAATCAATGGGCGAATTTAATGATGTAATTACCATTTTAAAAATTATGCTAATGAAAGCACTTATATGAAATTTAAGACTGAAAATAATTGGACTTAATTATTTAATAAATTATCAAGATGAGTTTTCTTAAGGTAATTGTCGCCCAGTGACCGGAATTAATTATATTCAGGTCCAAGCCATGTTTACGCGCGAACAACGGGGTGTTGTGCTTTGTTCTAGAAGCAGGGAGAAGGACTGGACGCCATTGTGGTGCAGATTATTGCAGCGACATTCGAGCTGATCAGACATGTGATCTGTAGCTCCACGCGGGGCGCGAGTGAATTGCCTAAGTGTGAATTGAGAAAGATAGGGCAGTATTGTAATGATAAACGTGTATATACACACATCAAAAAAAGTTTTGCATCACCTCGGTTCCAAGAGTTCCGGAACCGTTAAATACAAAGGGAATAGAGATCAACACAAACAACATTTCAGCTCGTTTTATTGCTCATGAGACCCACAAATTGCATGTTGTACCATCATACAGCTAGACTTTCAGCATTTGTGGTCCAGATTGCAGTACACACCACTACCTCTAATACCCAGTAGCACGTCCTCTTGCATTGATGCATGCCTGTATTCGCCGTGGCATACTATCCACAAGTTCATCAAGACACTGTTGGTCCAAATTGTCCCACTCCTCAACGACAATTCGGCGTAAATCTCTCAGAGTGGTTGGTGGGTCAAGACGTCCATAAACAGCCCTTTTCAACATATCCCAGGCATGTTCGATAGGGTTCATGTCTGGCGAACATGCTGGCCACTGTAGTCGAGCGATGTCGTTATCTTGAAGGAACGCATTCACAAGATGTGCACGATGAGGTCGAGAATTGTCGTCCATGAAGACAAATGCCTCTCCAATATTCTGCCGATATGGTTGCACTATGGGTCGGAGGATGTCATTCAGGTATCGTAAAGCCGTTTCGGAGCCTTCCATGACCACCAGTGGCGTACGTCGGCCCCACATAATGCCACCCCAAAACATCAGGGAACCACCACCTTGCTGCACTCGCTGGACAGTGTGTCTAAGACGTTCAGCCTGACCAGGGTGCCTCCAAACACGTCTCCGACGATTGTCTGGTTGAAGGCATATGCGACACTCATCGGTGAAGAGAACGTGATGCCAATTCCGCGGGGTCCATTCAGCATGTTGTTGGGCCCATCTGTGCCGCGCTGCATGGTGTCGGGGTTGCAAAGCTGGACCTCGCCATGGACGTCGGGAGTGAAGTTGCGCATCATGCAGCCTATTGCGCACAGTTTGAGTTGAAACACGACGTCCTGTGGCTGAACGAAACGCATTATTCAACATGGTGGCATTGCTGTCAGGGTTCCTCCGAGCGGCAATCCGTAAGTAGCGGTCATCCACTACAGTAGTAGCCCTTGGGCGGCCTGAGCGAGGCCTGTCATCGACAGTTCCTGTATCTCTGTACCTCCTCCATGTCCGAACAACATCGCTTTGGTTCACTCTGAGACGCCTGGAATCTTCCCTTGTTGAGAGCCCTTCTTGACACAAAGTAACAATGCGGACGCGATCGAACTGCGGTATTGACCTTCTAGGCATGGTAGAACTACAGACAACATGAGCAGCGTACCTTCGTCCTGGTGGAATGACTGGAACTGATCGGCTGTCGTACCCCCTCCGTCTAATAGGCCCTGCTCATGCATGGTTGTTTACTTCTTTGAGCAGTTTTAGTGACATCTATGAACAGTCAAAGGGACTGTATCTTGGATACAATATACACAGTCAACGTCTATATGCCAGAGATCTGGGAACCGAGGTGATGCAAAACTTTTTTTGATGTGTGTATGTACGTGCAAGTGCCGTGTGAGAAGCACGAGGATTTTGGTATAATTTGAAGATTTTTAACGCAGTATTTCGTGTGTTAGACAAAGGATCGTTTTTATGTGTCGTGAAGCGCTGTTGTGAAAAAGATGAAGGAGTGAACAGAAGTGTATGCGCTGTGAATGAAACTGTAAATCCGTATTGCAGAGACATTTTATTGGAAAGGAAACGTTGTTTGAAACTGTAAGTTTATTTTTGCATATTGTGCAACATGAATATAAAGAACACTATGAATACTTGGTTAAGAGGAATAATTGATTCTACAGGAGGAATTATGATTTCGTGCTAAATATGTAGAGGGAAATGTAACCTGCATTATGGTCGTGAGAATGCTTACGAGTGGCGTGACCTAATATGATAAGCAGTAGACACAATATCTGTGTAGCAACTTCAAGTGCACAAAACTAACAGGGAACATCACGAACTGAATATGAATACAAATATGGAGATCGACTACGAGACCTTCCAGACGAACGGGAAGAAAAACAAGAATGAAACAGGGGCCGGGAATCGAACTGGGAGAGTGTCCGGGGAAGAGCCGAGAGCCTGGACTGAACGAGCGTTCCTGCAGGGAGAGATGAATTGCTTCGCGGACGGAGTACCTTCATGGTGCGGTCGAGATTATCCAGCAGGGAGCGAGGAGGTGTCCCGGTGTGCTAACATTGAACCCAGCAAGAGGACGGAGACTCAAGCCTCAGTGCGTAGGAAGTTACGCATCTTTCATCGCTTGAACACCTATAGTCATCTTAAAGTAAGACAAGAAATCCATTATGTAGTCTCAGTTCTGTACAGTTGTGTTCTAGAAGTATGCCTATTGTGTGGTCATTTTATATTAGTAGAATATTATGCTTTTATAGCAAGTGAATTGCAACGACTTGGAAATTTATTTTAACATCTTTGAAGGATGTGATTTGGAAACAGTTTGACTGTATTGAGATCGTCATTTTCGTCTGGTTAACTATGCAGTTAATTTATAGGAGGGCTAGTTGAGTCCTTAGTTCGAAGTTTGATTTTGGCAACTGAACTTCTATTGTTCTAAATGATGATTTATTGGATTAAGATTTTCGCAATTTGTGGATTTTTTGAACTTAGGATTTTCTTGATTGAACGATTTTCTTGATTGAACGATTTTCATGATGAACAATTTTAACAATTTTCACACTTTTCGAATTTAACTATTTTCGAATTCAACGATTTTCATTATTGTGATATTTTCACAATACGACGATTGTTTCCATTTGAGATATGTTCTCAGTTTATGAATTTTCACCTTTAAAAGATTTTGCATTTGGGATTGGAGATTTTCAATTGGAGATCGAAATCATTTTTGGATTACAATTTATTTCTGGATTGTTATGAAATCCTGATTTAGGATTTATTTTGAATTTTAAATAAATCCTAATCCTAATTTTTGGATTTTGGATAATTTTGGATTTTGATCTGATTTGATACTCTCAGATAATATTTTATTTCTTTATTTGAAAATCGAATTTATTGATTTTAAATACGAGCGATCATAGCTAGTTGAGAGTTAGTTGTGATATTGAAGTCAGTGAATGATTATCTCGAAAATCAATATGGAATTGTTTTAAATGTAATGAAAACTTAGGAAATATACACGACTATTGTCATAGCGTGATATAAAGGATGTATTTGAACAATTACTTCAATAATTGATGGAAAGAGTTCACGGAACTGTAGTTAATGTTTTTGAGACTGTATTAAATTAATGTTTTCGGAACAGAAGTTTATCAGGAATGTCACATCTGGTGTGATGGACATTGGAAAGGGACCTATGGTGCTCTGGAGAATGCTATCGCTTAGTAAAGCATATTATTATTATTATTATCAATGCCAGTGAATTGCTAGGAACTTAGAAGTAGATGTTGTAGGTTAATTGAAGCAGCTTTGTTTTAATTGAGGAACTACGCAGTCAGTATTGAGGGGTGTGCAACGGTTTCAACTGAGGTTGTTACGTTGAAGGTCGGCACAACTTGGGGTATAGTGGTTATTCCGTGCGACCTTGCCAAGCAAGTATATTATTAGAGAATTGGTGAGTGATGTTTACACTCATATTCGGGGAGAGTGTTAATCTGCGAATGGTAATGTAGCCATATGATGTGATTGCTGCGTCAACGAGTAGTAAGTTGTATATTCCGTTTATTGAAACGATGTAGGCCCATAATGTGTTGTGGAATTATTTGAAGGCCTCAGAGATATGTTACTGTGAGAGGAGACAGTATTATTGTTGGTAAGTGAATGAAAGCTATTATAATGGAAGGATTAGATCCCAACGCCATGGTTGATGCGTTGTGCGATCAGCTGTGAAACATATGAGAGGTACAGGCTGTACCATAATTAGGTAGTGTTCCTGGAATTGTATAGAAGGATTATATTTATTATTATTATTATCGCTAGTTAAATAGAACGATTAGATAGAAGTTCATTAGACGACAATCTGAACTTGATTGATTGGACTGTTAAGCCATATTTATGACAGATAACCCAGATTAACATGAAAGTTAGTGAAAATCAGAACAATGTTTATAAAAACATTAAAATGCACGTTTATGGTAATAAATGTTGTTGTCATGTAAATAGATGTAAATAATCCATGTTTAGTCGTTATTAAGATTTTATTCAATGCATTTGTAAGTAAGTAAATGAGTAGGATTCAGGATCATCATGTATAGAGTAAGAAATCGTTGTTGTAAATGGTGAGAAGCCGTCACTATTTAAATTCATTTCGGGGGATATTTTAAATTTAATAACATTTTATTCATAACCATCCTGAAACGTAAGGCACAGCAGGTGAATGCCAAAATTTTAGAATTTCGAATCTTTAATGATTTTATGAAACACGAGCGGTGTTATACGAAGCATATTACAAGATATTAGTGTAATTATATCATTTGTGTTGTTAAACAACTTTATAATTCAGCGATGGTGTGTTTATATTGAATAAACAGCAAGCACGTAGTCTTGCGATTGCTTGACTTCATTTTTATAGAAACTTCGCGTTATGATTTATATATAGTGGGAGGTTAGTAAATACTATGGTCAGTATATAGCGGCTTGAACCTATTTCCCCATTTCCTATTTCCCCGTTACGCCCGAGATATATGAGAGTTCTTAAGCTCTAGTTGTTGCTGTTATTTGATCCTGTTGAGGATAGACCATAGTATTTAAGATGAAATACACCAGTTATATGTGTTCATTGTTTCCAGTGTGTGATATGCCAGTTGATTCGGTAAGGATTTTTAGCCGGGGTACTGCCGGCTACTTCGATCCATCGTCATCCTGGGATTTTGGCATACACTACACTGGGGAATAAGGGCACAGTACGTTTCAACGCCGTGTGGTTTTCACTTGTGGGGAATCCACAAACAAAATGCATACAGAAACAAGAAACTTTGGAGGCTCGCGAGAACGAAATAACTGCACTGATATGAGATATCAGTGACGATGAATTACAGCGAGCGTACCAAGACTTCCTACGTTGGTGCAATGTGATTTTAGAAAATGAAGGACAGCATTTCCAGCAACTAGTAAACAATAGTAATGATTGTTAAATACGTAGAAAAATGTAAATGTGTTAAAATAGTTGGATGCTCCGCTCCTGCTAGCATCAGTGCCTGGCTCGACAGGCAATTACAGACAGTGGAACGCCCGTCGTGCAGCGCATCCGGAGCTCCGTTCTATACGGATGGCCCTCACTGTATTAAAGTAGCTAATACCAGACACTGACTGCATGGGTTTATTTTCGTGGTTTACTTACCTTATCCCAGGCTCATTACCGTACTACGCTCATTCGTTTCGTCCGGTTACTGGCTTAGTGACAAGTATTCTTTTCTGTCACTGCGGAGACCTGGGTTTGATTCCCAGCTCTGCCAGGAAATTAAATTGTAGTCTGAGGGCTGAAACGGTGTACACTCAGCCTCGTGATGCAGCACTGAGAAGAGGCGGGTTCGATTCCAACCTCAGCCATCTCGAAAGTGGTTTACCGTGGTTCCTCACTGCTACTCCAGGCAAATGCAGGGATGGTTCCTAACTTAAGGCCACAACCGTCTCTTTCCCAGTCCTCACTTGACTTAAAAAATACTGTACACACACTAATACAGTCAGTGCAATAAGACAGGATATCAGACAAATTTCACACACACACATATACACGGGGCTACATGACCGTGATGTCACATACTGTACTCCCTAAATAAATGCAAATATATTCCTTCTGCAATATGCTCCTAAAACCCAATAAAACATAGGCTAATCCTTCTTGAATCGAATGCTTGTTTTTGTTGTTTCATTTAGGAGTTATGCGATGTCATGGTCATATTACCCGTGTACTTTGGGGTTTGTGAGGATTCTGTCTGATAACCGATACCGTGATGGTTGTACTAGGGTGTAGGCTATATGTGTAATGGTTCCTAGGATTTGGGTAGGAGGCGGCCGGGGCCTGCATTTCGGTACCATCCCTGCATTTACTTGAATTAGAGGTGGGGAAACCACAGAAAACCACTCAGGTGGAAATGGAAAGTAGGCTAAAAATATTAACGTAATTTTAAAAATTTGCACAGTCACCATCTTGTGTTTTTGCCTGTCAAATTAATATACGACCTTGAATTTTCCCGCACAAAGTAGTGATGCGAAGGTGGTGCCACTCACAACAGTGGAGGGAGAAACCTTACTGCGCATGCTTGATTTTTAGCCTACTTTCGATTTTTGCAAAAAATGATAGTAGACTTATGAGATCTACACAGGCCCAACGTGTGTGTGTGTGTGTGTGATTTGGTATGTCTGCCCCCCCCCCCTACCAATTCAAACACGGTGAACCCGAATTGAACGAAATTTGGTACAGAGGTAGCACTAGCAAAGGGCACCTCAGTGTCATGTTTTATATCGCCGCCATATTGACGGAAACGTAATGGCGGCCACCCAAATGTTCTAAGCTTAAATCAAATTACGACTAATTTTATCATCTGATCTCTACCAAATTTTGCAACAACATACCTTCATGAGGGAAGCTTCTTTTGACCAAACTACAATAGTTCGAAAATGGCGGTGGTATAAGTGTGCAAATCGATTCACCCTATCAATTCAATCACAACGAAACAAAAAAAAGAAATGGCGCCCACCCAATTGTTCTGAGCTTAAATCAAATTACGACTATGCTAATTATCCAATCTCTACCAAATTTTTTAACAATATGCCTCAATGTGGGAAGCGTCTTTCGCCCAAACTACTAGGTCATCAGCCGAATAGTTTCACGATTGCGGATGTATGAATCATGAACGTATTATAGCCTAACCGTAGCTTACGATTCAACAAGGCCTGGCCTTACCAAATACGCTCATCGTTCATAGGGAAGTTTAAACTGTCCTCAAGGAGGTGACCAGTAGGATATTAGCATTTTACAATAGAATATGTAACCGCAGTAGTGACTAACGCTTCCGGCTGAACATGCCGTATCTTGCTTGTCCGTGCCGTACCGTTAGGTCAAACTGGCTGATATTTGCTCGTACATCCATAGATTTCCCTAACTTCGTAAGTGCATTGTCACTGTTCATTTTCCTTGGGTTTGTTAGGTTAAGAAAATGGCGCTGACTGGGGGGTGCTGTCCATTACCCCAAAGCTAGAGATATCTAGTTTCTGGCAGTGGGGTGATGGGGGGGCCTTGCCAGTGAAGCGTATTTTCTAAGTTCCTTTTTTATGCTGTTTTGTTTTTTTATATATCTTTGATTATTATTTTAGATTCCATGCTGTAAAAATTTTGTTAGAGGTCAGATTAGTAGTGAGTATCTTTGAGAGTATCTATGGAGATTGTAGAAATGTATGAGGGAAGAGGTTAGATGATTATTGTGTTCGGTCTTGGACTTAGATAAGGTTTTTGTGGAAAAGAGAAGTATCTGTTGACTTGGTCTGATTCTTATTAGCAAAAATGATTTGGTTTTGCGTGATAAGATTCCGAGAAGTGAAGTGTTAGAGATTTTTTTGCGTTTGGCTTTTAGTGCCGGGAGTGTCCAAGGACATGTTCGGCCCGCCAGAGTGTTGTAGCTTCTTCTATACGGACACCCATTGGGTGAGCTACAAGTACCGTCGCGTGTGGAGTGTTGTCTGGGAAGGAAAGTGTTAATGGAAGGACAAGGAATTGGAAGGTAGCGGTTGTGGCCTATAGTTAGGGACCAACCCCGTCATTTGCCTGGCAGGAAGATGGGAAACCACAGAAAACCATCTTCAAGGTTGCCGGCGGGGGGATTCGAACCTCCTCGCCTCCCGGATGTGAGCGGCTGCCAGCAGCCATGCCGTAACGACCTCGGCTAAAGTGTTAGAGATTGATGCTCATTGTTAAATGAAAAGAATAAATGGAGAAAGATGTTTTTTTTTAGTATCCCTCATTGAGTATAATCAACCATGACCCCGAATATGTACAGTTCCAATTATGACGCCACAACGTGAGGATCGAAAGAGGGATACGGACACGAATAAGGAAAAGAAGAAAGAAAAGCAAACTTTAATAAAGTTAGTACAGTGCACAAACGGAGAATATGGAGTGTAGTTTGATTGACATGTTATTGAGCGGAAAGTACCCTAGTGTGTTTCAAAGGCTAAGTAATGAATTCGACGCAGAAATTAAGAAGTATGGAGAGCCTTTGAAGGAGTATTTAAGGAAGGAGTGGAATGTGGCTGTGGAGGAGAAAGAAAGAGAAGGAGCAGAAGAAGGTGAAAGAGAAGAAGGTGGAGGAGAAAGGGAAGTTGTAAGAGCACAGAGTGGAGATCATATGCATTGTAGTGAGATAGTACGTGATGCTGGGGGGTGTGTAGAAGATGGTAATGGATGGGAAGAAGGAATGAAAGATGGAAAAGATACAGAGGAGGAAGAAGTGGAGGATAAGATAAAAGAGGAGGAAGTGAATGAGATTAGTGAGATTAAGGAACAAGAAGATTATCAAAGATGTGGAGGGCGTAAGGAAGAAAATGGACAAGATAGAGAACATGAGAAAGGAGAAACGGATAACGGAGAAGGTGAAATGGAAGAAGCTGAAGAGAAAGGAGAAACGGATAAGGGAGAAGGTGAAACAGAAGAGCGTGAGAAAGCAAAAGATAAGGGAGAAATTGAAGAAAAGAAATGAGAATCAGATGAGGTTGGTAATGAAGACAGTAGCAATCAAGAAAAAGAGGCTAAAGATGAGGATGAAAGTGCAGGAGTGAGCCATGGAGAAGACAACATACTAGAAGAAGATAAGGTGCAGAAGAAACAGTGGAAAACAAAGTGGAAGAAGAGAAAGGAACTGTTGAGTAAGACAAGACAGACGAGGAAGAGGTGGAAATGTGGAAAGGAAGAAGAGAGACGTGGTTGAGAATGAAGACAAAGAGGACCAGGAGAATAGATAAAAGAATGAGTTGGAAAGCAAAGAGAAGGAGTAGGAAGAAGATGAGATGTCAGGTAAAGGAAGATAAGAGAGTGAAGGATCAGAAGAAGAAGAAGAAAATGAGGAAGGGAAGGAGAGAGGAACGGTGGAGATGGAAGATGAGGAGTACAAGGTACGGAATGACATGACGGATAAAGGAAAAGACGAGATGGAAGGCAGAGAAGAAAACCGAATCCGAGGAGAAGACGCCAAAAAGGAGCTCAAGTGGTAAACGTGGAGAACAGGATGCCGAATCGGAAATGCTGAGTAATGCTGATGAAAATCATGATCAGTCTATGGATGTTGATGGAAACGAATATTTATACATTCGAGATGGTAATGGCATCGAAGGTAGCAGTTCGGATGATGAAAGGAGTGGAGATAGCATGTCTTTATCAAATGGAATCATTTCTTTAGTGCTTCGAGAATTATTTGGAAAGTGGATTGGCTTGATGACGATTATGTAGTTCCTTTGGAAGTAGTTAAGTTATTCTGTGTATTGTGCCCGTCTGGACCGAGATCCAAAGTCCACATTTTGTAAAATACAGAAATCAGATTAGCACGAGAAAATATATCTCAGGGTCATCTAGGTGAATACTTGGGTCTAATCTGGCATCCCTGCTCTCAGTAATTCACAAGTAAGGTAAGGAAAGAAATTATTTTGAAAGTAGCACATTTCTTAAAATCTCAATTTATTTATAGATAAAATATTAATTGACTGGCAAAAACCTCCAACACAAATAAAACACATCACACATGAGAAATCAACAGTCCCTAAAATTATATTCTAACGTCGCAGACTTGATAAGCAGAAAATTCATTAGTCCATTCTGATATCAAACGAAAAAATAATTTTCAAATATTTACACTGTTCAATAAAGAGTTCCGAGTGATCCCTTTTATTTACATGTTTGTAGTTCACTTTTCGAAGAATTGCATTTGATTGTTCAAGTATTGGTTGTAAGATATTGCAAACAAACAAAATTGTCCCTTGATTCATTCGATTTTGTTCCAAAATTTGAATTATTTGGAAAAATTATTATATCACTGTTTCGTTGTGGCATAGCAACAATATCAATATTCGGCTGACATAAAGTCGAATGATAATATTTGTTTGTAAAGATTTTCATTTCCAAAACAAAAATTGTTCATATACTTTTCATAATAATTTGAAAAATTAATCTTATTCTTTTCTCACATTAATTTGTTTCGATGTCATCAAAATTTTAAATTTTATTCATCTGTCATGTTTGTTAGCAAAAATTGTTGTTAACAATAATAATCAATATAAATTGTTGCTATCCACTATTGGTGGATTAAATCATTATCTCCTTTACCAAAAATTTTCTATCACTCAATTTACATAGTATCTCACACAAAAAAAAATTAATCATAAAATTTATTATTATTATTAATTAATTTATTTCGAAATTTCACATCACTTTATTTATAACAAGTCTCTCTCGCCCTCGCATATTGTGAATATTTTAATTTGCTCATTTCCTTGTTATTATTATTATTATTATTATTATTATTATTATTATTATTCCAAGAAAAAAATAAAAATTTCACTAATTACTTATTTTATTTTATTTTAAGCCTCCGTGGCTTAGGCGGCAGCACGCCGGCCTCTAACCGCTGGGTCCGTGGTTCAAATCCCGGTCACTCCATGTGAGATCTGTGCTGGACAAAACGAAGGCAGACAGGTTTTTCTCCGGGTACTCCGGTTTTCCCTGTCACAATTTCATTCCAGCAACACCCTCCACTATCATTTCATTTGTCATTCATTTAATCATTGCCCCAGAGAAGTGCGTCAGGTCACGGCAGCCGGCACAGTTCATATCCTCGCCGATAGATGGGGGCTTCATTCATTCCATTCCTAACCCGGTCGGAGACTGGAAGCAGGCTGTGGATTTTCATTTTTTCATTTTATTTTATTTTATTGCATTTTTTTCTCGGTCAGGTTCAACAAATCAAGACTCATGTTCATCAATTATTTAGGCATACTATTTGAAATTCGAGTTGATCCAGAAAAAAATATTAAATATTTGAATTGACAGTAAAATGAAATCTGACAAGAATATGGGGCGGGCCTCAGTGCCTAACCTTCTTTTACAATTGAGCCCACATGCTCTTTAATAACACACGCACATCCTTGTGTGCCCACAACTATGGGAACAAATGCCCTCTTGGATGACCCCCTAGGTCTCCACAACATTAAGTGTCGCCAAACGCACACTAAAATCACCACATTATTATTTGACTCGAAATAAACTTCACCACACAACATCATATTATTTTTGTTATCATATATTTTTTCTGAGATATTCTGTCATAATTACTATACTGTATTCTTCAGTTTTATTTTACCAATAAAAAGATGTATTTAAATCTGGTCAATCTTTCCTTGCCTCCCATCTACATAAACTCGCCTTAATTTATACATTTAATACCTGCCGCTTCCTTTCTCTTCATCTGAATATTTTTAAGTGCTTTTGGAAAATATTTCTGAGCTCAAAATCTTACTATTTCACTTCCTTCATCCATAAACTCATTTCAATTTATTTGTAAATCCAAACATTTATTCCAAAAATAAACAAAGTTATTTTATTTAAATCCTTCCGATTCATAAAATTCATCCACAAATTATTATTATTATTATTTTTCCACAAATTATTTAAATTCTTCCAATAAATTATTATTATTATTACTGAAAAATATTTAGGCTTCATCAACGTCAGAATGATTATTATCGCTCTATTTCCTCAATAAATAATATGTAAATCCTATCTGCAAATGATTATTAATAATATCTCACTTTCTGATTATTAATGCATTAACTATTTAATTACAATCAAC
Source organism: Meconema thalassinum (assembly GCA_946902985.2). Classification (NCBI taxonomy): domain Eukaryota; kingdom Metazoa; phylum Arthropoda; class Insecta; order Orthoptera; family Tettigoniidae; genus Meconema; species Meconema thalassinum. The sequence goes on along the minus strand of OX336389.2, from coordinate 237,836,930 downwards.
AATTAACAATTTAATTTAATTCCTAATGTTAGGTGCCATCACTACCTAAATTATGTATTTATAACTTTAAATGGTGTAGTTGTATTTATAATATTATTAACTTATTTACTTCACAGTAGTTTATTATTATTATTATTATTATTATTATTAAATAAATCAAATTATTTAAATAATCCAAGTTGTAATTACGTCTCCTCTCAAAAATAAGAGTTAAAGAAAAAATACTCCTATCCCTTGGAATAACGGAAACATTTCATGTCGGAACACATGATTTAACTGTCTGTCCTGGCGAAAATCGAAAATAGAATAATTTATTTAAATCCTTCCGATTAATTAAATTCATCCACAAATTATTATTATTATTGTTCCACAAATAATTTAAATTCTTCCAATAAATTATTATTATTATTATTACTGAAAAATATTTAGGCATCATCAACGTTAGAACGATTATTATCGCCCTTTTTCCCCAATAAATAATATTTAAATCCTATCTGCAAATGATTATTAATAATATCTCACTTTCTGATTATAAATGCATTAACTATTTAATTACAATTAACAATTTACATATTAACCCCTTAAGGAGATTAGATATCTAACCTCCTTGACTTTCATAGTCAAGGAACAACTAAATTCGATATGCAAGCTACCCTCTGTGTGTCAAATAACAAAGCTTGCACCCGGCAGCCGAGGCCATACGATATTAATATTATTATTATTATTATTATTATTATTATTATAGGGAACGACCTGTCAGTTAAATTTAAATTTTTGTTTTTGACAAAATCCAATATGGCCTTGTACTTTCACGGTAAACAACCAATATGGTCTTGTACCGGTTGCCAATACATAGTCATTAATCAAGAAAGCAATCATCGTCCTAGTCATGCACAGGTAATGATTTTTTTTTTTGTCTACGAGTTTTCAGTAGTGGTAAAATGGAATTGCATTTTATGTTAGGCTTACCTGAGTTTTAAATAGTTCACTCTTTGGCAATGGTTTCGCTTTAGTGCGTTTCGGGTTTTTTTCAGCAACTGCTACGGCGGTAAGGCTTTTCTTTCCAAGTTTCTAAAAATAAATAAAATAAACCGCTAGAAATACCTAAATTGAGGTTAATACATGCATTTCATAAAATAAATATAAAACAAAACAAAAATGAAACAAGTTAGTTTTAAAAAATCATCTCACCTTCACTTGCAGTGGCTTGTTGCTGTTTCCTTCTAGTGGGCTCAAAAGTGCAATGGTTTCTTCACTCTCACACATGTAAGGTATACCAATTATCTGCAAACAAACAAATAAATAAATAAAATCATTAATTACCTAATCAATAAATAATTGCTTGTAAATATATATAAATGAATAAATATATACCTACCTCACAACAAGGTTAAGTATTTTCCACCAACACCAAAACTGTTAAACAAGACCAGGGGTCTCACGAACGCAATATATTCAAAGGTGGTCACCCAAGTGAGATGGAAATGATAACGACATGTCTTTATATATGCTATGTTGCATGTATAATCAATTTTTCCCACGTTTTGAACATTCTGTTATCATGCACGTGGACAGATAACGTCCAAGGTGAACACCTGTGCTAGGTCAAATTTCACATGAACTTGCATTTTGTCACCTACAAAGCAAACAGGATGTAACTTGTTTAGCGTACATGTCATCTCACACGTGTATGCATGCATTTCGCTCTTCCCTGCCACCACAATGGTCAGATTATTTCACCTTCCAGTGTCCTCTGCGTCTTTGTCATTTTCCATTGCACCTGTTGTCAAGTCAGATCAGCGCATTCCAATAAGCTCAAAGGACATTAACCTCCTGCTCCTCTGCAAGTCTGTTTTCTGTACTCGCTTCGACCAACATAGAACCAAGTTCTCATCACCGTTTACACGTTAAATATCATCTTCGAGGTAAAGTATCAGAAAAAACGCACCCTCGCTCTGTCATAAACCGACCTGTCGAAATAGCAATTGATCTATTGAGCACAGCCACCGTGGTCAGCGACAGGTTCGTTGAAACACACACCCAGCAGTATCGTCTGTCTCAACCACCACGCTTCATGAACATTATAAACAGGTAAAGAATTTTTTCAACATGTATGGCGTTAGGCCCTTTGTCAAAATTTCAAACATAGTTTCAAACAGGGGGCGTTAGACCGAGTCCTAGAACACCTCGTTCACATCTCCAGCGTTATTGGTTTGCGAAATAGAGCAAAAAGCCTAAAAATCACGGTTTTTACCTCAACATGGTTTTTCATTCCTGCTCAACACGAACATCCTCGGCAAAAGGGCAACACAATGAAAAAAATGACACCTCGCACTCGTCTCTAGGCTTATTGCTTCGTGAGTTATCAGCAAACATCACAAAAATCACTTGTTTACCCCAAAGTCGAGTTTCCCAAATTTTTTTAAAATTATAACGAGTAGTCCATAGCAAAGAGAACGTCAGCCTAAGTCCTTGGACCCGTCGTACACGCCTCTAGCATAATTGGTTCGCGAGATATAGCAAAAAGTTTAAAATCACGATTTTTCCCCAAAAAATTCTGTTTCCCTCATTCTCAAAAACTTTAACCTATTACCAAAATAAAGAGGGTATCGAGACAAGCCATTTGACACGTCATAGGACCAAATCCGACCATGCGTTCGTGAGATATCGGAAAAAGTCTAAAATCACGGTTTTACCCCCAAAAAGCCTGTTTCCCTCATACACAAAACTTTTACCTTTTAATAACATATATAGGGCTTCGAGACAAGCGATTTGACACGTCACACGTCCAAATCCGACCTTGCGTTCGAGAGATATCGGCAAACATCGTAGGAAAGTAGGCAACTATCTGGCTCTCTCCTCACCACCAAAACCCCTTCTTTTCAATATTTTTTTTTCAAAGAGCGCGCCCTCTTACAAAAATCCCAAGTGCGCATGCGTACAAAACAAAAACAAAAATGTTGGTCCATAGCGGCATCCAGTAAAACGCATGCGCTATATGAGCAACAACGTTTAAGTTCATTTTAGCAGCGCACCTTATACATGTCGCATTTGAAAAGAGACTTTCACTAAAAAATTACAATGTCACCCCATAGTAGGGGTAGGTTTTATTTAGGGGTTGAAATGAGTGGTCCATAGGAAAGCCCCCGTCAGCCTGAGTCCAACGACACCTCATTCGTGAATCTCCGACCTCGGGTTCGGGAGTTATCGGCTCGCATTGGGAGTAGTGGTGGGGGGAGGCAGAACTCCTATCATCCCCCTACTGAAGGAGTTTCACACCTAGCAGGAACTTCCTCGTACTTACGGCTAAGGGAGTCAGCAACGACATTTTCACATCCCTTAATGTGACGGACAGTAAACTAAAAGGATGAAATTCTGGTTGCACACCTGGCAATGCGTCCTGTAGTCCTAGGTTTAGCTAGGACCCAGCTCAGGGCCTGGTTATCAGTTTCCAGATCGAAAGGGACATGCTCAATATACATACGGAATTTCTTCAGTCCAAACATGACTGCTAGGCCTTCCAGCTCGTACACAGGATAATTTCCTTCTTCGGGGGAAAGAGTTCGAGAAGCAAAACCAATTGGACGTCTACCTAGCTCACTGTCTTGTAGCAGAACGGCGGCTACAGCACCAAGACAAGCATCCGTCTGAATTATGAATTTCTTACTGAAATCCGGGACAGGAAGGACAGGAGCAATACACGGTGCCTCCTTCAAATCATCAAAAGCCGCTTGCTGCGACGGACCCCATTCAAACTTCGAACCAGACCAACGTAGGCAGTTAAGCGGTAATGCACGTTGTGCAAAATTCGGAATAAATTCACGGAAAACCCCAATCATTCCCACGTAGCGGGCCGCAGCTTTTATATTTTTAGGAGGTTTGAAATCTCTAATCACTTGGGTTCGGGAGTCATCGACCGAAACACCATCAGCAGAAATAACATGCCCAAGAAAAGCAATATTAGGTTTAACAAATGACAACTTAGACAATTTTACAGTAAGACCAGCAGACTTTTATCTCTCAAAAACTTCGCGCAGATGGCGCACATGGTCTTCAAACGTATCGCTATATATGACGACTTCGTCCAGGTAATTATACAGATAGTCAAATTTAATGCCAGAGAACACATGATCAAGAAGATTACTGAGTACTGAACCCGCTGAGCTAAGGTTCATGTGATATTTTTCATGACACCACATTTATGATGGGATGTAGTACCTTTGAACACACCCAGAAAGCTACGAGAAGCTGAGAGCTCATACAATTCTCTTTGAAGTAGCGGAGAATCGCACTTTTGACTTTGGTGAAGTCTGCTAATTATTTATCTGAGGTCTTATTAATCAATTTTATCTTTCCACGAGACTCAGAATATTTCATTTCGTCATTCAGTATTATTGAAACATTTTGGAGAATGTTTTTTCACTTTAAGGTAAGGTAATATCATTGCAGATACGCAAATAGGAATGTAAGTAGTCGCTCAACGACTTAGTTTGACGACTTGCTTCCACGACGAACGCAGTTCCTTGCACTACGTCTGGAGAATCCGCCCTGTGTAGGCGTGTAATTATATCCGTCGTGTTAGACGTGGCAAATATCCGCTGTTTAGCGTGGAAATCATTATCAGGTGCCATCGAGCACAAATAAACTACGAATCACTGTTGTTGATGTGCAGTGATCAACACGAATTGTATAGTGAATTATATTGCACTACGTCTGGAGAATCCGCCCTGTGTAGGCGTGTAATTATATCCGTCGTGTTAGACGTGGCAAATATCCGCTGTTTAGCGTGGAATCATTATCAGGTGCCATCGAGCACAATTATACTACGAACCACTGTTGTTGATGTGCAGTGATCAACACGTACAGTAAAGTGGATTATTTGGCAAGTATTGTGAAATTTACGACATTTCTGTAGCACCACATTTTTACACCCACGTGTTTGTGGAGGGCCGAGAGCCTGGTGCGAAAATATATAGGTAAATGTGAAATTATTGTTTTGAACAAGTGTGATAATACAAGTACATTATATAGAAATTGCTACGGTGAATTTATCCGTAATAAAACGACGCCCATTTCACGGATGCCACGTGATAGAAAAAGTAGCGTCTGTACACGTGTGGAACCGCAGAACAGTGCATGGCCATTTTTCATTCACATCTGCAAAGTGTAAAGGCTGTGTTACCAGTTATAATTAAAGCCTGTGATATCTACGACGAACACTATAATTTTCAAGTGATAATAATGAACTACTACAAGTCTTATACTACCGCCCACGTGGTCAACTTCTTCAACACCTTGTTCGAGGCCGAGACCATGGGCTAATACCATTATGGTATGAGGGAGATGTCTCGGATGGGACCAGCTTGATTGTGGAACTTCTAGAACATCGAACGAGAAGGAAGGAACCGAGGATGCCTTTCCTAGGCATGTCCAGTCCATTCACGAGGTCAACTACAGGTACAGACCGAACCCTGGTCTTTGGGAGAGCCCAGATGGAAGTTCTGATGAGGACGATGCCAATCCCGAAAGCCAGAGGTGCTTTTGTTCAACCCTTGTTGTTGGACTGAGAGCTAAGTGTGGGCTCCTTCATATCGTGAGTTTTGTACACCCTTCCTTGTTCTAGTTTCTGGTGGTATAGTTAGATTAGTGTAGTTTGTGAACCAACCGAACTTAGTGACAGCCATTTCATAGGTAGGGAATGTAATTAGTCTAATTAGATGTCATTTATGTGCAGTGATTGTGAGTCACCCTTGGGTCTGACATTTTGGTCAACCTTGGTGCAGCTTGATGGACGTCGTAGGACGCCAATTTCTATCTATTGCTAAACGTGACTGTAGTCATTTTGAGGCTACTTTGTTTAACCCTATCTGGGGTGATATTTCAAGTCTTTGCAGACTTTAGTCATGGCAATCTGATGCCATAGTTATGTTTCTTTAACTGCACTTATTGCAGCCAGTCAATGTTACACCCCTGACTTCGTTAGAGTAGTCGTATCATTTGGGTAATCGACTGTAATTACCAGTTTTGTAACTGCATTATATTTCATTTGAGATGAGCTCAGAAGCCATCCAGGTCAAGTGTGAACCTTATAAGTAAAAGGGATGTTTCGTTGTCTAGCATCGAACCCAGTTCCCAACGTATCATTAAGCAGATCCAGCAGAGAGTGGAATTTGCGCCACAATTATTATTTTGTTAGTGTCATGTGTAATGACACGCGTTTATTTGATATTTGATACAAGCAACTACTGAAGTGTATTTTATCTTTGATAGCAGAGAGCTCCAGCAATGTGTAACATTGCTACCTTTTAAACGTCTTTGTTGTGAAAGACAGAGTTATATGATTGTATTCAGATTTATAGCGTGCTTTTTATGCACATATTCTTCGAGGTTTATAACCTATGGTAAAGGTATTATTATGAGGCCAGTTTTACAGTTATTATCTTGCTTAAATTGCCGGCCTAGTTAGTGTGTGTTGTGTCATTCAGCGCAGGAATCTTGTAGCCTGCGGCGACACGAACAGGTTTGTGACCCATCGCTCGTGTGAGAGCGCATGCTTCTAAGTGAGACGGACTGATATTAACATAGGACAGAATGCTTTTAGCATTCACTTTCCCTTTCATTGCAGTTATAGCATATGGAACCCAGTGTCCATTCTTGTATCTGATCATATGTTCTGTAGATTGTCATTTGTTAGTTAAAGGCTGTTGCGTGTACCGTTGTTTTGATGATACAGTTATGTCAGGTTTCTATAGTACGTTGTAGGCTAGCCCCGCTAGGGAGGTTTTTCATGTATGAAGGTATTATTGTGTACCATGTCCGGGATGTTCCCGTGGACCAGATATTTAGGGAGGGTAACTGATTGTGTCCAGGCCCGTCCCAGAGTTATTGAACGCGAGCTGTGCGCCGCTGGTAACTTGTGTTATTGTGTGTCCGAGTTGTTATTGCTCGTTGATTGTATTCCGACTTTTGAGTCGAGGCTTTTTGGCAGAGATGATCTCAGGGGAGACGCTCCGTGCCCACGCTTGTCAGTATTATTCGCCATAAACCAACGATAACCTAAACCGACATCTTAATAATAAAACGCATAATTTTGATAAACAAAAGCTAACTAACGAATCCTTTCTACTTAACCTTGTTCATTTGCATTTGGAACCTGCTGACATAGCCGTGCTAATGAAGGTATTTCCTGGAGGAAATGACTTTAGAACAGCTGACACTTTTTGTTGCGACCGAAGCTTGCTCGAACCTTGAGTTCGTAGCTGGTGGAGCGCATGCCATACGATGTTAGACGTAGTCTTCACTACGCAGTCGTCACCGTAATTACACACATTAGATGACTATGGCTTACAAAGAGTAAACCAAGGTGTAGGCAGGCATTTGAATAAAACTGTGGTCTTTTATTTACTTATTGATGATGTAAAAGTGTATGAATCCACTATGTTACCCTTTTGTGTGCTGCTAGCACCTACTTATAAGGATGTCTTAAATGTTTTTTTTATGGCTGATCACTTAGCTTTGAATGTAATTGTTTGATATTACGGACGTCATCGCCGTAAGTTTTGTTATTAATTGATAGGACTTAGCTAGATGAATTAACGTTAAATGTAAATGTGGAGATGGTATCATCCTAACTTAGATTTGTTTTGCTACCCTGTTAAACGTAAATTCTGATATTAGCTTGATCTTGTAACTTGACCTAGGGATTTGCGTCGTACCATTTTCCTAGTGTTGCTGTTGTTGCTTTATCATTGTGAGACAGATCTTTCGCGAGGGTTTACTGTAACTTCTCAGGTAGGGACCTGCTCTTTATTTTTGATTATTTATTAGCTTGCGGATTAGCCGATAGAAACCCTCCGAACTAGGCTAGGGGTCTGTAAAATTTACAATAAATTTTCACGGTGTTTTACATAAGTCTGGATGTTTCTTTTCTCAGTCTAGTTTTTAAGGCGAACCTTTCCTTAGGCAGCCTATGACCTTCGTCACCATGTACCACGATCCCCGTGGACAACAGTTTCTCGTGCCGCTTTGGCCTATTTGGAAGTTCACCTGATCCTCACGGCAGTTAGGTCCGACGGATGAGATGTTAGGGAAGTCATTGCGGTTGTTGGCTATCCTGGCAGCTCCTCTGACGGGCTCAGTACAGCGCCCCCTGTATAGAGACCAGAAGGTAACCTACAGTATTCAAAGAGGTTCCAGTCAGTGGCGAACGCAGTAAGAAATTTAGTCTCCTCAGGTAATGGAATTTGATAGTACGCCTGATTTCAATCGATGAGACTATAGAATTTAGCGTTTTTGAACCAAGAAAAACAGCTATGCAGGTCAGGAAGTGGAATGGATTCCAAGACAACCTTTTTTTTCAACCTTCGGTAGTCTACGACTGGTCGAAACCCACCCTTAGGCTTTGGGAGTAAAAACATGGGAGACGAATAAGCTGACGTGGAGGGTCGAATCACTCCATCGACTAACATTTGATCAATTATCTTCTTTCGCTCCATCATCTTAGGTGGGCTTAAGCGGTAAGGAGGATGTCTCACAGGGAGAGTGTCCGTAACTTCTATATTGTATTCCAAGATTTTGGTCATTCCCAATTCGTCGGTAAACACCTCAGGATAACATCCACATAGATCACGAATTACCTCAGCCTGAACATCAGATAAATTGCTTAAATCCAAAGACTCAACTCCGGCAGATAAGGTGGGCCCCGTGTCAGCATCGACAACGTGAGCACCAACAGCAGGGACATCAGAAGAATAGAACTTTAATTTTACCTCAGTACAAAACCTAAACCAGAATTACTTATGTTGCATGTTCAACAACAGACCGGTGTGAGCAAGAAAATTAGCTCCAAGAATGAGGGGACAAGATAAATCCTTCACTACCCAAAATGAAAATTTCCAAGAGAGGTTGTGAATACGCACTTTAAATTTTGCAGAACCAAGGACGTCCAACTTGGAACCATTAGCAGACACCAACCAAACATTTACTTTAGACAAATTCCCCAATTTACAGATTTGTTTCATAGCCAAATACTAATTTTCACTGACTAAGGACGCAGCACTTCCCGAGTCCAGAAAGGCAACTACACAGGCATCATTGATCGAAACTTCGACCATGGGGGAAGACAAAATAACATTTTCAGAAATCCTCGAACATACACCATTATCTCTGATAGGTTTGGGATCGTCTCACGCCATTTCGTTCTTTAAAGGACCCAATTGGTTCTTGGCAGGATGAATAACGTGATGTCTGTTCCCAACACGTCAATTCTTCTTCTTCATCTGACAGTTACGTTCAATATGACCAGGGCGTCCACACCTGAAGTATTTCACAGGACGGTTATAATTATTGTTGGTGTTGTTGTTTCGGTTAGGATTTTGCTTAAAATGACTTGACCCAGGCGGGGTCGAACAGGCCGAACTGGATTAACAGGAGGTGGCACGCAAGCAGCATACGTCAAGAAATCGACAGAACGCACAGACTCAGCTAGAATAGCAGCCTCGTAAAGCTCACTAACGGGCCAATACTTAGGCAATTTCGAGATTCCGGAGTTACGCCCGTCACAATCAGTCTCACAACTTCTGATTCCGGCATATCCAATCCAAACACTTTAACAAATTTAGCTATGTCCATGATGTAATAATTTAGAGATTCGCTCATACTCTGAGCACGATAGAAATAACGCCCCTTCATGGGATCCAACGATCTCACCGGCACGAAAACTCTTAACACTTCAGCCATGAAATTTTCAATACTCCTACCATTACACATTGCACTAGTTACGTATGTCCGCACAATATCAGAAGTGTGGGGAGATATCAGCTGAAATACCATTTTATCAGTTACACCGAACTGTACTGCACATTCATGAATTTCGACCAGGATCCTGAGAAACTCTACAACCTCTTCAGCAGTGTCCATTCTCCGACCATACAATTTAGAAATAAAATTCAGAATAGGATGACTTATGGGACTAGCCTTAGAGTAAAGAGAAGTGGAATCACGGTCACTGCATGCATCTTGACATGGCATCTCAAATGTTGTATTCCCTTGCACAGAATCGCAGTTCCTAGGCTTTACAGAAGAACCGGGGTTATTCCCCAAACTAGAATGTGTACTTTGCCACCATTGAAAACCAGAATTATTATTTACGACACCCTCAGAACAATTATTACTTGCCAACGGCACAGGACCAAAAGGAAGATTAGCATTACCTGGCATCGAACCCAAGGTGACATTACGCTCAGGGATCACTTGTCCAACACGTGACCTCGATTCAGCCTGAATTACGTTCGGGTTTAGTACACCACGATTTAATAATGAATTAGGAAAAACAGAAAGTTAAGAAAATACATCATAACTTGCGGTACTGGGTTTGAATTAGGTCTCTCAACAACATTTGAAACGTTATCAACATTAACAGGAGGGTTACTACTCAGAAAGTTAACAGTGTTACATTCAGCAGCTCGAAGGTCGCCAAGAATGCACGAGCTCCGTCCAAGGTCAATATCGCTAGCTGTTAAACGCGCTGGGTCACCAGCTGACTGCTCGACAGTGGCGCCAGCTTGATTAAAGCAATACAAGGATTCCACATCCTGATTTCCAACATTACACAGGACATTAACTTCATTACCTGATACAGGCACTGAGTCAAAAAGCGCTAGAAATATTCACGTCACGATTACCGAAAGAGATTGAACTCATCAAATCCTCACATTTACAGACAGAATTTACGCTATCTAGCCTTTGGGCACATTCCACTTATCTAACCTGAGCATCTAATATGTTCTTTAACAGAGATATCGAACGCTCATCAGAAGAATTTAGCAAGTCGGTACAACGAAGATACAAATATTCAATTCGGGCATTTAACTTCACAAAAATGAGCTGGGCTACATTGGATCTCAGAAAAACAGTAATTTACTACATTGACAATATCCCTTACAGAATTACATACTTGGGACTCACCAAATTTGAACTGGGCATCTGACAGCTTGGGTACAGTAATGTGAAAATCGGTAGCACATTGCAAACTTTCTCTGAACTGCTCAGCGCACTTGAAGGTTACGCAACAGTAACTCATAAATCCCCTCTTCATCTGCCAAATACTTGACAGTGATCTTGCTATTGGCCATTGTACAGTGTTATTTTTATGGAAAAAAAAGCAAACAAACAAAACATATATTATGCACTGAGCAATAACTACAGCCTACCTATAAAGGGTATAAAGGGAGGGCCCAGATTTTACTGTTAAATTTTGCATGTCGTGCAGTCAGGCATGGCAAACCCATAACTCAGCCTCTGCTATCACTGTACTAGCACAGCCCTAACCTGTGACGTTCGCCACGAGGTATAGGGCTGGGTAGTGCCCTTATTCCAAGATATTAAGACACTAAGAACAAAACATCGTGGAATACAGCTGGTCTTCAGGATTAAACCTGTGGGGTGGACAGCCGATGCGACACCAGGGGTCCGGTTGGAAATAGACTGCATGCATGGAATGAAAGAGCAAGATATAACTTTAACAAAATATAATTAAAGTAAGAAACAATTACATACAGGTACACTGAAGAACAAAGGGCAAGATGATTATAAATGACATACGGCACACAAAAAGCAAAAAAGCCTGACTTGATTTGAAATGAAATACATGGGGGAAATGGGAAGGAAAAACCCCGAGGGAGGAATACATGCAACCCCAACACAATAGGAGAGGTGAAAGCTAATGTGCGAAACGACGTCCGCATCAAGGTACATGAAATTGGATAAAATCCACACGTCACACAAGAAAACGATTCAAAAGACAAAATTCATAATAAATATTCCCGGGAACAACCAAGTTAAAACAAATAAGGTACTGTATCAAACACAGTTGACGAGAAGATGTTACATAGTTAAGGTGAGGACCGCTTATTGCGACTGGATCGTCTGACATGCGAAGCTAGAATGCCCACATGCAAGAGAAGCTTGCTTGTCAGACAAGGGTTATGACCACGAGGTACCCCCGACCCCTTTTAAAGAACAAAGGGAGGAAATCAAGACTGTTTTCCCCGCAAAAAAAAACATACAAAGAAAAATGACATTTTCGATTAACCAAAAAATATTATACACACAATAGCAAATAGAAGGTTATGATGGTGGCCGCAAATTAGGATATCAAGATGTTAGGATGACCGCGCGTTAGGGAAAGATTTTCCCCCAAGCACGTAACAAAGAATAAAACGACAAAAGAACAAAACTTAGCATTTAAAGTAACGAGGTAACTAAAGTAATTCGCCCGGCCATCCCAAACTTGAATACCCTCAAATTAAACAGTCATATCTCTTGGCACAACCAAAATCACACCGGTAAGTGACGCAATAGTCTACAGTTACAGTTTTTGTTTGAAAGTTCGAAGAATCACGAAAATTGCACACGCAGTTTTCTAGTAGCTTGCCCCTTTCCAAAATGTATCTTCAACTCATTACCTTAATTTTCTTGGGACTCCGGGAAGAACACAAAGCTTCTTCCAGGAGCCCGCAGCAACACGTCTCGCGTTCACAAAAGTTCCTCACCGAATGACGCCACTCACCTTTTTAGTCCAGACGAGACGTGGCAACTCGTATCTCACGAACAAGTCTGCCAACCTAAGCAGGGGTGCGAAGCGACCCATACGACCGTGCGCACAATGGAGTGCAATTTATTCCATGTTGGCACCATTTTTCACCAACTAGAACAGTGTTGTCAAGCGTTGCCATCTATTTCGTCTTAACGCAGTACAACGTTGCCGGCGAGAAGGATCCTGCAGAGTTTAGAGCGCGAGAACTGAGAATTTTCTCATTTCCCACAGGGTCGTCCAAATTTAGTAGGGGTGCACAAGTTCAAATACAATGGTCCGACTCCAGATTAGGAAATAAATGTCGCGGGAAAAGGAGTTTTCTTGCTTCACTCAGGGTTGTACAAATCTGCAGGGATGAATAAACACAATTCCAGGGTTTTACAATTCTCAAGTCCAAAGTTCGACCCCCAGAGTAGCTGGAAGAATAAATCCTTCCCGGGTTCGAATACCAATTAGTTCCTTGTGACGATGTAATCGGCACAACGAATAGGCAGGGCAACAGGAAATATCCGCAAATCGCACGACTTATGCACCTACCAACCTCACGTGTTCACTCTGTATAGGAAAGGAATATTTCCTGCTTCTACTAGCGCCGTAACCGCAAGGAAAACACAGCCAGTGCCTGCGCCCCATATTCCCTCAGTCGTGTTTGCCCTGTTATAGTGTGCAGAGTGTAGCCTCCTGGTGAACGTGACAACATAATGGCACAAAGACGCCATTTGGACCCCGTTTTTCAGGATAGAATACTCGGCCGCCTGGAAGCAGGCCAGTCACAGACCGAAGTCGCCGTATCCTTGAATGTGCCACAAAGTGTCATTTCCAGGCTTTTGAGACGATTTCGAGACACAGAGGATGTTAGTCGTAGGCCAGTACCAGGTCGACCAAGAGTAACCACCCCACAGCAGGACTGATATCTGGCCTTAACCGCCTGACGAAATCGGAGTGCACCTGCAAGACAATTGTCGGCGGAGCTTGAAGCCGTCCCAGGGGTTGCCGTTTCCCAGCAAACTGTACCGGAGGCTCAACACAGCTGGGGTGTTTGCCAGACGTCCAGCGGTGTGCGTCCCGCTCACTCCAGCACAGAGATGGACCCGTTGACTGTGGAACCGTCAATGTCGAAACTGGACCATGAATGATTGGAGGCATGCGCTCTTCACAAATGAATCCTGCTTCAGTTTGCGGAAAGATTCCCGTCACACATTAATCTGGAGAGAACTGGGTAGCTGATACAACCACAGGAACATCGTGGAACGGGACCAGTATGGCAGAGGTGGCGTCATGGTGTGGGGTGGCATCATGTTGAATGGTCGTACGGACCTGCACATCTTCATGGGTGGTCCGAGGAACACTGTGAACACTCGGAGATACAGGGATGAGGTACTGAGACCGCATGTTCGACCCTTCAGAGGTGCCCAGACTTCCTCTTAATGTACGATAATGCCTGACCACACCGCGCTGCTCTGGTGGATAAATTTCTGGCTGGGGTGGCCAGCGAAGACTTCGGATATGAATCCTATAGAACATGCCTGGGACGCATTGGGGAGGCGAATTGCATCCCCTTAGCCACCACCAAAGACCCTCCAAGACCTTCGCATTGCCCTTTCGGAGGAATGGGATCAACTGCCACAAGAACTCTTGGACCATCTGATAGAGAGCATGCCACGTCACTGCGAGGCATGTGTGGCCGTTAGGGGTAACCTTACGCCCTATTAACAGCATATTTGGTTGTGGAAGACATTGGCAAGTTTTGTTAGTTGTTGTCAAAGGTGTACCTTAGCTATCGGAACCTTTGTGACACAGTTTGTTTGGACATGTTGTGTGACATATGGTGTGTGATTTAGCTTCCGTTTGTTCAGCAATCCGTCTGACATTCCTATCAGGTGGTATGGCCTCGTTTAGTGATTATGCTTAACGTTTGGACACTAGTGTAGATGGCAAGATAGTGACACCAGTGTACTTCAATTAGTTACCAGTAAGCTACTAACATTATATTCCTTAAAATATTAACCCTCTGTCGAGCAAACTTCTGCGACTCCCGAGTTCGGATGCAGTGTGCCTGACAGGCGCCTGTTGCAAAGACGTAATTAACACCCAATTAACGCAATTATCTTTAAAGTGATAAGTGGCATTCATTAGGATATACATAGTGAATTTTATTCAACATCAGGTTTTAAAAACTTACTATAATTTATCGCTCACAAACAAACTTTAAAAAATTGCTCGCATTTACAACCCACCACCAAATTGCGTTCAGTTTTCATTAGAAAAATTAAACAAACATTCAAATTACGTAAAAACTTAAATAATGTATCAATTACAAAATAAAATACAGCACAATAGAGTCACTCTTACTTGGAATCACTGTTGGAATGCTCAGCAGTAAAGAAACATTGGCCAAGTAAACTGCAAGGTTGGCAAGTTATACTGTATCTGTATGGGGCAGGCAGATTGCTTTGTGACATTCATAGCATTCATAATTCGACATCCTTCTGTGACCCATTTATTCCATGAAATAACCACAATGTATGTATTTCTTATTCTTAAAATGAGTAAAATAAGCAATATTGCGATGGAATAATAAGGAAGTCTGAACCTTCCAAAGTTGAACGAGTTCGGGCGCAATGCGCCTCACAGGCCTGGAGGGCGGCGGGGAAACTAACTGGGAGCATTTGGAGCGGGACTTGGAGATAGGAAGGTACTAAAAGGGGCAGGAACATAGGCACCCTTGGGGAGGAGTGGGAACAAAAATAGATTTGTGGCGCCCGTCAGGCCAGCTGCGCCCGACGGAGGGTTAAGGAGTTAATTGCCCATTATTAAAATTACATTTTGTTTAGAAGTCTTTATTATTTTAGGGTTCACTTCCCAAACTGTAAGTATTGTATTGCAAAATATTTGTCTTTTTTCAACAGTTTCATATTCTTGTCTTACAATTTTCATATTTTGGACATATTTTCTGCCAGGGTACAGTTACTGTTAGTTGCCATAAATAGTATTGATGTTACAGTTACTTGTCAAAAATATTAACGACATTACAGTTACAATTGTACCGACAGTAGTGGCTACGCTGGCTAAAGCGCAGCATTAGGTCATGGGGCCAAGCTCTCTGCTGACTCGGTAGACGCGTGGGTTCGAGCCCCACCGTCGGCCGTCCTTGAAATGGTTTTCCGTGGTTTCCCCATTTTCAACACCAGGCAAATGCTGGGACGGTACCTTCTGACAGGCCACGGCCACTTCCTTCCACATCCTTGCTCAGTTTCATTCACCATCACTCATTTCATCTCTCATTAATTCCTCTCATGAGGTTGGCGTCAGGAAGGGCATCCGGCCGTAAAAATCATCGCCACAATGACTTCCATCGCATCTCATCCCCGACCCCGTTGGAAAACGGGAATAATAAGGGGTAGACATACATACAGTTGCAATTGTAAAAGTAACGAATCATTACTTTTTCGTTACTTTTGTATAAAAATATAGTTGCATAATAACACTTTCCCCGCTACTATAATATAAGTTACTTGATTTGAACGGAATAGTGGATTCTAGTAATATGGAAAATCAAAATGAACCATCACTACAACAACCTGGCGCTTGTCGTGTGGTAGCACATCTCATGCCTTTGAAGTATTTCATTTCATGGAAAGTGAATAGTGTGCAGTAATATTATAAAATATTTTGTAACCAGAATGGATGTACTGAAGGTAAATATTGAGAAATGGGAATTGAGAACCAGTGTAGAGAAAAGTAAGACAATGGTAATGGCAAGAGGAAAGAAAGAAGGAAAAGGGATTGTTGAAACTGGTGATGTAGATCTGGAAGTAGTAGAGCACTTTAAATAAAACGCAAGATTGGATATGGAGATCAACAAGATAATACAATGTGGGAGTGGTTTTTATCATCAGTTTCGGAGTTTAATTTGGGACAAAAACATACCACTGACGGCTAAAGAAGTGATGTACACGACTAATTACTTACCAATAATGGCGTATGGAGCAGAAACTTGGCCGATGACGAGGAGAGATGAAAGTAGAATACAGGCAGCCGAAATGAAATTCCTGAGGAGTATGGTACAGACGACTAGGCGAGATAGAGTGAGAAATGAAGACATTCGAAAGAAAGTGAATGTACAGAAGCTGAATGATAAGCTGGAGCAAAACAGATTGAGATGGTATGGACATGTGAATAGGATGAATGATGAAAGAATGCTGAAAAACGTGATGGAGAGATGGATGACTGGAAAGAGAGGACGAGGAAGATTGTGCGGTGGATGGATTTGGTGAAGAACAGTGTGAGAGAACGATACCTGAGTGGAGTTCAGTGGTTGAGGAAGGATGGTGGACAGACAGAGTAAAGTGGAGGGGCGTCATATTTGCACCGACCGGGCTCAAGCTGGAAAACGGAAATTGATGATGATGATGATGATTTTGTGATCAGAAAAATAATAATATGAAGCTATTGAATTACCGTTATCTCATCTGCACATGCTTTTTTAAGTTTGCTACAGAACTGAGAATGCACTGTATTACATGTTTCTCCCGCAGAAATCAAATAATTGAGCGGATCTGTTCGCAAGACCAGTTTTCCAAACGAGTCGCCATTAGTTGTTTAGCTACAACTAGCGCTGTAGGAGGCGGGTGACTGAAACTCTGCACAGTTACCAACCATATGCATTCGAATAACCTCAAACTACTAATTTCTCCGTAACAGACGAAACTCCAGGAATATCAGCCTTGTAACCTAAGTTTATGATCACCCTTCGTCGATAAATTACTATAGTTAAGGAAAAGGGAATCAAAACTCCTGGAAATCATCCGACTAAACTTCAACAAATATATTTATATTAGAGATCTAAACAGAGTCATTGTGTAAGGTAATAGGAGAGACAAACAAATAGCAATAGCCATGTATTTTTGTATAAAACAATAGAAGTTCATCATTGCCTATTGGTACAGGCTAGAGCAAAATGTGGCTTTTCATCGATGTCTCAGTCTCATTCACAGCTGTTGAGGTATGGGTGATGCTGAGTAAGATGTTTGAGCACAGCTAGTGCCCGTGGATGCTGTGAAAGGTTCTACTTGTAGAGTTAGTACTGCTGTACTGACTCAGTGAGGGAAGCACTGACAAACTCACTCACTCCTGACCTTGCCTAGTATGCCTCATTATAGTGCTGCCTGGTTTTTGTGGGTTTCTAGCACGTAACCTATGGTGGCATTTTTTGAGGAACCAACCAGCCTCCGGGCTGACTATCTCACAGCTTTGTCCAGATTATGTTATGTACCTGGTAGAACAACAGTTGCAGAAAACTAGCAACGGTAAAAAACGGTAATTTGTGAGTAGCGAATTTACTTTTTGAAATAAGTAACTGTAACGCCATTACTTTTAAGAGTAAAGAAGTAACAAAAATGCTCATTACTTTTTCAAGATGGAACAATCAGTTGTCAATAGCACGTGCGAATGTAACCAACAACTTTCCATTATGGATTTGAAAGGTTTAAGTTCCCCGTATTGGTGCCATAAACATTCTAAATGCTCTTTGAGACAACATAATTCTGCGACCAGGACTTCTCACCGAGGGCGTCATCTTCTTTCATGACAACGCTTGTCCTCATACAGCCCAGAGGACCAACATGCTATTGAAGAGATCATTGACTGCCCTCCCTACAGCCAGAACCTCGCTCCAAGCGACTTTCACCTGTTTCCTCACTTGCAGGAGCAACTAGGAGGTTGACGATTCGCTTCAGACGAGGAGGTAAAACGACAACGTAGCTTAACACGCCATGACAGGATTTTCACCATGAGGAAATATTCAAACTTATACCACGAAGCGACAAGTGCCTAAACCGAAATGGAGATTATGTCAAAAAATAACCCAATGTATGTACAATCAGTTGGCTGTATTTGTAAATGTACACGTTTCACTTCAGGCTTTGTAACCTTGCTTTCTGATCACCCCTCGTATGTTCTGATTCAGGAACTGGGTGATATTTATTCTACCTACTGGTGTTGCATTGCGATGGGGAGCTGCAGCAAGTCTTGAGATTGGTGGTTTGAATCCCGGTGCTGAAAGTTCACCATTCTGAAGTGGAGTTTCCTCAGTTTTTGGGGTGCAGTCCAATTCCGCCAGTTAATTACACTGATAAAATCGGACAGACGTTTGACGCCAGTATGCTCTAACCCTTCGATAATTCATGCCCGATTGCGCCAGTGATAACTAATTAGCAACTTCCCCTCTCTTCCCTCACTCAGCAGCCAACACATACTACATTGTTCACACGTTGCAACTTTTCATCATGTAGACTCCTGGGGGAAGTGACTCTCCAGTTTGACCATCTCAGGGGTGTAAATTGCTACAAAGTCACATATATGACCTAGCATTTAATTAATTAATTAATGTTATTGGCTTTATGTCCATTTTAACTACTTGGCTTTTAGAGATGCCGAAATTAAGCCCGGAAGGGGATCTACCAAGTATACTTTGTGCCCAGAAATGCAGACTAGTTTGGCAGCATAGTTCTAATTCCCATTATCAGGATATTTTAAAATATAATCTCTTTATTTAAAATTTGTTTACTTTTCCAATCAGTTTTCTCTGAAGGAAACATTAATGCAATTATTTCCAGAAGAATACTCATACCGGCACTGTGCCCATTTGTGCCAGGATACCAGTGGCCAATGACCGAAGTCGCCCTCCACAGGATCCCTTTGCACACGTAACACATAAGGATTATATTGTGATGTGCTTCCAAGCTGGTCCAGAGCAGAGACAGTTCTCAGGGTGGCGACGGGTGGAAAGGTAAAGTTACGAATCAGCTCGAAATATACGTCAGAAAGGAAATTATAAAAGCTACCAGAAAATCCATACATTGAAATTTTAACTAAGTCACGATTTATTATAATCAAATCCTCATACACGTACTCTTATGTACTGTACAAATCCCTAGCCTACTCTTAAGCGGGAAATCATCTGCAATTTTAAATCCTGACTAAATATCCTCCTGAAATAAAAACATCCAAAGTTTGCAAATATTTGGCTGGAAATCATAAAGTAGGCAGCCAGTACATCACTGTACAGTGGCTCTCCAGTCTCCACATCAGTGAGGTGCTGTGCACCATCTGCTGGTTAAAAGTGGAACTTCTATCTCGGCTTGACTTGGAAGAAATGAATATTGACAATTATTTCTATATACGGATGTCAGAACCAAGTTTGGACTCAATCGATAATGCGTCACGTGCATTAAATTTTAAAACAACAAACGTTGTTATAGTGCAAATGCTTATCAAGATAGTTCAGTTTTAGTAAAACGTGAAATGTGACCTTGATGAAATGAATATTTGCAATTATTTTAATACACGGATGACAACAGCAAGTAAGTTGGGACTGAATCGATAATGTGTCACGTGCATTGTATTCTAAAACAACAAACGTTGTACTAGCGCAAATACTTCCCAATATATTTCAATTTTAGTAAACAGGGGCCGAAAACCTAGATGTTAGGCCCCTTAAAACAGCAATTATCATCATTATCAATTTTAGTAAAGGGTTAAATTTCTACCTGACTGTTATAATACGGTAAGTTATATAAGATTGTAACAAACATGAGGGGTGCTATCAGAATTGCCTTTGAAAAGAAATGCCTCCTTAACTAATAACCAAGGTCGATACTATTTTGCAGAACTGATAAAGGCTGAACTCTGCTCAACTTGATGTCTCTGGCAAGTTGGAAATGTTGGCTTTTTTTTGTCGTGTGGCTCTCACCCTCCAGAGAGGCCGAGTGCAGGTCTTTCTGGTCGACGCCCGTGGGCCAGGATGAGAGATGGAATGGATGAAGATGAATGAAACTGAGCAAGAGTGTTGATTGAAGCGGCCGTGGCCTGTCAGAAGGTACCATCCCAGCATTTTCCTGGTTTTGAAAACCACGGAAATCCATTTCAAGGACGACCGACGGTGCGGCTCCAACCTACGTGTCTCCCGAGTCTGCAGATAGCCTGGCCCCATGCCCTAACGCTGCGCTTTATCGAGCGTAGCCACCGCTGTCGGTGCGAATGTTAATAAACACCACGGTAAATGGAAACTGCTTGCAAACTATCTTCATGCAAGTAGTGAAGCCAGACACATACAGAAATAGTTGAATGTCGCGTGTCACAGTGTTATATCGTGGGAGATACAAGATAAATAACATACATTTGTTAATATAAAACAACGGTTTATTTAACACTAGTTGATACACAACGGTACACAAGGTGGACTAACTTGAGCGGAACTAACGCTGAACTGTCGTCTACAGTCTGCGGGTGCATATATACATAGTAGCTGGAAAGTTCCAGATTCGAATGTTCCAGATTGGAATGTTCTGGGCATAGTGACTAGAATGTTCATGTTATTTCAAGTAGCCTAAATACACAACACTGACTAGAATGTTCATGTTAACTCAAGTAAATACACAACATTTCCTCCCTCTTTTAAATAGATGATTTTGGAAACTTAATCAGGAGAGAATCTCAATGGTGCTCGGTGCTGGCAAGTACTCCTGCGGGGAATAAAAGAGGTCTGGGAAATAGGTGGTGTCTTGTTCACAGGTGTAGCTGGTGTGGCTGGTGGTGTTTGGACTGTTGTTGGTGTCTCGGTGAAGCGAACTCGTCTCAGGCTCGGTTGCTCTGTGGCTTGCTCGGTTGTGCAGTGGCTTGGTCGGTTGCGCGGTGGCTTGATCAGTTGCACGGTGACCTCGTCGGTTGTGTGGTGGCCTCGTCGGTTGCGCAGTGACCTGGTTGGTTGTGTGGTGGCTTGGTCGGTTGCATGGTGACTTGGTCGGTTGCGCGGTGACCTGGTCGGTTGCGCGGTGACCTCGATGTGGCCTCGTCAAGTTGAGTCTCGTGCGGATATGAGGGTACCTTTGCTCCGTTGCTGACATCGTTCGACTGGCGTAAGCGATTGGACGTACTTGCCCGTTGCTGAGCCGGTGTGACAGTACTGCGCCCAGGCCGGTCTTGCTGGCGTCCGTGGCCAACAGGAGTGGTAACGCTGGGTCATGTACCTGGGGCGAGGTTAGGGCGTTCTTGATGTCTTCGTATGCCCTGTCGCCTTCTGGTGTCCAGATGAGAGGGTCCTTGTGCAGCATGCCTCTGAGTGGTCTGTCTCTGGTGGACAAATCGGGGATGAACGAGTTGTAGTAGGTCGCTTTACCAAGGAACAGTTGGAGGTCTTCTGATGTAGTCGGCTTCGGTGCATCACGTACGGCTCGGATGAGTGCATCAGACTAGTGGATGCCTGAAGCATCGATTTTGTGGCCAAGGGCTTCCAGGGATGTTTGAGCGAAATCGCATTTGGCTCGGTTGAGCTTGAGGTTGTGTTGCCGAAACCGTTCTAGAGTGGTGCTGAGGACCTGCATCAGATTTTCAAAGCTATCAGCAAAAACTATACTGTCATCGAAAAAAACTTACGACGTTTGGGAGACCTTGCAGGACTGTGTCCATTCGCCGCTGCCCGATAGCGGGGATGTTAGCTGCTCCATATACTGCTCGCGTTGGGCGGATCAGACCGTGAGTTGGCGTGTTAAGCGTGAGAGCATGGCTGTACTCATCGTCGACCTCGAGATGAGTGTACGCGTCGGTGATATCCAGGTGGCAGAAGAGAGTGGCGCCGCGCATTCGGTTGAACAGATGTTCCACCTTGGGAATCGGATGTTCATCGATGATGATCCGCGGGTTGAGAGTAGGCTGTGATCCTCAGTTTGCCGTTCTTCTTGGTGACGACGTGCATTGTCGATGCCCACTCAGAGTAGTCCACTCTTTTGTAGAAGCCAGATGCAATTTTCTTGTCGATTTCCTTGGCGTAGACATCGCGGAGGGCAACTGGTACGTCTCGAGCTTGGGCGAAACCAGGTGTGGCTCCAGCCTTCAGGTGCATCTTCGCTGGGGGACGTGAGACCTTCCCGGGGGTGTCACTGAACACATCCTGGTAGCGAAATAGAATGTTGTCGAGCTGCTTCTGTTGTTCCATGGTTAGAGCCTGCTTGTCTGAAAGCTTGTGGATTGGGTCGGGTTTTGCGAAGAGGTGACCAAAGTCGATCTCCCGTACAAACCCCGAAATCCACTCTCGGCCAAAGAGCGATTCGACTTCATCGTCAACCACATAGAGATTCAGATTCCTGGTTGTTGTTCCTATGGTGGTGCACACTGCCGTTTTGCCAATGCATTTGGTCGGATGGTCAGTGTAACTGACGAAGTTACGATCGTTTCTCTGCAACACACAACCTGGTTTGATCATATTTAGCTTTAATTTGCTCATGGTTGAGCAGGAGTTGCCGGTGTCGAGTTCCATTTTGACCGTGGTTTCCTATATGCTGACATCAACCAGTGGCTTAGGTGCTGCGTTGACCGATCCGATGACCTCGATTTTGCTGAGGTACTCCACGACATCGAGGTTCTCTGCTGGAAGCTCTTCTTCGGTCACGTGGTTTGTTGTTCGATGTTTCCTAGATTTCGATCGGCAAACTTTACCGATGTGACATTTCTTGCCACACTTCAGGCACTCGGCGTTGAGGAACCTGCACTGACTGCGAGGGTGAGCTTCACCGCATCCTGCACATATTGATTGGTTGTCCTGGGATGCACTTCGGTTTGCCTGTTGTGTCCCTTGGTGCTGCTTGGTTAGGTTGTAAGACCCTTGATTTCGATGAGCTGACTTGCTGCGTGGCGGCTTCTGGTTGCTGTTCTTCCTGGACAGAGGCTTCTCGTATCCAATCCGATTGGTTGATTCAGACTTAGCGGCAGCTGTTTTAACCTCGTTGGTGGTAATGCGAGTAGCTTCGAGTGCGTGCGCAATTTGATATGCTGTGGTGAAGTTCTTTGGTTGTTTTGCAATAATCTCGTCGCACATTCCTCGTGACTCCAACCCTGCGAGCATTTGTTCAATTAACATGCGATCAAGAAATGTGCCATACTCACAAAACTTGCAGCCTGCCGCAGTCTTAAGGTGAAGCTAGCGATGGTTTCTCCTTGCTTCTGAATTACACTCCGAAATTTGATGCTCTCGGCAAACTTGTTGCGTGTAGCGTCAAAGTGGCCTTTCAGCTTAGATTGAATCTCGTTGTATGACAGAGTTTCCGGATCATTAGGACTCACCAGGTTCTTCAGGGCATCATTGAGTTCAGATCCCATGTAAACCCGTGCACAATGTGCGTGTTGATCCGCGGGTACCTTGCTCAGATTGAGCGCCCAGGTAAAGCGAGTGAAATAGTCGGCTACAGTCGTCCCGTCGGTAGCACGATACGGTTGCATTGTGAACTTTGGCGGTCGAGGCTCTGATGCCGTTGTTGACCCCATTGTCTGTCGTATAGCATCGGCGATCATTGCCGAGAATTGTTGGAGTTGCTCAGAGGTTAAGTCCGGCATGGTGAAGATGAGTGGAGAACCGTATTTCTAACACGCACTTGCGATGAACTTAGTTCGGTGCACACACATGGGTTGAGGTTAGAAAGTTTAGTCGGTCTAGTATTTTCAACACGCACTGCGATGAACGTCGTCCGGTGGAACACTTGCGTTGAGGTTAGAAAGTCACTCGGTTTCACAACGTTACTTATCTTATCTCACTTCTGACACCACTGTTATGTCGTGAGAGATACAAGATAAATAACATACACTTCTTAATATAAAACAACGGTTTATTAAACACTAGTTGATACACAACGATACACAAGGTGGACTAACTTGAGCGGATCTAAAGAATATGCGCGGAACTGAAGAATATGCGCGGGACTAACGCGGAACTGTCGTCTACAGTCTGCGGTTGCATATATACATACAGTAGTAGCTGGAAAGTTCCAGATTCGAATGTTCTGGGCATAGTGACTAGAATGTTCATGTTATCTCAATTAGCCTAAATACACAACACTGACTAGAATGTTCTTGTTAACTCAAGAAAATACACAACACACAGTATTGTATAGAGCTAGCTGAGTCAGCAAGTAGGATGAGATTGGATATTCTACTAGTAGGGCAGCACCGTCCAGGGTCGAGCCGCACGGCGCAGTCAGTGTGTGTCTCAGAATAACAGGTGTGCATCCCCTGCCTTACCGTACGTCCTTTCTTCTCACCACTCCGCGCGGTGAGGGAGTGCCCTCGTTCAGGAAACGTGCAGAGGTCAATCAGCAGGCAACGAATGTATTTTGCAGGCAACGTAGCAAGAACACCGAACGTATTGTTCATGAAATATTATTTTGCATTAATCAAATTACTTGTCATAGGAAGAGAGGGGCTAGGAAAGAGCGGCAAAACGTTACCTTGCAAAATTATGTTCACGTTAACTCTGGACTGTTTCACGCACAAAATGTAGGCTATAGTCATTCATGTACATGTCTCCCTTCCTATGCAAAAGGGAAAAATACAACATATTTCTGCTGTGCCAAATATCACACAATAACAGCCTTACTGAAAGGCAAAATACCTAATGTATCTACAATGGCAAACGTACAACTAATTTCACACACCAATTAAAAACTAGTACCATACATGTTGGCTGATACACATGTTAATTGCTGTTCTCATTTACAATACGCCTTGCATGTGTGCGTTAGCAATCTTGTTACATCTAGCTGCAAATGAACATGTTACAGACAAGCGTAAACAACTTCTCAAATTCTCATCTGAAATGCCTACTCGGAACCTCAGTTTGTTACATTTTAATATCGAAGAAAATCTTTCACATACATAGGTAGAACCGAACATACTCATAAGTTTGGCGGTCTCGTGATGAAGGCGAGGAAATTCATTATGGGGAAAGTTTTCGTAGAATTCGGTTAAATTTCCTGCAGCAAAGAACTTGTCCCTCAACCACGCATTGCACTGTAAATCAATTAATTCCAATTGTAAGTTAGTTGGTGCGCTATTCACTGAGATAGAAAATGGCCGTACAAAAAATCAAACACAGAAAACAAAGCTGAAAGATCTTGAAATCTGTTTACAAATTTCTCTTTCACGTCTTAGAGAACACATACGTAATATTCAAACTTAGCGCTTTCACAACGAGTAGTATTGCAGGATACGTCCCTCTCATAATGTACGCGCACCGTTGTCTACCGACCAGGCACCACGACTCTGCACTGTACATTCACAGGTGTGGCAGCTGTGCGACTTTGCACAGTGTGAAGTACTCGGGACGCTGCTGTTCTAGGGATTAGTGAAGTTCAGATAAAGGGGGGCAGAGAGAAGGATGTAGGAGGTTAAGAGGTATACCTGTTAGGCGTAAAACAATGCAGGGCAAAGTGGGGATTAGGGATGTATGTCAAGAGAACATTAGAGCTTAACATAGTTTCTGTGAGGTTTGGACATGTCAGGAAATTGGGTCAGGATTGGTTTAGTGTACGCTTCATGTGAAAGGGTGGACCAGGACAAAGTAGACAGATTTCGTGAGGCACTGTGTAACGTGGTAGTGAGAGTTAACAATGAGGATAGTGTAGTATACTGATCGGGGGATTTCAATACTAGGATAGAAAATGAAACTGAGGGGTATGAGAGGGTAAGTGGGGTGAGGAATGGGAAGCGAACACCAATGGGAAATGTTTATTGGACTTCTGTGCTAGCATGGCGTTATCTGTCGCAAACTCATTCTCGAAGCATAAGGAACTTGGGCAGAGATGATTGATGAGAAATTCCAAAGAGTAGATGATAAAGAATTGCAGGACATTTCAACAGGGATGCAGTACTGGAAGTAAAGAAAAAAGCGCACATCCTGGTGGAATGACATAGTGAAGTCTGCTTGTAAGAGTAAACAGAAGGCTTACAAAAAATGGCTCCAAAAAGGAATCCGCCAGACAGAGAGCGTTATGTAGTGGAAAGGAACAGAACCAAAGAAATAATAGTAGAGTCCTAAAGGAAATCATGGGAAGAATTTGAAGATAAATTAGAAAAGTTTGGCCAAGCGGCAGGAAAACCTTTCTGGAGTGTTGTAAGGAATGAGGAATCTTAGAAATGCACTAAAAAGAGAAATGAGCAGTGTTCTGGATAATTCAGGGAAACTCACAAAATGTGAATCGTGGTACACTCAGAATCATGAGATAGAACTGAGAAGGGATGTGTTTAGGATGTGGTGTAGAATCTGTATGCAATCCTGTGTTATTGAGGTGTCTGTACTAGTGTCTGTGTTTATAATTAGGGCTATGGTATGGATAATGAGAACAGCATGCCATGAGTAAAAGTGGAAAGCCACTAATAGGATGACCGAGGAGAGAATCGAAGCCACTTCTTCTCAGCTATCCTCACGAGGCTGTGTATACCCCGTTCCAGCCCTCAAACCAGAGTTACATTTCTTGGCAGATTCTGGAATTGCACCCAGGATCCTCAGGAGTTGTTGTTGTTGTTGTTGTTGTTGTTGTTGTTCCATATAAGAGATTTGCGACTTTGTGATCAAGTACTCCTGTGTACTTGGGTGTGTGTAGAATTTGTCTAATAACCTGATTTATTGTGGTGTCTTTA
Source organism: Meconema thalassinum (assembly GCA_946902985.2). NCBI lineage: Eukaryota > Metazoa > Arthropoda > Insecta > Orthoptera > Tettigoniidae > Meconema > Meconema thalassinum. The sequence continues at coordinate 237,809,869 of OX336389.2, read as the reverse complement.
GCAGTGTGTGTATTTGTAATTCAGGTGACGATTGGGAAGGAATTGACCGTGGCCTTAATTTAGGAACTAATCCGGCATTTGCCTGGAGTAGAAGGGGAAGCCACAGAATACCACTTCTAGGACGGATGAGGTTGGACTCGAACCCACCCCTTCTCAGTTTTGCTTCATGAGGTGGAGTGTACCCCTTTCCAGCACTCAGACCAATTTTTTTTTTTTAGCTGAGCCGAGAATCGAACCCTGGCCTCCAGGGCGACAGCCAAGAATGCTAGCCGTTACATCAGGAAGTGGACGGATCCTTAGAACAGGAGTTTAAATATTTAAAAAGATATCCAGAAATACCGATGTAGATACAGCCCTTGCACGTAAGTCTGTTACTGTGAATTGGTTGCTAGCAGTCATATCGCTGAACGCTTTGCCACCTTACTCCTTGACACCAAGAATATCCCACCCCTGAAATAATCACTGTTGTTTTTGATTCATTCATGGGCTTTGCAACATCGCGGTCTTGTAGCCCCATGTACTTGGATGAGTGAGGTACCGGTATCTGTCTGATAACCTGAGTCATTGTGATGACTCGGTGTTTGTAATTGTAATTGGGGTTAGGATATGGAAAGAGGTGAGCACGTCCTCAAGTTAGGAGCCGTGGGAAATCACGGAAAACCACTTCAAGGACAGTTGAGAGTGGAATCAAACCCATCTCTTCTCAATTTGCTGCACGAGGCTGAGTGTACCCCATTGTAACCCTCAGACCAAAACCTTTGGATCCAGAGTATCAATACAAAATAACCATTTTAATTACCGAGGACCCCGTGGCGTAACCATGCGCGTTAATTCGCGCGCCACGACTTCGGTGGGAAGCCGCAGCAGTCCGGAGACCAAAGGTTCAAATCCCCACGCTGACAGCAACCATCCTAAATGTATTTTTCTTCGGGATTTTCCACACTCCCTCCAGGAAAATACTTTGATGGTACCTTACCGGTATCTCACGTTTTGGGGCACTTACTCCAATCCCACACCTAAATATTTACAATTACTCAGACTGCTTCTGTCATCATAATAACATTGGTTATCAGACAAATTAAGCACACACCCAAGTGAACGAGGCTGACGATTAAGATGTTCCTAGCCCCAGTGGCGTACATAGACATACGTTTACCTGAATCCTTATATTGTCCCATCTATCACCTGTTAAATGTTTTACACTACCGCCAGTGAGGCTTCCTTGGTGGCGCAGCGGTCAAGCTGTTGGCCTCTCACCAAGATGGACCGGTCAATGCATGTGAGATTCTCGAAGTGAAATGAAATGTCCTGTGGTTCGGATTCCACGTAAAAAAGGTGGTCCCGTGGCTCATGATCGCGAGATTAATGGTCACGTAAAACTACAAGCTTCCTTTGCTTCCTTATTTAGAAGGAGACTACTACCAATTACCGTGTATATTTATTTAGTTAACTAGCGGACCCGTTCGCGATCTCTCGCATAATGGGTTGTGTGCGCCCCATTTGTACAGACTACCCACCAGGCACTAGTGCTATGCGGGCTGTACGCGACCAAGTTCTGCAGGGGCTATCGTCTTGTTTATTTGTTTAAAAGCACTTTATAAACAAATAAATATGTTTCCGTTGGCTTTTCAAGAAATGCAAGATTTTTCCTGTACTATTGAGACGATTTTGAAGATTTTGGTTTAAACCGCACCTTCTAACTCCCTCTGGTTTAGGAGCTTGAGTTTTGTGAAACATACACCTTAGCGTATTATACGCGTACTAGCGGACCCGTGCGAGAACTCTCGCATAATGGGTTGTGTGCGTCCCATGTGTACAGACTACCCGCACGGCTCTAGTGCTATGCGGGCTGTACGATATACAGTTCTCGCAGGAGCTATCGTCTTGTTTATTTGTCTAAAAGCACTTTATAAACAAATAAATATATCAGGTGCGTTCAAAAAGTAACGAGCCGGAGGCTGGAACCGGTGACGACTTCGGCTAATCGTGGCGTGTGTAACGGGGTGTGGTTCCGACCAGAGCGTGGAAGGTCACAGCCCGTCGCTAGAGGGCACGCGTGCACGTCACGTGACGATACAAAGCGAGCAGCAGCATGCATCAATCGTCCAACGCTGCCAGTCGCATTGCAAACAGTGACATGGAGGCGTCAACCAAAGAGCAAAGAGGTGTTGTTCGATTTCTGACAGCGGAAGGAGTAGGGGGAACGGACATTCATCCCCGAATGTCACAAGTGTACGGCGAACACTGCATGTCCCTTGCAAGGGTCAAGGCGTGGCACAAGCGCTTCAGGGAAGGACGGGTGTCGTTAGCCGATGATGCCCGGTCTGGGGCACCCCCCTGCATTACCGATGACAACGTCCAGCTGGTTGTTGTACTCATTACCCAGGGCCGCCGAGTGACAGTGAACGCTCCACGATAATGCACGACCTCATACGGCCAACACAGTCGCGGCACTCCTGCAGAAATTCAAATGGGAGGTTCTCTGCCACCCTCCATACAGTCCAGACCTCTCTCCCTGTGATTACGCCATGTTTGGTCCCCTGAAAAGGGCTCTGCGCGGCCAACGATTCACCTCGGACGCCGACGTCCAGCTGTACGTGCGGAACTGGTTCACATCGCAGCCCAGGGAATTTTATGAGACAGCCATTCACCGCCTCGTGTCACAGTGGGGCAAGTGCCTCAAAAGCCAGGGCCAATACTTCTAACATACAGGTACTGGTTTCTGTAAATATGCCTCCGGCTCGATACTTTTTGAACGCACCTTATATTTCCGTTGCCTTTTCAAGATTTTTCCTGTACTAATGAGACGATTTGGAAGAATTTGGTACAAACCACCCCTTCTAACCCCCTCTGGTTTAGGAGCTTGAGTTTTGTGAAACATACACCTTAGCGTATTATATAATAAGATTGTGAGGATTGTATGCAGATAAAGCCATCAATATAGGCTACCGCAGATTGTGAGGGGCAAGAGTAATGGCAGTAAGAACATGGAGAGCAAACCTTTAATTTTCTCACACAATCATAATATCAATATTATAAGCAGCCATGTATGAACATGATAATACCAATGCATCTTTTGAGTTTATTTGGTTACTCTTTTCCATATTTTTAAAATTAATTTTCGCATATTTTCTATAGTATTTGCAATTTTGTTTATTGTGCTGGAAAATATAATGAAAATAGTTTTCTTGCAAAGAGAATGTTTCTTTAATAATTATTGATTTTTAGGAATAATAATCGAAATAACATTTTCAATATTGCCCACAACTATGAATGAAAACCCCTCCCAGAAAGAAATCGTGCGTACGCCACTGCCTAGCCCCTAAAATTAATGAAAACAATAACAACAATAAATATTATTGGAGATGTTCGTGCTCCATCTCCCTGGAATAACATTGTAATCTCTTTTATTTTTAAAGGGGAATACATCGAATTGTAATGCAGTTAGGAAGTATCTGTAGCAATATTGGATCTATAACTCCAATAGCAAGCACAGTTCACTGAGCTCTGCAATCGATTCGATATAAGATTACATCTCCGCTTCATGCATTATTCTCTGTACAACCCCCTAAACATGGAATGTATCTGCAGCCTATTCGTTACTCATTTAAGCCATACAGTGGTAGCACTCCAATATCTGTAATTTCATGAACTTGTAAGATCAATCCCAAGAAATATCAAGTTGATTCTGTTTGGATACGTTATTCGGGGCTTTCCGACTTCATGGCGAAGTTGAGAAGGCAACACCCATTGAATTAAGGGGCCACGGGTTTGGTTTCCGGCCAGATTGTGGAATTTTAACTTCGTATGGTTATTTCTCCTGACTCGGGGACTGGGTTTTTGCGGCGTCTTAATCATTCATCTAATCCTCATAATGACCCGCAGACCACCTACGAGCGTCAACTTTAAAGACTTGCACCAGGCCTTTACGGAGGCCACACTCCATTATTATTATTATTATTATTATTATTATTATTATTATTATTATTATTATTATTCATGGACGAATAGTGTTTTGGTCATCAGCACCATGTACTTGGGTGGGATTATTGACATTACTCGAATGGTCTAATACTAAACTGTATAAAACAAGTAGTTCCGTGAAAACAGCCTATTTTCATTTATATCCTACTTATGTGAATCTCCTCTATCAACATAGACTACAAAATTTCAGTTTGATTGCTGTAATATATTCGTAGATATTGAGAACCGTTTAAATATTTTGGATGGTCGCCATATTGGATAATTATATATGTAGACCATAGAGATATATACTATTAGATGAAAATTATTGCGTAGGTTTATTATTCGAACTTCAATCGCATGACTAGGACACAAGAAATAAAAACCAGATTTTAAAATTTCGCTCAGTCGCCCTCTTAAGATTATGAAAACAATTGAAATAAATTAGATGTCAGTGGATTACAATTTGTATAAGCATTTACCGTACCAAGTTTCACTGCGCTCGGATGGTTAAATCGCGAGAAACGTCAATTTAAATATTTAAATTTCACGTCACCGCCATGCTGATTATGTAATCATCAGGTTATTGAAAGTCCCATAAGTGGACTTATGTTCATAGCCTTTATACACATACAAACATTCAGTTTTATTGCTATCATAGATTAGTAGATATCGAGAACCGTATAAATATTTCGGATGGTCGCCATGTTGGATTTTTAAATATGTACGCCATAGGGTTATGTACTATTAGATGAAGATTATTGAGTAGGTTCATAATTCAAACATTTACTACGATCGCATGATTGGTACACAATAAATAAAGACTTAATTTTAAAATTTCTCACAGCCGCCTTCTTGAAGCTATGTACGCAATTGAATTAATTAAATGTCAGTATATAACAATGTGTATAATCATTTGCTGTACCACGTTTCACTGTGCACGGAAGGTTATATCGCGATAAAAGTCTATTTAAATGTTTCAAATTCGCTTGACCGCCATGTTCGTTTTTAACTTAACAGGTTTTTGTACGTCACATAGGTGAACGTCTAGTAGTATCCTTTATGACCGTGCAACATTTCTGGGTGATATTAGTTATAGTTTCGGAGATATAGAATGCCAGTGAAATATTTCGCACAGCCGCCATGTTGGATTGGCGAGTTGCAATAACATTTGAAGGGGACGGTCGGGGTCAGACAAAATAGTACTATGACCTTTTCGAGTTTCATTGAAATCGCTCCAGCTGTTTAGGTTTTATTAGAGACACACACACACACGCACACACACACACACACGGACAAAAGATGTTCTCATAAGCCTATATTTTCATAAATCAAAATAGGTTTAAAACATTGGATCAGTCTTACAAAGGTAACATTCAGGATTGTACAGTACCACTTAGCCTATAACTAACAGTTGGCAACATGGAAACGACCTAATACTTGATCATTTGTATATAGGTTGTGCATACTATGTACGTACAAGTTTTTGTTCGTAACTTACCCCACTGTTTAGTATGGAAAATATTTGTAGGAAAGAAACTGCAGAGTTAGTGTCAGTTCAATATTGAAGAATCTCATATTTTAAAGGAGGGGCCATCCTCATGCAAATTATTCTCCAAGAGCTTCCACTGCGATATTAAGAGTAGGACAGATTACTATTTTCGTTCAGAACACACATTCTTATATGTTGACAGTAACTCCATGAAATACACTGGCGGAGAAACACCATGAAATACGGAATGTAGTGTACGGAAATTTCGGCGATATATTTGGCGAGGTAACATATTTAATTGATTTAAGGTATAAGACAACAGGTTAATGTCCGCGCGAGAGAAGCCATCGCAAATGTGCCATGCTGGTCCATTAATAACTGGTATAATCGCCAGACTGTTGATTGAAGGTATACAAACGTGAAGGCATTGTGTCGTACAGGTGCCGGATGTCAACTTGTGGGATGGAGTTCCATTCCTGTTACACTTGGTCGGTCAATACAGGGACGGTTAATGCCAGTTGTGGATGACGCTGGAGTTGTCGTCCAATGATGTCCCATACGTGCTCAATTGGGGACAGATCGGGGGATCGAGCAGACCAAGGCTGCATGTCGACACTCTGTAGAGCACGTTGGGTTACAACAGCCGCATGGGGGTGTGCCTTATCTTGTAGGAAAACACCGCCCGGGAACGCTGTTCATGTATGGCAGCACAACAGGTCGAATCACCAGACGGACGTACACATCTGCAGTCAGGATGCGTGGTATAACCACGAGAGTGTTCCTGCTGTCTTAGGAAATTGCTCCCCAGACCAGAACGCACGGTGTAGGTCCAGTGTGTCAACACCGCAGACAGGTAGAATGCAGGTTCTCACCTGGCCTCCTTCTAACCGACACACAGCCATCACTGGCACCAAGGCAGAATCGGCTTTCATCTGAGAACATAACGGACCTCCGCTCCATCCTCCAATGAGCTCTCGCTTGACACCACTGAAGTCGCAACGGTGGTGGATTGGGGTAAGTGGAATACACGCCACAGGGCGTCTGGCTCGGAGCTGTCCTTCAAGTAACCGATTTCGAACTGTTCGTTGCGTCACTGTGGTGCCAACTACCAATCAAATTGCTGCTGCAGACGCCGACCGATGTGCCAAAGTCATACACCGAATTTGGCAGTCCTCACACTCGATGGTGCCACGGGGACGTCCGGAGCCCGTTTTTCTTGCGACCGTACCGTCTCGTGATCACTGCTGCAGTTTGACCCTACAAGAGATTGACGAAGAAGTTGCTATCAGTAAGGATTCCACACATGCAATTTTGCGTGATGATTTGAACATGCGCAGAGTGGCTGCAAAATTTGTGCCCAAGCTTCTGTCAGCGGAACAGAAAGAACACCGTGTTGAGGTTGCACAGGACCTATTGGACGTTTGCAACACTGAACCTGAGTTTTTGAACTCCGTGATAACTGGAGATGAGACTTGGGTGTACGGATACGACCCGGAAACGAAAGCACAGTCGTCGCAATGGCAGCATCCCGAGTCTCAACGGCGGAAAAAGCACGACATGTGCGAGAAACTTCAATCCGACGAACACTTGTAACAGTACCTCACTTGGCAGCCATTAGCCAGCTACTGAGATACACGAACACGGTGAAAACAATATGTTCAGTAAAGAAAATATAGCCTACTGTCTACTAAATGCATGGGTATAGTTATAACTCTTTTTCCTTTTCTAGGAGTATAACTGATTGTTGGTTGTAGTAGCTTGTTGAAATACAACGTGCTATACGGATATTATAGGTTGATTGATTGAATCCTCACCTGAATTACAGTATATATACACACACTAATACAACCACCACAATAACACAGGTTATCAGACAAAATTCAACACTCACTCAAGTACACGGGCCTAATGACAATGATGTCCATGCATCTTAAATGAAACAACAACAACAACAACAACAGCTTCCTACCCTAATCCTTCCTCGTATAAAAATACAAACACTAGTAAGCCTACAGACATCACATTGACACTGGTTATCAGACAACTTCTACACACTCCCAAGTAAACGGGGATACAAGACCATGATGTCGCAAAACCCCTAAGGAATCAACAACAAAAACAGCAACAACAATAACTCTACCGCGGATCAAGGTTAACGAATTTTAATCGAGTGTTGAAATACAGTATGTGGTGTTATAGATAGCGGTATATTATATAATATTTTCGGTTGCAAGTACACACTATATGTGCTTAACATTATAACGTGTGAGTAGTTAGGCTATAAATCAATAATAATAATAAAAAAGACGAAGTAAAATATTTGAAACTGCTGGGATTTTATCCACGAACCTCCAGACAATGAGTCCTGGTCGTTACCACTAAGCCACATATGTCGTATACTACTACTTGGTTAACAACTGGTTTAATATAACTCCATACTATTATGCATTGCAATCAACGATTTCATTAGCGTTTTCTGCCGTTTCTACAGGGTCTTTCATATAAAATAAGAACGGCGAGCGGCGGATTTGTCATCCGTCGCTGCAGTGGCCTTGGCTGAGCTTGTGGCGCGCCACGTCCCCTGCTGTACTATTGAAAGCGCGCGCATACTTGACCTTGCAATAATTGTGCAGGTGTTCAGTCGCCAGTCTGAATCTCAGATATTAACATGAGACAGTTATCATTACAACATCGTATTTTTTGTATGTAAAACTTATTTTTAGTACGAGTCGGCTCGGCGGGTACATGATGCATTTGTTCAGCAATTTTCAGATGACGTACCACATTTACTGGCACAGATTCATGTAATTGAAAATAAGTTTGACACTACTGGCTCAAAATACATAAAATAAAAGATCAGAAACATTACTGTGGCAGAACTCACTCGCGTCAGTCAGAATGTGGTTACCAGATGCAATGCCTGTATAACCCAGGAAGGACGACCCTTCCAGCATCTAAGGTAGACTAATATTTCATATAGGATTGTACACACGCTTAAAGAAGGGGGCCACGGTGCACCACAAGCTCGGCCAAGGCCACCGCAGCACCGGATAACAAAACCGCCGCTTGCCGTTCTTATTTTATATGAAAGACCATGTATAAACCATTTGATACTAAATATGTATTATATTGTTCAGTACATTCCTAAAAGGATATACTGGAACTGTACATATTCGGGGTCTTGGTTGATTATACTCAATGCGGGATACTTAAAAAAAACATCTTTCTCCATTTATTATTTTCATTTAACAATGAGCATCAATCTCTAACACTTCACTTCTCGGGATCTTATCACACAAAACCAAATCATTCTTGCTAATAAGAATCAGACCAAGTCAACAGATACTTCTCTTTTCCACAAAAGCCTTATCTAAGTCCAAGACCGAACACAATAATCATCTAATCTCTTCCCTCATACATTTCTACAATCTCCATAGATACTCTCAAAGATACTCACTACTAATCAGACCTCTGAAAAAAAATTTACAGCATGGAATCTAAAATAATAATCAAAGATATATAAAAAACAAAACAGCATAAAAAAGGAACTTAGAAAATACGCTTCACTGGCAAGGTCCCCCATCACCCCACTGCCAGAAACTAGATATCTCTAACTTTGGGGTAACGGACAGCACCCCCAGCAAGCGCCATTTTCTTAACCTAACAAACCCAAGGAAAATGAACAGTGACAATACGCCCCCCTATATATATATATATATATATATATATATATATATATATATATATATATATATAAAGAATAAATTGCTAAACATATCACACATACTGTACCCGGATTGTTCACATATCCGTGACGTTGTTGACATCATTATTTTAAAGAAGAGATGTTGATTTATTTGTGTGAGGGAATAGCTGATATTTTGAATAGCGCGCGGAGGAGACTCAGAGTACTTAGGGAAGCATGCATCGCAGCAGCGAGTGACGTGAGTTTATGACGTGGAGCCCACATACGTCACGAGATTTTTTTCTGGAATTTCCTTTAGGAGAAGAGATGGACTCTAGAAAATTAGTACAGTTTACTGGCAATTAAAAGAGAAGGAATTTGAGCTATCAAGCATTAAAATCGGTCCAGTAGAAGCCGAGATACGAGATGGAAGTTTCAGGAAGTATTGACCGCTCGACTATATAAGGAGCGAGGATTTCGAGACAGATTGTATTCCAACGGAGCATTTGCTCAGGTGCGGAGCTACGCAACGTGCAAGTACGAGTATACACGCCGAGATTCTGACCGTCAAAGGACTTAGTAGCTGAACTAGTGGTCAGTAGGACTTAGTTTCTGTTCGGGTGAACGAACATAGCTTGTGGCAGCGAAAGGACTTAGAATATCAAATGACTTTCAGGTCAAATATTCTAACCGGTCAGGTGATGGTAGTGTCGAAGAACCATTCACTGAAGTTAGCCTACAGAATGATGTATTTCTTGTGGTGACAATACATCCGGCACTTCGAATTTCATCAGGAATAATTTATTCATCAGTTCGTTCTATGCAGCTAATAGGTGTTCCTATCTTAGCGTGCAAACGAAACCGCATTTTTCGAATATGAGAATTATTCTCAATATTACAAGAGTACTGTACCAGTCTATGACTGCACAACATTTCAATATGTTATACTGTGCTGATGATAACGGGAGTTGTTTCGAACGAGTGACTTGGAATATCAACATGCTCCGTTAAATTACTCGAGGATAGGTAGGACATGGAGACGGATGAAGTTATACGGATACAGCAGATGGCCATGGAAGGACACTATTGGGATAGTGTACACCAAAGGACACGCTCTGCCTGCACATCAAGAATGAAGTAAGACAACCATTCATGTACTATCCACTAACCTATAGTATTAGAGAATTCCATATTTAACACAGTCACGATAAGAAATCAACACAATTTTTCATCGTAACTAGAACGTCTATTGTATTTGTCAGGATGACAAATGGAGCATGCTGTCTGACAATTTATTATTCTATTTTCGATTTTCGCCAGGACTGACAGTTAAATCATGTGTTCCGACATGAAATGTTTCCGTTATTCCAAGGGATATGAGTATTTTTTCTTTAACTCTTATTTTTGAGAGGAGACGTAATTACAACTTGGATTATTTAAATAATTTGATTTATTTAATAATAATAATAATAATAATAAACTACTGTGAAGTAAATAAGTTAATAATATTATAAATACAACTACACCATTTAAAGTTATAAATAAGTAATTTAGGGGGTGATGGCACCAAACATTAGGAATTAAATTAAATTGTTAATTATATAAATAAATAAAATAAATAAAAATAAATAAAAATAAATAAAAATAAATGTAAATAAATAAAAATAAATATAAATAAATAAATAATTCAATGGAAAAAGGAGGCAAGGTTTCATCGAAACGTATGGTTCAAATCAAAATACACACGGCATTAGCCCAAAAGCATGGATTATTTATATAATAATCCGGTCCGTGAAAGCCTTAAACTCTATAGCGCTTTCTAGTAGAAAAATGAGGAACTTTGTACCCTATGAACTCAACGAATATTCACAGGTTTGGACATGATAATCTGAACAAAATGACATGACATTATTATTTTTTGTTTATGTATTGGTTAAAGGGGAATGTAAATGACTGCAGCTTTATAAACAGAAAATAAGTACATGGGTTACTGTTAGTGCCGACACACAGTTTATTATAATTTTTATGGTGTTTTGATATATTAATGCCAATTAACGTTAAAGTTTTATTTACAAGTATTGATTGATTGAGTGATTGGTTATTTTGTTTGCTTTTAGGTGTCGTCATGCGCCATTAACGTAATGAACAGACAGTGAACAAGCATACATTGTGCTTTAAAGTACTCTGTGCAACGTTAATAAATTACAATAAGAAAAAGTATTATTATAACACATGGCGTTAGTACCAAATACAACAAGTGAGCAAGTTGGTATACCACGTGGGTTAAATTTAAAATCAGAACATGACCGTTGGTTAACATTTGAATCCTGGCCTGTAGGCTTTTTGTCGACACATGAACTTGCAAAAGCCGGTTTTTTTTACTTGAACCGAGAAGATGCGGTGCGCTGTGTGTTTTGTCGTATTGAACTTTCACACTGGGAAGAAGGGGATGATCCCTTTAGAGACCATTTGCGATGGTCTCCTTGTTGTCCTTACATGCTTGGAAAACAAGTGGGTAACATACCTGTGTATTCATTTTACCGAACCACAAGACCATTGGCCGTTACTTACGTTGCTGAATCACAAATAAATAATAATGATGTATTACCAGCCAACAACGGTAGTGTCGATATATTTGGTCCATATGCCATAGACAGTGTTGAATTGGCATGTGCTTTTGAAAAATTGGTAGTTTGCAAGACTAAAGCACTAGCACACCCAGAGTACAGCTCTGGTGAAAAACGTTTAGAATCTTATAAAAATATTTGGCCATTAATATTAGAACACCTTACCAAACAACTAAGTGAAGCTGGATTTTTTTATACTGGTGAAGGGGATAAAACAATATGTTTTTATTGTGGATTTGCTTTAAAGGATTGGCAAATGACTGATGACCCTTTTGTGCAACACGCTCGTTGGTTACCTAACTGTAAATACATGGTGTTGCTGAAAGGTCAGGAATTTGTGAACACTATTCGTAAAGAAAACATGATTACAGCACAAGACTTAAAAGTGCCTTTAGAGTTAGAACACGCGGAGCAAATACACGAGGCTGAAGGAAAAGACTTGTCTCACGAACAGATACAAAAGTGTGACCAACAATTATGTAAAATTTGTTATCAAGATGAACTAGGTGTTGTATTTTTGCCTTGTGGACACATGATAGCCTGTGTCAAGTGTGCATTAGAACTCAACACTTGTGCTATATGCAGAAAAGCAGTATCTGCTACAGTTAGGGCATTTCTTGCATAAATAGTAAAATTTATCAGCCATGCATAGTGCAAAATCCCTAATTGCACAATATTATTAAAGCTGTTTTAGAGTGTAATAGATATGCTTTTCTTTTGTTTATAGACTACTACAATGAATGTTTTGAATGCTGTGGGTCAAGCATGTGGCTTTGAGACAAAGAAGCTCAGCGAATTGCCAACGCATATTCCATTCCGCATTATCAAGATTCGGAAATTGAAAACAGCATATGGTGATCGTGCACTTTGTGTATGTGAAAACTTTGAGACATTTCTGCCTCCACGGTTTAATGATATGTCGGAGAGTGCTTATGATGAAGTCAATAATGCTGGACAACCTGTACACTTAATTTATGAAGGTTTTAAAAACAATAGGTGCATGGTTCGTTTTAATTAAATAAAAAAACAAATGTCAAATAATAATGGAAGATATAAGTCATGACAATGGACTGAAAGAAAAATATGTGTATAGATAATAATGATTTAGTGTTTAGTATTGTCTTAAAAATATTATAATGAAACAAAACAAAATGTATATAAAGTTTGTAAATAAATGAAAATAATGGTACAATGTTGTTTTATCTTCTATAGAAATCAGAATATTTAACATTGCAGAGTATACATGATTATGACAATAAAAAGCACACTTAATACAAGTCTTTGCCTTTACGATAGTGTGTTATAGTTTTAAAAACAAAGCTTGTTGTAGATCTTTTTCTTCCACGATGAACAATAGGCATGAAAACGTTATTGTCTTGTTTTGGATCATTATCACTATCATAATCATAAGCAGCATGATATATATCACTATTATTATAATCACTATAATTATCCTCAACATTATCCTCAACATTACTAAAACCAGTTAAATATTCCTGGTCCTCTTCCTGTTCCTCTTCCTGTTCCTCTTCCTCTTCCTCTACAGTGTCCTCATGTAGAGTCCGCGTGGCTTTTGATAATGTTAAGGGTTTTTTGAACATTGAATTATTTTCAATAGTAGTATTGTTTTGTAGCACTTGCTTTTTAACATTTTCATGATTTTCTGTTGACAGCAACAATGTTTCATGCAGTACACTATATTGATGATCACTGACACTTAAAACCTCACTATTTACACTTTTTAGCTCACTGCGACATTGTTTTGAACGTTGATTTGAACAACGCCAAATAACAGTTCCATTTTTATTGGTTCGTTTCACAATATATGAATATCCTTTATAGAATGCATGAGGCTTACCATACCTAGTCACAGATACTTCCATACCAACTGTCAGGCATAGACTAAGCTCTAGTAAAGACAACTTGGTAATAAGAACAATTGTTTAATGAGCGAGCATATATGGGCGCAAATGTGGGAGCAAAAAAGTGGGAGCAAAAAGTGGGAGAAAAAATTGGGAGCAAAAAGTGGGGGGAGCAAAAAGTGGGAGCAAAAAGTGGGAGCAAAAAAGTAGGAGCAAGTATGGGATCAAATGTGAAAGCAAAACTGGGAGCAAGTATGGGAGCATATGTGAAAGCAAAAGTGGGAGCATATGTGAAAGCAAAAGTGGGAGCAAAAAGTGAGAGAAAAAAAGTGGGAGCAAATATGAGAGATTATTTCACCTTCAAGTGTCTTCTGCGTCTTTGTCATTTTCCATTTCACCTGTTGTCAAGTCAGATCAGCGCATTCCAATAAGCTCAAATGACAATCACCTCCTGCTCCTCTGCAAGTTTGTTTTCTGTACTCGCTTTGACCAACATAGAACCAAGTTCTCATCACCGTTTACACGTTAAATATCAGCTTCGAGGTAAAGTATCAGAAAAAACGCACTCTCGCTCTGTCATAAACCGACCTGTCGAAATAGCAATTGATCTATTGAGCACAGCCACCGTGGTCAGCGACAGGTTCGTTGAAACACACACCCAGCAGTATCGTCTCTCTCAACCACTACGCTTCTTGAACATAATAAACAGGTAAAGAATTTTTTTCAACATGTATGGCGTTAGGCCCTTTGTCAAAATTTCAAACATAGTTTCAAACAGGGGGCGTTAGACCGAGTCCTAGAACACCTCGTTCACATCTCTAGCGTTATTGGTTTGCGAAATAGAGCAAAAAGCCTAAAAATCACGGTTTTTACCTCAACATGGTTTTTCATTCCTGCTCAACACGAACATCCTCGGCAAAAGGGCAACACATTGAAAAAATGACACCTCGCACTCATCTCTAGGCTTATTGCTTCGTGAGTTATCAGCAAAAATCACAAAAAACACTTGTTTACCCCAAAATCGAGTTTCCCAATTTTTTTAAATTATAACGAGTAGTCCATAGCAAAGAGAACGTCATCCTAAGTCCTTGGACCCGTCGTACACGCCTCTAGCATAATTGGTTCGCGAGATATAGCAAAAAGTTTAAAATCACGGTTTTACCCCAAAAAATTATGTTTCCCTCATTCTCAAAAACTTTAACCTATTACCAAAATAAAGAGGGTATCGAGACAAGCCATTTGACACGTCATGCATTCGTGAGATATCGGAAAAAGTCTAAAATCATGGTTTTACCCCCAAAAACTTTAACCTATTAATAACATATATAGGGCTTCGAGACAAGCGATTTGACACGTCACACGTCCAAATCCGACCTTGCGTTCGAGAGATATCGGCAAACTTCGTAGGAAAGTAGGCGACTATCTGGCTCTCTCTCCTCACCACCGAAACCCCTTCTTATCAATCATTTTTTTTTCAATGAGCTCGCCCTCTTACAAAAATCCCAAGTGCGCATGCGTACAAAACAAAAACAAAAATGTTGGTCTATAGCGGCATCCAGCAAAATGCATGCGCTATATGAGCAACAACGTTTAAGTTCATTTTAGCAGCTCACCTTATACATGTCGCATTTGAAAAGAGACTTTCACTAAAAAAAATACAATTTCACCCCCTAGTAGGGGTAGGTTTTTTTAGGGGTTGAAATGAGTGGTCCATTGGAAAGCCCCCGTCAGCCTGAGTCCAACGACACCTCATTCGTGAATCTCCGACCACGGGTTCGGGAGTTATCGGCTCGCATTGGGAATAGTGGTGGGGGGAGGCAGAAATCCTATCATCCCCCTACTTCCTTCGTCTGAAGAGCGAATTCTGCTCAGCACATGCTTGTGAATTCACCATTGTTGTTCGGAGAAATTGCTGTACACCAAAAAGAAGATCCCGTTTTGAGCGAGTTAATTGTCAAATTGAGTTCTGGTGAAGAGGTTAAGCCTTACATCTTAAAATCTGAGGTGTTGTGCTGTATAGCTAGGCGCGATAAGAAGCCTAAGGTTGTCTTGCCTGCTCAGCTTGTTAATGGTATGCTGAAGTATTTTCACGAGTCACCTGCTGGAGGTCACCAGGGGATTTTTAAAACAAGGCAGAAGATCAGGCAGTCATTCGTTTGGAAGGGTCTCGATAAGGATGTGAGAAGGTTTGTACTGGGATGTCATAGTTGCAATGTGAGTAAGGCTGCTGTCAGTGGTAAAATTGGTAAATTGACTTCCAAATCTGTGTCTAGACCTTTGGAAAAGCTGTATGTGGACTTCGTAGGACCGTTTCCAAGGTACAGGCTGGGCAATCGCTTTGCTTTTGTCTGTGTGGATGGTATTCCCCGTTTGTCATGGTTTCTTCCCACCTGAATGTGTAATTCTTTTACTTCATCAAGTGTTTGAAAGTGATTTTCACTTCCTTTGGTCCTTGTCAATATTTAGTTTCCGATAATGCTAAAGCCTTCGTTTCTCATCAATTTAGAATGTTTTTGTTTGACTACTCTGTCTCCCATGTAACTACCACACCGTATTACCCTAACCCTAGTCTGGCTGAAAGGGTTAACCGCAATCTGAGAGCTGCGCTTATCGCCTACCATCGAGGTAATCATGCCAAGTGGGACTCTTCATTACACTGGCTAGCTTATGCCTTTACCACCGCTGAGCATGAATCGCACGGTAAGACTCCTTTCTCTCTTATGGATGCGTTTGTGCCGAATTCCCCTCTAACCAACTTATGGTCACTTCATGATCTTCTGCCTGACCAGCCCTGACCTGAACGTGTTAGGGAAATCTGGAAAGAAGCCAAGGCAGCTATCAAGATCTCGTACGATAACCTTGCCAAGATATATAACCTGGGTCGTAGGCAAGGTGGATATTCTGTCGGAGAACTCGTGTATGCTAAGAACTTCTGGCTGAAGGCCCCAGGTCATCAGGTGTCAGGCAAGCTCCAGCCGAAGTTTATGGGACCTTATAAAATCTTGTCCTTCCCTTCTGAGGTGACTGTATTGTTGGAAATCGAGTAAGGAAGCGCGTTTTCAGGACTCATTTATCATACTGTAAAGCCTGCTGGTGAACGAGAAAATTAGAAGTTATAAACTGTGAATTTGGAATGTTTTATTTCCTGTGGATACGATGTTGTTGAGTTCTGTTGGACGGGGGATGACCCAGCTGATCCGCTGAAGTCACTCTGTTATGATCATTATCATCATCTTCATTTCCCCTTCTCCAGCTGACACTGGGTGGGGGCAAATATGGTTCCTCTCCACTTTGTTCAGTCGTTCCACCATTCCTCTTCCGACATGGTGTTCCAATCCAGGTTCCGTTTATTAATGCTCTTCTTCACCGAGTCCATCCAACGCATTCTTGGTCTTCCTATTCCTCTCTTCCCAGTCATCCGTCGTTCCAGTGCTCGTCTTGGTAGCCTTACTTCATTCATCCGTTTGACATGTCCAAACCATTCAATCTGTTTTGCTCCAATTGTAATTCAGCTTCTGTACTCCCAGTTCTTTCCGTATATCCTCATTTCTCACTCTGTCTCTCCTATACTTCTCAGGAATCTCATCTCAGCTGCCTGTACTCTGCTCTCATCCCTCTTAGTCATTGTCCAAGTTTCTGCCGCATATATCATTATAGAAACATAATATGCTTTGTACATAACTCCTTTAGCCTTAATTGGTATATCCTTGCTCCATACTAGTCCCCGTACCAGTTCGTAGAAAGCCCTCCTGAGTTGTATTCTTCTGCTAATTTCCAAATCCAGACATCCATCGTCACTCAGTTCACTTCCTAAGTATTTGAAGTGTTTCACCACTTCCAATTCCTTATCTCCTACTTTGATTACTCCTTTTCCTTCTTTCTTACCTCTACTCACCACCACTGTTTTACTCTTCTCCACATTTATCTTCAATCCCCATTTCTCAATCTTTTCATTTATTACGTCCAACTGTTCTTGTACCTCCATCTCATCCTCGCCCCGGGTCACAACATCGTCTGCAATCAACATTACCTCCATCTTTGCCCTAATATAGTCTTTCATTTCTGCCTTCATGATGTCATCCATCACCATTAAGAACAATAAGGGTGACAACACACTTCCTTGCTTTAGTCCAGTGTCAATTTTAAACCATTCCGATGTCCCGACTCTAGTCTTCACACTACTGTAGCAATCCATGCACATTCCTTTTATCATGTCCCTCAGTACCTTGCCTATCCCCCTATTTGTTAAGCTTTCCTAAACTTTTGTTCTAGGGATGCTATCATAGGACTTTTCTAGATCAATAAAAGTCATTACCATATCCTTCCCATATTCCCAACTCTTTTCAATGTTCTGTCTCAGAATGAAAATGGGTTCTACTGTTGACCTGTCCCCTCTAAATCCAAACTGCTCCTTCTCTATTTGGTTTTCCACCTTTACTCTAATTCTTTATCCTAGGATTCTTTCCATTACTTTGGCAACATGCGAGATGATGCTGATTCCTCGGTAGTTACCACACACCTTCCTATCTCCTTTCTTGAATATTGGTAATATTATCCCCTTTTTCCAGTCTTCAGGGACTTTCTTCCCTCTCCACACACTCCTGAGAAGTCTGTATGTCCACTGCAGTCACACTGGTCCTGCCGCCTTGATCATTTCTATTGCCACTTCGTCGATTCCCACAGCTTTCCCCATCTTCATCTTCCTAACTGCCCATTCCACTTCTGCCATAGTAATGTCTGGTTCTTCTTCTATTTTTTCCTCCACCGTTTTGGCTGTATGCGTAACTTCTCCGCATGTCTGGCGTCTCACATTCAACAGCTCGCTGAAATATTAGTTCCATCTCTCCGTTATCTCTTCTGGTTTTGTCAATATTTCACCTTCTTTGTTTTTCGCGAACCCAGTGTTCACCTTTTCATTTCTTCTACTCTTTATAATTCCAAACAGCAATTTCTTTCCACAATTTAAATACTCCCTTATTTCCTCAGTGAATTCTTCCCAGCGTTTCTTCTTTTCCTCTGCAATTACTTTCTTGCAATCTCTGTTTGCTTCTATATAGTTTGCTCTACTTTCATCAGTCATTTTTGTTTTCCATTCCTTCCAAGTTTTCTTCTTCTTCCTTACCTTTTCTTTCACTCTTTCTTTCCACCATTTTGTCGCCTTTTCCCGTACCTTTCCTGATGTTCTACCACATGTTTTCTCTGCACTGTTTACAAATTCACTCTTGAAATTTTCCCCCATTCTTGTTCCACATGCGTAATATCCGTCCTTGGTATCTGTTCTTGCAATTCTTTCTTAAACTCTTCTGCAACCTCCTTTTCCTTCAGTCTCCAGACCTTAATCTTTCTTTCCCTTTTTCTGGTAGTCTCATAACTTTTCCTACTTTTAATTTTGCTGCCACTGCCCTATGGTATCCTCCAAAGGCTTCCTCTGGTATCGCTGTGACATCCATTAACTCTTTCCGATGTCCTTTTTCGACTAAAACATAGTCTATCAGAGTTTTCGTTCTTTTATCTCCCCATACATACCTCGTTATCTTCTGACTATTTTCCTTTCTGAACCACGTATTCCTTATAATTAATTGGTTCCGCTGAGAGAAGTCCATTAAGAAATCCCCTTCTGGATTCTTACTGCCATAATCATACGGTCCCAAAATCTTCTCTCTTTCTTGTCTGTCTCTTCCCATTTGCGCATTCAAATCTCCCATTACTATTATTTCCTTATCCTCTATATATTTTTCCTCCTCTTCTAGGAATTCTTCTAAGTTCTCTTCATTATTCCCCGTTTGTGGAGCATATACTTGAACCAGATCTTTTGTCCCTGTCTGGAACTGTATCCTTCCTATGATCATCCCGTCACTTACCTTCTTCACCTCCTCCACATACTCTAGGACATCCTTTCTTAATCATTCCTACTCCATTTTTTGCCTCCTGCCTTCCACTGTAAAATAGCCTATATCCTTTCTTTAGTTTTCTTTCCCCTTTTCCTTCCCATTTCGTTTCACTGAGACCGAGGATGGCTATATCCTTCTCTATCATGAAGTCCACTAGCTCCTCAGTCTTGTCCGTCAGGGTTAAGATGTTGACTGTCCCTATTCGGATGTATTGCGATGCTGGTCGCCCATCTCTCACAGTTCCCCCAGCATCTGAAGAACTGCGCGTCGCTTGCAGGGGACGCCCTAGCATTTTCCGAGGCTGAACCATATTTGCTTTCATTTTAGGCTATTATTAAGTTGGGGTTGCCACTCCCAAATGTATTTTATGACCTACTGCCAGGTATGAACTAGGCCGCTCGTAACATGGAGAACAGGCGCCTTTTGTCTGTTATGCTATGCTATATTATGCTATCTTCTGTATCCTCATGAGTAACTAAATACAAATATCACTTATACGCTGACGATGTACAACTCTATCTGTATGCTACACCAGAAAGACTATCGCAAGCAATCAAAGCTTTCAATGAGGACTTAACTGAAATTTGTAATTGGTCCAATTCACATGGACTACGACTCAATGAGACAAAAACTCACGCTATCATAATCTCCCAAAAAATTCTCCGTAAAATAAAAAATAATCCCACTCTACCAAACTTACGCTTGCGTGACTCCCCAATCGAATTCCGAAAATCAGTCAAAGATCTGGGCGTGATTATAGACGAACATCTCTTTTGGACTTAGCAAGTCCGCAGCGTCTCTAGAAAAGTATATTTCGCACTGAATTCATTGAGAAGATTTTGGAATATTTTCTCTCGGGTAACGACTCGTTGCCTCCCTAGTACTGCCTCATTTTGATTATTGCGATGTGGTATACAATGACCTGTCTGCTACTCTTAAAAACAAACTCCAACTAGCACAAAATGCCTGTGTACGCAACATATGCAATTTATGGTATTACGACCACATCACCCCTGCGTACGAATAACTTAGCTGGTTACGACTAAACCAACGCCGCGATCTTCATTCTTTATGTCTTTTCCAACAAATACTCTTAACTTCCTCTCCAGCTTACCTGCATTCTAAGTTACACTGCCCCTCACACAAACATAGTCTTGGTACACGGTCAAAAAATGATTCACTCATGCTCATACCTAAACACCGCACTGTACTTTACACTAACTCCTTCGTAGTTTCTACTGCACGACTGTGGAACAACTTTCCGAGTTCTGTCAGAGAAGTAATCCCATCCAACTTTAGGCAGAAATGTCAGCTGTACATATCACAAAAGAAATGAAAGCTGAACTCAACACGTCAAATATTTGAATCCTTATGCTGAGTTATATTCGTGTTTCTAATTTACATTTTAATTATTTTCTGTTTAGATACCTAAATGTGTTCTTACATCCTTTTAAATGCGCATTGCAAAATCAATATTATAGTAATAACTCAGCCATGATGCTTAGCATCATCATCACAATCATCATTAGTTTCGGTTTTATTAGTGTTTGTATTTCCCTATTAATTTCTTACTTTAGCAATAATTAATTAATTAACATAATTTTTTCCTACGGCATGCTTACCCGCCATTATATGTATTGTGATTGTATCTGAAATGTATTCCTGTTAGATTTAAGTACCATTGTTAAGTTCTGCTAATATTGTAATAATGTATTAATTGTAAAATCTGGTTAGATGGAAGAGAGGGCCCAATGGCCCTAATCTTGCCAGACAAAATAAAGCTATATATCTATCTATCTGTCTGTCTAACTGTTGTCTGCTCCTGCTGGTGGTGTCTTGTCTCGTCGTATTTACAGGCTATGTGATTTTAGTAAACATTTTGTTTCCCTTTGAGGTAAAGTTGGTGCAAATTTTTTTAAGTTGGTATGTGATTTTGGTAATGTTTGTGGAACATCTCAGGGTGATTCTGGATCTGATGTGCTGTTCCGTTGTTCTGGCGTGTTGGTTATAGAAATTTTGTAGGTGATCTGAACTACCTTCGAGTTGCAATTTCTGGTGAGTTGAGAGTGTATTTAGATAGGTTGGTCAGTGGGTTCTTTGAATTCTGCAGAAATGTTCTGTTAGACTGCTGACTTACTAATATTGTCACAATTTCGAGTATTGTAGGTTGGAAATAAATGTTGTGTGATCACCGTTATTTTGGGTGTGATTTCTGTTTGGAGAGCTTCGGCTGATGGGCTGTGGGCTCGGCCAAGATGTCGGTCAGCTGTTCTGTGCATTGGAGTTAGAGCAGAACAAAAATTAAATACACCCAATTGCCAGCTACTTATACGTAGCTGGTAATTGGGTGTATTTAATTTTTTGGGGGGAGGTATTTCAAGTTTGTGATCTTGTTCTCGTTCTGTGTTAGGTGTGTATTCTTTGAGGATTGTAACCACCCCGTGCCGTTTTGAAATGTAGGCTAACATTTAGCACTCCTGTGGCTTTTAATTCTGTAAAATCTTGGAGACGCTGAGGCCATAGAAGGTTGTTATGTTAGAGGAGCGATGAATTTCGGCGTATTAATCGCCCCGTGCCTTGTTGATTTTGTCATCTGCTATTTCGGTGGCTCTGTAATTCTGTGTTTTTGGGTGTGCTGAGGCACACGGAGGCTTCTTAGGTTGGAAAAGTTGTGAATTTGGGGACATTAATCGCCCCGTGCCTGTTGATGTACATCATATGACTCCTGTCGGTGTTCGTTGTAGTGCTGTAGAACTCCGTTGTAGACTGTAGTTGTCGTTTGGTGTTCTTGGAAGTGTGTGAGTGTGAATTTGGTTGGCATTTGTGTTTTTTATGGTGGACCACGTTAACTTGGGTGAGTTTGGAGATTCGGTATTTTCCTAATGTTGCGTTCATTTTTGAATTTTGTCAAGCTATGTGCTTGGGTGTGGAATTTGTACATTCCTTTTGGTAGTAACGAGGTGCAGTCTGTGTACAAGGTTGGTTGTTGTTGAATTCAGTTTCTGCTTGGGTTTCGTACCTTGAGGTAGCAGACAGAACTGTTTGTCGTTTGGAAAGGTTAATTTTCCTTTGAGGTTGTAAAATTTTGGGTATTATTTTTGGCGATGTAACGTCATTCTCTGTTTGGGTGTGGTCACCTTGATGTCCTGAGTTCTGTGGTCACCCTCTTGTAACTGTTGTAAGGTTGATGTTTGAAATTTTGGTGAAGTATTGGTGGAATTAGCATTGGTCGTAGGTAAGTGCTGTAAATTAAACATGGTCCCCATGGTTTCTTGTCTTCGTGGATGTTTGTTGCTGGTTCTGCCGTTCCTCGTGTGGCCACCATGGGCGGTTAGGGGCATTAGCTTGCGAAATGAGACAAGGGCTTTCCTTCCTTCCTTCTTTTGTAAATGTTGTGTGTTTCATATACTGGGACGATCCAAGGTTGAATGGTTTGTATGTAGTGTAACTGTTTCAATTATGTCTTGCCTTTCCCTGGTGGTTCTGTGTTCACGTACTGCGTGAGGACCATCCGTAAATTTCATAAATTTTTCAATTGTTGAACTGTTTTGGATGGGAAATTAGCTACTCGCTTTGTTAGGTTCCCTGTAAATTTTTTGGGTTCCCTGGTTTTGTAAGGTAATTTCTGTGAAACATTTTAATATTATGTAACTGTCGTTGGTTTTTTTTCTGGATTTTTTTTTAGATTAACTTCTGTGCTTTGATAAAGTGGTTGCCCCTTCCAGTGTATGCCTCTCAGTGGACCTTTTATTAAGCCCTGAACTAAACTGAACTTCTTGTGGTAAAGTATCCCTATTTCAACATAAACTCTTAAGTGAGCTTCGTGCAATTCAGAAACAAATCCTCGTGTGAAATTTCTTCACCCAATACCTAAGGTGGTGTAACTTTGCTCAATGCTAGCTTGCTAGCCCGGAGCATCCGTTCCCTATAAGGGAACCTTAACGGGAACCAAGGTGGAGTGGTAAGAGGCGACGTGCTGGTCCCTGTCCCGGGATGTCAACCTGGACTTGTTACTGCTGTACTATGTATGATTCAGCTGGGTCTACTCAATTTGGGTGGAGTACTCCCAACCTAGGCCTGGGTTGGAGGTACCATACCAGGAATGTTGGCGTCTTCTACCCCAGGGTCCCACTTCAGGATCTGCTGGCGGCTCTTCGAGGTGCCCCTTGACTGCCAAAATGCCCAGTTGATCACCATCTCTTCAGCGCTTGTCCCGTGGTGAAGTTTTTGGGCGGGAGGCTGTGCCGATAAAATTGTCACAAGGAACTAATTGGTATTCGAACCCGGGAAGGGTTTATTCTTCCTGTTCCTCTGGGAGTCGAACTTTGGACTTGAGAATTGCAAAAGCCTGGGCTTGTGTTTATGCATCCCTGCCGATTTGTACAAGCCTGAGTGAAGCAAGAAAACTCTTTTCCCGCGACATTTATTTCCTAATCTAGGGTCGAACCATTGTATTTGAACTTGTGCACCCCTACTAAATTTGGACGATCCTGTGGGAAATGAGAAAATTTTCAGTTCTCACGCTTTAACCTTTGCAGGATTCTTCTCGCCGGCAACGTTGTACTGCGTTAAGACGAAAGAGATGGCAACTGTCCTAGTTGGTGTCAAATGGTGCCAACATGGAATAAAATGCACTCCATTGTGCGCACGGTCGCATGGGTCGCTTCGCACCCCTGTTTAGGTTGGCAGACTTGCTCGTGAGATACGAGTTGCCACGTCTCGTCTGGACTAAAAAGGTGAGTGGCGTCATTCGGTGAGGAACTTTTGTGGACGCGAGACGTGTTGCTGCGGGCTCCGCGAAGAAGCTTTGTGTTCTTCCCGGAGTCCCAAGAAAATTAAGGTAATGAGTTGAAGATACATTTTGGAAAGGGGCAAGCTACTAGAAAACTGCGTGTGCAATTTTCGTGATTCTTCGAACTTTCAAACAAAAACTGTAACTGTAGACTATTGCGTCACTTACCGGTGTGATTTTGGTTGTGCCAAGAGATATGACTGTTTAATTTGAGGGTATTGAAAGTTGGGATGGCCGGGTGAATTACTTTAGCTACCTCGTTGCTTTAAATGCTAAGTTTTGTTCTTTTGTCGTTTTATTCTTTGTTACTTGCTTAGGGGGAAATCTTTCCCTAACGCGCGGCCATCCTCTAATCTTACTTACTTTGCTCCACGTTGAGCGTACAAATGAAATGGGTTCTATAGCACTCACTTTTGCGTGACAAATATACTGTTTTCTACTAAGATATGTTGTTTTAATGGGTGCCAAGACCTCAACGCTATGTTGAAATCTAAATTTGTATTTAACAACACCTAGCTCTGGTAGAACACCTTCAAGAATCTTTACTCTCAGATCGTAGTATGATTGGATCATTAACCCAAAAAACAATTGTATCAGGAGAAGGAATTGGTCTATATCTAATGCTACCTACTGAAAACAAAGATTGCATGGTTAAAAGAAATGAATTTATTGTATAAAAAACAAGTATAGCAAAATTAATAATAATAATAAGTTTGAATTTAAATTGGAGCGTTGCGATTTAAATATGACCGCTAGAAAATTACGTGAAAACGGAGTCGGATAAATTACCGATTTTACTCTTATTCCCAAGCTATGAATTTACTGAATTACTGAATATGAAACAAAGAAAGACGAGAGATTGCGTAGTTATGTGTCATTCGCGCTTACCACTGGAAATTGCCGAAGCATTTCCCTCGTACTGGATGTTGAAGTGAGCTTCCCATAGCCTTCTGGATGTCGTCATCTTCTTCGTTGTTGATGATATCTTTGTAGATATGAAGATTTATGGTCCGTACATCGGAACCAACACGTACAAGCACAACGGTTAAGTTTCACAAAGATAGTCGCTAACTCCACTGAACATCGGAGCCTCTCACTCGTGCAACGATACTGGTTAAATTTTCTAACGATAGTCCTAACCCCACTGAACATCGGAGCCTCTCACTCGTGCAACCATACTGGTTAAATTTTATAACGATAGTCCCTGTTTCCACGGCGTGCCAACCATATATGCACTCGTCGCATCCCCACTCTTCAGCCGACTTCTAGCTTACGTGGTCTCCACTGATTGGCTGCTCCCCATGCGCCGCATCCCCACTCTGGCTCATTACACTCCGCGGGAGGGTGAAGTCGTTTTCCGTTCAATACATCCGCCTTTTCGTTAAGCTGCAACGCAGGATTGCGTCATGCTTCCCGACAAGATTAAGCCTGAATTTGAATTTCCAGTGACTCATGTCTCTCAATATACCCTAACTGACGAAACTCCGTTAAATTCCGTAATCATATAATTTTCTATGATATTGTCGTTCGTAATAATTTGCTTGATAGTGTTTTCTAAGACATAGAAAACCTATCTGTATGCTTATAATTTTATAAAATGCACCGAAAAAATACCTTAATAATAATTATAATAAATTAATAATAATAATAAATTAACATGAAAAATTCTCTTGGCTGAACAATTTGCCGCGTAAATAAATATAGAATGGCTTCCTACTGACTTATGCCAGTGGCATGAAAACCCCTCGAAAAACACGTTACATATTCGCCTCGGATCATCGGATGTTTTACCGTGACGACGGTCCATTATCCGATTATCCCAGACACGTTAATATCCCCCATCCAAAATACATATTACATAAATGAAATCACCTTAAATTACAGATATATACACTCATAATTTTTCTTTACGCTCGTTGCGTCAAAGTTTGTTGTCACTATGGATTGCACTTGGCAACCAGTCCAATGTTTTTCACATAGAATAGTGTTCCACGGATATTTCCGCCTCTCAAATTTCTCTATGTTGGAAAAATAGACATAATTACTGTGTGAGCACTATGTATATGAGATGTCACATCACACGCCTCAAGGTGTTCTGATATATGTATATCTCCCTAGAACTTTCTAATTTCACTGGAGGTTCCTTCCTTATTGTGAAATTAATCCCACTTATCACTGAGCACACGATCACACTATTGTGGCAGCGCCTCGTGACCATAATACTTAATCTCTCTTTAAAGTAGATTAAATTAATATTGACTTCTGAAAAAAAACAGTAAATGCGCATTACATATAACACCAAATATTTCTGTGCCGTAATCGCCCTGTCTTGTTAAGTTCCCGTAGACCATATTCTACTTAATACTAGTTCCCAACACAGACCAGTTCTCCTCACACAAATAATACCTTTGTACAAATTACCTAAATTACACACTTACAAATCTTACATGGCGAGGCCGTAAACAGAAATCACGTGTGCTGTTATGTATGAGTTTCATGAAGGACTGTCTCGCCTTCTGATGGCCCATCTTTTGCCTCGTGGACGCCTTAAGCAAAAATACCCTGTTCAAGCGCTCACCCATCTCTTGGAGGCAAATGGGAATTCACCAGCGCTACCAAATTCTGGCCTTGGTGTATCGAGACATTTTAGTGCTCAAGAGCATCCGACAATCCCGTCATATTTCCCTGTACCTTAAAAACTCTCATTTACTTACATACTACCCCCCTGTGTGACTTCTGATACGCCTGCCTTGAAGACCAGATCTTCCACGCACCAAATATCACACTTACTCATTTGATAGGCTGGCTCGCCAGCTAAACACACTCACTTTATGACACATATTTTCGTAGACTATGTATATTATACGTTCCGTATAATCTGTTTCCCTTACTATCCTCCAGCACATATGCTGTTTTGCCAATACGTTTGGAAACTATAAATGTTTCTGCGTCATCTGCTTCCAACCTTGCAAGTGGCTCCCTTAAATGAACGTCATCACGTTGCTCTACCTACCTATTTCTCAGTGTATGTAACGATGCCCTGTTGCTACTGTCCACACATGCTAACCCTACCTTCCTATGGTGTCACACCTCTACTCGACACTCTATGACCTTAAAATGTCACTTCTGATTGACAGAATGACGACTTAGACAGCTTCAAAGTGAACCCTGCCTGATCTAACTTCTGAAAAACTATATTTAAATGACGTAGATGCTCCTCAAAACTGCGTGAACTAATTACCATATCATCAATGTAAATGGTTACAAACTCTCCTGTGTCATCCCTAATGCGATGTTTAAAGCCTTAATTAAAGCTGCTGAACTACTCTTTAACCCATAAGGTGTTCTACAAAATTGATAAAGATTATATTTATGACTAAAAGCTGTAAATGGTCTATCTTCGTACATAAGTGGCACTTGCCAAAAACTGGAACTCAAATCTACACAAGTGAAATACTTCTTCCCCTCAAATGTTTGCATTAATTCCTCTATTGACATAGATTTCAGCTGATCTGAACTAATTCTACTGTTAACCAAACGAGCGTCTAAACAAATACGAACCGTGCCGTCGGTCTTGGGTACCATGATCAAAGAATTAACATATGGACTGTTAGAGTGCTCAATAATCCCATCTTCAAGCATCTGATTAATGTGTGCCTCAACTGCACTCTGATAAGCGAAAGGTACAGGATATCTATGTCCTGTGAATACTGACCTATCAATAACGTTCAATGAATGTGTATAGCAATTGGCCATACCAATGCGATCCTCAAAAACTCTCCTATTACACAATAACACATCATAGAGCCGAACACATTGTTCCACCTCTATATTTCCCTGAAATGCAGCATCACGTAACGAGTCCTCTGGACTTCCGTTCGTAATCACACTGCCCACTAAACATGGAGAACCCCGCTCTACGGCTGGCGATATCTCATTTAAAGTACAAATCACACCTACAATACTACTTCTCTGAATTTGGTCATTGAACGCTACTTCTACTTCAGAATCTCCCCATTTAAATTTCAAACTCCCTACATCATAACATAAGTTACCAGACACTCTACTTAGCCACTCTGAAGCCAAGATAACACTGAATACTAAATTTGGAATTACAAGGCAAATCTGCTTCTCTACATGATTATTAATTTTAATGTCCACTAAAACTTGCTTAGAAAAAACTTTAGACCTCTTCCCAACAGCTGTGATAACAAAAGTGCTTTTAATTGGCATCTCCTCGAAATTTACTCCAATTCCTTTCATTTTATCATAAAATGCACTACTTATGCAACTCTTCATACAACCACTATCAATTAAAACATCTGTGTACGCCTCGGACACGTTAAATTTAACTATGGAGCTCTTACTGACCACCTGCTGAATAATACCTTCATCATTTAGTTCACGTAATAATTCATTTCTTACATTTAGGTCATAGGGTTCCTGTATAAGTGTATGGACAGGGCATGTTACAGACTGAGATTCTGACCTTACATCGCAGCCT
Source organism: Meconema thalassinum (assembly GCA_946902985.2). NCBI lineage: Eukaryota > Metazoa > Arthropoda > Insecta > Orthoptera > Tettigoniidae > Meconema > Meconema thalassinum. The sequence goes on along the minus strand of OX336389.2, from coordinate 237,781,053 downwards.
GGTTCGTGTTTAAAGCATTACTACCGCTTGGTGTAGTACTACTCACTACCACACTGGTCTGGTTGTCCTGGGTTGTGTTAACGGTATCTCTCTGTCCGTTATTACCATTGGGCTGATTCCCTCCTTGACCCCTGTTCTGGTTATAATTATTATTATTATTATACCGCCCTTGGTTACCCCTGTAATCGTTATTTCGGCCTTGATTTCCCCTGAAATCATTATTTCTACCTTGGTAGTTCGTACCATACCCATTTCCTCTGTACTGATTATGCTGATTATTATTATTACTATTTTGGTTCCCCCTATTTTGAACGCTGGCCCCTTCGCCACTGTTCCCTTGAACTTCCTGGTTCCTAATCTCATTAGGCCTGTTATTATTTTTACCCTGGTTCCTACCGAAATTCTCCTCGTAACCGCCTCTTCCCAGAGCATCGTATGTACTCAATAAATTCTCCACTTGTGAGATAGATTTAACATTTTGGATACAGGCAGCTTCTTTGATTCTGTATGGAAAATGTCTTAGTAATAGCCTGACTACATCACTCTCCTCCTTCAAACCATCTAGATATTTGCACGTTAATAACTGTCCTAAAAAGTACTCGGTCATAGTGTAGTTGCCTCTCGGGTTATATCTCCCACACACAATTCCCTCACGATGCTGAGACTGAATGACCTCATTCCAAAATTTCTCACAAAATTTAACTTTGAAATCTGTAATATTCTCAAAATTGTCTCTGTAGACAGCAAACCAGTTTCTTGTCTCCCCTACAAACGCTTGCTCTAAAATTTCAACTACCTGGCACCACTCAACACTACCATCTTCCAGCCTCTCCCCGAATTTATTTTCTATAGTATTCATGAACTCCATTGGACAACCCTGCCGATTACTAAATTTGCCTAGTTCTATTTCCCTGTGTGTGCTATTCACATAAACTGGCCTACTCTGGCTATTTTCCTGCCTAATTCTAGCTTTCAACTTCTGTTCTAACTCAGCAATTTTCTCCTCAGCTTTTCTTTCGATATTAGTTACAGTTAACCTAATGCTCCCTTCCGATGCTTCAACTTTACCACTTAACTGAGCTTGTTTCTCACTAATCTCATTAATGCTTTCCTTATTCCTCTCCCTTAAGGTATTAACTTCAGTGATTATTTCTGCATGTACTTTATCAATTCTTCCCCCCAGCTGTTCTTTAACCTCTTTAGTTGCTACCTGAATTTTGTCAATTTCTCCCCCCAATTGCTTTTTGACCTGCTGTGTTTCCAGTTGCACTAGTTCTTTTAAATTTTCAGCCTGTGTACTGATTCTAATTTCTAACTCCTCCTGTACTTTTCCTAACTTTCTGTCTACCTCTGCAATAATCTCTTTAGCTTTTTCTTCCATCACCCCTCTGATCTCACCTCTAATAAGCTCAAATTTATCACTAATTTCCCTACTGTTTTGTTCAAGTTTAGTATTTAAACTATCGCTCAATTCCCTATTACTCTCTTTATTTTCTCTACTATTTTGTTCAAGTTTAGCGTTTAAAGCTTCAGTACTCTCTTTATTTTCCCTACTGTTTTGTTCAAGTCTAGCATTATTTTGTTCGAGTTTAGCGTTTAAAGTTTCAGTACTCTCTTTATTTTCCCTACTGTTTTGTTCAAGTCTAGCATTATTTTGTTCAAGTTTAGCGTTTAAAGCTTCAGTACTCTCTTTATTTTCCCTACTATTTTGTTCAAGTCTAGAGTTTAAAGCATCAGTACTAATTTTGTTTTGTTGCATAAATTGGAGAAGCAAACTCTCTAACCCTGCTTGACTGTTTTGATTACCCTCCTCAGTATCGGGATTTACCTCCAACATCCCTGTACCGCTTTCATTTCCAAGACTAGCCATACTGCTCGTATTTTCACTATCCAACTGGTGACCACTACGCAACTTCATCTCTGCCTCAACACTACCCATGCTGATACACACCGATAAATGAAAAAAACCAAAATACAGGCAAAGAAATATATACCCTTCTCCTTCCACAAATGTTATTAGGTTTTCAGCCCCAAGTTGGTAGCGACAATTGTAATCTTAGATCGTGGTATGATTGGATCATTAACCCAAAAAACAATTGTATCAGGAGAAGGAATTGGTCTATATCTAATGCTACCTACTGAAAACAAAGATTGCATGGTTAAAAGAAATGAATTTATTGTATAAAAACAAGTATAGCAAAATTAATAATAATAATAATACGTTTGAATTTAAATTGGAGCGTTGCGATTTAAATATTACCGCTAGAAAATTACGTGAAAACGGAGTCGGATAAATTACTGATTTTACTCTTATTCCCAAGCTATGAATTTACTGAATTACTGAATATGAAACAAAGAAAGACGAGAGATTGCGTAGTTATGTGTCATTCGCGCTTACCACTGGAAATTTCCGAAGCATTTCCCTCGTACTGGATGTTGAAGTGAGCTTCCCATAGCCTCCTGGATGTCGTCATCTTCTTCGTTGTTGATGATATCTTTGTAGATATGAAGATTTATGGTCCGTACATCGGAACCAACACGTACAAGCACAACGGTTAAGTTTCACAAAGATAGTCGCTAACTCCACTGAACATCGGAGCCTCTCACTCGTGCAACGATACTGGTTAAATTTTATAACGAAAGTCCTAACTCCACTGAACATCGGAGCCTCTCACTCGTGCAACTATACTGGTTAAATTTTATAACGATAGTCCCTGTTTCCACGGCGTGCCAACCATATATGCACTCGTCGCATCCCCACTCTTCAGCCGACTTCTAGCTTACGTGGTCTCCACTGATTGGCTGCTCCCCACGCGCCGCATCCCCACTCTGGCTCATTACACTCCGCGGGAGGGTGAAGTCGTTTTCCGTTCAATACATCCGCCTTTTCGTTAAGCTGCAACGCAGGATTGCGTCATGCTTCCCGACAAGATTAAGCCTGAATTTGAATTTCCAGTGACTCATGTCTCTCAATATACCCTAACTGACGAAACTCCGTTAAATTCCGTAATCATATAATTTTCTATGATATTGTCGTTCGTAATAATTTGCTTGATAGTGTTTTCTAAGACATAGAAAACCTATCTGTATGCTTATAATTTTATAAAATGCTCCGAAAAAATACCTTAATAATAATTATAATAAATTAATAATAATAATAAATTATCATGAAAAATTCTCTTGGCTGAACAATTTGCCGCGTAAATAAATATAGAATGGCTTCCTACTGACTTATGCCAGTGGCATGAAAACCCCTCGAAAAACACGTTACAATCCTAACGTCTTGATATCCTAATTTGCGGGCACCATCATAACCTTCTATGGGTACCTCGTGGCCATAACCCTTGTCAGACATGCAAGCGCCTCTTGCCGTGAGGACATTCTAGCTTCGCGTGTCAGACGATCCAGTCGCAATAAGCGGCTCTTACCTCAACTACCGGTATGTAACATCTTCTCGTCAACTGCATTTGATTTGCCGCCTTATTTGTTTTAACTTGGTTGTTCCCGGGAATACTTATTATGATTTTTTTTTCTTTTGAATCTTTTTTCTTGTGTGTCGTGTGGATTTTATCCAAGTCCATGTACCTTGATGCGGACGTCGTTTCACATTTTAGCTTTTATCTCTCGTACTGTGTTGGGGGTTCATGTATTCCTCCCTCTGGGTTTTTCCTTCCCATTTCCCCCCATGTATTTCATTTCAACTCAAGTCAGGCTTTTGTGCTTTTGGTGTACCGTATGTCATTTCAAATCATGTTTCCCTTTGGCCTTCAGTGTACCTGTATGTAATTGTTTCTTACTTTAATTATATTTTGTTCAAGTTATATCTTGCTCTTTCATTCCATGCATGCAGTCTATTTCTAACCGGACCCCTGGTGTCGCATCAGCTGTCCACCCCATAGGTTAAATCCTGAAGACCCGCTGTATTCCACGAAGTTTTGTTCGTAGTGTCTTAATATCTTGGAATAAGGGCATTACCCAGCTCTATACCTCGTGGCGAACGTCACAGGTTAGGGTTGTGCTAGTACATTCGTAACTTATGCTTAACCTTTGGACACTAGGGTATTTTATATTATTTATATTTTGACAGCCAGTCGAGTGTGGTTTTAGGTATCTGGGTGTTTAACTTAATGAGAGACTGAAACTGAATTGATTTTGTCCCAAAATAGGAGCCTCGTGACACAGGCATTGGGTGTTGTCTATTCTTCAGGCAGCTGAGTGTACCTACCCGGTTAAGACTTGTGAACTCCAAACCTTTAAGCTAATGGTGCATTATGTCAATGCTATCCCACTACGTGCCACATGGCTTAGTTCTGACCAAGCAGTGAGATAGAACAGAAATACTGCTATTGCACTGAATGAACGAGTGCATACTATAACTAAAATACATCACATTGAAATAATTGATTAAAGTGCAAGTCATCCAACCTTTCCCATTACTCGGTCATGTTACTGGAAGCTTATTCAAGACCAAGTTTTATAACACGTTGGTTTCACAGATTACCAAGGACTTTCCCATTTCCTCCTCCATGTTACCTCACAATGGAACGTAAGCCCTTCTTTCGAAATTTTACCTCCACCACATATTTTCCTCGCAATGTGCAAATTACTACAAAGGCAAAACAACGGTCCTGTTTCATCATTGAATATGCCATACGATTCACAGCCAGAAGTCAAGTTTTGCAACTTTGATTTCCACTCAGCCACTTCATTTCCATCCACGTCTCTCAACTTCACACAAATTTCATTTCATACGATTCTGTGCCCTGTTTTGAAAATATCCAGCAACCCAGTTGATGTTTTAATGTTGAAGTTGCCAAGCAATTTGACAACAACAAGAGCTTTATTCTGTAGAATAGGTAAGCTAACCAAGTGTGAACTGGTCCGGTGATTCAACTAGCGGTAGCCAAGCTCAACTTGCTGCAAACAACCTAGTTAGGGAGGGGTGTTTCTCCCAGGTGGTTGATTTCCCCACGAGAGGGAATAATACTAGTAGGATAAAAAGGCCGGTTCTGGCGCAGGGGCTAATGGGCAAGATGACCGCCACGCCCTGAGACCGTGGGTGACGTCACAGGGAGAGGCCGACCGTTTAGTTGCTAAATGGAATATTTATTATTATTATTATTATTATTATTATTATTAAGTAATTATTAATTGATCATGTAAAAGCCAGGCCAGCTCTATATTTTCAACCACTTAGTGTAGTGGCTAGCATTCTTGGCTGTTACTGCGAAGGCCCGGGTTCGATTCCTGGCTCTGCCAAGAAATTTAATTTCTGGTCTCGGGAGTGGAACGGGACACACTCAGCCTTGTAAAGCAAAACTGACAAGAGCTGGAGTTTTGTTTCATACCTCAGCCATTCTGCCTAACCAAACTTCACCTAACCTAACCAAACCTAACCTAACCTAACCTAACCTACCCTAAAAGTGCGAGCAAAAAAAAATGAGAGCAAATGTGAGAGCAAAAAATAATAAACTTAGGCATAACCTAAACACACCTAACCTAACCTAACTTTACCTAACCTAACCTAACATAACCTAACTTCAAAGTGGGAGCAAAAAGTGAGAGCAAAAAAGTGGGAGCATAAAGTGAGAGCAAAAAGTGAGAGCAAAAAAGTGGGAGCAAAAAGGGGAGCAAATAGGTGGGAGCAAAAAAGTGAGAGCAAAAAAAAAGTGGGAGCAAATAGTGTGAGCAAAAAAGTAAGAGCAAATGAGAGAGCACAAATAATAAACTTAGTTATAACCTAACCTAACCCACAGAAACCTAATTTAAAGATTTTAGATTTTACATTTTAACATTTTACATTTTAACATTTTACATTTTAACCTTTTAGATTTTTAATTTTTTTATTTTACAGTTTATAGATTTTACATTTTACCTTTTTGATTTTTTTGTAATTTAGATTTTAGTTTTTTTAGATTTTACAATTTAAATTTAAGATTTTTTTAATTTTAGATTTTACATTTTACATTTTCGAAAAGAGTAAACTACAAGGACACATACCTAACCTCACCAAACCTAACTTTACCAAACCTAACTTAAGCTAATCCAAAGGCTAATGCACATACACAAAGTATATAAGGGCACATGCAACTATCCTTATGCTAGTCTTATAGGCTACTGTACAACATAATCACTACCCCAACCGGTTTTTTTTTTCATTTTGTTGTTTACACATTTGTCAATTTTCCAATTTCCCATTTTCAGTTATTTTTAATTTCAGTTTTAAGTTTTTCAATTTCATAATATGGAAACATGGATTTTGCATTTTGTTGTTTACACATTTGTCAATTTCCAATTTCCCATTTGCAGTTTTTTTAATGTCAGTTTTAAGTTTTCCAATTTCATGATATAGAAACATGGATTATCCAAATTTTTGTTTACACATTTGTCAATTTACCAAATTCCCATTTACAGTTTTTAAAATTTCAGTTTAATGTTTTTTTCTATTTTGTCAATATGGAAACATGAATTTTCCAATTTGTGTTCTACGTGTTCCTTTTGCATTAGGAGTGGGGAGAGGTGGGTAGTAATTACAAATGTACAAGCAGTGTCCATACAATATTTTTTATTTTAAATACATGTACACTATTTACACATAATATATTTATATATATATATATATATATATTATTATTATTATTGATTTAAGCCCACTACGGAGCGCTTATGACTAGTTCTTCGATGCTCTTTTCCGTTCCCAATATCTCTTGAGCCCTGCTGATAATTTCTCCTTTCTCTCCTGCGAAAGGGGCTTCCGACATTTAGAGACTCTAGGTGGTGGGATCCAAGATTCTACCATAGCACAAAATTTAGAACGATCTTCTACATCAAGGTCAGCAATTCCAGCCGAATCCAAGTCCTTTAGTACTTCATTAAGCCACAGGCTTCCAGTCTTGTAGCTTTTAACCAAGGAGAAGATCTTCTTGGTAAGCCTGTTGCTGTTCATTCGTTGTAGGTATATATATATATATTCTTTTTTTTTCTAAATTGTACAGTTGTTTTTATTTTGTTTTCTTCTTTATTTATATTTGATTATGAATACCATTTTTATTTTTGTTTTTTGTTTATTTTGTAGTGCTATTGTTTTATTTCCTAAATTGTTTTGTTTTATGTATTTGCTAGTTGCAGGCAAAAGATTTTGATATTCATAACTTAACTCTTTAAGCATGGTTAATGATTGAGTAATGACCATAGGCATGTGTACCTATACCATCAGCATCAATCACCCTTTTATCATCACCAGGACACAAAGCAATTTTGTTAAGTCTTATAGATGATATGTCATGTTGTTTAGAAGCGATAATGTTCATTGGTATTCTTTTTACATTGTTTTTCATGACACAATCCTTATAATCTTGAAAGCTTATACAATTTTTGACAACACCTCTGTTAATACATTTAATCTTTTTGATTTCTTTACCATTTATGTCTAAAGCGTACATTTTATCTCTAAGTCCAACAAATGTTTTTATAATTTGTCCACAAGCCTCGTCTTTAAATTTCCCCAACATTTTCTTGTTTGATGTAGAGTAACATATGTGATTAGTAGGATAATCTGATGTGTCCAGGTGTTCTAGGAAATCCAACTTGTCTTGATATACATCTGAGGTGTTAACCAAATAAATGAACGGGTCGTATCCATATACATGAGATTAAGATTGTTCATTCCATAATAGGGTAGCAGGACATCATAGTGGTGGGAATACATTAGAGTTTTTGAAATATACAGTACACACATTCCAATATATATATATAGGCTTATTGAATACAATGTTATGTTTAGCCATTTGGAAAGCTGCTAGGTTAGGACCATAAATTGTTCTGTCAATAAATTTCGGCTTTGCTATTAGCTTTTCTGCCTTTTTGCTGTCAGTCACAAGACGTATGTCTATTCTTTTACGGATATTTTCCATTGTTTTTCCAAAAATAGCATTGTTGAATAATTTGTACAGATTTTTCACAAAATCATTTTTGGCTTGTTTTCGAAGGTTGTTATTAAAATCAACGTATGCCTCTAACCAAGGTCTTTGCTTAAACTTTAACGCACGATGAATTTTTATCAATTTTATTCCATGATCTAAAGCCTGTTTTAATGCCATTTAGTGAAAAACATATCGCCTTCGATTTCCAAGATGAGGAATCAGTTTTTTCAGAGACTAATCCTTAGGTTGTGTACACTCTGGTAGGAACGGTAAACCGTTGTGTAGATCATGAAGGTCAGATGGGTAATCAACATCAACGTCTAGAATGTATCCCACAGGATCGTCTTTCTTTACTTTTTTCTAGATCAACAGTATCTGGAGAAACCCACTGAAATCCACCATAAGGAAGGGAGTGGCACATAGCCCACCCGTATTGCTTGTTGGCATCATCATAGGTAATAAACTGCGATGGTTTCTCAGAATCATAGGTTTCCATGCATTTATTGTTAGCTTCAGCATACCGATGAGACACCTGGCATATGCCTCCACGTATTCCAGACTCGATTAGAAGAATCTGATCGTAATCCTGTAGCAATTCCAGTTCAATGTCTGTGTAAAGGAGCATTGCCTCGAAACTTAAACCAGGCGAAGTAAAAAAGTGTGCAGCATCCACTCGGTGTGTTTCTAGTGTTTTGTTTCTAAACGGTTCAAAGCTGTCTGCAAGAAGAAGTACATCTGAAGTTAGGTAGAGGTCACTATATTCCCCTAGAGTTTTAAAGTTGAACCGATTCCACACAGTTTTGGCATGTTCATAGTCTTCTTGACTAACATCTTCTTGACTTAATTTATTAAAGAATACCTCTTTTGGAGGTAAACACGTTTCAATTAACTTTTCCCATGAATCAATGTAATCATAACAAAATACCCCTTTACGAGTCATGAGCGTTGCATTTTTTTTCCAAAGTACTTGTCTGTTTCGCCGGCCCCGTGGTGTTGGGGTAGCGCGCCTGCCTCTCACCCGGAGGCCCCGGGTTCGATCCCCGGCTCCGGCAGGTATTTTAAAACTGACGTGGGGGTTGGAACGGGGTGCACTGAGCCTCGTGAGGACAATTGAGTAGCTGTCTGACAGTGAGACAGCGCCCCGATCACGAAAACCAAGATTAACGGCCGAGGGGACCCGACGCGCTGATCACGCGTCACCCCAATATCTGCAGGCCGAATGGCTGGGCAGCGGTCGCTTGGTCGGCCTTAGCCCGTCATGGGCTATATAGTGCCAGGGGTTGACTTTGTTGGGTTGACTTGACTTGTCTGTTTCAGGGTATGATATTAAGTTGGAAACTAAGTTTTCCAAACTACTTGGCATTAACCGAAACGTGTCCACAAATCGAAGCTTAACATTTCCCACATATTTGGTAAAGGAAATGTACTTTTCTTTGGAGTTAGCGATAACATCCACTCTCTCGGTAGTACATCCCAATTGCTTTACAATGAAATTTGCGTCGTAGCCACTCATATTATGTAGAAATACAGGAACGGGGTTACGTGTTTTAAACCTCAAATTACAGTTATTGTGAGCACTTCCACGGTATTCCCCTGTAATATGGCAGTGGTCTCGAACTTTCCAGTCCTCTTTGGTAAATAGTTTTTGACACAAATAACAGGTTTCAGAACATTGGAACTCTGCTTCTTGATCCTGAGTTAAGGCCTTTGGAATATTTAAGCCGTAAAGGCGATCAATTTCATTAGCTATTGAGATCAAACAGTCCATAAACTTTTCTGCAGCGTCAGGTCCACGATAAATAACAGGTTGGATTGGAAGGTTTGTCTTTATGTGATCCACAGCTGGTGAGGGTTTAACGTATATACCAAAGCTCATAGGAACATGACTTTGGTATGGGACCGTATAACTTGCCTCAGAATTAAGTAGACATATTTGATATGGTAACAGTATACTATCAAAATCTGCATAGATAACGTAAGGTATTCTAAGCATTTTTTCCACATTTAAGAATTCAATAATTGGGTTTTTACTAGGCATTTCAACCCTAGCAATGTCTTGCTGGACACACAAAGCTCTATGTTCTTTCAATTTTTCCATTCCTTGTTGATCATATCGATTATTAAAATGAGTAAAAACCGTTTACACGTATATATCTTATGTTCACGGTGTGTAATCTGATATCCTGCTAGTTTATCAAAATCTTTGATAAAGACGTAGTGGTTCTGACCGGATGAAGAACTTAGCAGAAGGAGGTCAAGATGGCCTTGCAACTCTTGATCTACAACCTTTAGAGGGAACAATTTGTTGTCTTGTTCCAATCCAAATACATTAATGGATATATCGTTGGCTTTTTCAAATTTTGGAATGTCCGCCAGCGATGTAGGAAACGAAATTACTGAAAAATCATTCTTGTTGTCCAGGTCCTTGTATTTACTAATGCGTTGAGCATCCGTTTTTACCAGTTTTGCTAAAATGGCATACATAAAACACATCTCGTCCTTAAAGCTTTGAGGACTAATGCAGGCTTTTCCTGCTTGTATAGCTGCTGGTAATGGAATATATGTGCTACCGCGCAAGGGATTGTACTTATTTATTTTCAATCGTACTCCTTCCACTGCTAACAAAGCCCTATTACTGCCTTTTAGCTCAGATTCTTCCATATCAGTGGTTAACTTTGTAAATTGTGTTTCCAAGAAACAACTTAAGTCTGTTTCCAAAAATAGGGCCTGATTTCGTGTTTTTAAAGCCCGATCTGTAATTTCGTTGGTAGTTGTATGAATAAATCTACACTCAGCCACAAGATTATTTTTTATCGACTTATGTTTTGCTAGTTCTTTGTGCATAGCTTGTATTATTTGCTGTTTGGACTCTTTAAGGTATGAATTTAAATCCTTACACGTATCACAACGTATGAAATAGGATTTAAGTCGACCTTCAAAAGATGTCTCATATTCAATAAGTCCATTTTTGTCTGGGACCATTGAAAGTAGGTAATGTTTTGTAGGCTCCGCTTTTTGTCTTTTAGCTGCCGATACAACATTACAACATTCTTCATGCCGACGTCCGTTGTACACATTGTTGAATGTACTACCACAGGTCTTGCACTCATGGAATTCACCACACGATACTTCATGCCGCTTCCTATGATAGTCTCGAAGAAAAGTCTTTCCACACTCTTTACACATATAGCTAGGAATGGGTTCTTCCATCATGAATGTTGATTTCTGCAAACAGCTGCTTACTGCGTATCACAGGGCTAGAGGTTGGTCGGTGAGACGGTCTTTCACAATGTGAACACCGTGAGAGGTAGTAGTCAACTGGTGATATTCTTGTTAAGGGTCCTCTAATATACCCTAGTCTAGACCAACAGCTCTTTACGGCGTATGACAAGGCTGTAGACAGGACAGTGAGACGGTCTTTCACGATGTGAACACTGTAAAAGATAGTAGTCAACTGATTATATACTTGCTAAGGGTTCACTAATATTTCATAGTCAAGACCAACAGCTACTTACTGTGTAGTACCAAGATGTACAATGGTTGTTTCGACGGTCTTTCACCATGTGAACACCATGAGAGATAATAGTCAACTGGTGATATTCTTGTTAAGGGTCCTCTAATATACCCCTAGTTAAGGGTAACAGCTGCTTGCTGCATATGACAAGACTAAAGACTGATTGTTTCAACGGTCTTTCACAATGTAAACACTGTGACAGGTAGTAGTCAACTGAAAATATTCTTATACCCTACTCAAGGTTATCAGGTACTTACTGCATATCAAAAGGCTATACATGTTAGTTCTGAACACTTAGTAGGTAATTGTATATTCAATTTTTATACAAAGCTTATACAAGCACGTTTTTCATGAGGTAAAACTTTGTTAAATAGCTGCATGCGACATGCAAAGTATGTTTCCGCTATCTAGCGGTGACTATGAGAACTACTTGAACGACCAGCATGATACCTAGCGCTCCATTTCAACACTCACTCACTGAACGACCAGCATGCTACCTAGCGGTCGATATCAATGCTCACTCAACTACCAGCATGCTACCTATCGGTCAAAATGACAACTCACTCAACTACCAGCATGCTACATGGCTTTTTTGTCAGTTTTTTGTTGGCTTTTTTGTTGGCGTTTGTTGGCTTTTGTTGGCTTTTTGTATTAGCTCTCTCATATTTGCTCTTGCTTGTTGAGGCTTATTTGGTCTTGGAAAGTATGTCAGTCCTTTCTATGGCTGCATAATGCTTACAGCCATGTTTGTAAGCAGCAGCAACAACAACACACAAAATTCCAAAAAAATCCAAAGTACTCTAAGGTTTATCAATGACTCTCAACTCTTACACTTACCTCTATCCCATTCCTAGTCAAAAAATAGTGTATTTTTCAAATTTTTCAAAAAATATTTGGAAAGTAGGTTATATCATTAAACTAAAAATCCTAAAAAGACATATGTTAACTCCAACACCTACCTCTATACCACTCTCAGTCGACAAATAGTGTATTTTTCAAATTTTCCAAAATTTATTTCCAAAATTAAAAAGTTTACAAAATTGTTTGTTTGACATAAATGAATGGCCTTTGCCTCCTCTACGGCCGTACCAAGTCCCAGGTCTCTAGGACAACAAAAATAATAAATTTGAAAATGGGCTTATATATCCAAAATTAGGAATTTTACAAAAAAGTTTGTCTGACGTAAATCAATGGTCAATACCCCCTCTACCCCTACACTAAGTCTCAGGTCTCTGGGACAACTAAAATACAATTTTGAAAATGGACTATATTTCCAAAATCAGTAATTCTACAAAAAAAGTTTGTTTGACATAAATCATTGGTCTTGACCCCTCTACCTGTAAACCAAGTCTCAGGTCACTAGAACAACAAAAATAAAATTTTGAAAATTGGCTATATTTCCAAAATTAGGAATTCTACAAAAACGTTTGTTTGTCATAAATCATTGGTCTTCCCCCCCCTCTAACTGTAAACCAAGTCTCAGGTCTCTAGAACAACAAAAATAAAATTTTGAAAATGGGCTATAATTCCAAAATTAGGAATTCTACAAAAAGGTTTGTTCTTTACCCCCTCTATCCCCACACCAAGTCTCAGGTCTCTAGGACAAAAGAAAATGAATTTTGAAAAATGGTCACTATTTTGGAAACTAGGAATTTTACAAAAACGTTTGTTTGACATAAATCAATGGTCTATACCTCCTCTAGCACTATACCAAATTTCACGTTTCTAGGACAAAAGAAATTTATTTTTAAAAAAATGGTCACTATTTTGGAAACTAGGTGTTGTATAAAAAAGTTTGTTTAACATTTTGAAAATGGGCTATATTTCCAAAATTAGGAATTCTACAAAATAGTTTGTCTCTATCCCCTCTACCTGTAAACCAAGTTCCAGGTCTGTAGGACAAAAATGAAAAAAGTTCAATTGGGAAAGTAGGCGATTTTTCATCAAACCAAACATTCTAAAAAGTGTTCTATGGGCTTAAAAGAATGGCCTCTATGTCCTTTATTTTTTATAATAAAACGTTTTTATTTTTTACATTTTTTTGAAAAAAGTTAAATTTTGAAAGTTTACAAAAAAAATTGTTTGACATAAATGAATGGCCCTGACCCCTTCTACCACCATAATAAATTTCAAGTCGCTAGGACAAAAAATAACAGTAGGGGGTAGGGCGGTTTTAACCCGTCGTTTCTGACGTCACAGGGTGAGCAGTAGTTGGGGAGGGGGGGGGTGCATTCTTGGAATACACGGTACCTGAGATTATAATTTTTAATGTTTTTGCACGTTCTTTCCTTCCTCTTTGTCAGACACCAACAGTGATCTTCTGTTCTCTCTTAGGGGTTCAGGTCGCTTATATTTTGTATGAGTCTGTTCCAGATATATATTCTGTGACCCACTTAGCGTCATATAACAACGAATCTCTGAAGCTCTTCAACTCTTCCTCGCGCAAGAGGAATTCCATATCCATTTGGCTACCAGATCCTGTTACCATCGCCAGCTATTTTCTCCTTGAGCAAGAGGACTACGTATACTTCTTTACTCACCATGCTGCGCTAGTATCATCTGTTGTCAACTCTTTGAAGACCAGCTCAGCAAGAGATCATTTTTTGTTGTAATATTGGCAATGCTTATATGTTCTCCTTTTGTCTCCTACCCCCCACTCTTTTCTCCTTCCTTGGTCTCTCCGTGCTCCGTTGAGCAGGTCTCACTACTAAGTCGGCAGTTGATTCGATCAGTCAGGGCTCAACTCAAGCCAGTCTCCTCTAACCAAGAGACACTTTCTTCACTCCACGCCATGTTGGAACTCTAGGCATCCGTCAAGGGGATCTTCCCTATCAACATTTAACCAAGATAAGTACAGCTTCAAGCTTTAACCTCATCTTCATGATTTTAAAGATTACATGCTTTTAACGATATTTTATAGACAACGTGAGATTAATTATTTGGGGCAAAATCATTCTTCGAGGGATTTGCTATGTTGAGCTTTTGTCTGTCTAAGCCAAACTCAATAGAAAGTAGCTTTTCCTACGCTAACTAAATGAGAAATCTTCTCACCACGTGGGATATTATCTAAATACCCGCTGTCTATAATTCACCAAGCTAGTTCCTCCGTTGGATTTTCATTAGCCCCATTTTTCTGCTAAGATCGTTCTGGAACCTTTCTCATCTTGTACTTTATCTGCAAGTCCTGCCGTCATGTATTTCTCACTTACTTGTGAGAATGCTATTTAAAATTGAAGAATCTCACTTCTAAATTACTACAATAGTGAATTTTCGTCCACCGCTGGAATTTTCTATGGCATTTAATTGTAATTTACAACTTTCTCAAGAAATAGACTCTCGCCTACCTAGTGAAACCAGATATTTTCATCATTGCAATAACTTTTTTTGTCATAAACTCTCGTGTTTATACAGTGAACTTCTCATATATTTCAACGAACTATAGTGAAAACCAGTGCTTGCTCAACTTTTCTACCGCGTCGCGATCGTCCGTTTATATTCAAACAAGGCCATAAACATTTTTCCTCAATCCCCATCTCTCTTTCCTAAACCTCTTACTAACAATCCGTAATAAATTTTTAACTTTAGGTCTGTTTCAACGAGGTGTCAATCTATAGATGTGCCCTCCCATTTTTTCTCATGTGTAATTAATTAATCTCTGTATAATTGCGTGTCCAGCACACGTTTCAAACTTACATTGTTTCTCCCTTCAAATTAGGGAAAACAATTCTTTCAACTCTTGAGTGAGTTATTTTTAGGTCTCACGAAATGTAAACTGCCCCATTTGGCTCGTGATTTCTAATTAAACATAGGAAGTCTAGAACCTTCTTTTTGATTACCTCTTCAGGTTTCACAGTAAGTGACCTGCCCTCTTTTGTATAATTCTCATAAAGTAATTCTGTTTAAATATAAGAAGTTGTAGTAACTTCTATTTTATGCTTTATGTTTTCCTTGTTGTTATTTTCGAATTTGTTATTCTCTCTAGAATGTTCTTTCAGAAATTTCTTATAGTACACTCCTTGTACTCAATTTAATGTTTAAACTTTAATCATTTCATTGCCCTTTTAAAATATTAGCAAGGTTTTAGTACTAGGTTTAAAACCTTAAGAATTGTTATTTGCCTGGAGCAATTTCTGAATGTTGTTGGAGGTCTGCGACCCCAAATTGTTAACAAGATTGCAAAATATTTAATTGTCAAAAATATTAATTTCTCCTGAATTGTTAAATAAATTAAATATCTGTTTTTGGATTCATCATTTCTCTGATACTACAGTTAGGCAGGATCCTGGCTTTCCTAGCTCTTCCTAGGTTTATGCCCTCGTTCATACTCCATAAAGCTTTTACTATCTGTCTGGCCAGACCATCACCCTTCCCTATAGTACTTTCATGCATGCTTGGGAGGAAATACACTAAAGCCTTTCTCTGGCAAACCGCCAAAGTCTTAGCTGCGGTTCCCGTCAGCTTCGACCAAGCTCGTACCCACTTTAGGTATCCGAGAACGGATTTGCGGTGGCAACCGCTTCTAAGTGTATTGAAAGCTAAACTTATAAATTTTGTGGGACTCTCCTCCTATTTTTTCTATCCTTTTTCTCCAATCCAAAATCTACTTCCTTCCCTTAATCATCTTCCCTTGGTGGGTGGGTTATTCCTCAGCTAATAAACTACCCAAAATTTGGTACCAGAAACCCGGGAGAGTCCATTTTTTATTTCTATTGTTTGTCAAGTGTCATTTGACAATACTTGGCAAATTATTAATATCTGCTTTGGATTTTTCAGCTATAACTACATCATGCAAAGCCTGTGAACGGGAAAGAGGCCGCTCCTGTCTCCTTTGGTGTGTCCTGTTCTTTATACCCATTTGCTGCTGCAAACTTGACAGCATCTCCAAGGTTCTACAGTTTCGTGAGTTGTATTTCAATTTATTCTCTTTATCATGGCTCCTACTGAAAAAGATGAAACTCTCATTGCTAGACGTTCTTCCTATAAAGGGCAACTCACCAGATTCAGAAATTTCATCAGCAAATTAAATCCCACCGAGTGTGATTTAGTTATCTTAACACATCGCCTTAAGTTGTACGAACGGTCTTATGATTATTATGATCAAATTCAAACCGAGATTGAATCCGCTTGCCCAGAACTTCAATCGGATCGGGACGAGGTCGAACCCTTGTACTTTGAAGGGATTGCCAAGGCCCACCAATTGATTCGCAATATCTCAGAACCGGACACTAAGGTCATCAATCCGGCCCAGTTCGCACCCGCTTCAGTTCACAAGAACAAACCGAAACCGTTACTTCCCAAGATAAGCCTACCGCACTTCTCAGGCAGGGAAGGTGAATGGTATTCTTTTTACGAACTTTACTGCTCCCTAATTCATGAAAATGCTGAGATCCCCGACATACATAAATTTTACTTCCTCCGTACTTCTTTGGAATGTGAGGCCTTAGCCTTAGTGGAGTCACTGCCTTTAAGCGCAGACAACTACCACATCGCCTTTAATCGCCTTAAAGAGAGATATGGCAATTTACGTTTGAGTGTAGCTCGCCACATACGTTGTCTCTTCAACCTACCAGCCGTCAAACCTAATGACGTCACCTCTTTAAGAAACCTGTTGGACTCTATACAGTTGAATGTTAGAGCATTATACCAACTTAAGCAGCCTGTCCAAACATGGGACACCATACTCATTCATCTGGCTACATCAAGATTCGATTTTTCAACTTTAAAGGCTTGGGAAATTGAACTCGCTCGCAAGGAAGAATTTTCCTTCGAACACTTAATCTCGTTTCTTAACAGCCGATGCCAAGTCCTTACAGCACTCGCATTTCAGTGCGAAAAGGTCGAAACGAATCCTCAGTGTCAAATTTTTGAAAAAAAAACTTGCTTCTTCAAAGGGACATCAGCCCCCATCTGTCGAGAACAAGCAAACCCGTTCTTCTTTCAATCATTCAAGAGAACATATCAGGCCGCTTAACAAATCGTTAAAATGCACGCTCTGTAAAAAGCTTCACACATTGTATTCGTGCAAATCCTTTAAAGAATTGTCTGTCGAAGATCGAAGGAAGTTTGTCTTGAATAGCAAACATTGTTTCAATTGCTTGTCACCTAAGCATTCTTCTTCAAACTGTACGTCATCAAATCTCTGTTTCCATTGTAAAAAACCGCATCATTCTTTATTGCACGTTCACGATAAATCGAGGTCATCAGTACCTGCCTCTTCAAGCTCCATGCAGAGCAGCTCCGAACAAACTAATGCTTCTTCCTGCATTTCTAATGCCGAAATTTCTCACAGTGCGCAAACCCTTTTGACCACTGTACAATTCGAAATCCAAGATAAATTTGGAAATTGGTTTAGAACCCGTGGTCTTCTCGATTCCGCTTCAACTCATAACTTTGTTTCGCAATCGTTGATTAAAAAACTAGGTCTTTCGTCATCGCCTACTTCTATCAATGTGACCGGCATTGACAATTTGAAAACTCAAGTTTTGCAGTCTTCAAAATTGAAAATCAGAGACGTTTGCCAAAGAATCACCAATCTTAATTTAAACTGTCTCATTCTTACCAGTATTGGCAAGGACACTCCAAGTCACTCTATTAATACCTCCGGATTCAAGATTCCTTCGCACTTAAGGTTAGCTGATCCTCAGTTTAATGCTCAAGGTCCCATTGATGTACTATTCAGTGCCAATGTTTTTTGGAAGTGCCTTCGCAAACAAACACGTAAGTTATCTTCAACCGTGGTCGCCAGAGACACCGATTTTGGTTGGGTTATTACTGGTGAAATCAAACATACCAGTGCTCAAACCAAAGCGCAATGTCATTTCGTTACAGCTGACAAAAATCCCATTTCTGAAAAAGAGAACGCTCATGTTTCAGATCTCAATATTTTTGAAAAACACTTGCCGAAACGATGTCTCATCGTGAACAACTACGCTACCTCTGTAAGTTGTTTAAATGGTTTTTCCTTCTTCCCGCACAAGATGGCCATTCAAGTTCGCCTTGCTTTGTGTTATTTCGTTTACCTTCTCATGTCATTTTTTATAGCAGGTAATTGCTTAAACTCTTTCTCGAAAACTATCTTCCCCTTGTGTAAAACCATGGCTATCAGTCACCATCATTTCGCTGTAAGCCATGTTTCACTTCTTTCCTTATTTAGAAGGATGGCCACGGTCGGCTCCTCCCTCCTTCCTCACAATTTGAAACCGCTTGAAAATCTGAATTCCCTAACATCTAGAATAACTATTCTTATGCATAACCTTCTTCTCAATGTCCCAGCTTGTCTTCTTTGCTCGGAAGAATTAAGCTTCTTTTTGCTGAAAATTGTCCGATTTTGTGATCCTCAAAATTATGCGAAATTGATTTCTTACTTTATTTCATATAGCTTTAAATTGCTTTTTCACGTCCAAGTTACGATTGACTGCATGCCGGTCAACCTGAATATCTGCTTTAAGTTACAGCTGATTCAACAAGTGTTGTTTGTGTACTTTGAACTGCTTGTTTGTCAGACTTGTTTGTATACAAGCCCGATTAAGGTCAAGTCACTGTTTATTTCCTGTACGCTTGACAAAGTTCAAAGCAAGTTTCTCTTATCTCAACTTTGGCTGATTGCCAAGCATTGTCTAGTGAGCCGCTCCTGCAAGTACAGAAGCCGTTCACCTACTTCCCAAAATAAACTTGTTCCAGTTAAGGACTCTTTCAGCTATTTATATGTCTTATCTCGTTGTACTATGTGGGTCAAGGCCGCACTTGCTTTTGTATTCCACTTACTCATGCTCGTATTCTATAACTGCTTCGATCCTTGTTTCAAAACTTCGTTGCGTATTTCTCACGCGCTCATGTATTTCACTTTGCTTACATATTTCGCGATCTTAATGTTCATTGATGAACAAACTGGTTTTTTCTCGTCGTCACATTCGATGTGTTTTTGTATTCATACTTGTCATGTCACGTTTCTCGCTGACTTAAGTATTTTTCTGAGTAACCCCTTTGATACTCATTATAACTTGAGGTCATTGTTTATGGCTACTCGTTTGTTACCTATGGCGTTCTTGCTTTCTACTCGCATAGTTCCTTTGTTTATTTGGTATATTCTTGTCCTGAATAGATGTACTTGTTTCTATACGCTTTGTTTAAACTTGTTAATTCTCCTTTTGCATTGTATCGCAATCTTTACTAGTGCTTTATTTCCCTCAGCTTCTACTTATTTTGTGATTGAAGGTGTTGTTAACTCTCGCCCCTTAACTCCGCTTTCAAATGACCCTGATGACCTCCTTCCACTTACACCTGGTCGCTTCCTTACACGCACTTCTCTCTCTGCCCCTCCTCCCCTTCCTAATTCTTTCAGGGATTTTGATTTACCTATTGTTTGGCGTAAACTTGTAGCCCTCCGCAATTCCTTTTGGAAGAGGTGGAACTTGGAATATTTAACTTCCTTGCAAGGGAGGCAGAAGTGGTTTCTTTCCAGTCCCGACATTCAAGTGGGAGACTTGGTCTTAGTTAGGGATGTTTCACCCCCCCTAGTCTGGCCTTTTGGAAGAGTGACCGAGTGTTACCCTGGAGGAGATAGGAGAGTCAGGGTATTCAGAGTCTTGACCACTAATGGTCAGATCACAAGACTACTTCTCCGCAATTGCTTATTACTGTACTTGTTTTTCTTGTTATCTGTTGGTGTCTTTTCCTCCCAGTATGGTGCATTCTTGGAATACACGGTACCTGAGATTATAATTTTTAATGTTTTTGCACGTTCTTTCCTTCCTCTTTGTCAGACACCAACAGTGATCTTCTGTTCTCTCTTAGGGGTTCAGGTCGCTTATATTTTGTATGAGTCTGTTCCAGATATATATTCTGTGACCCACTTAGCGTCATATAACAACGAATCTCTGAAGCTCTTCAACTCTTCCTCGCGCAAGAGGAATTCCATATCCATTTGGCTACCAGATCCTGTTACCATCGCCAGCTATTTTCTCCTTGAGCAAGAGGACTACGTCTACTTCTTTACTCACCATGCTGCGCTAGTATCATCTGTTGTCAACTCTTTGAAGACCAGCTCAGCAAGAGATCATTTTTTGTTGTAATATTGGCAATGCTTATATGTTCTCCTTTTGTCTCCTACCCCCCACTCTTTTCTCCTTCCTTGGTCTTTCCGTGCTCCGTTGAGCAGGTCTCACTACTAAGTCGGCAGTTGATTCGATCAGTCAGGGCTCAACTCAAGCCAGTCTCCTCTAACCAAGAGACACTTTCTTCACTCCACGCCATGTTGGAACTCTAGGCATCCGTCAAGGGGATCTTCCCTATCAACATTTAACCAAGATAAGTACAGCTTCAAGTTTTAACCTCATCTTCATGATTTTAAAGATTACATGCTTTTAACGATATTTTATAGACAGCGTGAGATTAATTATTTGGGGCAAAATCATTCTTCGAGGGATTTGCTATGTTGAGCTTTGGTCTGTCTAAGCCAAACTCAATAGAAAGTAGCTTTTCCTACGCTAACTAAATGAGAAATCTTCTCACCACGTGGGATATTATCTAAATACCCGCTGTCTATAATTCACCAAGCTAGTTCCTCCGTTGGATTTTCATTAGCCCCATTTTTCTGCTAAGATCGTTCTGGAACCTTTCAGATCTTGTACTTTATCTGCAAGTCCTGCCGTCATGTATTTCTCACTTACTTGTGAGAATGCTATTTAAAATTGAAGAATCTCACTTCTAAATTACTACAATAGTGAATTTTCGTCCACCGCTGGAATTTTCTATGGCATTTAATTGTAATTTACAACTTTCTCAAGAAATAGACTCTCGCCTACCTAGTGAAACCAGATATTTTCATCATTGCAATAACTTTTTTTGTCATAAACTCTCGTGTTTATACAGTGAATTTCTCATATATTTCAACGAACTATAGTGAAAACCAGTGCTTGCTCAACTTTTCTACCGCGTCGCGATCGTCCGTTTATATTCAAACAAGGCCATAAACATTTTTCCTCAATCCCCATCTCTCTTTCCTAAACCTCTTACTAACAATCCGTAATAAATTTTTAACTTTAGGTCTGTTTCAACGAGGTGTCAATCTATAGATGTGCCCTCCCATTTTTTCTCATGTGTAATTAATTAATCTCTGTATAATTGCGTGTCCAGCACACGTTTCAAACTTACATTGTTTCTCCCTTCAAATTAGGGAAAACAATTCTTTCAACTCTTGAGTGAGTTATTTTTAGGTCTCACGAAATGTAAACTGCCCCATTTGGCTCGTGATTTCTAATTAAACATAGGAAGTCTAGAACCTTCTTTTTGATTACCTCTTCAGGTTTCACAGTAAGTGACCTGCCCTCTTTTGTATAATTCTCATAAAGTAATTCTGTTTAAATATAAGAAGTTGTAGTAACTTCTATTTTATGCTTTATGTTTTCCTTGTTGTTATTTTCGAATTTGTTATTCTCTAGAATGTTCTTTCAGAAATTTCTTATAGTACACTCCTTGTACT
Source organism: Meconema thalassinum (assembly GCA_946902985.2). NCBI lineage: Eukaryota > Metazoa > Arthropoda > Insecta > Orthoptera > Tettigoniidae > Meconema > Meconema thalassinum. The sequence continues at coordinate 237,759,137 of OX336389.2, read as the reverse complement.
CAATTTAATGTTTAAACTTTAATCATTTCATTGCCCTTTTAAAATCTTAGCAAGGTTTTAGTACTAGGTTTAAAACCTTAAGAATTGTTATTTGCCTGGAGCAATTTCTGAATGTTGTTGGAGGTTTGCGACCCCAAATTGTTAACAAGATTGCAAAATATTTAATTGTCAAAAATATTAATTTCTCCTGAATTGTTAAATAAATTAAATATCTGTTTTTGGATTCATCATTTCTCTGATACTACAGTTAGGCAGGATCCTGGCTTTCCTAGCTCTTCCTAGGTTTATGCCCTCGTTCATACTCCATAAAGCTTTTACTATCTGTCTGGCCAGACCATCACCCTTCCCTATAGTACTTTCATGCATGCTTGGGAGGAAATACACTAAAGCCTTTCTCTGGCAAACCGCCAAAGTCTTAGCTGCGGTTCCCGTCAGCTTCGACCAAGCTCGTACCCACTTTAGGTATCCGAGAACGGATTTGCGGTGGCAACCGCTTCTAAGTGTATTGAAAGCTAAACTTATAAATTTTGTGGGACTCTCCTCCTATTTTTTCTATCCTTTTTCTCCAATCCAAAATCTACTTCCTTCTCTTAATCATCTTCCCTTGGTGGGTGGGTTATTCCTCAGCTAATAAACTACCCAGGGGGCAGAAACCGCCTTACCCCCTACTGTTATTTTTTGTCCTAGCGACTTGAAATTTATTTTGGTGGTAGATGGGGTCAGGGCCATTCATTTATGTCAAACAAAATTTTTTGTTAACTCTTTAGTTTCCAAAATATAAAAATTTCAAAATTGAACTTTTTTCAAAAAATTAAAACATTTTATTATAAAAAATAAAGGACATAGAGGCCATTCTTTTAAGCCCATAGAACACTTTTTAGAATGTTTGGTTTTATGAAAAATCGCCTACTTTCCCAATTGAACTTTTTCATTTTTGTCCTACAGACCTGGAACTTGGTTTGCAGTTAGAGGGGATAGAGACCTTCTACTTATGTTAAACAAACTTTTTTGTAGAATTCCTAGTTTCCAAAATAAAGACCATTTTTTTAAATAATTTTCTTTTGTCCTAGAAACATGAAATTTGGTATAGTGCTAGAGGAGGTAAAGACCATTGATTTATGTCAAACAAACATTTTTGTAAAATTCCTAGTTTCCAAAATAGTGACCATTTTTCAAAATTAATTTTCTTTTGTCCTAGAGACCTGAGACTTGGTATGGGGATAGAGGGGGTAAAGACCATTGATTAATGTGAAACAAATCTTTTTGTAGAATTCCTAATTTTGGAGATTAGCCCATTTTCAAAATTTTATTTTTGTTGCTCTAGAGACCTGAGACTTGATTTACAGGTAGAGGAGGGGAAGACCAATGATTTATGTCAAACAAACTTTTTGTAGAATTCCTAATTTTGGAAATATAGCCAATTTTCTAAATTTTACTTTTGTTGTTCTAGTGACCTGAGACTTGGTTTACAGGTAGAGGGGTAGAGACCAATGATTTATGTCAAACAAACGTTTTTGTAGAATTACTAATTTTGGAAATATAGTCCATTTTCAAAATTGTATTTTTGTTGTCCCAGAGACCTGAGACTTAGTGTAGGGGTAGAGGGGGTAAAGACCATTGATTTACGTCAGACAAACTTTCTTGTAAAATTCCTTATTTTGGAAATATAAGCCCATTTTCAAATTTATTATTTTGCTGTCCTAGAGACCTGGGACTTGGTACGACTGTAGAGGAGGCAAAGGCCATTCATTTATCTCAAACAAACATTTTTGTAAACTTTTTACTTTTGGAAATATAACCAATTTTGTAAATATGTTTTAGAAAATTTGAAAAATACACTATTTGTGGTCTGAGAGTGGTATAGAGGTAGGTGTTGGAGTTAACATATGTCTTTATAGGATTTTTAGTTTAATGGTATAGCCTACTTTCCAAATATTTTTTGAAAAATTTGAAAAATACACTATTTTTTGACTAGGCATGGGTTAGAGATAAGTGAAAGAGTTAAGAGTCATTGATAAACCTTAGAGTACTTTGGATTTTTTTTGGAATTTTGTGTGTTGTTGTTGCTGTTTACAAACATGGCTGTAAGAGTTATGCAGCCATAGAAAGGACTGACATACTCTCCAAGACCAAATAAGCCCCAACAAGCAAGAGCAAATATGAGAGAGCTAATACAAAAAGCCAACAAAAGCCAACAAAAATCTGACAAAACAACATGTAGCATGCTGGCAGTTGAGTGAGTTGTCATATTGACCGATAGGTAGCATGCTGGTAGTTGCGTGAGTATTAATATCTACCGCTAGATAGCATGCTGGTCGTTCAGTGAGTGAATGTTGAAATGGAGCGCTAGGTAGCATGCTGGTCGTTCAAGTAGTTCTCATAGTCACCGCTAGATAGCGGAAACATACTTTGCGTGTCGCATGCAGCTATTTAACAAAGTTTTACCTCATGAAAAACGTGCTTGTATAAGCTTTGTATAAAAATTGAATATACAATTAACTACTAAGTGTTCAGAACTAACATGTATAGCCTTGTGTAGGGAATATTGGGGTCCTTAGCAAGAAAGAGTGCCTAACACACATGATTGTACAGCCTTTTGATATGCAGTAAGTACCTGATAACCTTGAGTAGGGTATAAGAATATTTCATCTTATTTCTGTCTATTCAGAGGAACGTCATTCTCGCCGAATATCTCCAGAAAGTATCTACGTCATCATCAAGTCATCACCACGTCATCGCCACGTTATCGCCATCGTTACAGCTCTAGAAGTTTCTGGATCCTTCGAGGCGACCCCGTCTGGCCACGTGGAGCTCACAAAACGCCACTGCATTGCAGTCAGTCACTTTCGTCTTCATAATTTCATACATTTAAACATCCACTACATCTATCCTTCGCTTCGTAATTCTACTGAACTGGCTGGTGACATCGTAATAACAACGCTGCTTGCCTATCTACGTTTCTTCAAGGAGATTGACCAGAGCCAGCAGTTTTCTCATCGCCAGTGCACGCTACACAGAATACTTAGTGCTTGAAATACACTGCTACGTTCTTTCTGTGTAGCGCCTGTCGACATATAGCCTTCTTCTCGAGTACTGCTGTAGTGACAGCACGCTCATTTCTACTTCATTTTCTTCTCGCAACATCATCCATATTACAATTACACTGACATACACACAGCTCGTCTGCGAAATATTTTTTTTCCAGACTTACTCATTCATCATACACACAGCTTTCATTCACCCATTATCATTCAGTCCTCGCCAGCGAGATATATTTCTCCTGACGTAGGCACTTCTTCGTCATATCCTCATCATCATCTTAAGTTTTGTTGTCTATAATTCCCTTGCATTCCCTCTCACGTACCACTCCATTCCTTATTTTGAAGGCGTCATCATACCGCTGCGCCATCCAGCCTTCTCCTTTTTTAGGGACTTAGTGCCCTAGTCCTGCAATTCCTTTCGCGATCTTTGCACTCGCATCCCCCTGCCCTGTTAAAATTGGCCTCATCCTATACTTGTTAATACCTTCCACATATTCGTCATGGGTCGTGGCAAAGGTCGTGGATCCCCAAACCGTGATCCGCGTAACGCTAAGGGGACCAACAAGGAGGCACCGGCGCGCACTAACTCTCAAGGCGCCATCCCTAAAAACCTAACCACAGCTACTACCACGTCTACCGCTACACCCTCCACCTCTGGCCTTCACCCCAACCTCCCACCAGTAATCCCACAAACCTCCACCTTGTCCGCGAAACGTAAAGTACCCGACCCAACGGACTCCGAACTTACCCACCGCTCCCGTTTGCGTGTCCATGATGGGATGGAGGAGGGTGGTCATTCTTCCATTCCCTCACTGGATGCCACATTGAGCACGAACCCCCCTCCCTCCATCTTTGATCTACCACCCCTCCCTCGCCCCACGGGGAACCTACCCTTCCAGGAGGGAACGACCCCCTCCCCAATCCCCCAATCCTCCGTCTCCTATGCAGCCAAGGCTGCTCAGCCCGCCTATAAGCACTCCTACCTTATCTCCGGTCTCCAACACCTGTCCAGACAGGAAATCTCGGGAGCTTTGGAGACGCTCATCCCTCCCTCTTTACCTTTCATCCTGGTCTCCGTCTCAAATGGTGTGATCCTCAAAACCGACGATGACATTGTCGCCACCACCCTTGAGGACGCCAATTCACCCGCCCGACTCGGTCCCACAGTGACGATCGGTCCCCTTACATCGCGCCAAACACCCACCACAGCACCCCCTCCCCCCCGTTCACCACTCTTCTCTTGCGTGATCCGAGGCGTTGACCCTGATCTTCCTGAGGAGGTCGTCATATCGGAACTTGAACGCGAAACAATCCAGGTGAAAAAGGCCTTCCGCATAAAGTGCCCCACAGGCCCAACCTGGATGGTCAGGATTCTCCTGGCCACCCAGGCAGAAGTCGATCGCCTACTCCAGCTCGGTGTCTACATCTTTCGGTATCACCACCGAGCAGAACCCTCTAAAGCTCCACCTCCCATGGCTCTCCGTTGCAATAGGTGTCTGGCCTACAACCAGCACTCTACTGAACAGTGCCGCCAACCGCGCATCTGCCCCCACTGTTCCCAACCTGACCACCCCCTGCAACAATGTCCTAACCTCGCCCAACCTCCCAAATGCCACCAGTGCTCGGGCCAGCACCCTACACACTCCTATAAGTGTAAGGGTAAACCCGCACCTCCCCCAGATCATCCGGAGCTTGTCGCCCCCGTAAAGACAATCGACCCCCCAACCCCAACCGCAAACACCCAATTTCCCCCCTTGACGGTGGAAAACCTCCTCCGCTTCCTCACCATCTCCCTTCAAAACCTCATGCCATTCCAACGGCCTCTGGTTCTCACACAACTCCAACAGGCTGCCCTCCAAATTTTTAATGTTCGCTTCTTCCCCTCATACGCCAGCCCCTTGACACATTTCACCTTCTCCCCACTGGTATCGACACAACATGGCAACAAAGACCATCCACACTGGGCCTCCCAAAACCATCTCTCTAATATACAGCAATGTTTGCTCCTTCCACAAGAAGCGTCCCTTACTTCAGTACACCGTAGCCGCACACTCCGCAGACGCCGTTCTACTAAACGAAACGTTTCTTCGTCCCCACCAGTCAGCCAGTCTCCCCGGCTACACCATTCACAGAGCGGACCACCCTCGCGAGATTGGGCGTGGGGGTGTCGCCCTCTTACATAAGAACCGCATCCCACTACGCATTCACGTCCCTCCTCCCCCACTCTCCTTCCCTGAGAGCCTCATCCCGACTCTCTACTTCCCTCCCGCGTACTTCATGTCGCAACTGTATACACCCGTCCCCGCCGTCCCTTCCCCCGGGAGTTCCTAACCCATCTCCATACCACCTTCCCACATTTTCTCGTACTTGCGGACCTTAACATGCACTCCCGATCGGCAACGGAACTGGCTGACTTCCACAACTATCTACAGGCGATAAACTCCACCCTTGTAGCCATCCCCAAACATACCCGCCCTATCTCCAACACCACACCGGATGCAATTATTGCACATCATCGCCTCGCTCACCTTCTAACTGTGGACGTCCTCCTCAGCTTAGGAAGCGACCATCTCCCCCATTCTGGTCACCATACCAACACGACCCACCACCGTCACCCCTCCGCCACCGATTCTTCGCCAGAACTTTAAAAAGGCAAACTGGCCTGCCTACAGAGATCACATCACCAACTCTCTCATCCCTCCCCTCCCGCATCTTGACTCTGCGGCCTCGGTCGACTCATACACCCGAGTTCTAGAATCCTCCCTAACAGACGCCTCATCCGTTCACATCCCCATCACCCCGTACTCACCCTCCCGCCCCCCCGTTACCCATCAAAGCCCTCCCACTCCTCCGGCTCTCCCACAGATATCTAGCCCACTATAAAAGATCACGCGATCGCTATTTCCTCACCCTTCACCGTCAGACTATCCGCCAGGTGCAATTCTACATCAGCGCCTTTCACCGCCGTAACTGGGTCTCAGTCTGCAACTCCTTGCAAGGCCAACGCTCCTCCCTTGGCTCTTACTGGAAACGCTTAAACACCCTCACTGGACGCTCCCCCACACCCATCTATCCCATCATCCACCAGGGCACCGCCCCACCGGATCTGCCCTCCAAGCTGGAGATCTTTGCCCGTCGCTTCGAACGGGTCTTCAACGGTCATTTCGGCCTCACCTTCGATGACACCGACAACGACGCCGTCAACTCCATCTCAGATCGACACTATCTCCGGCCCAATCATCAACACCCCCATATCCCACACCCTATCAACGACCCCATCACCCCCATCGATATTCACCTCGCTCTTTCCCGTACCAAAAATACTGCCCCCGATCCCGATCAACTCCGCTATCTCCACATCAAAGAGGCACCCCCTATCTTCATCCAGCTCCTCGCCACCCTCTATACCTACCTCCTCAAAACCGGATTTTACCCAACGGCATGGCGCGCTGCCACAATGCTTCTCTTTCCCAAACCCAACAAACAACTCTCCGACCCCTCCTCCTATCGTCCCATCTGCCTCACAGCCGTCCTCTCCAAACTATTCGAAAAATCCTAGTCCGCCGCACCTACCTCCATCTCAATCAACATCAGCTACTCCCCCTCTCCCAATGTGGCTTCCGACCTGCCCTCTCCACCCATGACCAACTACTCCGCCTCACCACCCTCACAGCCGATAACATGAACCGCTTCCGCCCCACTCTCCTCCTCACCTTCGATTTTCAGAGTGCCTTCGACACCGTCGGGCACTCAGCTCTCCTTCTCAAACTCCACTACTACCACCTCCCTCATAATTTCATCCGCTTCATTGGAAACTTCCTCAGTCCCCGCACTGCCCGTATTTCTATCAATCGCACCCTCTCACGCTCCTTCTCTCTAACCCAAGGCGTACCCCAAGGGTCAGTACTATCCCCTCTCCTCTACATCCTTTTTGTCGGAGATATCCCCCAACCTCCGGCTCCCCTCCACCTCCTCCAGTTCGCAGACGACACTGCAATACTCGCTCCTTGCCCCTCCGTCGCAGCCATCAACAGACTGGTCCAACCATATCTCGACCGATTCACGGCCTGGTGTGATCGCTGGCATCTCAGCCTAAATACGGACAAGACAAAAGCCGTACTTTTCCGTCCCCGCAGCCATGCCAACTCGGCCACCCGCAACCCCAATCTTCTGACCCTAGGTATCCACGATCACCGCCTTCACACTTCACCATCGCTACGCTACCTGGGCGTCATCTTTGACGAGCACTTCACCCTTCGTCCACATCTACGCGCACTTACGGCCTCTGCTCAGAAGCGCTCTCGCCTCATCACCAGGCTGATCGGAACCTCTTGGGGGCTGCATGCCTCAACGCTTTTCTACACATACAAGACCCTCATCCGCTCTTATATCACATATGGGCATGTTGTCTGGGCCGGCTGCGCCGCCAGCTACTTGCACCCCCTGGTAACCATGGAACGACGCATCGCCCGCATAGCCCTTCGCCTCCCCCCAATACACCCAAGCGAGGATCTGTACCGTCTAATGCCACTACCCCCCGTTAGACGTACATACACCTTCTTCAACTGCGCTACTTGAAGCGCACTAGAAGAACGCAGAATCCTATTCTACGACAACTTGAGGCACTCCAGCTACGCAACCCAGTATACTGTAAACTAGGCCTACTCCACCTCAAGAGCCTCACCCCTGCCCCGGACTAATAGTCCTCTACAAAAAAAAATCACCATCACCTCAACATCAATCCATCCCTACATACTCACATCTTACATCAACAGCTTATATTTCTTTTCTTTTCTATTTCTTTCCTTCTATTTTATTTTGACTCTTTTCTCTTCTCTCTCTTTTCTACAATAACGCTTCAATTCTCATCTCAACCAAAGTCATCCATCACCTCCATCTCAGCAAAGAAACTCATCGATTTCTATTATCGCATTCATTACAGAATAGTTCAAACAATAATTACCATATCTCATCACCCACACTCCCCTCAACGCACCTTTTTCATCCCATCCCATACCATCTTCAAATACCCTCACATACCGAACACACGATCAACTCCTCGCAAACTCCACTCTTTCTCCACTTACTCCCACCCTCACTTCGCATCACCACAAGCACCACCAATTGCTCCCATCTCATAATACATAATCATCCACTTCAAAAAAAACTGCCCCTATCAAAGCTCATCACCCACTCTAACTTCTAACTTCTGGAAACACCAAATTTCAACTCTCTTACAAAACCATTAAACTCAAAATCTCAAAATTCAACATCTAACGCCTTCACCTACAATAGTTCAATGCATTTAAGAGCAAATTTTTCGTCAACACCAAATTTTCAAAACTTCAATCTTAGCCAAGAGGTGAAATCATTTCTCCTTTTCCAACTTACGCAATTCACCACCACCCTTCTCTTATAACTCTCCACCTTCCATTCAATCCCCTCCTCTGGCCCAAGAGATGGTGCGGCCATCTATAGGGGCCCGCCCACCCTCATTGGGTGGGAATGAAATGACCCCTTTATTATTAAGAATATTTTCGGTTGACTACTACCTGTCACAGTGTTTACATTGTGAAAGACCGTTGAAACAACCAGTCTTTAGTCTTGTCATATGCAGCAAGCAGCTGTTACCCTTAACTAGGGGTATATTAGAGGACCCTCAACAAGAATATCACCAGTTGACTATTATCTCTCATGGTGTTCACATGGTGAAAGACCGTCGAAACAACCATTGTACAGCCTTGTACTACACAGTAAGTAGCTGTTGGTCTCGGCTATGATATATTAGAGAACCCTTAGCAAGTATATAATCAGTTGACTACTATCTTTTACAGTGTTCACATCGTGAAAGACCGTCTCACCGACCAACCTCTAGCCCTGTGATACGCAGTAAGCAGCTGTTTGCAGAAATCAACATTCATGATGGAAGAACCCATTCCTAGCTATATGTGTAAAGAGTGTGGAAAGAATTTTCTTCGAGACTATCATAGGAAGCGGCATGAAGTATCGTGTGGTGAATTCCATGAGTGCAAGACCTGTGGTAGTACATTCAACAATGTGTACAACGGACGTCGGCATGAAGAATGTTGTAATGTTGTATCGGCAGCTAAAAGACAAAAAGCGGAGCCTACAAAACATTACCTACTTTCAATGGTCCCAGACAAAAATGGACTTATTGAATAAGAGACATCTTTTGAAGGTCGACTTAAATCCTATTTCATACGTTGTGATACGTGTAAGGATTTAAATTCATACCTTAAAGAGTCCAAACAGCAAATAATACAAGCTATGCACAAAGAACTAGCAAAACATAAGTCGATAAAAGTTAATCTTGTGGCTGAGTGTAGATTTATTCATACAACTACCAACGAAATTACAGATCGGGCTTTTAAAACACGAAATCAGGCCCTATTTTTGGAAACAGACTTAAGTAGTTTCTTGGAAACACAATTTACAAAGTTAACCACTGAAATGGAAGAATCTGAGCTAAAAGGCAGTAATTGGGCTTTGTTAGCAGTGGAAGGAGTACGATTGAAAATAAATAAGTACAATCCCTTGCGTGGTAGCACATATATTCCATTACCAGCAGCTATACAAGCAAGAAAAGCCTGCATTAATCCTCAAAGCTTCAAGGACGAGAAGTGTTTTATGTATGCCATTTTAGCAAAACTGGTAAAAACGGATGCTCAACGCATTAGTAAATACAAGGACCTGGAAAACAAGTATGAATTTTCAGTAATTTCGTTTCCTACATCGCTAGCTGACATTCCAAAATTTGAAAAATCCAACGATATATCCATTAATGTATTTGGATTGGAACAAGACAACAAATTGTTCCCTCTAAAGGTTGTGGATCAAGAGCTGCAAGACCATCGTGACCTCCTTCTGCTAAGTTCTTCATCCGGTCAGAACCACTACGTCTTTATCAAAGATTTTGATAAACTAGCAGGATATCAGATTACACACCGTGATCATAAGATATATACGTGTAAACGGTGTTTTACTCACTTTAATAATCGATATGATCAACAAGGAATGGAAAAATTGAAAGAACATAGAGCTTTGTGTGTTCAGCAAGCAGTAGCGGCTATTCAGGCGAAGAGAGTGAAGAGCCTCTTCACTAGTCATCTCTTAAAATAACTATTACGTTATCATATTTAAATTAAAACGTAGCCACCGTTTAATGTAGTGTACTATTTCTACACTCCATTGTTAGATGGCACTGCATGACCACAGATTGCCCTTGCCCTGTATGCGGTCTTAGTGTCAGTTGTACTCGCTGTCGCTAGATGGTACTAATGTCGTAGCGTGGAAAGGAACCTGCAGACGACGAAGTAACTTGAAATATCAGCAACTTCGTCTCGTTGCCATGGTAACCTAAAGCAGTGGTGACGTCATTACATGCCGTTATACAGAGAGGGATCGTACGAGTGAAGAATTAGCTGCCTCTGCCAGGAACTTCGTCTAGTATACGCTGCCGAAGTGACGCGCCTAGCAACCGTATGGACGCAGATACATTGGACCCAAACAACTGGTTATTAGGTTTTTATACATAGGAAGCTGCATTAACGCTGCGCAGTGTCTTGAAGTTTGTTGATAAAAATGTGTAATATACGTGAAATAAGGCAAACGTCTCCTGTGAAGATCATCTACAATGTTGGAGCTGCAAAATAGAAGTGAAATTTTATGGATAAAGTACGAGAATTTTGCGAGATAGTATGAATAAAGTCGACCTCATTCCTGAGGCAAGAATTGTACGGCGGGTACTACAAATTATAAATATTTATTTATAACATCATTTAGTTGATACAGTAACTTATATCTAATATAGAGAGGTATTTAGGACATATATAAAGGGATTTTTTGTTCATGTGGGGAGTGTAGTTGTAATTAAATATGATTTGTACTATAAGTATTATAAAGCCTCCGTGGCTTAGGCGGCAGCACGCCGGCCTCTCACCGCTGGGTCCGTGGTTCAAATCCCGGTCACTCCATGTGAGATTTGTGCTGGACAAAACGGAGGTTTTCTCCGGGTACTCCGGTTTTCCCTGTCAAAATTTCATTCCAGCAACACTCTCCACTATCATTTCATTTGTCATTCATTTAATCATTGCCCCAGAGGAGTGCGTCAGGCCTCGGCAGCCGGCACAGTTATTTCCTCGCCGCAAGATGGGGGGGCCTCATTCATTCCATTCCTGACCCGGTTGGAGACTGGAAGCAGGCTGTGGATTTTCACTATAAGTATTATAAACGACAACCTACATAACTTTACAGCTGATTCACTAACAGCAATAAATTTTCTCCTACAACTTTTCTGAGTGGTGATTTTCACTTAATTAATTTAAGCAGTGAATTGTGTTCCAACTAACAATTAGGCCTATCTCAGACTGAAAATGTCTGCCTAAATATTTTATTTTTTGCACTTTCAGAAAACAATACATTATCATGTACCAGTAGCCTAGTAGTTGGCATCGCGTCAGGCTTGTCTTTCTGTTACGTTGAAGATTGGATTTATATTTCCGATGAATAGTATTTACTTAATACGTTACATACCCTGGTGTTGATGGAAGGTGGCGGCTTTTAGTGTATACCGTAGTGTTTTCATTGAAGGACACAGTATAAATTTTATTACAAATCCCCTTCAGTAGGTGGAAAGACGAAGACAAAAGGGATTTATTAAATTGAGGACGTCCAAAGGAATTAATAGAACTGTGCACTAAAAAGAAATCAAGAAAACCGGTAAGTCCTATAGCCTTCATTGGAAGGGATCTTGGTTCGAACAGTTCACATGGTTGTGCAGTAGTTTTTTTTTCTAAAAAAACTGCTCTGGTGGCCGTGCCTACTTTTTAGTAACAAATGTGGTGTCTGGAATAAACAAGGTTGCGGTGATTTCCAAAACATTACGCAGAACGCAGATTTTCTTGTTTGAAAAGACTAAAAAAATTTACAAGAAATACTATATCCTAGTCCAGACTTACATCATAGGCTGTTATCACCATACACCGTGAATTGTTGCTGAAACTAATTGGCAACTCCAGCTATCTGATATGACATCTAGCGGTAAAAATGAGAAACTTACCAAGTAGGGTACATTTGTCACGTGGTGACTGTTTGTATATGGTTTCTTGTATTCGTAAGCAGATCGTGGTAAATTCTTCGTGTCTTTATACATAAGTTATAAGTTTTACTCGTTGATAGAGTGTAAAATTAGTAAAAGCAAAGTATATTGCTCAGTTTACGGCTGTAAGTCGATGTATAAGAGGGCTGCGGATATAAGTTTTCATCACTTTCCAAAAGATGTAAATAGCAATAGCCGAAAGGTGACGATGCCAAATAAATACGGGCAACAGGAGCGGGTTGGCCACTCACCACTACACTCACTGACGCCGAGCCAAGCCGTACCAAGACAGCCAAGCCTACACCAGCCAGGCTTCATCAGTCAGGTATCCTTCCCCCTCCCTAGTTCATTTCCAATTACCCTACCAACCGCCATCACCTCACTCTGCGATATCCTAGCCATTCCACTACGAGTCATATAGGCCTAATTTGACTTCGCAGGGTAAATATCTACTCTGCGAGAACCTGATACCAGTCCGATATTCAACACCAAACCCACCAGCTAACCATCCAAATCAAGCAATTCCTGACTCCCCCGAGTTTTAATACAAGTTAAACTCATCCCTTCGCCCTACCAAGCAGCAAATAATTTCTAGAGTCTATGGTACAGTGAGCAAACTCAAATATAGCTTTCAAACGTAATAGCGCCATGACTCGAACTGTTCAAAAACAAATACCAGCAGACAACCGATGCTTGATAATATGCAATTGACACACAAAATCCAGTGGAACACACAAATTAGATCACGTGTATCGCACAGTTATACATATATACAATTACAAATAACACTGTCATTATTTTAGGGTCCACATTTACTGATTATAACCGAAAAATAAAAAGTGTTCCATATCAAACGCGTGTTATTTAGTATTTTTACCCTACTTATCCAGACCGACCGCAGCGCCCCAAGTGTTAGTTTGAGTTGCCAATTGAAGACCAGCCCTTCTACGAGGATATCATAGATAAGTTTGTCAACCATAAGGAACGGAGGATTGATTTATTACATAAAAAATAGGTGAGTTTGACTTTTTAGTACGGTAATTTATATTTGGTAAAGTATTCGTTTTTTAGCATTCGGTGGCGTAGTCGGTAGCATGCTGAACTGCTATGCCCAAGATAGCGGGTTCTAACCCGGCCGAAGTCGTCGGATTTTTAAGAGCGTTAAAAACCCTTCAGTATGCTTTCCTTCGGAGGGGAAGTAAAGCCGGCGGTCCCATGTCATAGATTTATGGCATGTAGAAGATCCTTTCACAGACTAAACTTGTGTAAAGCAAAATTTGTTAGGTTAGATTTCGTCAGAACGCTCTATCAAAGTTCCAACGTTCACCACTAGGTATCATTGATATCTGGTGGCGAAAGTTGGAACTACTTGAAATTGAACTGAACTTGTAGCTCACCCTTTAGGGTGTCCTCTGGAAGCAGCTACAGACTCAGGCGAGCCGAACATGTCCTCGGACACTCCCGGCATAAAAGCCATACGATAAATAAATAATAGCATTCAAATACGAAAAGAAATATGTTAATATTCATAAACGCTGTGTCGCTGAAATTGAGTTTGGCTCTTCACCTACTTTCTCATCTAAGAGCCGCCACTGCCAGCAAGATATTGCTAGGGTTGAAATGCCTACTAAAAACCCAATTGTTAAATTCTTAAATGTGGAAAAAATGCTTAGAATACCTTACGTTATCTATGCAGATTTTGAAAGTATACTGTTTCCATATCAAATATGTCTACCTAATCCTGAGGCAAGTTATACGGTCCCATACCAAAGTCATGTTCCTATGAGCTTTGGTATATACGTTAAACCCTCACCAGCTGTGGATCACATAAAGACAAACCTTCCAAGCCAACCTGTTATTTATCGTTGACCTAACGCTGCAGAAAAGTTTATGGACTGTTTGATCTCAATAGCTAATGAAATTGATCGGCTTTACGGCTTAAATGTTCCAAAGGCCTTAACTCAGGATCAAGAAGCAGAGTTCCAATGTTCTGAAACCTGTTATTTGTGTCAAAAATCATTTACCAAAGAGGACTGGAAAGTTCGAGACCACTGCCATATTACAGGGGAATACCGTGGAAGTGCTCACAATAACTGTAATTTGAGGTGTAAAACACGTAACCCCGTTCCTGTATTTCTACATAATATGAGTGGCTTCGACGCAAATTTCATTGTAAAGCAATTGGGATGTACTACCGAGAGAGAGGATGTTATCGCTAACTCCAAAGAAAAGTACATTTCCTTTACCAAATATGTGGGAAATGTTAAGCTTCGATTTGTGGACACGTTTCGGTTAATGCCAAGTAGTTTGGAAAACTTAGTTTCCAACTTAATATCATACCCTGAAACAGACAAGTACTTTGGAAAAGAAAATGCAACGCTCATGACATGTAAAGGGGTATTTTGTTATGATTACATTGATTCATGGGAAAAGTTAAGTGAAACGTGTTTACCTCCAAAAGAGGTATTCTTTAACAAATTAAGTCAAGAAGATGTTAGTCAAGAAGACTATGAGCATGCCAAAAATGTGTGGAATCAGTTGAACATTAAAACTCTAGGGGAATATAGTGACCTCTACCTAACTTCAGATGTACTCCTTCTTGCAGACAGCTTTGAAACGTTTAGAAACAAAAAACTAGAAACACACCGAGTGGATGCTGCACACTTTTTTACTTCGCCTAGTTTAAGTTTCGAGGCAATGCTCCTTTACACAGGCATTGAACTGGAATTGCTACAGGATTACGATCAGATTCCTCTAATCGAGTCTGGAATACGTGGAGGCATATGCCAGGTGTCTCATCGGTATGCTGAAGCCACAGATTACCTAATACCTACTACTACAGATAGCCGACAGCCATGCTAATTCTTGGCACCTAAGACTTCAGCGCTGTCTGGTGTTTGGCCGTGGTACTAGTTGACGTGTAGCACGGCCGTGCGGGTAGCCTACTCCACCCCTTCCCCTCGTTCCACTAAATATTCTCGTCCTAAATTCTCTATCCACTTCAATGTTCCGAAAATCACAATCTTCCCAATACTTATAGCACGTTTTTAAGTGAGGAGATAATCATATGATCAACAAGAAATAAATCACAATCAAAATACCAATAACATTTTTTTTAATAATACCTAAGTGGGAAATTGTGAATTCCTGAACTCTGAAATGAACAATTACAGCATTTAAGACATGTTAGTTAGTTATTGTTGTTTAAGGGGCGGAACTACGACGTCATCTGCCCCTATTTTAGGACATGACCTCATCAATAATTTACATGTTTACATTTCTTTCAGTTGCAATTGGAGAATATTGCATTGGTGACAAGAATTAGGCTACTAAAAGGCCTGCAGCATATTACTACTCACCTTAAAAATAGGGTCCCTTCCAATTAACCACATTAGGCCTAATTAGGCCTATAACCAATCAGTTATTAGAATAAACTGCAAAGGAAAAGTACTGGGAAGGGAGAATATTCATATCTTAAAATGCTTGATGCTGTTAACAATAACAGTAAAATGTTAAGAGAGAATGCTAAGTAAACAGGTGGTGTAACCAGATCACACTAAAATTGTTAGTGCACTTAGTGCCAAATTCATTGGGAGACTGAAATTTCAGAAAAATAATTGGATATTACAAAATGTCTATACAGTAGTTCATTTCATATTCCCTTTTAAAATATATCCAGTTCACCAATTTTTACAGGGTGAAATACAGTAAGTACATCAAAAAAAATCATTGCACACTAATACAGTAAATTCTATGACATCCTGTGAAGGGGAAAGGAGAAATAGGACTTTCAATGAAAAACAAGAAAAACCTCAATACTGCTAGAAATCATCGTTTTATTTAAAAAGTTGTCAACGAAGAAAAATAACAGCGAGAGCCAAGATCACACTTAGCAAAAATACAGAAATCAAATCTGGTCCTCCTAAAAGTACGTGTTGAGGCATGTTCCTTTCTTCTTTCTTGCCAAGGCATAACAGTAGGCTATAGCACAGGATAATGAACCTCTTCCCTCCTTTATGCCATGGCTAACACTGATGAACAGCAAATTCCTACAACACATGCAAGTTTGTATGTTGAAGCAGTAAACTTAATAAAATATGTAATGCTTCAAATGGAGAACTTGAATTTGCTGATATGTGTATAGTTGCACCTACTATAACTACATTTTAAAAGAATCACTTATTGTAGAATCATTGTGTTGTTGATATTAATTCATTTAGCCCCATGTATTTGGAAGTATGTAGGATTTGTATGATAATCTGTGTTATTGTAGTACCTGTAGTAGTGTGTACTGCTCGGGTCTAAGCTGCGTGAACCTGAGAGAAATGTGCATCGCAGTGGTGTTGACGAGTGATGAGGTTCCTTGGTCCGTGCATAGTACAGAACCAAATATATTGGGCGGTGGCTCACTCACTCATTCGTAACACCACAGTGTTTTGAGCAACAGCCCTAAGTTAGCATTATTGGAATAGAAAGGAATACCAGATATCACGGCGGGCAGTTGACAGGCCCTTCTCTTCTCGCCTGACCCTCCCCTGTTCTTTCTCCTCACCCCGCAAGTTCACAGAACATGGAAAATGAACCCGAGCAGTATAGCCTACTTTTTGTAATTCAGGTGACGAGTGGAAAGGAGGCAGCCATTGCCTTAAGTTAGGATCAATCCCAGCGTTAGCCTGGAGTGGAAGTGGGGAAACCACGGAAAACCACTTCTTGGATGGCCGAGGTGAGAATCGAACCTACCTCTTCTCAGTTCTGGCTCACGAAGCTGATTGTGAGTCGTTCCAACCCTCAGACCAGAATTAAATTACTTGGAAACTAGCCCAGGACCTTAGGAGTGGCAGCTACCACACCACAAGGTGGTATTATGGTAGCACTGAATGAAAGTAGCACGAGTGATAACATTCTCCATAAGGGGCAGATGACCTCGTAGTTCCGCCCCTTGAAAGAACAATAACTCACTACCTATAGGTGTATTTTCCAGAGATGGAATCTGACAATTCAGCACCACTGGGCAAAAACAGCTGACGACTAGATCGCCCGCATGGCTTGTTGCCATGGAAACTATACAGCGCTGCCAATTTGAATGATGCTATTTCACCACTTGCTTGTCGCCGATCAGTCGCTTGTTTGGTTGCCTCCAGTGCACACTCACCTTGCTGCGTTTCATAATCTGTTGTTTTAATGAGTTATAATTGTTTGAGTTATACTTATACTTTATACTTATATTTATACTTATGATTCTTTAGAGACCGTTATTTATGTATGTAGCAGTGTTAGTGTCAGTTCTGAGCATCAGGCGAACCATTAATTCCATTCAGTCGCGCGCAGGAACGTAGGCTACCGCCTCTGCTCTTGTAATTAGTAAGACTACTGTGATTAGCTTCTGTCTTCTAAAGGATGACTTAATAGTCTACACAATGAGCCTATATTTTGTAATACAATTGTGTGTTACTTGTGACTTGAAACTTATTCTACAGGAAATATAAATAACTAAAAATCACGGAAACGATCACGTGTTGTCGTTTCGCTTTGATCATTTTTGCTTTATGATAGTATTCGTAATATTGTTATTGCTATTCATTACAATAATTTAGGTCTCTCCTCAATTTGACGGGCTAATATTTTGTTTTACAGTTTGCACCGAACAGATTTAAGCATTGGTTTGTTTAAGATTTTGAAAACCATCCGAATAAAAAAGTAATAAATGTAATAACGGTGCTAATGATATTATGAGCATGAGGAAAAGAGCGGGAGGATGGAAGTATGCGCGTGGTGGACAGCAGCATTCGTGGCACCGCTGCCTTTAGTTCAACAGTTCTCCGCCGAACTGTCAGATCCCAACTCTGGATAATACACCTATAACATTCTCTATAGTACATAAATTAGCCAAAATACCTTATGAAACGACGAGAAATAAATCAGGGAATGAAGTTTAAATAGATGTTTCCTCCTCCGCTCTTTGTGACCCACCCAACCATCCCAAAAAGAATCACGACTTATATAGGCAAAATTACAGCTGTGGCTGCCATTGTTCACATCAACTATCATCAAAACAGTACTACCAACCTCGCCAACACCTGACCATTCTAACCTTCGTTTCGTCCATTCCAATGGTTTTTGAGAATGGTTACAGCCTAACCCGTCCAGATCAATGATTATTTTATCAACAGTGATTTTGTATGCCACTTTTTATTATCAACAGTGATTTTGTATCCCACATGTTGGCAACAATTTGTGCGCCTCAGTGTGTGCCGCTAGAGTGGACTTTGTTGACAGTTGAATGAGATGCAAGTGCTGTCGGAACATGGCAGCAGTTTTTAAAAGAGCAAAATATAGAAACACATATTTACATACTGGGCGCCAGGGAATGTTGTCCGCAGTGCCTACAAGCTGCTGCGAGAGATTAAGTCACCAGTTACGTTGGTAGCACGGTTGTCGCTTGTATCATAACAAACAGTAAACTTTATACTCACCCAGCCATTCATAACATACTGTTGCACTCTTCCAATAATCTAACTATACGCACTGACGATTTAGACAGCTCACAGCCCACACACGTGGCCTTCATCCTATCAGGGACACCGTGCTGCGAACTAAACTGATGACGCAACCTCTCGCATCTGCAGAGAACATTTCCTGGCGCCCCGTACTTTAGCACATATATGATGTGCAGTAGTGACCAGGGTTCCTAATTTCAATAGGCCTACGTAATATCGCCCAGAAGATGAAACAAGGAGACAAGGTATGTAAAAGTCACATTCATGTCTGATGCAAGTGTATAAGCTGCGTTCTACTTTCATTCAGAATTAATACCTAGGTAAAGTAACATGTGGGAATAAATATACTAGCTAGCCTACATCAACCATTACTTTGGCATACAATAAACCAATTATATTTGTCTTGTATCCATCTCGCTGTTACAGAAAATCATCGACACTAATTACCAAGAATATAATCGGCCCCTTATAGAGAATGTTATCGCTCGTTCTACTTTCATTCAGTGCTACCTTAATTCTGAATGTAAGTGGAATGCAGATTATACTTGCAGCAGACATGAATGTAACTTTTACATACCTTGTGTCCTTGTTTCATCTTCTGGGCGATATTACATATTAAAATTAGGAACCCTGATCACTACCAAACCTCATGATGTGCTAAAGTACGTAAATATGTTTTTCTATTTTTGATATTTTAAAAACGGCTGCCATGTTTCGACAGCGCTTGCATCTCGTTCAACTGTCATCATCGCTCACTCTAGCAGCACGCACCAAGGCGCACACATTGCTGCCAACATGCGAGATACCAAATCACTGTTGATAAAAAGAACTGGGATACAAAATCACTGTTGATCAAAAAAAGAAGTTCATCGGGATGCGTTAGGCTGTAACCATTATCAAAACCAATGTTGTACGAAAAAATTAATACATATTTATTACAGCGGAGCGATATACTGCATAATAATTACAGAGCATGTAACAAAAATAACTCATTTCAGCCATGGGGGAAAAAAAATCATTACAGAGAAGTGAAAATATTGCACACACTAGCCTAATTAAGAGCAGTGAACCGAGTGCTGCGCACTAGAGACTAAACTGGGCACTTCTTTGTTTGGCAGTACTGTTATGGTACTGTTTTGAAGATGATTGATTTGAACAATGGCACCCACAGCTGTAATTTTCGCTAGCCTATAGCCTATATGCTGTGATCCTATTTGGGATGGCTGGGTGGGTCACTGACGGCAGAGGAGGAAACATCTATTAAAACATCGCTCCTTGATTTATTTCTCATCGTTTCATAAGGTATTTTGGCTAATTCATCTACTATAGAGAATGTTATCGCTCGTTCTATGTTCATTTAGCGCTACCTTTATTTTAGTAAAACACAGAAGCTATTTATTAATGTAATGGACATCTATGATTGATCCAACCCATAGGACTGCCACCCTCACCTTTCAATAAATAACTAAAATTTTAAGCCTATGATTAATGTAACTAATCCACATGTGAGTCCACATGGGTCACTAATACCCAAAATTCCTCCTGCTTGATAGTTGGGGAGTGGGTGTAGGTGGGAGGTATACCTCACCCCACACAAAAAACAAAATTGAACCACATGTCTTATGCCTCTTCCGATTTACTCTTTCTCGTTTGGTTTATGAACTCTCAAATGAGCTTCCCTTTGTTGAAGAACTGAGACTGCAGATGCTTTTGCCAACAACACATGGTTTTGAGACACTAGTTCAGGAAATGAAGTCTAAGAAAGATAGCATCTGGCAAGAATTTTACGCGACTGATGCGATGACATCACGGGACTGGACAGAGAGCTCCTACGAGCTGAGGCACCTGGTAACGAGATTCTCGGTACATGGTTTCCACTTCAAAGTGTGTAATACCGTAACAGAAGATTTCATCAGCCAGACTTAAATTGTGTAAGTGCCCTATGTGGTAGAAGATGTGACCGATACCACGTGATGCGGTGTGGGCAGAGGAGGTTATCTCTGTCTCAGTTCTGTTCAAACTAGTTGTAATTTCATACTGCATATTTTGTGCTTTAATAAATTTATTATTATAAAAATAACTAGCTTCATTAAGTCAGGTTTTGGATCAAGAGATCTTACTAAAAAAAAAATACTTAAAACATGGCAGTTTTCAGATTGGCCGAGTGAGTAGACCTAATTAGACAGTAATTACAAGTTTCGAACACTTCAAGTCGCTTACAAATTGATTAGGTTATGTTAGTCGCATCGTAGTCATTGTAGGCCTACATGTTACAGCCCACATGCTGTACGATTAATTCAAGTGTACAAAATTAATGAATGAATTAATAAAACAGTGCATTCTACTCCGGGCGGTGAAGGTCACACTTCACCCATCTAGGGCTGAGATGTAGAACTACAGTAGTTACAAGTACTGCCAGTGACAGCGAGACAGAGGTTATCGAGAGGGCAGGCAAGGTAGTCCCAAAAACTATTTTACAAAACAATTAATTTTCTTTTTAAACAGTTACAGCTGAGAGCTGACTGTGGGATGATCACAGCATTGCTGACTGTTTCTGAACACACAACAGCGGTATAGTGCTCAGAGCGAGGGGCAGAACAAGATGCGTCACATTTTCAAGCTTTAGCACGCTTCCTTTTCAAGATCGTATTGTTTGTGGAGTTTTCATGTGGACACTGCCGTGAGTATAGAAATGTGGGAACTCTAAACCAAGATATAAACTGGGAGCTTAGCACCCCCAATGGGGGGCTGCAGCAACTCTGGAGGTTGGAGATTTGATTCCCCACACTGACAGAAGCTGTCCTGAGCGTTGTTGTTCCATACTCCCTCCCAGTGGCGATTACTCCATGTAGGACGTGAGGATCATCACTTTAAATTTAATTTAAAAAGTGCCATCAAAGGAATCTGACTAAATAATTACAGAATAGCCTAATTATTGATACATACCTTGAGTCATCGACTGAGAAGCGATGAAAGGAGCGTATCTCCAACCTCTACTTTTGCAGCCAAGAACACAAGATTCTGAGTGATGTTTTCCCATAACCTACATACAAAATATACAGAATGAGGTACAGAAAACATGAAATACAAAATCTAACAAAAAAATAATTAAATTAGGCTAAAGTCATTAAATCTAGCTTTCTACGACTACGGAAGTCCACAAATAATAATGCATGGCTCTCATAAGAATCCTATCGATAATATCAGCACTCTCTTAAGAAATCAATTTAATAATACATAATGCATTATCGGTACTTACAACAGAAATGGAAATACCGGTACTGGTTTACAGGTTACATCCAATTGAAAACGCCAAGATTACGCACTTCTTTTTCACAGAACATCAAGAAACACATGTATTTAAGGTGATTGATATTGATAATTGTTGCTGTAAGGGGCCTAACATCTACGTTATCGGCCCCTATTTAAGGCGAAATCAATCGAAAACTCTGGGGAAGAAATATTGCTGTAATGTACAGGAAATGTAAATACACCGCCATGTTTGAACAGAACAGAAGTAGTGTGCGGGAAGGCAATGCCGCCAACCGACAAAAATAATGTTTATTTAATGATAAGTGCCGTAATTATCGTCTGTGAGCAAGATAATTGCAAGGAAATGGCAATTAGGAATTATGTGTATATTTATTGACTAAATATAGTGATATGTTTGCAATTTAATTACAACGTTGTATCATGCATATGTTGGCAACACGATATACACGATATACAGCGCTCCATACGACTGGCACGTGCTACTACACCGATGGTGCCAAATGATCCCTATCTGCTGAAGCTAACAATAAATACATGGAAACCTATGATTCTGAGAAACCATCGCAGTTTATTACCCATGACGATGCCAACAACCAATACGGGTGGGCTATGTGCCACTCCCTTCCTTATGGTGGATTTCAGTGGGTTTCTCCAGTACTGTTGATCTAGAAAAACTAAAGAAAGACGATCCTGTGGGATACATTCTAGACGTTGATGTTGATTGCCCATCTGACCTTCATGATCTACACAACGATTTACCTTTCCTACCAGAGTGTACACAACCTAAGGATTCGTCTCTGAAAAAACTAATTCCTCATCTTGGAAATCGAAGGCGATATGTTGTTCACTACATGGCATTAAAACAGGCTTTAGATCATGGAATAAAATTGATAAAAATTCATCGTGTGTTAAAGTTTAAGCAAAGACCTTGGTTAAAGGCATACGTTGATTTTAATAACAACCTTCGAAAACAAGCCAAAAATGATTTTGAGAAAAATCTGTACAAATTATTCAACAATGCCATTTTTGGAAAAACAATGGAAAATATCCGTAAAAGAATAGACATACTGTCCCCGATAATCCGGATAGTAGGCTGTCAGAAATCCGCCCCCTCAATCGGATTGCCAATAATCGATTGCACCGGCACAGCTACATCAATGAAAATGGCACTGACAGATACCACCGAGATTAGAGCACAGTAGTTAACATGAAATTATTGTGGAACACACCAAAATATACGGGGTTTCATACTTACCTTTTACTTACCTATTCAATTTAATCTCGGGTCTGGGTTTTCAACTGGATCACTTAATAGTATGCCCTCACAATAACCTCCACCACGATATTTAAAATGAACCAAGTCGAAGACCAGAAAATTTAAACTGCACAATAATTTATTTCACATAAAGAAAAAAAATATTGTAACAAAATTTAACAACAAAATAGTTATGGCTGTCTGAAGCCATTGTCAATGCAACCATGTCCTCCTGTAGGACTGTAAACTTCACATACAAAAATTCAGCTTTCTCTAACTCATAAGAACGTAATAATAACAATGCACATTGGAATGGATAAGGGAGCTGGGACGAGACATATAGCATTTGTTTCCTTGTTCATGAACTTCATAATTTAGTTCATTGACACACATTTATTAATAACCGCAAGGCCGCTAAGTAGTTGACCTTGACCTCCACCAATCAGTTATCTGGCCACCTGCAATACACCCTAAGCAGTGTTGCATGCTTGCTTCGTCAAATGGACGCAGCTGCCTAACCAGTGTCACCATATGCTGGCCAACGCAGAGTCTAGCTCTCATTCAAAACAATTTAAATGCTCACATCTCAGCTCAAATATTATCACGCAAAATTTATACAAGTTCCGTTCACATTGCAATGGATTACACTGTTAATCTCAAATATTATTTAAATGTTTATTCCAATTATCGAACTAGCGTTGTTTAAATGTTAATAGCAAAACGCCTAATGTTATATCATAGTGTTCAATAATTATTTATAACATTAAGGTTGTTCATAACTTAATCAAACGACAATTGAAAAATTTTTACACGCCTCTATTAATCCCGTTTGTTTCAAATTATTATTATAGATATTTACATAGTTATTTACATTATTCATATTTTATTTATATTTGAAATACATTAACCACACGTTTATCCGGTTGATATTTTCTTAAATCGTGGTAATATAATCGACCGATGAAGGTTACTTATATTAAAATTTTAGATTCAGGTTTAATAAGATTTAATAATTATAATTTGTGACGGTAACCTCCATTCAAAATCTATAATTCAATCAATTTATCACTCTTGTTAATTTTAACAGTAACTTCACATGAATAATTTTCAATGGACCTGAACAATACAACTCAGCGGAAACATACCTCGCACAAACGCACAAAATTGGCCCATAATTCATCATATATCTCATTGTATATGGCATCAAAATCTTCCACAATACACACAAAAATCTTCACTTATAAATTCATCATCATCATCAATATTATTGTGGGAACCTCCTTCACTTATTAAAGGGCATTATTCATCAGCGACTTTTACACGTCCACTGAACTAACGATTATACATCCATAGTTCCTCTTTAAAAATTCTTATATTCATCAATTGTATCGAAAACTGTTATTATATTTAACCTTCATGGGTTTCATTCATGAAGCGATATGAAGTAAAAAATTTGCCAGTCACAAATAAATTTAATAGCAAATACAATCAGACACGCCTCCCTGGTCTATCAAAATGAATTAATCTCATCATAATTATCGCAGTATAAAAATACTATATTCAAGCAAAATTCATTTAACTGCAGAAATAGTCGAATAGAATGCAAATAGACCAGAAAATGCAACCATTATTGTTTCAATCTAGAATTGAGAAAATCTCCTATCAAATGTTCATTACTATATGGTGTATTCTTTGAATTCACGGTACCTGAGATATAATGTCTACTGCTCCTTGCATGTTCATTTCTTCCTTCCTTTTTGCCAAACACCAACAGTGATCTTCTGTTTTCTCCTTGTTGGGCAAATCTCTTACGTCTTCATAAGTATGTTTCAGATATATAACTTCTGTGACCCACCTAGCGTCATCTCGCAGCGAATCTCTGAAGCTCCTCAATTCTTCCTGGTGCTAGAGGACTTACTTATCCATTTGGCTACCAGATATTGTTACCATCGTCAGCTATTTTCTCTTGGAGCAAGAGGACTACGTCCACTTCTTTACTCACCATGCTGCGCTAGTATCAACTGTGATCAACTCTTAGAAGACCAGCTCAGCAAGAGAAGATAAATGTTTTATTTTTAAGTTGGCAATGTTTATATGTTCTCCTTTTGTCTCCTACCCCCCACTCTTTCCCCTCTTTCTTGGACCCTCCGTGCTCCGTTGAGCTGCTCTCACTTCTCCGTCTGCAGTTGACTCGTTCAGTCAAAGCTCCGCTCGAGCTTGCCTCCTCAAACCAAGAGGCTCACCCTCTTTTACGCCATGCTGGCTAAGTAATCATCAACGGAAACTTCGACTTCAACATGAAATCAAGATAAGTACCATTTTAAAAGTTTTAACCTCATCTTCATGGTTTTAACTTCCAAGTGCTTTTAATTATAATTTATAGGCAGTGTGAAATTATTTACTTTGGGGCAATAATCATTCTTCGTGGGATTTGCCATGTTGAGCTTTTGCTTGTATAAGCCAACCTTACTAAAAAAGAGCTTTTCTTAAGCTATTCAAACGAGAAATCCTCTCGCTACGTGGGATATTATCTAATACCCGCTGTCTATAATTATAAAGCTAATTCCTCCGTTGGATTTTCTCAACCCCATTTTCTGCTAAGGTCGTTCTGGAACCTTCGAGATCTTGTTCTCTATCTGCGAGTCTTGCCGTCAAGTATTGTTCACGCACTTGTGAAAATGCTAGTTAAAATGAGGAATCTTCCTTACAAATTTTTGCAATAGCTAACTTTTCTCCACCGCTGGAACCTCTGGAACATTCTATGGCGCATTTAATTGTAAATCACAACTTTTTCAAGAAATAGACTTTCATCTATATAGTGCAATCAGTTATTTCCATAATTGCAATAACTTTTTTTCTCATAAACTTCAGTGTTTCTATAGTGAACTTTGCATCCATCTTCATAGACTACAGTGATAAACAGTGCTTGCTCCGCGTTTCTACCGCGTCGCGATCGTCCGGTTATATTAAATACGGCCATGAACATTGATCCTATATCCCAATGATCTTTCCTCAACCTTCTACTAACAACCATTATTAATAAAATTGAAACTTTTCTATAAGGTGTCACCCACGAGGTGCCCTTCCAACTTTGCTAGTTTAACATTAATTAAATTCTGCATAATTGCTTGTGTGATACAAGTTTTAAATTCACGTTGTTCCTTTCCCATAATCAGGGAAAACAATTCTCTAAACTCTTGAGCGAGTCATGTTCAGGTTTCACGAAATGGAAACTGTCCCATTTGGCGAGTGATTCCTGCTCAAACTTGGGAAGTCTAGAACTTTCCCTTTCACTTTCTTCAGGTTTCACAGTAAGTGACCTGCCCTCTTTGTATAATTCTCATATATTAATTCTGTATAAATATAAGAAGTTGTAGGAACTTCTATCTTATTTTTCATGTTGTTATTATTTTTACTTTCAAAGTTGTCACTTTCTCTAGAACATTCTCTCCTGAATTTCTTAAGGTGCACTTTTTGTACTCCAATTCACGTTCAAGCTTTAATTATTTCCTTGCTCATTTGTTTAAATCTTATAAAGATTTTAGAAACATGTAAGGTTTGAAACCTTGTAAATTGTTATTTGCCTGGAGCAATTTCTGAATGTTGTCGGAGGTCTGCGACCTCAAATTGTTAATAAGATTGGAAAATATTTATTTGTTAAAAAGATTAATTAATCCTGAATTGTTAAATAAATTAAATATTTGTTTTTGGATTCATCATTTCTCTGATACTACAGTTAGGCAGGATCCTGGCTTTCCTAGCTCTTCCTAGGTTTATGCCCTCGTTCACACTCAATAAAGCTTTTACTATCTGTCTGGCCAGACCATCACCCTTCCCTATAGTACTTTCATTCGTGCTTGGAAGGAAACACACTAAAGCCTCTCTCTGGCAAACTGCCCAAGCCTTAGCTGCGGTTCCCGTTAGCTTCGACCAAGCTCGTACCTACTTTAGGTATCAAGGTGTTAATTTTCAGTGGCAACTGCCTCTAAAGGTATTTAAAGTTGAACTCATTAATTTTGTGGGACTCTCCTCCTATTTTTCTATCCTTTTTCTCCAATCCCAAATCTACTTCCTTCTCTTAATCATCTTCCCTTGGTGGGTGGGTTATTCCTCAGCCAATAATCTACCCAAAATTTGGTGCCGAAACCCGGGAGAGTCCATTTTTTATTTCTATTGTTTGTCAAGTGTCATTTGACAATACTTTGCAAATTTTTAATATCTCCTTTGGATCTTTCAGCTATATCTACGTCATGCAAAGCCTGTGAACGGGAAAGAGGCCGCTCCTGTCTCCTTTGGGGTGTCCTGTTCTTTCTACTCTTTCGCTGTTGCCAATTTGACAGCATCTTCAAGGTTCTACAGTTTCGTGAGTTGTATTTCAATTTATTCTTTTTGTCATGGCTCCTGCTGAAAAAGATGAAACTCTCATTGCTAGACGTTCTTCCTATAAAGGGCAACTCACTAGATTCCGAAATTTTATCAACAAATTAGATCCCGCCGAGTGTGATTTAGATATCTTAACACATCGTCTTAAGTTGTACGAACGGTCTTATGATTATTATGATCAAATTCAAACCGAGATTGAATCCGCTTGTCCAGAACTGCAATCGGATCGGGACGAGGTCGAACCCTTGTACTTTGAAGGAATTGCAAAGGCCCACCAACTGATCCGCAATATCTCAGAACCGGACACTAGGGTCATCAATCCGGCCCAGTTCGCACCCGCTTCAGTTCACAAGAACAAACCGAAACCGTTACTTCGCAAGATAAGCCTACCGCACTTCTCAGGCAAGGAAGGTGAATGGTATTCTTTTTACGAACTTTACTGCTCCCTAATTCATGAAAATATCGAGATCCCAGACATACATAAATTTTACTTCCTCCGTACGTCTTTGGAATCTGAGGCCTTGGCCTTGGTGGAGTCACTGCCTTTAAGCGCAGAAAACTACCACATCGCCTTTAATCTCCTTAAAGAGAGATATGGCAATTTACGTTTGAGTGTAGCTCGTCATATCCGCTGTCTCTTCAACTTACCAGCCGTCAAACCTAATGACGTCACATCTTTAAGAGACCTCTTAGATTCTATGCAGTTAAATGTCAGAGCGTTATACCAACTAAAACAGCCTGTCCAAACATGGTACACCATACTTATTCACCTAGCTACATCAAGATTCGATTTTTCGACACTGAAGGCCTGGGAGACCGAACTCGCCTGCAACAAGGAACATTCGTTCGAACACCTTATCTCGTTTCTCAACAGTCGATGTCAATTCCTTACAGCACTCGCATTTCAGTGCGAAAAAGTCGAAACGAATCCCCAGTGTCAAATTTTTGAAAAAAAACTTGCTTCTTCAAAGGGACATCAGCCCCCATTTGTCGAAAACAAACAAACCCGTTCTTCTTTCAATAATGCAAGAGAACATATCAAGCCGCTCAACAAATCGTTAAAATGCACGCTCTGTAAAAAGCTTCACACATTGTATTTGTGCAAATCCTTTAAAGAATTGTCTGTCGAAGATCGAAGAAAGTTTGTCTTGAATAGCAAACATTGTTTCAACTGCTTATCACCTAAGCATTCTTCTTCGAACTGTACGTCATCAAATCTCTGTTTTCATTGCAAAAAACCGCATCATTCTTTATTGCACGTTCACGATAAATCGAGGTCATCAGCACCTGCCTCTTCAAGCTCCATGCAGAGCAGCTCCGAACAAACTAATGCTTTTTCCTGCATTTCCAACGCCGACACTTCTCACAGTGCGCAAACCCTTTTGACCACTGTACAATTTGAAATCCAAGATAAATTTGGAAATTGGTTTCGAACCCGTGGTCTTCTCGATTCCGCTTCAACTCATAACTTTGTTTCGCAATCGTTGATTAAAAAACTAGGTCTTTCGTCATCGCCTACTTCTATCAATGTGACCGGCATTGATAATTTGAAAACTCAAGTTTTGCAGTCTTCAAAATTGAAAATCAGAGACGTTTGCCAAAGAAACACCAATCTTAATTTAAACTGTCTCATTCTTACCAGTATTGGCAAGGACACTCCAAGTCACTCTATTAATACCTCCGGATTAAAGATTCCTTCGCACTTAAGGTTAGCCGATCCTCAGTTTAATGCTCAAGGTCCCATTGATGTACTTTTCAGTGCCAATGCTTTTTGGAATTGCATTCGCAAACAAACACGCAAGTTATCTTCAACCGTGGTCGCTAGAGACACCGATTTTGGTTGGGTTATTACTGGTGAAATCCAACATACCAGTGTTCAAACCAAAGCGCAATGTCATTTCGTTACAGCTGACATAAATCCCATTTCTGAAAAAGAGAACGCTCCTGTTTCAGATCTCAATATTTTTGAAAACCACTTGTCGAAACGATGTCTTATCGTGAACAACTGCGCTACCTCTGTAAGTTGTTTAAATGGTTTTTCCTTCTTCCCGCACAAGATGGCCATTCAAGTTCGCCTTGCTTTGTGTTATTTCGTCTATCTTCTTATGTCATTTTTTATAGCAGTTAATTGCTTAAATTTTTCCTCGAAAACTATCTTCCCCTTGTGTAAAACCATGGCTATCAGTCACCATCACTTTGCTGTACGCTATGTTTCACTTCTTTCGCTATGTAGAAGGATGGCCACGGCCGGCTCCTCCCTCCTTCCTCACAATTGGAAGTCGCTCATGAAACCGTTTGAAAATCTGAATTCTATAGCATCTAGAATAACTATTCTTATGCATAACCTTCTTCTCAATGTCCCAGCTTGTCTTCCTTGCTCGGAAGAATTAAGCTTCTTTTTGTTGAAAATTGTCCGATTTCGTGATCCTCTCAATTATGCGAAATTGATTTCCTACTCTATTTCATATATCTTTAAATTGCTTTTTCACGTCCAAGTTACGATTGACTGCATTCCGTTCAAACTGAATATCTGCTTTAAGTTACAGCTGATTCAACAAATGTTATTTGAATACTTTGAACTGCTTGTTTGTCAGACTTGTTTGTATACCAGTCTGAGGAAGGCCAAGTTGTTGTTTATTTCCTGTACGCTTGACACAGTTCAAAGCAAGTTTCTCTTATCTCAACTCTGGCTGATTGCCAAGCATTGTCTGGCGAGTTGCTACTACAAGTACAGAAGTCGCTCACCTACTTCCCAAAATAAACTTGTTCTAGTTAAGGACTCCTTCAGCTATTTATATGTCTTATCTCGTTGTACTATGTGTGTCAAGGCCGTGCTTGTTTACGTCTCTCACTTACTCATGCTCGTATTCTATAACTGCTTCGATCCCTGTTTCAAAACTTCGTTGCGTATTTCTCACGTGCTTATGTATTGCACTTTGCTTGCATATTTTGCGATCTTAATGTTCATTGATGAACAAACTGGTTTTTTCTCGTCGTCACATTCGATGTGTTTTTGTATTCATACTTGTCATGTCACGTTTCTCGCTGACTTAAGTATTTTTCTGAGTAACCCCTTTGATACTCATTATAACTTGAGGTTATTGTTTATGGCTACTCGTTTGTTACCTATGGCGTTCTTGCTTTCTACTCGCATAGTTCCTTTGTTTATTTGGTATATTCTTGTCCTGAATAGATGTACTTGTTTCTATACGCTTTGTTTAAACTCGTTAATTCTCCTTTTGCATTGTATCGCAATCTTTACTAGTGCTTTATTTCTCTCAGCTTCCAGCTATTTTGTGATTGAAAGTGTTGATAATTCTCGTTATTTAACTCCGCTTTCTAATGACCCTGATGACCTCCTTCCACTCACACCTGGTCACTGTCTCACACGTACTTCTCTCTCTGCCCATCCTCCCCTTCCTAATTCTTTCAGGGATTCTGATATACCTATCACTTGGTGTAAACTTGAAGCCCTCCGCAATTCTTTTTGGAAGAGGTGGAACTTGGAATAATTAACTTCCTTGCAACGGAGGCAGAAGTGGTTTCTTTCCAGTCCCGATATTAAAGTGGGGGACTTGGTCTTAGTTAGGGATGTTTCACCCCCCCTAGTCTGGCCTTTTGGAAGAGTGACAAAGTGTTACCCTGGAAGAGATAGGAGAGTCAGGGTATTCAGAGTCTTGACTACTAATGGTCAGATCACAAGACTACCTCTCGGCAATTGTTTATTACTGTACTTGTTTTTCTTGCTCGCTGTTGGTGTTTGTCCCCCCAGTATGGTGTATTCTTTGAATACACGGTACCTGAGATATAATGTCTACTGCTCCTTGCATGTTCATTTCTTCCTTCCTTTTTGCCAAACACCAACAGTGATCTTCTGTTTTCTCCTTGTTGGGCAAATCTCTTACGTCTTCATAAGTATGTTTCAGATATATAACTTCTGTGACCCACCTAGCGTCATCTCGCAGCGAATCTCTGAAGCTCCTCAATTCTTCCTGGTGCTAGAGGACTTACTTATCCATTTGGCTACCAGATATTGTTACCATCGTCAGCTATTTTCTCTTGGAGCAAGAGGACTACGTCCACTTCTTTACTCACCATGCTGCGCTAGTATCAACTGTGATCAACTCTTAGAAGACCAGCTCAGCAAGAGAAGATAAATGTTTTATTTTTAAGTTGGCAATGTTTATATGTTCTCCTTTTGTCTCCTACCCCCCACTCTTTCCCCTCTTTCTTGGACCCTCCGTGCTCCGTTGAGCTGCTCTCACTTCTCCGTCTGCAGTTGACTCATTCAGTCAAAGCTCCGCTCGAGCTTGCCTCCTCAAACCAAGAGGCTCACCCTCTTTTACGCCATGTTGGCTAAGTAATCATCAACGGAAACTTCGACTTCAACATGAAATCAAGATAAGTACCATTTTAAAAGTTTTAACCTCATCTTCATGGTTTTAACTTCCAAGTGCTTTTAATTATAATTTATAGGCAGTGTGAAATTATTTACTTTGGGGCAATAATCATTCTTCGTGGGATTTGCCATGTTGAGCTTTTGCTTGTATAAGCCAACCTTACTAAAAAGAGCTTTTCTTAAGCTATTCAAACGAGAAATCCTCTCGCTACGTGGGATATTATCTAATACCCGCTGTCTATAATTATAAAGCTAATTCCTCCGTTGGATTTTCTCAACCCCATTTTCTGCTAAGGTCGTTCTGGAACCTTCGAGATCTTGTTCTCTATCTGCGAGTCTTGCCGTCAAGTATTGTTCACGCACTTGTGAAAATGCTAGTTAAAATGAGGAATCTTCCTTACAAATTTTTGCAATAGCTAACTTTTCTCCACCGCTGGAACCTCTGGAACATTCTATGGCGCATTTAATTGTAAATCACAACTTTTTCAAGAAATAGACTTTCATCTATATAGTGCAATCAGTTATTTCCATAATTGCAATAACTTTTTTTCTCATAAACTTCAGTGTTTCTATAGTGAACTTTGCATCCATCTTCATAGACTACAGTGATAAACAGTGCTTGCTCCGCGTTTCTACCGCGTCGCGATCGTCCGGTTATATTAAATACGGCCATGAACATTGATCCTATATCCCAATGATCTTTCCTCAACCTTCTACTAACAACCATTATTAATAAAATTGAAACTTTTCTATAAGGTGTCACCCACGAGGTGCCCTTCCAACTTTGCTAGTTTAACATTAATTAAATTCTGCATAATTGCTTGTGTGATACAAGTTTTAAATTCACGTTGTTCCTTTCCCATAATCAGGGAAAACAATTCTCTAAACTCTTGAGCGAGTCATGTTCAGGTTTCACGAAATGGAAACTGTCCCATTTGGCGAGTGATTCCTGCTCAAACTTGGGAAGTCTAGAACTTTCCCTTTCACTTTCTTCAGGTTTCACAGTAAGTGACCTGCCCTCTTTGTATAATTCTCATATATTAATTCTGTATAAATATAAGAAGTTGTAGGAACTTCTATCTTATTTTTCATGTTGTTATTATTTTTATTTTCAAAGTTGTCACTTTCTCTAGAACATTCTCTCCTGAATTTCTTAAGGTGCACTTTTGGTACTCCAATTCACGTTCAAGCTTTAATTATTTCCTTGCTCATTTGTTTAAATCTTATAAATATTTTAGAAACATGTAAGGTTTGAAACCTTGTAAATTGTTATTTGCCTGGAGCAATTTCTGAATGTTGTCGGAGGTCTGCGACCTCAAATTGTTAATAAGATTGGAAAATATTTATTTGTTAAAAAGATTAATTAATCCTGAATTGTTAAATAAATTAAATATTTGTTTTTGGATTCATCATTTCTCTGATACTACAGTTAGGCAGGATCCTGGCTTTCCTAGCTCTTCCTAGGTTTATGCCCTCGTTCACACTCAATAAAGCTTTTACTATCTGTCTGGCCAGACCATCACCCTTCCCTATAGTACTTTCATTCGTGCTTGGAAGGAAACACACTAAAGCCTCTCTCTGGCAAACTGCCCAAGCCTTAGCTGCGGTTCCCGTTAGCTTCGACCAAGCTCGTACCTACTTTAGGTATCAAGGTGTTAATTTTCAGTGGCAACTGCCTCTAAAGGTATTTAAAGTTGAACTCATTAATTTTGTGGGACTCTCCTCCTATTTTTCTATCCTTTTTCTCCAATCCCAAATCTACTTCCTTCTCTTAATCATCTTCCCTTGGTGGGTGGGTTATTCCTCAGCCAATAATCTACCCACTATAGTGTACTGAATAAATCGTATTCAAAGTTCATATTTCATAAAATTGTCTATAATGCAATGGTATTTCAGAATTGACTAAAAATGTCTGTGTTTCAATCATGTTCATAAAAACGACTAGTATTTCCAAGATCGTCGATAAAGTAGTAGATTTTAACGCTCTAAAATCTTTTAATCATTCTTCTTTCTTGAGGATGACAGAAAATTGGTCAAAGTAATTTACTGGAAAGAATTACTTTAATAAAACGACACGTTGTCTGAATTCAAACTTGCCATAGAAAATCGTTAACTTTACAATCAAATCGTGACTACAAGAAAAATTCAAATTCTCGAAAGAATATTTAACTTCAATATAAACTGATCCAAAATGTTTAAATATGCAAATGACATAATAATGTCTCAATAAATCGAAGAAAATGGCATAAAGCTGCAAAGTGTACAGAGTACAGAAACATCTAGCAAAAGAATATGGGGTAATCAAATATATGACAGAAAATATGGGAAAGATAGTTGCTCAGATCTCACTAAAATGGCTCAAATAAATCAAGAAACGTTCACGGCTACCTTATCTGTTGGATTGAAGTTCTAGAAGAAAATTTCAAAGAAGACTGCTGCTGGTTCCAATTCACCACAGGATAGATGTGCACCGACCTCGAACCTGCGCCCTCGGAGAATAGAACAGCTTCCTCCTCCGGAAATCGCACTGCTCCGTGTAGACGATAGACATCCTTCTGGCAAAACTCTTCTTTGTGTGCTGGGAAAAACCCTTGCCCCTCTTGAAAGTTCCCTGAAGTTCTTGTAGAAATCAGCCATGAAGTTCATTGCAAATATTTCCGCAGAAATGTTCATAATTGTGGAGTATGAATTTATTTCCACTGCCATTTGATGTAATTCAGCGATGGATTACGATGCATGAGTGTAGCTGAATGTTCACTACATGCTCGTCTTTGTAGAATGACGATTATCGAAGCTCCATGTTGCTACTTCACACTACAGATGTATGTCCCAATTGCATTAAAGTTTTAGTCTTCCATCTCCACTTCCATTATAATGTTAGTCGAAAGTACTGCCAGATTGTATAGTTCCATTGTAGAATGTAGCGTTGTATCACCAAATGTAATCTTCAGTATCACGGTTGCAATACACGTGTCTGCCGAAGCGTAGAATGTGGTATTAAAAATGCTTCTCAGGATTCGAGAAAAACACTTTTCTCTGCAGTCTTTAAATGCGAATATCTTCTGAAGTATTATAATGAAAATGTTCAACTTTCGCACACGCCTCAATATTGTAATGCACTATTGAATTAGTATAAATGCAGTAGCTAATTCTTGATAGATAAACTTGTAGAATCGTTTATGTGTGCGCTCCAACTTCGCCTAGTTTTAGTAACAGTAAAATTGCACTGCTGGATACCCAATACTGTTCGATGCGGTGGGCTCTGCCACGCTTGCTTATGACGATATGCTTGTTCTATCAGAACACGAAGTCAGACTAACAAGTTAGAATAAAACCACGAAGTGAGAAGATCATCTCTGCTGTGCAAGGCCTTTTATCAACTTTGAAGGGGCGTATCCATCCCTACCATAGCTTCTTCTTCCATCATTACTCGAAGTTCCAACTTTGGCTATTCTTGACGGATTTTCAGATTTCAAAAACATATAATTAATTTCTTCAAAATTCCAAATCAATGCCATAACTGAAAATAGTTTTCCACAATTCTGCATGCCAAAAGTTATTAAATATGGTAGTTTCAGTAATCTCCGTCTCCCTTCAAGCTATCATTCATTGGTTCGACCCTCTCCTCCAATAGCGTAACTTCTTCCTCAGCACGTTTACTTGCTTCCCTGCGACTGCGTCGTAAATCTAAGATCCTACTCGAACAAAATCGTGACGTCAGCAAGAATCTAAGCTCAGCCAGCCTACTTGCTCGAGCGTTGCGTCATCCACGCCTACGTCATGAATATACACGTCACAACTATGACGGCCATAACTTTATTCACATATGCCAATACAGCCACCGTGGTCTCAGTATAATTCAATTTACGGGGGCAATACGTCTTGTGACTGACAGCAAAAAGGCAGAAAAGCTAATAGCATTGCCGAAATTTATTGACAGAACAATTTATGGTCCCAACCTAGCGGCTTTCCAAATGGCTAAACGTAACATTGTATGCAATAAGCCTATGTATATTGGAATGTGTATACTGGATATTTCCAAAACTCTAATGTATTCCCACCACTATGATGTCCTGCTACCCTATTATGGAATGAACAATCTTAAACGCATGTATATGGATACCGACTCGTTCATTTATTTGGTTAACACCCCAGATGTATATCAAGACAAGTTGGATTTCCTAGAACACCTGGACACATCAGATTATCCTACTAATCACATATGTTACTCTACATCAAACAAGAAAACGTTGGGGAAATTTAAAGACGAGGCTTGTGGACAAATTATAAAAACATTTGTTGGACTTAGAGATAAAATGTACGCTTTAGACATAAATGGTAAAGAAATCAAAAAGATTAAATGTATTAACAGAGGTGTTGTCAAAAATTGTATAAGCTTTCAAGATTATAAGGATTGTGTCATGAAAAACAATGTAAAAAGAATACCAATGAACATTATCGCTTCTAAACAACATGATATATCATCTATAAGACTTAACAAAATTGCTCTGTGTCCTGGTGATGGATGATAAAAGAGTGATTGATGCTGATGGTATAGGTACACATGTCTATGGTCATTACTCAATCATTAACCATGCTTAAAGAGTTAAGTTATGAATATCAAAATCTTTTGCCTGCAACTAGCAAATACATAAAACAAAACAATTTAGGAAATAAAACAATAGCGCTACAAAAAAAATGGTATTCATAATCAAAAATAAATAAAATAGAAAACAAAATAAAAACAACTGTACAATTTATTTAAAAAAAAGGAATATATATATATTCACGGCCGACTGAATACGAGCTGCGCTCTATACCGGCCTTGACATTCCCAGTCAGAACCCATGTATAACATGTAATTGGAAAGTTTCTACTCGATGCCGGTAGAGCGCACTCCCCTCCCATTATAGGCGCGATAAGGAATCAGCTGTACAGTACGTATATTAAATGTGTAATCTCAAGAACCACTGGATGGATTTTGATGCTGCTTTCGCCATTCTGTAAAGGTGATCTCGAGGAAGATTTGTGTAGAAAATAATTTATTTATGACCAAAGGGAGCCAAGCAGTAACGATTTCAGTGAAAAGGTCGAAAAAATAGCCTGGCGTCCGTGCGCATTTTAAGCTTACGCTGGGCGAACCGTTAAAAATAGCATTATATCATGAGTGTAAGAATTGTTCAGCGTGAGAAATTCTACAAAAAAGTCCGTGAGAGCATATCTCTATCTTCGATACATCGCCCACTATAAGTGTTTTTAGTTTGGACGGGAGGAGCATTTGGCTTGCACCTCGCCATTCTTAAATTACGTCTGACAGGAATTCCTTGCACATTCATAACTGTTCCCGGGCGAAGCCGGGGCGGGTTGCTAGTGACACTATATAATTATAATCATTATAATTTCCGCATTATCAAAATTAAAATTATATCACAAAATAAAATAGCGTGCTAATAAATCTAAGAGAAATTTGACATACCTTGCACCTTCTTCGGGTACAAGGACACTACTCCAGCGCCGTCTCATTAAAAGGAAAGAGAGGATCAAAATTACAGCCGGGAACAAGTAGCAGCTAATCGTGTGTTGTGTTTTGTGCTAAGAGATCTTTCGACAAATTATCAGATACCGTGTGCCTTCTTTTTCACGAAGCAGCTGTCAGGACGGGACTTACATAGACTCCTGCTGGACGTTATTCTCGAGGTTGAACAATGCGGTTTCATAATTATAATAACTGTCTCTGATAATCACAAAACTAACACTACAATGATGAGGCATTTAGGGGGAGGGAATTTGCAACCAATGGTCAATCACCCATACGACGAGTCTAGGAATGTATTCCCTAGTTTTGATCATTTTCACATTCTAAAAAAAACCATTAGAACGCAGTTTCTGTAACGAGAGATAACTGATGGTACTGGAATAATTTCAGGGAAATACTTGTCATTACTATACACAATGCAAAAGGGTGAGATCGTCAAACCGGTCAGACACCTCACTAAAAAACACATCGAACCCACTAAATTTGAAAAAATGAATGTTCGTCGTGCCAAGGAAGTGTTCTCGTCTGAAGTTATTGGTGCCATTAGTACACTGAAAGAAAATATAGGCATGCACCCGGAAGCGTACACATTCATGGACGCAGAAGCAACCATTTTTTTTGAAAAACGTTAATAAATGGTTCGCTATGCATGACGTAAGCATCACATATCATCATATTCAGTCTAGAAATCCAGATAAAGGGCATTTTTTCTCATTAAATGTCAGTCGCCTAAACTGGCTAGAGGAATATTTTCTTTCTTACCTTGAAACTTTGAAAGCTGCTAGTAACGCTGCTAGAAAGGACTTCCTGAGTTCTGAGACTTACGAAGCTACCTATACAATTAATCACGGATTCAGCTGTCCAGTGCATAAGGTATCTTCTAAAAATGGGTAGAGGAAAGTCGCCAAATATGGGGAGATTTCTTTATAGGGCTCACATTAGACATAAGAAGGAACGGAATAATTTTGGGTTTTCTCACCTCAGGCGATATACTATGTATTTTACAAATATGGGCACGTTTGATGTTGTAATACCCTCTGATATTATTGTTAACTCTAAAAGTGCACTTTCCCCGTATTAGGCAACCGGGTTTCGTAATATGGGGAGGTGAGAAACCTCACGGTTTTTATTTATAATAGGTACACTGAATAGTATAACCTACTAATTAAAGCATTAATTCTGACTTTTTTTTTCGTGTGGCCTCCTGAGAGGCCGAGTGCAGGTCTTTCTAGTCGACGCCCGTGGGCGACCTGCGCGTCAGGATGAGAGATTGAATGGATGAAGATGAAT
Organism: Meconema thalassinum; assembly: GCA_946902985.2. Classification (NCBI taxonomy): domain Eukaryota; kingdom Metazoa; phylum Arthropoda; class Insecta; order Orthoptera; family Tettigoniidae; genus Meconema; species Meconema thalassinum. The sequence continues at coordinate 237,720,345 of OX336389.2, read as the reverse complement.
GAAACTGGGCAAGGATGTGGAAGGAAGCGGCCGTGGCCTGTTAGAAGGTACCGTCCCAGCAAGTAAATAACAGTCCTAGTTTCCTGTTACCGAACTTCCAAACCGTTCAGCAGAAAAATGCATAAACTTTAATGAAAACCGAGTGATTCTGATCGAATTCAACTGTAACGAGGTGCAAGGTATGTCTAATTTCTCTTAGATTTATTAGCACGCTATTTTATTTTGTGATATAATTTTCATTTTGATAATGTGGGAATTATAATGATAATATAATAGTGTCACTAGCAACCCGCCCCGGCTTCGCCCGGGAACAGTTATGAATGTGCAAGGAATTCCTGTCAGACGTAATTTAAGAATGGCGAGGTGCAAGCCAAATCCCCCTCCCGTCCAAACTAAAAACACTTATAGTGGGCGATGTATCGAAGATAGAGATATGCTCACGCGGACTTTTTTGTACAATTTTTCATGCTGAACAATTCTTACACTCATAGTATATTGATATTTTTAACGGTTTGTCCAGCGTGAGCTTAAAAAGCGCACGGACGTCAAGTTCTTTCTTCGACCTATTCACTGAAATCTAAAATCGTTGAGGCTTGGCTTCCTTTGATCATACATAAATTATTTTCTACAGAAATCTTCCTCGATATTACCTGTACAGAATGGTGAAAGCCGCATCAAAATCCATCCAGTGGTTCTCGAGATTACCCGTATATCCAAGAATCGGGGACTTTGTTTTACACTAAGTAGAGAAAAGTCTTAGTCGTGCAATGCTTGGTAAACAGCGCTGTGTGAGCAGTTGAGTAACTAACAAGATTTCATGAAAATGATCTCATTGTCTAGGCCGGTATGAGCGCATTCAGTCGGCCGTGATATATTGAGCCTGTCAGAGGAGCTGCCAGGATAGCCAACAACCGCAATGACTTCCCTAACATCTCATCCGTCGGACCTAACTGCCGTGAGGATCAGGTGAACTTCCAAATAGGTCAAAGCGGCACGAGAAACTGTAGTCCACGGGGATCGTGGTACATGGTGACCAAGGTCATAGACTGCCTAAGGAAAGGTTCACCTTAAAAACTAGACTGAGAAAAGAAACATCCAGACTTATGTAAAACACCGTGAAAATTTATTGTAAATTTTACAAACCTCTAGCCTAGTTCGGAGGGTTTTCTTTCGGCTAATCCGCAAGCTAATAAATAATCAAAAATAAAGAGCAGGTCCCTACCTGATAAGTTACAGTAAACCCTCGCGAAAGATCTGTCTCACAATAATAAAGCAACAACAGCAACACTAGGAAAATGGTACGACGCAAATCCCTAGGTCAAGTTACAAGATCAAGCTAATATCAGAATTTACATTTAACAGGGTAGCAAAACAAATCTAAGTTAGGATGATACCATCTCCACATTTTCATTTAACGTTAATTCATCCAGCTAAGTCCTATCAATTAATAACAAAATTTACGGCGGTGACGTCCGTAATATCAAACAATTACATTCAAATCTAAGTGACCAGCCATAAAAAAAACATCTAAGACATTCTTAGGAACTAAGCGCTAATCAGCACACAAAAGGGTAACATAGAGGATTCGTACACTTTTACATCATTAGATAAATAAATAAGAGACCACAGTTTTATTCAAATGCCTGCCTGCACCTTGGTTTACTGTTTGTAAGCCATAGTCATCTAATGTGTGTAGTTACGGTGACGACTGCGTAGTGAAGACTACGTCTAACATCGTATGGCCTGCGCTCCACCAGCTACGAACTCAAGGTTCGAGCAAGCTTCAGTCGCAACAAAAAGTGTCAGCTGTCCTCAAGTCATTTCCTCCAGGATATACCTTCATTAGCACGGCTATGTCAGCAGGTTCCAAATGCAAATGAACAAGGTTAAGCAGAAAGGATTCGTTAGTTAGCTTTTGTTTATCAAAATTATGCGTTTTATTATTAAGATGTCGGTTTAGGTTATCGTTGGTTTATGGCGGATAATACTGACAAGCCTGGGCACGGAGTGTCTCCCTGAGATCATCTCTGCCAAAAAGCCTCGACTCAAAAGTCGGAATACAATCAACGAGCAATAACAACTCGGACACACAATAACACAAGTTACCAGCGGCGCACAGCTCGCGTTCAATAACTCTGGGACGGGCCTGGACACAAGCAGTTACCCTCCCTAAATATCTGTCCACGGGAACAGTCCCGGACATGGTACACAAAAATACCTTCATACATGAAAAACCTCCCTAGCGGGGCTAGCCTACAGCGTACTATAGAAAACCTGACATAACTGTACTCGTCAAAACAACGGTACACGCAACAGCGTTTAACTAACAAATGCCAATCTACAGAACATATGATCAGATACAAGAATGAACACTGGGTTCCATGAGCTATAATTGCAATGAGAGGGAAAGTGAATGCTAAAAGCATTCTGTCCTATGTTAATATCAGTCCGTCTCACTCAGAAGCATGCGCTCTCACACGGGCGCTGAGTCACAAAACCTGTTCGTGTCGCCGCAGGCTACAAGATTCCTGCGCTGAATCACACAACACACTAACTAGGCCGGCAATTTAAGCAAGATAATAACTGTACAACTGGCCTCATCATAATACCTTTACCATAGGTTATAAACCTCGAAGAATATGTGCATAAAAAGCACGCTAAAAATCTGAATACAATCATATAACTCTGTCTTTCACAACAAAGACGTTTAAAAGGTAGCAATGTCACTAATTGCTGGAGCTCTCTGCTCTCAAAGATAAAATACACTTCAGTAGTTGCTTGTATCAAATATCAAATAGACACGTGTCATCACACTTGACACTACCAAAATAATAATTGTGGCGCAAATGTCACTCTCTGCTGGATCTGCTTAATGATACGTTGGGAACTGGGTTCGATGCTAGGCAACGATGAAACGTCCCTTTTACTCATAAGGTCCACACTTGACCTGGATGGCTTCTGAGCTCATCTCAAATGAAATATAATGCAGTTACAAAACTGGTAATTACAGTCGATTACCCAAATGATACGACTACTCTAACGAAGTCAGGGGCGTAACATTGACTGGCTGAAAAAAATGCAGTTAAAGAAACATAACTATGGCATCAGATTGCCGTAACTAAAGTCTGCAAAGACTTGAAAATCACCCCAGATAGGGTTAAACAAAGTAGCCTCAAATTGACTACAGTCACGTTTAGCAATAGGCAGAAATTGGCGTCCTACGACGTCCATCAAGCTGCACCAGGGTTGACCAAAATGTCAGACCCAAGGGTGACTCACAATCACTGTAGATAAATGACATCTAATTAGACTAATTACATTCCCTACCTATGAAATGGCTGTCACTAAGTTCGGTTGGTTCACAAACTACACTAATCTAACTATACCACCAGAAACTAGAACAAGGAAGGGTTGTACAAAACTCACGATATGAAGGAGCCCACACTTAGCTCTCTGTCCAACGACAAGGGTTGAACAAAAGCACCTCTGGCTTTCAGGATTGGCATCGTCCTCATCAGAACTTCCATCTGGGCTCTCCCAAAGACCAGGGTTCGGTCTGTCCCTGTAGTTGACCTCGTGAATGGACTGGACATGCCTAGGAAAGGCATCCTCGGTTCCTTCCTTCTCTTTCGATGTTCTAGAAGTTCCATACTCAGGCTGGTCCCATCCGAGATATCTCCCTCATACCATAATGGTATTAGCCCATGGTCTCGGCCTCGAACATGGTGTTCAAAAAGTTTACCACGTGGGCGGTAGTATAAGACTTGTAGCAGTTCATTATTATCACTTGAAAATCACGGTATTCGTCGCAGATATCACAGGCTTTAAATATAACTGGTAACACAGCCTCTACACTTTGCAGATGTAAATGATAAATGGCCATGCACTGTTCTGTGGTCCCACACGTGTACAGACGCTACCTTTTCTATCACGTGGCATCCGTGAAATGGGTGTCGTTTCATTATAGATAAATTCACCGTAGCAATTACTATATAATGTACTTTTATAATCACACTTGATTAAAGTAATAATATCACATTTGCCTGTATATTTTCGCACCAGGCTCTCGGCCCTCCACAAACACGTGGATGAAAAAAATGTGGTGCTACAGAAATGTCGTAAATTTCACAATACTTGCCATATAATTCACTATACAATTTGTGTTGATCACTGCACATCAGCAACAGTGATCCGTAGTATAATTGTGCTCGATGGCACCCGATAATGATTTCCACGCTGAAAAGCGGACTGTTTGCCACGTCTAATGCGACGGATATAATTACACGCCTACACAGGGCGGATTCTCCAGGCGTAGTGCAAGGAACTGCGTTCCTCGTGGAAGCAAGTCGTCAAACTAAGTCGTTGAGCGACTACTTACATTCCTGTTTGCGTGTCTGCAATGATATTACCTTACCTTAAAGTGAAAAAAACATTCTCCAAAATGTTTCAATAATACTGAATGACGAAATGGAATATTCTGAGTCTCGTGGAAAGATAAAATTGATTAATAAGACCTCAGATAAATAATTAGCAGACTTCACCAAAGTCAAAAGTGCGATTCTCCGCTACTTCAAAGAGAATTGTATGAGCTCTCGGCTTCTCGTAGCTTTCTGGGTGTGTTCAAAGGTACTACATCCCATCATAAATGTGCTGTCGTGAAAAATATCACATGAACCTTAGCTCAGCGGGTTCAATATATAAATGTATTATGTCTAAATAGTGTACATGTGTTTAAAATAAAAAAATATTGTATGGACACTGCTTGTACATTTGTAATTACTACCCACCTCTCCCCACTCCTAATGCAAAATGAACACGTAAAACACAAATTGGAAAATCCATGTTTTCATATTGACAAAATAGAAAAAACATTAAACTGAAATTTTAAAAACTGTAAATGGGAATTTGGTAAATTGACAAATTTGTAAACAAAAAATCGGAAAATCCATGTTTCTATATCATGAAATTGAAAAACTTTAAACTGACATTTAAAAATACTGAAAATGGGAAATTGGAAAAATGACATATGTGTAAACAACAAAATGCAAAATCCATGTTTCCATATTATGAAATTGAAAAACTTAAAACTGACATTCAAAAAAACTAAAAATGGGAAATTGGAAAATTGACAAATGTGTAAACAACAAAATGAAAAAAAATACCCGGTTGGGGTAGTGATTATGTTGTACAGTAGCCTATAAGACTAGCATAAGGATAGTTGTATGTGCCCTTATATACTTTGTGTATGTGCATTAGACTTTGGGTTAGCTTAAGTTAGGTTTGGTGCGGTTAGGTATGTGACATAGTAGTTTACTCTTTTCGAAAATGTAAAATGTAAAATCTAAAATAAATAAAATCTTCAATTTAAATTGTAAAATCTTTAAAAAAAACTAAAATCTAAAATACAAAAAAAATCAAAAATGTAAAATCTAAAAAATGTAAAATAAAAAATCTAAAATGTTAAAATGTAAAATCTTTAAATGAGGTTTCTGTGGGTTAGGTTAAGTTATAACTAAATTTATTATTTGTGCTCTCTCATTTGCTCTTACTTTTTTGCTCACACTATTTGCTCCCACTTTTTTTTGCTCTCACATTTTTGCTCCCACCCTTCTTGCTCCCCCTATTTGCTCCCGGTTTTTGCTCCCACTTTCTGCTCTCACTTTTTGCTCTCACTCTTTGCTCCCACTTTGAAGTTAGGTTATGTTAGGTTAAGTTAGGTTGGGTGTGGTTAGATTAGGTGAAGTTTGGTTAGGCAGAATGGCTGAGGTATGAATCAAAACTCCAGCTCTTGTCAGTTTTGCCTCACAAGGCTGAGTGTACCCCGTTCCACTCCCGAGACCAGAAATTAAATTTCTTGGCAGAGCCAGGAATCGAACCCGGGCCTTCGCAGTAACAGCCAAGAATGCTAGCCACTACACCAAGTGGTTGAAAAAATAAAGTTGGTCAGGATTGCACATGATCAATTAATAATTACTTAATAATAATAAATATTCCATTTAGCAACTAAACGGTCGGCCTCTCCCTGTGACGTCACACACGGTCTCAGGGCGTGGCGGCCATCTTGCCCATTAGGCACTGCACCAGCTCTGACTGACGCCTCCATAAGAATAACATAGGGCTGGTTGCGCGCGGCGGCCATCTTGCCCATTAGCCCCTGCGCCAGAACCGGCCTTTTTATCCTACTAATACTTAAGATGTTTATTTAGTAAGACCTGTGGCGCTGTATATTAGTTGTATGAAAGTTCCTGGAATTAGTGACCACTCCGGCGTTGAACTAAATATTAGACACAGTGACACTCCCATACTTGACTCCGTCGAAGCAGTTAAAATATTTCAGTACAGCAGAGCAGATCAGAGCAAATTTCAGGATTACATGAATGAGTCATCTGTACGATGGGCATCGGAGGGGTGTCATATAAATATATTGTGGGAAAATTTTCTAAATATCTTAGATTGTGCTATTCAGGAATTCGAGCCGTTTAAATTACTGAAGCAAAACCCGGATCCGGAATATTACACGAGGGAAATCAGGGGACTCTAAAGGAAATTAAGGAAAGCTTATAACAAACAACACGATAGTTACGAGAATATGCTAAAGTTTAAATTATTATCGAAAGAGCTAGTCCTCAAAAAGAAGGCCGCTCACGAATAACTACATGCAAAACTTAATTGGAGGACGGGTTATGGGTGGAAAAAAAAGTATAGTTATGTTAAAAGGCGGAAGGGAAATTCCAATGATTTGTCTATGATAATGTCCGGGGATGATGAATTAATTACTGAGAAACAGGCCATTGCTAATGAATTAAATATATGGTATGGTAGTGTGTTTAATGAATTTAATGGCTGTGTGTTGGACCTTACCTATGATTCTGATAGCCCACCTTTCCGAATAATCCAATCGTTGATTCTAGCAAGAATTAAAAAGCTACGTAGAAATATATCGAAAGGCCCAGACAATATTTGTGGAGATGTGCTAAAGCTGGGAGGTACAGCCATTGGGCGATACTTGGGGGGTGCTGTTTAATGTATCAATGTAACACTCAAATACCCGAAGACTGGAAAAGGGCCACAATAGTAGGGAAGAGATTTGTAATGGGAAACTATAGGTCTGTTAGCCTCACATCCATCATATATAAACTGACGGAACACCTTATTTCTGATTACTTAAGGGAACAGTGAGGAAAGTTATCATGGCTTAATGGGAGGCAGCACGGATTTAGACAAGGGTACTCTTGAGAGCCAAATGCTATCACTCTTTCAGGATATTAATGACTCGCTTGACAGAGGGGTGCAAGTTGACGCTGTAATTACAGATTCTGCGAAGGCATTTGATGTCGTCCCACATGACATACTATTCCGTAAATTGGCGGCAACGAGGATTGATAAAAGAGTAATTTTATGGATTCAAGAGTTCTTGACTAGTCACTCGCAAAAGGTTAAAATAGGTAATGTATTCTCGGAGGACATTTTGATAACGTTCAGTGTCCCTCAGGGTAGTGTGATTGGGCCCCTGTTATTTCTGGCACTTATTAACGACCTACCAAATGGGATTCGAAGTGACTGACGATTGTGTAACATACCGAAAAATGTAAACATCACAAGACAACGCTCAGTTACAAACAGACCTCAACCTGGTTCATAAATGGGCGGTTGATAACAAAATTAAGATAAATACGAGTAAATGTAGTCTCATGAGAATAGGGAGAGGGCGAAAGCATGATTTTCAATATAATATCGGCTCGGAAATACTTGTAGAAGAAGACTCGTGCAAATACTTGGGCATCCATGTAAGGAATGATATGAAATGGAGTACTCATGTGGGTTGTGTCGTCACCAAAGCGTACAAATCACTTCATTTTGTAATGCGGGTATTAAAGGCAATACCTCTACCGCGAAAGAATTAGGATATTTGACCCTGGTGAGGCCAATCTTGGAATACGGCTCAGCGGTTTCGGACCCATATCAGGTAGGGCTCATCAATGAGCTGGAGATGGTACAAAGGAAGGCTGCTAGGTTTGTGCTCAACGATTTTAATCCTAAAAGTATTGTAACTCAAATTATAGAAATAGTTGGGTGGGAATCTCTGGAAGATAGAAGGACGAAATCCGGACTATATGCTATGTTTAACACTTACACTAATCGGCCAGCATCGGGAGAACTAAGCAAACGTCTGGGAAACCCCACCTACCTGAGCAGGGCAGATAATCCACATAAAGTCAAGGTCCGACCAAAATTATGAGAAATATTCTTTCATTAACCGTGGTATAGATAATTGGAATTTATTACCTGCCTCAGTCTTAGAGCCTTTCCCCAAACATATTGATGTGTTTAAGAGAATATTGAAATTTTGTGTAAATACTACGATGTAATTACTATAGTTCCTAAATTGTGAATTGTGTATATTGTGTTTGATATTATTGTTGGTGATTTTCTGTATTTTTGTATTTGTACAATTTGCTACCGGGGAATTACCCCCATTTGCAAATATTATATATAATAATACTAATAATAATTGTAAGGTTTTCAAACGAGTATTGACGGATAATTGTTGACTCCTTTAATACCTGTTCTATTTTTTTAGCATTCCTCTTCATTTGTCCATTGCCCTCCATCCACTGCTTACTGTCATTATATCCTGGAGAGCTATTGACTTTAATGTGAAATCATAAGAAGTTATTATTGAGGGCCAATATGACTGCTCGCAGAGACGTTTACTGAGTACTCAATCCAGTGGTTGTCCTTTATAAAAAACATTGCAAATTAAATATTTTAGCAGGACAATGTCCACGTTCACACGGTACACATCTCCAGGGAAGCTCTCTACGTCATAACCTTAACTGGCCCATCACATCCCCGACCTCAGCCCAATTGAGCATGTGTGAAACATGATGGGTTAACAACTGACCAACTTGCCTCATGGTGGGCACAACCTGTTACTGATTACCTACATTTGAGGTAAGAGGGACATGCAAGTGTTATCGTATCACAGCCAAACACTCGCCCTGCATCACTCCTCCATGGTGTTGCAATTTCCATTTTCATGAGTGTACAATTGTATATTACATTTTATTTTGTTCTGTATAAGCTTTGAGTTCATCCCATTTATTTTTGACTCTGAGAGTTGCACATTTTTTCCGTATTGACTGAATTATATTTAGAACAAAGCTCCAAATGGTTCCGCCTCGTCAATACTGTTTATTAAAATGTCGTGATACAATCACCTGCCGTTTAACACATGGTACATGTTTCGACGTCTGACACTTATTGACGTCTTCATCAGCCTAACTATTTGGGCAGCACTTAAAACATTCCCTTTATATACTGGGTGTAGTTAAAAATTGTACATAAAAACACACATAGATCACTGTAACACATGTGAAATGTCAGCCCTGTGCACAAAATTTTGGTAAGCCCTGTAAATGTTCTGACAGGTTTTGTTACTTCATCAGACCATCCATGTGTGGAAACGGTTCTCAAGTTTATTGAGAGTAGCGGCTAGCACTTTTGGCTGTCGCCCCGGAAGTCCAAGTTTGATTCCCGGCTAAGCCAAGAAATTTGATTCTGGCCTGAGAGCTGAAACGAGATACACTCAGCCTCGTGAGTAAAACTGAGAAGAGAGGGTTCAATTCCCACCTCAGCCATCCTAGAAAAGGTTTTCCGTGGATTCTCACTTTTAATTCCAGACAAATGCCGGGATGGTTCCTAACTGAAGACGACGGCCGATTCCATTTCAATCCTTGCTTCAATAACAAATATACGCACATCAATATAACGATCACAATAACATGGCTTATCAGAGAAAATTACACAAACACACACCCAAGTACACGGGGCTAATTGACCACGATGTCCAAGCCTCTCAAATGAAGTAACAATTTCTTCGTTGCAGGACCTCAATGTCTCGCAGTTCTTCGAAATAGTGTTCAATCTTGCAGTTAAAAAGAAAATATTTGAGGCTCTTGCCAGTCATATGTTGAACTCAAATTGTCTGCATTATGGTCAGATACACAATCCTATAAAGTCAGAATGGGCTGTTCAAATGGCGCGCTTACTTCCAGAACTTCAGAAATTGTTGTTGACTATGGAGCCACCTGTTCGACATTGGCTGAAATAAATGTAATCTATCTTGACGATAACGTTAATTGGAATTAGTTGTTTGACGTTTGAACAATGTTTGAAATAAAGTACAGCGATAGGAGGGTGATCTACAATCTATACTGAAACCCGAAGGAAGTTATTCGAGCCGAAGCTGATATTCATAAAGGTGTAAGACGAGGCTGCAACTTATCACCCATACTTTTCAATCTGTACATTGAACAAGCAATGAAGGAAATTAGAGACAAATTTAAAGTGGGAGTAAAGATCCAAGGAGAATTAATTTCAACTCTAGGATTATTTTAAGACATTCTCATCTTAGCTGATCCACTAGAGGATTTGAATGAGTTTTTAACTGGTATGGACTCCATCTTGAGGAAAGAATTCAAGATGAAAATCAATAAATGTAAAACAAAAATAATGGGATCCAGCCGAAAGAAATGATAAAGCCCTATTGACATCAAATTGGCAGATGAAAAGCTAAAGAAAGTAGGAGACTTCTGCTACTTAGGAAGCAAAGTATCCAGTGATGGATGAAGCAAAGAAGATATAAAAATTTGGATGGCTCAGACAAGGAAAGCATTTCTACCAAAAAGTGACCTGTTGACATCAAATATAGATTTAGGTATTAGAAAGTAATTTTTGTAAATTTTGCTGGAGCGGCTAGCTGTTGAACCATGTGTTATTTCCTCGTACAAATACAAACCGATATAAAATAAGTGAATTAATTTACGTTTTTCACAGTCATACAGCATAACTTTTTGATGTATAACGATTTCAACGCAACCAAGAACTACATTTTCCAACCACCCCTAGCCGAGAAAAGGTTACCTTACAACAATGATAACTTTGTTTCTTGGACACACAAAATTGTGAAATTAATAAACCAGTTATACAACATTCCACTGTATATTGTGTTAAAATTTGGATTCGATCTGATGACGGGCTTTTGAGATAATTCTTAAATGTGCCGCATGGTTGAAACACGCTTAAAAACGTGCACCTTTTGTGTTCCAACTGCGATAAAAAAATATTAAAATATAAATTAAAAAATCCAAACCTACATGAAATAACGTAAAATAGATTTTTGGTATTGGATTTTATGTAGGTCTATTGGTTACTTAACAAACAACATTCAAACTCGAGTACACATAATACTTTGGTCGACAGTAGGCTCTCTGCTGACGCATTCAGATATCGACCTTCCACTTCGCGGTTGCGCAATTGCCTTCTCTACCCACAGAAACTTCAGCCTGTTTCAAAGGAGACTCACTGGCTGCTCAGTCCTGCGCTGAGAAGCTGGCGTCAATCCCACCGTGGCTACAGAGAATAATACCGAAAACTAGAGATTTAATTTGCGTATGCCAATGAAAAATAGGATGTGCATATTCCTTGTGAATGAAATGGGTATTCTAAGGCTCAAAGATTCCCCTCCAGCTTCGTCACTGCCGTTTACATGATGCAATTCGCCGTAAGCGACCTCGGCTTTGGCGTACAAAGAATTGGCTGTTGCTACACGACAACGCCCCTGCACATCGCTCTGTCCTTGTCCAAGGGGAACTTTCAAGGCAACAGGGGACAGTTTTTCCCTAGCCTCCGTACTCACCTGATCTCGCACCATGCGATTTTATTCTCTTTCCTCGCCTGAAAGCACTCCTACGTGGGCGCAGATTTCGGTCCTCCTAAGAGGTCATGACAGTCACAAGAGAAGCCATACGGGACCTTCCTGCCAACTGCTTTCAGCGGTGCTTCCAGCAGATATACCAACGTTAGCAAAAGTGCATAACGGCCAACGGCGACTATTTTGAGAGTGGATATGGTTCTGTGTAGGTGTACGCCGGGTAATGCGACAGCGTGTGCAACATACGAAGTCGTGTGGTGGCCTATCCTCCAGGCGTCAAGTATCAGAACTTAATGACTGTACCATGTATTAACATCTTATTGGTTCAGCTAATATTGGCTAACACTCGCTGGCATAAAAAAGCAAAACACAAACCTTTTACAGAATTTTTCAACATAAACCATACTATTTGGAAATATTACCGGTATGGCATCACAGTAATTCATCATTCTAACACCTTCTGGAGCATCTTGGATAATGCTATTTGGTTTACGTCTCTCTTAACTACTGCAGCTTTTAGAGACAACGGAATTTTACCCCAAAGTGGATCTTTAACATGCCAGTAAATCTACTGACACGGCTCCCTCACATTTGCGCACCCTCGAATGCCAGCTAACTGCGCCAGGATTCGATCCTGCAACCTTGGGCACAGCAAGCGAGAACGTTACCACTGAGCCACGCAGCCAGCCAGAACATCTTTGAGCAGTACTTCAGACCCACTATTGTTTTGACTCCATCAAACATTGAAAAAAATAGTAATTGGTAAATTGCACAATATACGTCACACTAATTTGAAGCTCATTATTGTATGGTTGTCCACACGTCCTCTTAAGGTACGAGGTCCCATTCTTCCTACAGTGCAAACCACAGATATTCATCAGGGAAGCATCTTTTGGCAAGTGTCTCAAGCATGTCCCACAAATGTTCTATTAGGTTAAGGTTAGGATGACATGCAGGCCACACCATAGGCTTAAACCCGACAATATCCAAGTAATCACTCACACAGAAAGCAGCATGAAATTGAGCATTGTCCTGCATTAGGATGAAGTTCTCCCTGATGGGAGGTGAAGAGGCACCACAGAATCTGCCAGAATCTCATCAATATATCGGTGGGCTGAGAGAGATTCATTTTCAATGAATACATACTCCTACACATTTCAGTGTTGATCCCGCCCCATACCATCACCGAGCCTCTGTTGAACGGTGTCCTTGCAGAGAAACTGCAGGGTGAATAACTCTCTGCAGACCTTCTCCACAATCCCTCCCTTTCACCCAAAAAAATGATTAAAACTGTAAAAAGTACTGTGATCCACTGCTCCCTAGTCCAGTTTTCATGAGCACAGGCGAGCCATAACCAAGAGACACAGTGCTCCCTTTCAATTGTAGGTCCTGTAGAAGGCCTTCCCAATTGTATATTTCCTAGATGCTGTCCTTTCACTGATGTTCATATGCCCTCCCTGCAAGCCGTTGTGTGCCAATTGCAAAGAACTTCCATTCAGTGGCGATTCTCCCACGACCAGAGCCGGGTTTCGTGGTGTAGATACTGTCCTCTCAGAATCTAGACAGTTCTCTGATGTCAACAATCAAAGAGTGACCCAGAACATGGGTTAAAACTTGCTGAATATTTGAAAATTAACAAAGATTATATTGTTATTGTCATAATGTTTGCTGCATACAACGTTTAAAGTTAAGTTTAAATTTACGTGAAATACTTACCGTTTTGTGATTATTGCTAGTGAATGTATATAAATTTGTGATTAATGTTAATCAAAGTTTTGCCTGCCACACTCTAGTTAAGATAGTAGCAGAAGGTTTGTGCAAATTTGCATTCATAAAATACGGACGGTATGCGGTGAGGCTTCAACGTCACGGTACAGTACGAGTGGTGGGGAGCCAGCACTTCCTGAGCCGAGCTAAAACTGTCCCTGTTCCCCCACCACTGAAGCATGGCTGGAAATCTGTCTGTCCCGTGCGGTCACCTTGACCTTGAAGCCTCAACACATACCGTCCATACTCTACTCTCACCTCAACAAGTCACATAACTTGCCACATGCATTAGCAGTTGAAGAAAGAGGGGGGTTTTTCTTCAGTTCTTGAGCTGATAATCGGTGTAGGGAAATTTCACAGGAAGGATCATATTCATATTACAGTATCTGGTTTGAAAACTACTGCTTATCGGTACGTAAATTAAAATACAAGTAGTTGCAAAGAGATTGACTGCTGTAATGATAATATCCCATTCCCACAAAATTTCAAGACTTTTCCATGCTCGCAGAAATTACTTTGCATTTTCCAGTAAGTGCTCACCATGTAGGCTGCATACAACCAGCTATAAAAAAAACAAGGATCTATCACCTTCATTATTTTTTGCAGAATAAAGGCAAATTTTCCAATTTGTGATTAAAAAATCCCTGAATGTTAATAAAAACATCCAGTATAATTTCAATACTGGTAGTTGTCCTGAATATTTAAAATGCTTTCGTATATTGAAACACCAATCTATATAACTTGAAGAGTTATTTTGGGAGTGATGGGGGAACTCGCTACTTCCCTTCCCTTAAATGACACCACTCAAATGATATGCTAAAAACTCTAATTCTTGGTCTTAGGGAAGGAAAATTAGCATTATCATGTTAATATCTACCACACATCCAAATTATGCTAACAACTTCCATATGGGTGTGTAGCTATCATCAAAATAAGAAAAATTTACAATACAGAAGCGAGGTTTAATTGTTCATCTCTACTAGATACAAGGCTGTCTTCACACATTTGCAAAAGTGACAACTCACTTGATTGGCACTGTCTGATTGGCCAAGCTGTATGTGCAAATGAAGTGCAACTGTACAATGCTCCGTTCGATGTGAGACTAAATGAGATGAGTCTATTTCCCTGTTGCTTCCTGAAACTGATGGACCATAATAACCTAGCACAATAACTAACAACACCCTACAGAGTGATTTATACAATATTTATGAATCTTGATACCTGCACACCCATAAGGAATTAAGCTATTTTATAAATTTACATATCAAGGCAACCTAGGAATCATAAAACTCATAAACTCCTAAGGGAGAAATAAATCAACCAATAAATACTTTTGTTTCACATCTGAGGGGTTTAGGTTAAATTAATGCCAACATATAGCCTACATATTACTTATTTATTCAAAGACGTTACATCCAGCTGGAACATGCGGCTTCCAGTTTAACAGTTTAACATAACTTTGTGATCACATGCCATGGGCCATGAGACCTACTTCTTTTCAAGTGGATGCATGTGTGATTTTCGAACTGAAATGCCATGTCCTGTGGTTCGGATTCCACGTAAAAAGGAGGTCCCGTGGCTCATAATCACAAGCTTCACGGTCACGTAAAACTACAATCTTCCTTTTTCCTTTTACGTGGAATGCAAACCACTGGACGTGATTTTTCACATTGAATATCTCACGTGCATTAACGGGTAATCTAATCAAGCCAGCCATGGTAAGAGACCAACGGCTCAACCATTGTGTCATCTTGCCCCTGACACTGTCATATACTGACAAAACTAGATCAGTTTTGATGGCCACCATCTGAACTTAAAACCAACAACTGCACTTTATATTTCAAAAAACATTCAATATTCACAGATATTTCAATAGCACAGTAGATTAATCTGCCATTCACATTTTCACCGGTGATGGCATGAATTCCATTCCTGTGCACTGCTTTGCCAACCCCACTCCAGCAAGGAAGAAGGCGAACGATTTCACAACTGTCCTGAAAGAGGAAATCAAATCAATATACTTTATTGCAAGAGGAGTGGCAAATATATGCATATAAATACACAAAACAGTAAAATCATATTGCAAACTACTATATTAAAATAACACACACAAACTCAATAATATACATCAATACAATCACAAGAGTAGCCCTGTGATAATTACTTTTGTAAAACTGGAGGAGAGCAAATCCTATGGAAAAAAAATCCCCAACTACTGAAATTAGCTTAAATACCTTCTTTAATGATGAAAAAAAAAATATCTGGAAATGATGTAGTAATGGATGTTTACTCCTCCACTGTCTATAAACCACCCTCCATACCCTGTTTAGATCATGACTTATACACTAAAATTGCAGCTTAGTCTGCAATCATACACCTGATTTATGGACAAGAACAGTGTTGCCAACCCCATGCATACGGTACAACTGTATATCCGGTATTGTAAAACAAAAAGAGCACCAAGTTCCATTCTAAGATTGACATGGATTATGCTAATTCTGAGATAACTATTTTTAATTTCAACCCTCTGGTTTTTGTCACACACAGTGGGCACACATCAATCATCTTTATCCAGGCCAAAAGATTTTCATCCAGACCAATGTTTTTTGTCTAGACCAATAATTGCTAGGTAGTGTGGCCCTGGGCCACGTTACCTAATATGTACACCCGTTTCTTTTTAAGCACAGTGGGGGGGGGCATTAACGCATCAAGATTCTTTAACCAGGCTAATGGTTTTGCCAATTAATGCTTTTTCACATAATCACAATATTGTACAATGTACATGTGTAGTGTGGTGTATTTCGTATCCGACATGTTGGCATAGTGATATGGCATCAATGTGAGCGCCTGAGTAACAGTTGAACAGATCACATGCGCCTCGGAAACATGGCTGCCGTCGTTGAATCAGCAAGAAATGAAAACATTTATTTATGTAATATAACAAATATTTCCGGAGCACCAGTGATAATTGACAGTAATTTAAATTCCTAATGACTCCCGGAAGGTATGAAAATCATATATTATCAGTTATAAGCCAGGTAAAGTTTTCAATATCCTACATGAATACTTGAGCATGAGGAGTTCAACATTTTGTTTCACTGAAGGAAACAGGAAATTTACTAAACCAATTGAGTGCAAATCAGTTCAAATTTCCAAGGGACATGAAAAATTTAAAAAAATTGAAATTGTCTGGCTACCTCAATCACGTTGGAGAGTGTTTGCCCTTAGTGTATGATTGGGATCATCGGTTAGTATGGTAGCCTACGCCTCAACAAAAGTAAACGATGGCTAATACATAGTGAGAAGGCAACTGCAAGGCTCACGAGAACCATGAGCAGCGGCAGTGGCGTAACAAGGATTTGCTTCTGGAGGGGGGGTGGGGGTGAGCTGAGTCAAATCTGAAGTTATGAAGTGTGTTTGGTACAAATGAAACAACGATCACTCCTTCATAACTTTTCTGAAGTGCAAAAATTAGCCAAAATACCTGTAGTAATGGTCTGAGAAAAATGGAGATGATGTAGTAATAGATGTTTAGGCCTACTCCTCTGCAGTCTATAACCCACCCACCATCCCAAATGTGGCCATGACTTATATAGATGAAGAGATTCCAGCTGTGTCCACCATTAGGCGCGTGAATAATCGACAAAAACAGTAATCAACGCCAACCCCGCCCTTACGGTACTAAATGTTTTTTTTTATGGCAACGGTGCCCCGCTAGCTTCGCGCGACCATGGCCGCACCGCGATCCGACCATTCTAACATTTGTTTTGTCCAATCTTATGATTTCTGATAATTGTTAGAGCCTAACACGTCCAATCCAATGGTTTTTGACAATGATTACAGCCTAACATGTCCAGATCAATGGTTTTTGGTCAACCATGCCCCGCTAGCACGTTACATGTGTCGTGTGGTGTATTTTGTATCAGACATGTTGGCAACTAGTCACATAAATGTGTGTGCCTAGTGAGTGCTTTCGCGGCAGTTTAAAACACTAAATACACTATCCAACATGGCTGCCCTTGTGAATTCTCTACTTAGTATAAAACAAAGTCCCCGATTCTTGGATGTTACGGGTAAACTCGAGAACCACTGGATGGATTTTGATGTAGTTTTCACCATTCTGTAAAGGATATCTCGAGGATGATTTCTGTGGAAAATAATTTATTTATGATCAAAGGAAGCCGAGCAGTAACGATTTCAGTGGAAAAGTTTTTAAAAAAATTGGCGTCCGAGCGCTTTGTAAGCTTACGCTGGGCAAACCGTTAAAAATATCTAAATACTATGGGTGTAAGAATTGTTCAGCATGAAAAGTTCTACAAAAAAGTCTGGGAGAGCATATGTCTATCTTCAATACATCGCCCACTATAAGTGTTTTTAAGTTTTAATTTCTTCCAACCATGTCCATTCAACTAATGAGGCGACAGTTTACGAGCTAGCTAAGGGCGAGTCTTATCATCCCTGTTACAGCCTAGCTAGCGGGCGAACCTATTGCCCCAGATACAGCCAGCAGCAAACCGTTGAGTCGTGTTGAGTTAAGACGTCTGAGATGGGTGGTTGTGTTTGGAGTTTCCCTGCAAGTGCAACTCTGGTTTTCTTCATTTCGCCTGTGAAACACAGTCAAGTTAAGATTGGACGGAAGGGGGATTTGAGTTTCATTCACCTCGCCATTCCCTGGAAGTGCAACTCTCATTTTGCCTGTGAACTTTTCGTTCCGCAAAATTCTCAGTCATTTTAAGATTGGACGGAAGGGGGATTATATTATATTAAATTATACTAATTGGCGTATAATCTCTACTTAGTATAAAACAAAGTCCCCGATTCTTGAATGTCATGGGTAATCTCGAGAACGACTGAATGGATTTTGATGTGGTTTTCACCATTCTGTAAAAGATATCTCTAGAAAGGTTTCTGTAGAAAATAATTTATTTATGACCAAAGGACGTCCAGCACTAACGATTTCAGTGAAAAGGTCGGAAAAAAAACTGGCATCCGTGCGCTTTTTAAGCTTATGCTGGGCAAACCGTTAAAAATATCTATATACTACGAGTGTAAGAATTGTTCAGCATGAAAAGTTCTAAAAAAAAAGCCCGGGAGATCATATCTCTATCTTCAATACATCGCCTACCATAAGTGTTTATACGTTTTCATTTCTTCCAACAATATCCATTCAGTTACTGAGGCGACGGTTTACGAGCTAGCTACGGGCGAGTCTATCACCCCAGTTACAGCATAGCTAGTGGACGAGCTTATTGTCCCAGATACAGCCAGCAGCAAACTGTAGAGTTGTGTTGAGTTAAAAACTTTAGAGAAGTGTGGTTGTGTTTGGAGTTTCCCAGGAAGTGCAACTCTACTTTTCTTCATTTCGCCTGTGAACTTTTCGTTCCGCAAAATCACAGTCAAGTGAAGAATGGACGGAAGGGGGATTTATTTTCCATGCACCTCGCCATTCTTAAATTACGTCTGACAAGAATTTGTTGCACATACATCTCCATGACAATATAATTAATAGTCCAGTCAGTGATTTTAACCCATCATGCCGAGACGTAAAACGGATATTGGTCGTTGTTCATTGACAATGGAAAAAAGCGCTTATCACGTAATGCATTCATACCTGTTCCCGGGCGAAGCTAGTGAGCAATAAATAAAAACATCTATTTACATGATTTAGCACATATATCTGGTGCAGTCGGTGCAGAAGTGACCACAGATAGTAATTACAATTCATAATGTCCCCCAGGAAGATTACAAAATTTATGAAAATCACATATCAAAATGAAAGCGAAAAAAGTGACCGTTGATTCATAATTAATGAAGAATGATACCGTCACTTCTGGAGTTTAAGTGGTACAGAATTTATCTTTTTTCGAAATAAACTTTTCACACTAGTACACAGCTTTTGAGCAACATCAACGAGATTCAAGTGCAAAAATGAACAACGTAAATTGTCATACACACTAGTACACAGCTTTTGTGCAACTTTTATTAACGAGATTGATAGGATGAGTCCTTCAAAATGCAAAAATTGAACAAAGCAACAATTGTCCACGATTCTAATCGTCAATAGCAGCTTCAGGGAAACTCGAATTATTTTGCCATTTTAGGACAACAAAGGCAACAAGACGCAAACACATTCATTATACATTCACAACAGCGCATTACACATTCACGTTAACTAATAGTATATTCGTGATCAGCACCCTCGATTTACCCATAATTGATCAAAAAAATCCTATTTCGAAAAGAAAAAAATCCATACCACCTAAACTCTAAAAGTGCCATGATACTCTCTCATGGTACATTGGTATTGCTCATGGTTCTCAAGAGCCTTGCAGTGGCCTTCTCAGCATGTAATTATGGTCCGTATTGACATATTTAGTTAAGGTTTAGATTATTTAAACGTTTCCATCTAGACAATACTTAACTTTTATTTAGTGTTTTTATACACTTGTTCAGATGCTTTGGGGCAATGGGAAACTAGAGAAAAGTGTTTGCCCCTTCATCACGTCAGTCGCTCACCAATACGCCGCACAACAGAACCTCGACACAAACACCCATTTCAACTTTCGTCAACATTTCTGCCATAATGGTATCTGAAGGCATCCTACAGGGTCATTAAGTGTGTGCGCGCCAGCCAACACGGCAAGCTAAGCCGGCTGTGAATAGCACAGATCGCGGCCGCCCAGTTCAGCCGGCGGTCGACGCACCCTTTTACCAAACATGTTCAATAATGTGTACTTAACAGTGCTTATAGGCTATGCTGAAAATGTCCTCCCTCTCTTGTAACACACACCTGACATATTCTGATGAAAGAATGCCTGTCAACTATCTTTATTATTTACGGAGCCTGTTTCCTTGAATCGTTTAGCGAGCCTCCTAATTGTACTGACATTAGGCACAGATCTTCCTGGAAACTTTATTCAAAATTTTAGTCTAGTTTCAGAACAAGATTTTCTGCTTTTCATATACGAATTATGGATATACACACGTTCATGCAATGTGAATTGGTTTCTAGGCATGACCATTAATCACAATACTCACTAAACGTGCAATACTAACGTCTAAGCTTTGCAAATACACGCCCACATGAATGACAAAACACTTGTGAACTAACGATATGAGTCAGCGGAGCGCGCCAACCGCCGGTTAAACCGGGGACGCACAGCCGCGATCTGCGCTAGTCACAGCCGGCTTAGCTTGGCATGTTTACTGGCGCGCACACACATAATGACCCTGTACTTTAAAAGGTTCCCTTTTTCCTCTACGTAAAACAAAACAATTTCATGATCGATCCGAGACAATTCAGCAAAGACAACGCACTTTTCCGAAAATATAATTTCAATTAAGATAAGGTTATTACTTCTTAAAACCTTTCTAGACCCACATCAAGTCTTCAACATAAACACGGAAAAACCTACATACAAGAATTTTTGAGTGCTGCGTGATCATAATCAAAAGGACAAGCAACCAGATATGCTGATAAGTCGACAGGTCAACGTTTGTTTTCCCTCAAAACGTGAACAAGTGAAACGGACCTAAAGGAAATTTCCTCCTAATGTTTTTTAACCCTCCCCGTGCCACGCGCCGATCAGATCGGCTCTCGCTGGTCGCGCCAAAAGTGCCAAAGCCGATTCAATCGGCGCGCTGTTTATCTTATATTTATAGATTTCTGTAGGCATATGTCCATGATTATTTCATACTGTTGGAAAGGTGAGGTTTCAAGCTTGCCTGTGCGGCGTTTACTTTTTTCCTTCGAAGTCCGTTACGCGATAGGTTTGAGTTTGTATTCATGCCCTCCGTTTGCGCTCCCCCAATCAAGAGCATTCCCGCCAAAATTGCGGTGCAATTGCTTACTTCTAGTTGAAGTTTTCTGCCTACAGATGAATCTAAGAACTTTCTAGTTGTTGTTTTTTTCGAATATGACTCTTAGGTGTCCTTAATTTAGGCTCAAAACTGATTTTTTACAAAAACAATTGAATAATTATGAGAATAACCTCAATTAAAAATGATTAAATGCCGTATTTACTTTTATGAACATAATGTATGAAAGAATGAGGTATTGGTTATAATGCAAAGCAGAAATAATGATTCTATCATTGGAAATGTGGTATTTATGATTTTTTTTTCTAATAGTCTGCTTGACAATTGAAAATGGCTTGGCATTCTTGGCAAGTATTTCAGGAAATGGCTTGGCACTAAGAGGGTTAATGTATGTTTAAATTTTTAGACTATATTTTACCTTATTTGTTGTTGGAATGCTTTTCAAGTGTTTTTAATAATTCTAAGTATTTTAAGTGTTCTATTTTGAAATAACCAACAATGTTCACCACATTTCATTCTCATATCATCCATCATTTTATTAATTTCAATGTTAAATGACTGGCTGTACGAAAAGACAAAAGCTGATGAAGGGGCAAAACTTTTCTCTAGTTTCCCAATGCCCCGAAACATGTACTGAACAGTGTAAATAAACGCTAAATAAAGCCAAGTATTCACTAGGCGGAAACGTTTAATTCTTCCTCTTCTCGTTGTGGTTTAGGCATAGACGAGCTCGTTAATCACTAACATTGTAGACCAAACAATGTGGGGAGCATTCATATAACGAATAACATATACTAATTACAGAAGGGAAATTACACAACAAAAACAACAGGGAACATTGAGGATCAAATCTTCACACTGAAGGGACGCATCTTAGCGACTTACTACGTAGATAAGAAAACAAGACCGCGTCAAACATAAGTGTGTTAGAATATTAAAAAGTCAATTGACACTCATGAAAATATCGTAATAAGGAGGAGAGGACCAAGAATGTAGGAGAATTAAGGAGAACAGATATATTTAATGGACTATGAAAACCTAAAGTACGTAATAATTGTAGGAGAATACGTTGTTGATTTTCATAAGGTGAACATTGAAACAAGAGATGGTTAATTGCACCAACTTCCGTTCGACAAAAACAAAGATCTGAAGGACGGAGATTATAACGTAACCGAATGATTGTGATAATGTGACATTGCGTGTATGTACCGTTAAAAAACCATGGGAGGCGGGGAATCGTAGGTTGAAGGGTATAATAAAACTTAGCTTTCTCTTGGGTATACCCGTGCCATCTCGTTAACCAAGCCTCATGAAGTTGTGATTTAATGATGGGTATAAAATCTGTGAAAGGAGTAGTGACATTCGTCAATGGACCAAGAGAAGACCTATCGCAGCATCCTTAGCGGCCTTATAGACACATTCATTACCAGAGATATGAGAATGACCAGGGCCCCATTTCATAAAACTCGAGAAGTCGACATATGTCGGATGACATAAACTGTCTGACAATTCGATAGTTCGACAAGTTTCCGTTTCTCAAAGCATGACAATTCGACAAATATGTTGCGACAATTTTGTAAATTGTCGTGGCATATTGTCAGAAATCTGCTTCATAAAGTTGTAATGCCGACAGGTAGAAATCTGAAACATGTCACATATGTCACCAGTTTTTCTTTATGAACTAATGAATATGTCCGACGCTGTTGTACAATTGTCAAATTGTCATCGAAAACTCGACAGGCGCCTCGTTACATGTCGATTATTACCATAACCTATCTTTTCGTATCTCGGTGCGTTTGGAAGTTTCCCGTTACATTAATTGCCTACAGTGTTGTTAGAATCGTTAGAATGGAGCGATTATAAAGCGGGAGTAGTAGAGAGTAATTAAGATCTGTGACGTACGTAGGATTTCTTTCTGGGGGGGTTTCATTCATACAGTAGGCCTAAGGTAGTAGTACATTATTAAAATTATATTTCGATTATTATTCATAAATTTGACAGTAAACCGTGCTGCAATATTACAGAACATCAAATTAAAACCTACTGTTATTTGGTGGAAAACGACTTACACTCTATCTTGTCAGACCCTCGGCGATTGATCAACACAGACGTTATGTTATGCCATGGTCTGCCTCACTTTTTATGTGACTACGCCTCCCAACACCCGTAGAAAAAAAAAAAAGATCACGGCATAACAGCCCAGAAAAAGACCATTCCCTATTGAACACCGGTCGGGGAAGCCTACATCAATACACCTTCTTGTGGTTATATTGTTCGAATTTCAATTATTATTATTGTAATTCTAAGCCTCCGTGGCTTAAACGGCAGTACGCCAGCCTCTCACTGCTGGGTCCGTAGTTCAAATCCCGGTCACTCCATGTGAGATCTGTGCTGGACAAAACGGTGGCAGGCAGGTTTTTCTCCGGGTACTCCGGTTTTCCCTGTCAAAATTTCATTCCAGCAACACTCTCCACTATCATTTCCATTTGTCATGCATTTAATCATTGCCCCAGAGGAGTGCATCAGGCCTCGGCAGCCAGCACAGTTTATATCCTTGCCGCTAGATGGGGGGCTTCATTCATTCCATTCCTGACCCGGTCGGAGACTGGAAGCAGGCTATGGATTTTTATTTCATTATTGTATTTCTAATGCACTTTAAGTTAATACAAAAATAACCTATAATACATGTGCTTAGAGCAGAATTACGATATTTTCTTGCCCGTATGTCTTCTACCCACCATTCCCACTTCCCGATTCAGTCTTTTTTTTATATAAAAAAACATAATTACTGGTACTGTATTATTCGTAAGTGTTAGCCTCCAAGTCGATGAAACGGTGTCTAACGCAACAATTGACAGAAATGCATTATAAACAGCAGACAAAGAAAACTAACAATGTGACGGCAATTAGTGCAAACGGGTGACGAAAATAGGAAAAATCCAAAGACATTGTGCCGAGGACTGGGGCAAAAACACATTTTTTTTAAATACGTAATTTTTCCTAAAACGTACATTTTCGATATTGAGAGTTTCCTAGTGTTTGAGTAGAGTTTGAGGTTAGGTACAGTGCTTTTGTTGATTACATTTACCAAAATCTATAAGGTGTTTATATTTTCTTGACTAAATCTGTCTTAACATGATAATCACATTTATGCAGTCAAGTTTGTAAATACAGTATATAGTAATCTTGCACAGTTTGTGCGTGTTTCTTCAAATAAATGTTTTAATAAATAGTAAATCCTTTATTATGATTATCTCGCGTTGAACAGTTCATGTGAATCGATAGTTATTGTACATTATCGATTCTCGGAACTATCGAAGTGTACATAACCTCGACAGGTGGATTTGACAATTTGTCAAGGTTATGAAAAGGGCTCTGTGACGGGCATAAATTTTACAATATTTCTCCTGTCACACAATGACATATTGTCAGATAGAAGTGTCGCGACATGTTGACAATTATGTCAAATTGTCACACTTGTCGGACCTGTCGAGTTTTATGAAATAGAGCCCAAGGATCCAGGAATAGACGACCTGATAACCCATTTGAGATAAATCATACGTTAAACTTACAATGTTTAAAATAAACCAATTATCTGAGTGAGAAATGTTACGTAACGCCGGTAATACACTTTGTGAATCAGCGAGAATGAGAAACCGAGTAATACCATACCGTTTTATAAGTACGAGAGCTTGATGGATAACAAAAGCTTCATCAGAAAAAATTGACAAGGTATTTGGCAACTTAAAGGAGGATAAATCATTCATGGAGGGGATATAAAAGGCCGTATCTACACCAGACGAGGAAGATACCGTAACTTAGACCCTCGAGTGTAAATAGTTATCAAGTGCTGATGGCGAGCTTGAAGTTTATGCAAATAACATAGGACGTTGGGAGAAGGAATAAGTGAAGAGGCACAAGAGATGGAAGGGGTATGTTTTATGATATCAGGTTGATAAAGAAGAAGAGTGAAGGGGGCATTATAACATAGGGGTTTACGGGTTTGAAGAATATTGGTGCGATGATGTGAAAGATCGATATAGGCAAGAAGATGGGGGAGGGGAATAACGTTTTAATAAATGATGCAAGTTATACACGTGAAGAAGTCGAAGTTTTGGAAGTATTGGGGACGAAAGAATGGACATTTTACGTAGAAGGTACCGGCAAGACAAGTATTGTCGTCGCAGGGGGACAGGTTGTTCTGAGGCTTCAACTAAGAGTGCTTGTGTGGGAGTAGAACGGAGGGCATCTATAGAGCATCCAGCGTTTAGAAAAGACTGTGGAGCCTTATGGCGACAGTGTTGCTAACTCTAGGCAGAGGTAGCGCTGACGTCATACGTTATGTTCACCCGCTTCGAGTACTGAGCTTTCATAAGTTAGCGAGACAACCACAACCCCAGCAACTAGCTGAAATAGAACACGCCAAGGAAGGAGCAAATTTTGCAGGTGTTAACGGATTGGACCAGTATTAAGGATACTGTATGCGAAGAGAACCAATAACAACATTCATTTCGTTGTGATATGACGCATTACTGATTGACAGATGTCGAGACCACAACCCTTCCTTCTCGGATGTATGCAGACGATGTTAACAATTTTTATGTCAGCAATACTGTTGATCATCACCTCTTTAGTTATTAGTTAGGCTGTAATTAAGTTTCTTTCAATTTTATTCTTGTTGTTTTGTTTAGATTAATATTTGTAATATTGTAGTGAGTTAGCCGTGCGTTTAGGGGCGTGCAGCTGTGAGCTTGCATTCGGGAGATAGTGGGTTGGAACCCAACTGTCGGCAGCCATGATTCGATCGAACAGAAATGAAAACTGACACACAACAGTAACACCAATGAAGGATAGTGCTTCAGAACTTGTTTCCGGCGGAACTGAGCACGTGCTCCACTCCGGGCGAGCATGCAGCACAGGAAGAGGCTCTTCTTTCCAGCGTGCTAACCTCAAAAAATTTTAATTACTAAGACGTAATATAAGCGATACTTGTATGCAATAACAAAGGTAATCAATTGGCAGATAATTGTAGGAAGCTATTATGACGAAAAATAAATATGTTCAGAGTTCCTTCATGATAAAAGGTGAGGCAACAAAACCAGTGTAGGGGGGATTTCCGTTAAAAGTAAAAGCCCATAAGACCCACAGTCTTTTCTAAACGCTGGATGCTCTATAGTATAATCCTAATGGCGGAGTATTGTAGTTTATCCAGAAGGTAAAGTAGAGCCGGGGACATAATTTCATAGTAGTGGCATCCATAATCAAGGACAGACCTGATCACATAACGGTATAAAAGTACGGTAGTAAAATTTGTGGGTCGGCACACCAATTACGAGTTAGAGAACGTAAGAGATTAGTATCGGTAGCGCTGATTGAACATAGAAAGAGCGACAACATTCTCTTAATACATGAATTAGCCAAATTACCTTATGAAACGATGAGAAATAAATCAGGGAGGGACTATTGGAAGAAGAAAGCAAAAACTTTACCGAAGAGTAGATATCAGCCCCGTAGTCCTATGTAGGCCTAACGATAAAGAAGGAGGAGGGAGCGATATTTTAATAGAAGTTTCCTCATCCGCCGTCTGTGACCCACCCAGCTCAAATAGGATCACAACTTATATAGCGGAAATTACAGCTGTGAGCACCATTGTTCAAATCAAGGATCATCAAAACAGTACCACAACAGAACTGCCAACCTCGTAAAACAAAGCAGCATTCAGTTCAGTCTCTAGTGCGCATCACTCAGTTCATTACATAGGGCACCGAATTGAATCATTTATTCCACCAAGGATTGTGGAAATTGCCTCCTAACGATCTGTAATTTCAATCGGCGGTTCTATGATCAACCAAAGAAGTTTCTGCAGCTACTACAACCACACAATCTAATACCACAGCAGAAATTAGTACTCTTTGTTATCTGCTCTGTAATTACTATGCAGTATATCGCTCCGATGTAATAAATATGTGTATTTCTTTCGCACAACTGTGGTTTTGACAATGGTTACAGCCCTACGCACCCAGATCAATGGTTTTGTGTCAACCGTGCCCCGCTAGCTGCGCGCAGCCAAGTCTGTGCCTAAATCTGACCTTTCTAACCATCGTTTTGTCCAATCCAATGGTTTTTGACAATGTTTACAGCCTAACGCATCCCGATGATTTTTTTTATCCACAGTGATTTTGTATCTCACATGTTGACAACAATGTGTGCGCCTCGGTGCGTGCCGCTCGAGTGTGGCTTGTTGACAGTTGAACGAGATGCAAGCGCTATCGAAACATGGCAGCAGTTTTTAAAACAGCAATAAATAAAAACACATCGTTGCGTACTTTCGCACATATATGAGGTTCATTAGTGACCGGGGTTCCTAATTTCAATACGTAATATCATCCAAAGATGAAAGAAGGACACTAAGTATGTACAAGTCACATTTATGTCTGCTGCAAGTGTCTAATCCGCGTTCCACTTACATTCAGAATTAATGTAGTTTCTTATTTACATGCGAAGATAAATGAGTTAATGTGACCAGGTCAACTTATCATTGATGATTTGGCCTAAATATTTCAAATGATGTTTGAGATGAATAGCACCCTGTTGATACAGTATTGGCGAGCGATCATAAGGACATCTCTGAATAAAAAGAAGAGCGGAATTTTCTGGGGAACTGTAGCAAGGCCATGCTTAAATAGCCAGCAATGCAATAATGTTACAGCCTGATACATATGACGTCTGCAAAAACGTTTAATCAATCTAAACTTTAACTATACCAATTAAAGGACCCAATGGTACACCAAGGCATAAAAGCTGGCAAACCTATTTGAAAGCTGGACAATTTCAATTTTGCAAGTCTCCTTGCAATTTGATCTGATGGAAGAGGAAGTAAAACTTTCCAATCCGACAGCAAGGTACAATAAAACCAATGGATCCGCTACGCCCAAAACCTCGACCATAAGAAGAAGAAAACAGTGGATTGACCCTGAGAACTGTCTTCATAGAAGGCAAAAACTACACTCACCGGCAATAAAAGCGAAACACTACAAATTTCAGACTAAACTCAATGTTGAACCCTTCCAACCCTTGTATTAATCAAATGCTATGGCATTACAACAATATGGCAATGTATCTTAAATTATTTACCTTAATTAGTACAATAATTAACAAACATTATTGATTAAGACAATCACAACAGTGCACAAACACAAATTTGGAAATGTCGAAACATGGAATCCATTGTACTGTAACACTGTATGATTACGAATGTTGTAGACAAACCCTAATGTCCACAAAAATACGCGGCACGAGAATTCACACCAATAAGCCTTAAGACAGCAGTTTGTGGTTATTCTTGTCCAAAGGCGGGAAACGGTATCATTAGTGCCGTAATTGTCCCGATCAACAATGTGTATCAATATTATTGCGCTGAAACTTCTCAAAAGAGCTAATTAACTCATGATTAACTCACGACACAGTGCCATGTCGCAGGAAAGTTTCAAAATTCAATTTATAACAGATATGAAACAGATAAACATTTGCGTTTTGTTCGAGATTCGTAGCGTTTCGCTTTTCATGCCGGTGAGTGAATTAACAAATAGCCTGAAAAGCCATGGCCACAATTCTGTGGAATTGGCAGGAAAAAGTTGAGAACAGCCTACAGTTGCCGGGGTACAGCGCCAAGCAAACTTAAATTAAGCAAATACACAGCCCACAAATGAAGCACAACACCCCGCGAACCCACAGTAAGGTGTGAAGTGTGGTGAATTTGTATAACCTAGCTGGGCGCTAACTGCAATGTTGTCACTATCGTTCAGCCAGCCTATACCGGTACCCTTATCGTCCACTTGTATAACTTAGTACTCCTCTTCTACATGGATGGAACGAAATCAGCAAGCTTAACATCGCGAACTAAAATTATGCCACTTGAATCAAGATGCGGCAACCAGCAGCGTACTTAACCTCATTACATTCCGAACTACAGTACCAGTTTAGGATTACCATATGATCAGAAAGTAAAGAACTACCGTAGTTATCCTTACCATTTAAACGGGTCATAGTACACTATTTTACAAAGCTGAAATGGATTCAGAGTACCAGTGGATCCCATTTTCGTTCTTGGTTCCTGATGGTCTCTACAGAAATATTGATAATATTCCCAACCAATAAGTACCAAAGAATATTATACAAACCACGTGCTTTCTTCCTCTTTCGCCTTCGTTTCTTCTGCTAGGATTCCTGGACACAGTTGCCTCTTCGCCCAATAGCTTCTGTAAAGGTTGCACCACAGTTGCACATAGAATATAAAGTTTGATCCACTGCCGGCTGGATCGCAACACTCCTGGTTGCTTTAAACTGCCTGCCCATTCGACACTCACAGGCGTACAAGATATATGCATTAATTCACCGCTAGGTGCAGCACTAAGGCACTGGAATTTTCGCGGCTTTTTAAAGAGGAAGATACCTGAAACGAAGAATTTCTATGTTTGGAGGATCAATATCGAAATTGACGGACGTGAAAACTTTACAATAAGTTAGTTCTTTTGTTATTCAATCATCTAAAAGTATTCAGACACCTACTTACGGGCAAATTTTCAGTATTAAGAAAAGCAAAAATGCATGGTGGTGGTGGCGATTGTTTTTAAGGGGCGAAATGTCTAGCTCATTTGCCCGTAATTATACGGATGGTAATAAAATACAATTAGGCTACTTCCAACTGATTTAAATCTAACTTACATACTAGAGATTTATTTTTTGTCGTGTAGCCTCCTGAGAGGCCGAGTGCAGGTCTTTCTAGTCGACGCCCGTGGGCGACCTGCGCGTCGGGATGAGAGATGGAATGGATGAAGATGAATGAAACTGGGCAAGGATGTGGAAGGAAGCGGCCGTGGCCTGTCAGAGGGTACTGTCCCAGCATTTGCCTGGTGTTGAAAATGGGAAACCACGGAAGACCATTTCAAGGACAGCCGACGGTGGGGCTCGATCCCACGCGTCTACCGAGTCAGCAGAGAGCTTGGCCTCTTGACCTAACGTAGCGCTTTAGCCCGCGTAGCCACTACTGTCGGTATACTAGAGATGAAAATAAAGAATAAGGGCAATAAAAGATCAAAAAAGGGCCGCCGAAAAATGGGATGTTCATTTATTCAGGGGCTTTGCGACATCGTGGTCATGTAGCACCATGTACTTAGATGTGTGTTGAATTTGTTTGATAACCCATCGTATTGTGATGACTGTATTAGTGTGTGTATTTTTAAGTCAAGTGAGGATTGGGAAGGAGACGACCGCGGCCTTAAATTAGGAACCATCCCGGCATTTGCCCAGAGTAGAAGTGGGGAAACCACGGAAAACCACTTCGAGGATGGCTGAGGTGGGATTCGAACCCACATCCACTCATTTTTGCCTCGCGATGACGAATATACCCCGTTCCAGCACTCAAACCAGAATTAAATTTCTTGGCAGACAGGGAATTGAATTCTACCTCCGGGGCTAGTGCCAAGCATCCTAGCTGCTAAACCACGAGAGAAGGATTGAGGGACTTGAAAGGAAGTAAAGCTATGAAAGGCAGATAGAAAAGGGTGTGGGAGAGATGACTTCGTATTTCCGCCCCTTAAAACAATAACGGATAGAGGGGTTAGCCCCGTCACGGGAAAAGGAGAAAACCGAACCCAGCTCAGAATTTCTTCCGAGATGCCTATTTCCAACCTCACTATCCATGAGCCCTTGAGGGTATATCCCCAACCCCAGGGATCACAACTAGTGGGACTTGGCTTCGAGACCACTGGACCCCAGCCTTGTCCGTTATTATTTCCACTTACTTGTGCCAGGCTCCTCTCTGTCATCTACCTGTCGACCTCCCCTAGCGAGCTCTTGTTCTCTTCCAACCCCGACTGTATTAGGGTATCCGAAATCTAGGGAGTTTTTCATTTTTCTGCCTTAACTGGCCCTAACATCATCTATCCTGATACCCTCCTTCTTCGAAGGGTCAGCACATGGCTAAGTCTACACCGTCAGCTTTTGAGCTCGGAAGTCAGCGACTGTGAGGGGTTCCAGAGCTGTAACCATTTTCCCCTTTTTATTGACTTTGGGGTGGACCCTCTCCTCTTTCCCTTTTCTATCTGCCTTTTATGGCTCTAGTAGTTTCCAAATACTCAATACTCATTCTTCAAAGATTCTGATCCCACAAAAAATAGGAAAGAAAAAGACAAGAGCCAATTAAGGCAGGGAAATGAAAGACATCACAGGCCTCCAATACCCTAATAACGTTGGGAACAAGAGTTGGCAGGAAAGATGAAAGAGAGGAGCCAACCCACATCCCACTAGTTGTAAGCCCCTGGTGGTGGGACATGAAAAGAAACATTAAACTATATAATAATTTATGTAACCTTCAAGTGTTATGGTAATAAAATGATATTCCCCGGTATTCTAGCTTGCCCCGTTCCGATTTACAAAAGGGCACGCAGCAGTACACCATTATAAAATCACACAAAAAGCATTCCAAAACACGAATTCGCCATTAACATCAATACAAAACTTATGTCTGCTACAGAGCCTTGGTGCTGCTTCCTAGCGCCTTTATTTGGAAACGAGGTTGTACGCTCAAAACAATGCTGTAATCGTCGAATGGGCAGGCAGTTTAAAGCAACCAGGAGTGTTGCGATCCAGCCGGCAGTGGTTTGATCACTTCTCCCTCAATAACATGTAATGAATCACGGCCGACTGAATGCGCTCATACCGGCGTATGAAATCTTGTTAGTTACTCAACTGCTCACACAGCGCTGTTAACCAAGCATTGCACGACTATGACTTATCTCTACTTAGTGTAAAACAAAGTCCCCGATTCTTGGATATCACGGGTAATCTCGAGAACCACTGGATGGATTTTGATGCGGCTTTAACCATTCTGTACAGGTAATATCGACGAAGATTTCTGTAGAAAATAATGTATTTATGATCAAAGGGAGCCAAGCAGTAACGATTTTAGATTTCAGTGAATAGGTCGAAGAAAGAACTTGACGTCCGTGCACTTTTTAAGCTTACGCTGGACAAACCGTTAAAAATATCAATATACTATGAGTGTAAGAATTGTTCAGCATGAAAAATTGTACAAAAAAGTCCGCGTGAGCATATCGCTATCTTCGATACATCGCCCACTATAAGTGTTTTTAGTTTGGACGGGAGGGGGATTTGGCTTGCACCTCGCCATTCTTAAATTACGTCTGACAGGAATTCCTTGCACATTCATAACTGTTCCCGGGCGAAGCCGGGGCGGGTTGCTAGTGACACTATTATATTATCATTATAATTCCCACGATATCAAAATGCAAATTATGTCACAAAATAAAATAGCGTGCTAATAAATCTAAGAGAAATTAGACATACCTTGCACCTCGTTACAGTTGAATTCGATCAGAATCACTCGGTTTTCATTAAAGTTTATGCATTTTCCTGCTGAACGGTTTGGAAGTTCGGCAACAGGAAACTAGGACTGTTATTTACTTAAAATATTCATTTTTGTATTTTTGTACTATTTGTGTTCATGATTTCATTACATTGTCAGAATTACCGACAGTAGTGGCTACGCTGGCTAAAGCGCAGCGTTAGGCCATGGGGCCAAGCTCTCTGCTGACTCGGTAGACGCGTGTGTTCGAGCCCCACCGTCGGCCGTCCTTGAAATGATTTTCCGTGGTTTCCCATTTTTCAACACCAGGCAAATGCTGGGACGGTACCTTCTAACAGGCCACGGCCGCTTCCTTCCACATTCTTGCTCAGTTTCATTCATCTTCATCCATTCCATCTCTCATCCTGACGCGCAGGTCGCCCACGGGCGTCGACTAGAAAGACCTGCACTCGGCCTCTCAGGAGGCCACACGAAAAAAAAAGTCAGAATTAATGCTTTAATTAGTAGGGTATACTATTCAGTGTACCTATTATAAATAAAAACCGTGAGGTTTCTCACCTCCCCATATTACGAAACCAGGTTGCCTAATACGGGGAAAGTGCACTTTTAAAGTTAACAATAATATCAGAGGGTATTACAACATCAAACGTGCCCATATTTGTAATATACATAGTATATCGCCTGAGGCTTACATTGGTGAGAAAACCAAAATTATTCCGTTCCTTCTTATGTCTAATGTGAGCCCTATAAAAAACCTCCCCATATTTGGCGACTTTCCTCTACCCATTTTTAGAAGATACCTTATGCACTGGACAGCTGAATCCGTGATTAATTGTATAGATAGCTTCGTAAGTCTCAGAACTCAGGAAGTCCTTTCTAGCAGCGTTACTAGCAGCTTTCAAAGTTTCAAGGTAAGAAAGAAAATATTCCTCTAGCCAGTTTAGGCGACTGACATTTAATGAGAAAAAATGCCCTTTATCTGGATTTCTAGACTGAATATGATGATATGTGATGCTTACGTCATGCATAGCGAACCATTTATTAACGTTTTTCAAAAAAAAATGGTTGCTTCTGCGTCCATGAATGTGTACGCTTCCGGGTGCATGCCTATATTTTCTTTCAGTGTACTAATGGCACCAATAACTTCAGACGAGAACACTTCCTTGGCACGCCGAACATTCATTTTTTCAAATTTAGTGGGTTCGATGTATTTTTTAGTGAGGTGTCTGACCGGTTTGACGATCTCATCCTTTTGCATTGTGTATAGTAATGACAAGTATTTCCCTGAAATTATTCCAGTACCATCAGTCATCTCTCGTTACAGAAACTGCGTTCTAATGGTTTTTTTTTTTAGAATGTGACAATGATCAAAACTAGGGAATACATTCCTAGACTCGTCGTATGGGTGATTGACCATTGGTTGCAAATTCCCTCCCCCTAAATGCCTCATCATTGTAGTGTTAGTTTTGTGATTATCAGAGACAGTTATTATAATTATGAAACCGCATTGTTCAACCTCGAGAATAACGTCCAGCAGGAGTCTATGTAAGTCCTGTCCTGACAGCTGCTTCGTGAAAAAGAAGGCACACGGTATCTGATAATTTGTCGAAAGATCTCTTAGCACAAAACACAACACACTATTCGCTGCTACTTGTTCCCGGCTGTAATTTTGATCCTCTCTTTTCTTTTAATGAGACGGTGCTGGAGTAGTGTCCTTGTACCCGAAGAAGGTGCAAGGTATGTCTAATTTCTCTTAGATTTATTAGCACGCTATTTTATTTTGTGATATAATTTTAATTTTGATAATGCGGAAATTATAATGATAATAATTACATAGTGTCACTAGCAACCCGCCCCGGCTTCGCCCGGGAACAGTTATGAATGTGCAAGGAATTCCTGTCAGACGTAATTTAAGAATGGCGAGGTGCAAGCC
Organism: Meconema thalassinum; assembly: GCA_946902985.2. Classification (NCBI taxonomy): domain Eukaryota; kingdom Metazoa; phylum Arthropoda; class Insecta; order Orthoptera; family Tettigoniidae; genus Meconema; species Meconema thalassinum. Next base: position 237,685,725 of record OX336389.2, on the reverse strand, counting down.
AAATGCCCCTCCCGTCCAAACTAAAAACACTTATAGTGGGCGATGTATCGAAGATAGAGATATGCTCTCACGGACTTTTTTGTAGAATTTCTCACGCTGAACAATTCTTACACTCATAATATAATGATATTTTTGACGGTTCGCCCAGCGTAAGCTTAAAAAGCGCACGGACGCCAGGCTATTTTTTCGACCTTTTCACTGAAATCGTTACTGCTTGGCTCCCTTTGGTCATAAATAAATTATTTTCTACACAAATCTTCCTCGAGATCACCTTTACAGAATGGTGAAAGCAGCATCAAAATCCATCCAGTGGTTCTTGAGATTACACATTTAATATACGTACTGTACAGCTGATTCCTTATCGCGCCTATAATGGGAGGGGAGTGCGCTCTACCGGCAACGAGTAGAAACTTTCCAATTACATGTTATACATGGGTTCTGACTGGGAATGTCAAGGCCGGTATAGAGCGCAGCTCGTATTCAGTCGGCCGTGAATGAATACGGATCGGGTTGGCACTCGCCGCTACGCAGCGCTATAGTCGACTTGACATTGTAATTATAATTTATTTTCGTTTATGTATTGACTAAGGCGGATATACAATTTGTTGTTAAAACTATTTAGTACGTCAATACGGAACCATCATGGAAACTAGTTTAAATAATAGAATTGTTGATTTCCAAATATGTGTATGTGTTTATGTGCCATATATTAAGTATTTAATCGGTCGGAGTGTTTTGGTGGTGTTCTGTGCAAACGTTTATTGATATACAAGTGCTCACACTATTACTTCATAGTATTAATACCTGAAATGCTATTGTAGGACGCATTAACTGAAATGGAATTTAATTTCTTGTCGTGTGTTGACGTTATCTTCGTGTGTTAATTTTATTGTTATTTAATGTAAGTAAACAGCAGTTTAGCCCTTACATTTTCATGAGTGCTTAATGTGAGCAGTGACCTTGCTGTTTTGTACCAGTATGCAGATCTAGCTATGGGGACTGGAAAGAGGTAAGACGGTTTTTCAAACCTCCTAAAGATAAGGAACGTTTTATCAAGTGCAAAGGGGCCATACCAGGGAAGGATAGGGAACTTACTGAAAATTCCTACATCTGTGATGCTCACTTTTCAGAAGATTTAATTGTTAAATTTCACAAATTTGTGATAGAAGGGAAGGAAGTAGTACTTCTCCCGAGAACCAACTGGCGATTGAAAGACTATTCTGTTCCACATTTATTTCCTAATTTGCCTAAGTATTTGTCCAGTATGGTGTAAATAAAAATGCTCTTGATGCCATTAAAGACTACTTCTGTTAAGAAAGGGATAAGAATAAAAAGACAATGAGTTTAAAAACATATGTCTACCGTAATGCTGAAGGAGGCGTGATCAGTTTTAGACAATAGCCTACTCTATGAAGGGGTCATGATTATGCCTTCTATGTCTGTTTAGTGTTAAGTTCTTCTGAAATTATGGTAGTTTACTGATTTTGGTGTTTGTGGAGTGAAATTTATGGTTATTATTGAATTTTATAGTAATCTACAGTAAAGTTGAAAGTTGCGTTCGTACGGCCTTTTTTTTTTCTGTGTTGCAAGTCTGTTAAGGGAATGTAAAATGTGTAACAATGTCAAGAAATCCTTTCTGATAGCGAGGTTAATTTTTCCGTTCTATTTTTAAATTTACCGATAGCTGGCAAAACTAATTGCATTTTGAACTTGCTCTCTGTCTTCGCTTATTGTCGAAACTGGACTATTACAGAAGACGACTTATTAAATTATAATTGGGCACAGTAATGTAAGTGGAGATGTCGAACTTATTAGCGCCTATGAGGATATCTTGCGGTGTTTTAACATGTAAAACAGGTCGCAAGGTTTTAAAAGTCTCGTAAGCGCCAATGCTAACTTACATCACAGATCGGAGCCAGCGCTGCGCTGCGGCGGACTAGGCATACTAGGCCAGTGATATCACTTCTTATTCTATTCATTATGACGTAATGTTTGTACACACAGACAGAAATTTGCTAAACTAAACAATTCGCCTGCAAAATCTATCCATAGGGGCTGTAGCACACGGTATGCACGCTACACTATGAAGGGTTAAGGAAAAATCAACACACACATACTTCGTGTCAAATCATAAAACGTAGAAAAATACAGCAAACGAAAGAGGGAACCAGAAATTATAATTTAAAAGGGAAATGGTCCAAATACTCCATTATGGCCTCGACCAATGTAATTACAGGATTATGCAAAATAGTGGTCATATTTAAGGGCAACGTATAACCTAAAGATCTTATCTTTCTGAGCATCACTATCCGCGGTTCATTGAAAACGTCACACTGAAACATAAGATGGTTAAGTGTACCCCTCATTCGACCACACACACATCTAGCATCCTCGCGAAGGTTCAAACGTGCCATATACATCGGCGTCAGAGCATGCTGAAAACGCAAATGTATTATAGTAATAATGTGCCGTCTCGTATATCTGCCGACCCGGAACCACGGTGTTGTTCGTACAGTGGGTTGTACCAGGAAATAATTACGAGCCTTAATTGGCGCGATATTCGACCATTCAGTTTGCCATTCATTGAGAAGCTGGGAATAAATGGCAGGCATGAAGTCCGTAAAAGGTACAGCGATATTATAAACTACTCCATATCCCTGAGCTGCACACTTTGCCATGCGGTCAACATCCTCGTTTCCTTGTCTACCCGAATGCCCCGGGATCCCAGTAAGCACTACCTCCTGTGCCATAGTCTGAAAATCATACAACATTTGCGCAACTTGATACACATACCAATTATCAGAGCTACTCGGATTCGATAAAGCCTGGATGACACTCATTGAATCCGTGCAAATCATTGCCGGGGAAACGCTGTGTGTACGTTTGACGAATGGCAAATACTTCAGCTGTAAAAATCGTTATACATTTTGGCAAACTATATGTGCGTATAATCTGTCGATCCGGAGCATAAAAAGCCGCCCCCACTCCATCTGGTGACAGCATTCTTGAGCCATCTGTACAAAACATAGTATAACGGGAATAGCAATTGACAATATCCCGAAAGCATCGTGAAATTACGTGCGGAAAACGCTGATACATCCGGAATAGCACCGGTAAGGAAGTGCGCAATATATTTGGCTGGAATTGTAGGACCCTATATGAAACCGTGTATGGTAAAGGTTTGAGCGTTTGCAGTAGATCTGACCGAAATGGTTGCAGGATTTCATATGCCAATACCAGAGCCGGCTTACGCGGACGTGCGAAGTGATTTTGCGCATAATACTCCACAAGCAGCTGTACTTTACTGATAATAGGGGACGCCGACAATGACATTTTAGAAACCAGGTACTTACTGGCCAAAAATCTCCGTCGTAAGTGTAAAGATAATTCCTCAGATTCAACTAGTAATGCACAATTGGGACTGGACGGAAGCGCCCCCAAAATAATACGTAAAGCCCGATACTGCAACCTGTCGAATGTGACCAACCGACTACTCGCCATCATATCGTAGAAGAAGCAACCATAATCCATCTGGGAACGAATAATATTCTTATAGACCGTAAGTAATAAATGAGGATCTGCCGCCCAACCCCGGCGTGCTAGCGCTCGGAGAACGTGTAGTCTTTTTTTTTTTTTTTTTTTTTTCAATTTGAACAGTGAGTGTTTGAACCTGGCGCGCCCACAGTAATTGGCCATCAATATGTAATCCCAAATATTTGATGCTGCGAACCACCTCTATTGCTCCCTGTCTAAATACAATAGGAGTGCGATCAACCTGCCTTTGATGAGTAATAATTATAGCAGAATTTTTTCTCGTCGAAGTGTCAAAACCGTGATTAGGGAACCATGTATGAGCAGCAGTCAATGCATCATATATATCCTGACGACAAAGCTGGATAGTATCACGCGAACAATAAATAAGAAAATCATCTGCGAATTGAATGATTCGTGCATAAGGAAGAATGACCGATTCTAATGCCTGAGCATAAATTGAAAATAGAACACCAATTAAAATATCACCTTGAGGCAATCCACGAGAAGTCTGACGGTTATCAAGTACACCAGTTGGGGTGTGTAGAAATAGTCGACGATGGTGTAAGAAATTCCGAATTAAACATATGAAAGGTAATGGGAAACGCATCTCCCCTAGTCGATGTTATAATATGACTGGGTCCACCGCATCATAGGCCCCCTGAATATCCACACATACGGCAACCGTGTGTTGTTTGCGGGCTTTCGCTAATAAGATATCCGTCAAAAAATCGTAAGAGCGTCGATTGTGCCTAGCCGTTTACGGAATGCAAATTGTGACCTCGAAAAAAAATTATAGTACTCCAAACACCATTGCAATCGACGTAATTTTTTTTTTAATAATTTTCTTAGACACGAACCAAGATTGATGCCACGATAGCTTAGGGGGTCTCTGGCATCTTTCATTGGTTTTAATATCGGCAGAATTTCAAAATTATTCCATTCCGCGGGATACGTACCAGTTGTCAGTACCGTATTGAAAAGCGCAATCAAGATCGTCAGTGCTGGAGCAGGGAAATGGGCCACCATCCCATAAGTAATGTAATCCATACCCGGACTCGTGGATTTGGTGTGACACAACGCAGTCGAGATATCATTGCGCGTGATTGGTTGTTGTAAAACCTGAAACTTATCCGAAGTCAAATAAGGTGGTACAAATGCGTGTCCGGAAACTGAATCAGGCGTGAGGGAATGATAAAACATTTGAAAACCTGTCTGCGTGAGTCCCGTACTAGCACGAGTACGGCGAGTATTCGATAATTGTTTTATCAAAGACCATAAGGTGCTCAAAGAAGTATGGGAATTGAATGTACTAATATAAGTTTGCCATGCCATCCGTCTTTTTTCATTAAAGGTCTTCTGAAGTGTTATAAGAGTAATATTTCCTGTGGGTTATATGTGGTAGAAACAAATAAATGAACAGGCACAGATCTTTGCTAACGTCATTTTGGCTCTACGATTCCAACTACACTGGTATCGATTTACTTTTATTACGTCTGCATTGTCTTTGGTACATAGTTGCCAACATATGCCGGTGAAAGATCTTACAACATAAATAAGTAAATAAGAGTTAAATTGTCTTTCTTAACACTTCCCCTCAATTTAACATAGATAGTAATCTATTAAATGAGTTTAACAAACTAATGATCACAGTACAAAAATAATCTTTCACAGCTTTAACAGTTTACAAGTTGCTTACATACTAACAATGCCCAAGCCAGCTCGAAGAGTCTGGAAATGGTTACCAGTCAGTGGTTTGGTGAGAATATCTGCTTTCTGCTTACCTGAAGGAATATGAAGAATCTTGATAACATTCTTCTGATACATATCTTTCACAATATTATACTTGACATCAACGTGTTTTAGCCTTTTCTCTTCCCACTTATCTAGACAGAAAATAGTTGACTGATTGTCTTCAAAGATGACAACTGGTCCACATAGTTCAACACCTATGTCCAAAAGAAGATTTCTCAACCAAATGAGTTCCATTACAGCACATCCGAGAGAAACGTACTCCGATTCAGTTGATGACTGGGCAACGGCAGTTTGTTTCCTAGTCACCAAAAGTACATTAGTACCATAGACTTCGAACATGAAACCAGAAATTGATTTCCTATTCGTGGTATTACCCCCCCCCCCCCCCTCCCAGTCTGCATCAGCATAGCCAACTAGGTTAGCACTAGTTCCTGATTGCCTTTGAAATAAGAGTCCCATCTCGCTTGTTCCCTTCAGATAACATAAGACACGTTTAAGCCCAACCCATTGCGCATCAGTAGCATTACTTTGAAACCTACTATAGAAATTCACTGCCATGCTAGTTCTTTGTAAGGTCTGACAGAAAGGATACATTCACCAACAGGCTTCTTTGCTGGATCTACCTCCATGGGAGCTTTAGCTGGATTGCAGTCTTCCATTCCAAAATGTTTCAGAAGGTTTTGGATGTATTGGGGCTGGCTTAAGAACATTTCTCTCTCTGAGCGATCAATTTTGATTCCCAGAAATTCCCTGAGATCTCCAAGATCAGTCATCTTGAATTCTGCCATGAGAGCCTTCTTACATTCCTGCAGAGCTGCAGCTGAACTACCTGCTACAATAATATCATCAACATAAAGAAGTAGGGTAATAGCAAGTGTGTCATGAAAATAAAGACATTTATCATATTCTGATTGCCTGAAACCATGCTTCTGAATGAAATCATTGAATCTAAAGTTCCACTCTTTTGGGGCCTGCTTCAATCCGTAGAGTGTTTTGTTCAGCTTGCAAACCAGAGGTGGAGTTGAATCTTGCTCAAATCCCTCTGGTTGAGTCATGTAGATTTCTTCCTTGATACTGCCGTGAAGGAAAGCGTTCATCACATCAAGTTGTTGAGTAAGCAATTCATGATGATTAATTACTGACAACAATACTCTCACAGTCACTAGGCGGGCCACTGGTGCATACGTCTCAAAATAGCCTAAGCCCCGTTTTTGCGAACAGCCTTTAATGACAAGGCGGGCTTTATACTTCTCAACATTTCCGGATGCATCATGTTTGATTCGAAACACCCACCTGTTGTTGATTGCCTTCTTGCCGGGTGGCAGCGTTGTCAGTGTCCAGGTTTTATTTTCCTGCAGTGCATTCATCTCTTCTTGAACTGCTTTCCGCGATTCTGTAGCGTCAGGTCGACCTTCAATGTCCTTGACAGATTCAGGAACATCATCTACTACTGCACCCATAGCTAGTTCACTTAGGGTAACCTCATAATCATCAGATACTGCGGTCTCTTCCTCACATGAGTTCCACGCCTCCGTTCTTCTGTCGGTATGTCATTGGCTTCCAGATCTTCCCCTGAATTTTTGCAATCTTCAGGAATTGGATCTTCCACGGTACCTTCTTCCTTTGAAATAGGATTCTTATTAGTTTCAAAGTGTGATGGATCAATATCTATAAACCTTTCACCTGGAGAACTCTCATTAAAAATGACATATTTCCCTTCAATAATTTCTTGGGTGTCAGGACACCACAATCTATAACCATTATGGCAGTACCCAACCAAGTAAAGTTTCCTCGATCGACTGTCAAATTTTCCTCCACTCAGTTGTTTGGGAGTATGAAGGTAAGCTGGTGAACCAAATACCCTGATCTTGCTGACATCAGGTTTATGCCCATACCAGAGAGTTGCTGGTACACAGTCTGATAAGGCATTTGTAGTGCTCCTGTTGATAATGTACACTGCTGCGCTTACTGCTTCAGTCCAAAGATTATTCTGTAGTCCTGAGCTCAACAACATACATCTTGCTTTGTCCATGATAGTTCTGTTGAACCTTTCAGCTACTCCGTTTTGCTCAGGTGTGTAGCTCATGGTATATTCCAACTGTATTCCTTTCTCTTGAAAGTAAGTCTTCAGCTCGTTCGAGGTGTACTCCCCACCTCGATCACATCTGAAGCGACTTATTTTGCTCTTGAAGTGAGCGGTTGCCATCGCTTCATAGATCTTGATGTAGTCTAATGCTTCACTCTTCTTTTCTAGAGGATATACAGCTGCAAAATGTGTGAAGTCATCTATTAGAGTTATAATGTACCTTTTTCCATTATATGACTCCGGTGTAATTGGGCCAAACAGGTCACTGTGGATTAGTTCCAGTGGCCTCTGTGCTCTTCTTCTTGTTTGGTTGTGTGGCAGCTTACACATTTTTCCTTGACAGCATATTTCACACACTTCCTTCACCTTAGTTTCTTTCATAGAATGGTCATCAAATAGAAAATAAATCAGAAACAAAGTTTTTAGGACTATGGATACAACAAGACTTGAAATGGAATAAACATATACAATATCTGAATACTAAACTGAACTCGATGTGCTTTGCGTTACGTATTTTGAAAACCTGCACTAGCATGCACACATTAAGAAATACTTATTTTGCTTATTTCCATTCATACTTAAGATATGGGATCATATTTTGGGGTATGTCGCCAGATGTACTAAGCACGTTTAGGATACAAAAGAGAGCGATTAGAATTATGGCAAATGTACACTCTAGAGAATCATGTAGACCTCTGTTTAAAGATTTAAACATTCTCCCACTGCCCTGCATATATATCTTTGAAAGTATTATGTTTTTTAAAAAGAATTTAATGAATAAAGATGTTTTTCTTAAAACAAACAATGATGTTCATAGGCATAACACAAGACAAAATCAAAACATTCATATTTCACACACACACACAAGCATATATCAAAAAGGAACTTTTCACACTGGAGTTAAATTATACAATAAACTACCCCAGTATATAAAACTGGCCCCAAAAATAAAAACCTTTGATAGAATGTTGAAAGCTTATCTGCAGTGCCATTGTTTTTACTCAGTAGTTGAATATTTTAGCGTATAGGAGTGATGGAATCTATAACTATATTTTACTTTTTTAATTTAATTTTAATACCTAGCTGTATGTTGTTGTATTTATAGAATTAAGTTTTCATATTATGATAATAGAGTGAGGTGTAAATAGTTGTGCAATAAGATTGTATCTATTAAGATTTGCTATTATAATAAGTTATAAATAGTTTTAATCTTAGTAATATATACCTGTTAGTTCTTTTATTTTATGCATGTAAATTCTGACGTGTCCTATATCAAAAATGTATTGAATGCATGTATTTGATCAAATGGAATTAATAAAAATCTATCTAATCTATCTATCATACCATCCACCAGGGTTTGCAGTTTCTGAAGCCCTGCCTTACTTGTGTGACCAAATCTTCTATGCCACAAGTCCTCGCTTCCAAGTGTTAGGCATGCAATTTCCTTCCTGGTATGGAGTGTTAGACTGTACAACTTGTTGATCCGATGTGCAACTGCAATCACATAATTTCCTTTCATTATTAGTGCCTTACCATCTTCAAAAATGATTGTGCATCCACTCATTTCCAGTCTACTCACAGACAGTAAATTTATTTCCAAATCTGGAATGTACAACACGTCTGGAATGTTCACAGTATTCCATGTTCCGTCCACCAATGCAAAAAGTTTCATGTTTCCCTTTTGTGTTGATGTGTGAGTGCCCGGCTTTTGCTACTTTAATTTTCATAGGATTAATCTTTACACTTGTCTGAAAGAAATCAGGTTGATTAATCATGTGCTCTGAAGCTCCAGAATCAAGCCACCATATCACTTCATCACTTCCAGCCTTATTCATTCTTGAGTCTATTACGTCAGATAAAGCTGAGAAACAGAATTCCTCTTCCTCCTCTTGAGTGACATTGGCAGCGCCAGTTTGCATCCCTGAAAACTTTGTAGGCTGCCAAGGAGTGTTACGTGGGCTGGGACAATCTCTCCGTAAATGACCACTGCCCCCACAGTTGTGGCACTTGTAAGAATGTGAAGCAGGCTTAGTATTACTGTTAGCTCCAGAAAATACCTTGGACTGTTGCTGAGTGTATGTTGGTGTTGCAGTAGTCTTCGGCTGCTGGTACTGATGTTTCTGTTTTCCTCCATTCTTTACTTGTTCTGGTCGAGTAAAGAAAGCAGTTTCTGACTCATTCCTATGTGGTTTCTGTTTTCCTTGCAGATTCCTTTTAGATTCTTCATCCAAAAGTCTATTTTTGACAAAAGGAAGGGTTAACTTCTCAGCGTTTGCTGACATGGTTTCAATAGAGGTTACAACCATACTATAGTCAGTTGGCATGGTCAATAACAAATGACAAATCACATCAAACTCATCAGTATTTTCCAGGGCTGGATAACTTAACATAATGGCCTTCAATAACGAATTGTTTGGCGTTACGGTATACATCGCGTAACGTATAACAGAAAGTTTGTTGTAACGTTATTCATACGAAGAACGAATAAACGGATACTGTATATATACCGTTATTTTAAATATTTTATTATCATACCGGATACCATTTTAGTTATCGCAGGAGACACAAGTCGAATAACGTTATTGGCGTTGTAACACAATCAAATGTACCCCATTCACTCAGTTGTTTTAAATAACGTTATTGACAAGACCGGATAGCATTGTGTTATGCTGCATGCCTCGCAGGTCGAATAACGTTATTCGTGCTCTAACACGTCGCGAACAACTACCACTCATTCCGAACATCAAATAACGTTATTCACAAGACCGGATAGCATTGTGTTATGCTGCATGCCTCGCAGGTCGAATAACGTTATTAACGTCGTGTTCTGTTGTATGGGTCCCGGGTTGAATAACGTTTTTAGCCTCGTACTAGGATCGTAACGTAAAAGCTTGTATACAAGCACAATTCCGGTATAGGCTTCAATAACGTTATTCGTACCTGCATTACGAGTTCTTATTGGCTCAGCTGCAAGAAATCAAAGATGGAGGAAACTTGTGGATTGAGATTAATAGTTGCAGTTCATTGGCATTATTAATGCAAATCAGTCATTTAGTACCGTTACGTTGAATACTGGAAAAGGCACTGACTGATTAAACGCATTTCTGTCAGTATTTATGATTTAACTGAAATCATTCGCCATTTAGCCATATGGATGAAGCTGTGAATCTGCATAGAACATGAAATGTGTACGAGTGCTAAGGCGTTAACTTGGTACCTAATGGGTCCGGGGTTCGAGACGCTCCATGGCCAGAATTTTTATTCTTTTTGAATTATTTCGTTGTGTCAACACTACTGTGTGATGCAACTTTTCAACTTCGATTTACTCGCATGATCTAGGGGGGCGATGTTAATAATGGATATTGGTAGGGAAAAATCTTTCTATTTTATCATTCGAATTTGTACTTTCCCAATCAAAACCATGAATATTTGTACAATTCGTGAAACTAATATAATTTTCACAGCACTGATTACTCCACAGTAAAATAATAATAATAATAATAATAATAATAATAATAATAACAATAATATGAAGTAGTTCCGTGACGATCTAAAGAGCCTGATTTTCTTTATATTTAAGATTCATGCCAATGATTAATCTACATAGACCTATATAGAATTATGACGAGATTAAGTTGGCAATAATAACTTTTCTATTTAGATTGGAATATATCTGAAGTAATGTATTCAAATACAGCTCTACATTTGGCAACCATGGTGACTCTGAATATATTCTTAGTTCCATATCTTAAGGTACATAATCCACATACAAAATTTTGTTGAAGTCCAATGGATAGTATGAACGTTGCATGCTGTGAAATATTGGATGTATCAGTGCGAGTAAAATCATATTGGCAACAACGTCAAGAAGGCGTGCTCAGAATTAATCTGAATTATTCCTATATTTTATAGTGCCAATTTTGGATAAAATCCATTTCTTAGTATAGAAGTTACATGCATTAAAAAATTGGCCCTATAAACAGGCTTAGAATTATGTTGGCAGCACTGATGTGCATTAGTTGCTCCCAAATAATCTAAAATTTCCGGAACTATTCGTGCGCAAAATTTAGAGCTGTTGGCTTACATACATTCTGATATATTGGTATTAGGATAAAGAGAGTGAGCATTTATTAACAAATAATAATAATGTTAATGGTTTTGCGTCCCTTTTAACTACTCTGGCTTTTAGAGACTCCGGGGTGCCATAATTTTGTCCATAAGGGGATCTTCAACGTGCCAGTAAATCTACTGACACGGCTCTCTGGCATTTGCGCACACTCAAATGCCAGCTGACTGGGCCAGGATACGAACGAGCAACCTTGGGCCCAGCAAGCGAGAACGTTACCCCTGAGCCACGCAGCCAGCCGCATTTATTAACAGTTGGCAGCCCTAATGGCTCTCAAGCATAAGCATAGTCATATCTGTTATAGTACACAAAGCACGTACGAAATTTGGTTAAAATCCAATTAATAGTATAGGTGTTAGATGTACTTAAACATTGGACTTATCAGCAGGCTTAGAATGATCTTGGCACACTGTCATATATGGGATCCTTAAAATGTATCTGGAATGTTATTATCCCTGTGTGTGCTAATTTTGGAAAATTTCGCATGCATAACCTCTGAGATATCCAACGTAGAGCTTAAAAGTGAATTGTGATTTTTAGCAGTTGGTAACTCTGAAATCATTTCCAATTATGTCCCTGAGATATTCAGATATATATTTCCTTAAACCGAATTTGGTTTCGATAACTGCAATCTTTATGGGTTTATAGGGGGAGACACACAAAGACAGACAGACAGACAGACATTTGCCTGGATCGATGCCATAAGTCTATCTAATCATCATTTAAAAAAAAGTGAAAAGTAAGCTAAAAATAGCAAGTAGAATATACGATAGCTAATGTATAACATCCTACCTTAGGTGCTTCGATACTGTGCTGACCAGTACCCTCTGCTTATGGACATTTCACATGTGTTGTACCGCAATCATTGGCCATCAGCGTTCAGATGTTACAGATCGTAACGTAAAAGCTTGTATACAAGCACAATTCCGGTATAGGCTTCAATAACGTTATTCGTACCTGCATTACGAGTTCTTATTGGCTCAGCTGCAAGAAATCAAAGATGGAGGAAACTTGTTGATTGAGATTAATAGTTGCAGTTCATTGGCATTATTAATGCAAATCAGTCATTTAGGTCCGTTACTTTGAATACAGGAAAAGGCACTGACTGATTAAACGCATTTCTGTCAGTATTTAAGATTTAACTGAAATCATTCGACATTTAGCCATATGGATGAAGCTGTGATTCTGCACAGTACGTGAAATGTGTACGAGTGCTAAGGCGTTAACTTGGTACTTAATGGGTTCTGGGTTCGAGACGCTCCATGGCCAGAATTTTTATTCTTTTTGAATTATTTCGTTGTGTCAACACTACTGTGTGATGCAACTTTTCAACTTCGATTTACTCGCATGATCTAGGGGGCGATGTTAATAATGGATATTGGTAGGGAAACATCTTTCTATTTTATCATTCGAATTTGAACTTTCCCAATCAAAACCATGAATATTTGTACTATTCTTGAAACTAATATAATTTTCACAGCACTGATTACTCCACAGTAAAATAATAATAATAATAATATTAACAATAATATGAAAGTAGTTCCGTGACGATCTAAAGAGCCTAATTTTCTTTATATTTAAGATTCATGCCAATGATTAATCTACATAGACCTATCTAGAATAATGACGAGATTAAGTTGGTTATACTAACTTTTCTATTTAGATTGGAATATATCTGAAGTAATGTATTCCAATACAGCTCTACAGTTGGCAGCCTTGGTGACTCTGAATATATTCTTAGTTCCATATTTTAAGGTACAGAATGCACATACAAAATTGGTTGAAGTCCAATGGATAGTATGGACGTTGCATGCTGTGAAATATTGGATGTATCAGTGCGAGTAAAATCATATTGGCAACATGTCAAGAAGGCGTTTTCAGAATTAATCTGATTTATTCCTATATTTTATAGTGCCAATTTTGGATAAAATCCATTTCTTAGTATGGAAGTTCAATTTCAACTATTTCCAACTGTGGCTACCAGATGCTTCTGTCTCTAACACTGGCGGAGAACGTTGGAACTTGATAGAGCGTTTCTAACTCGCCAAATATAACCTAAAAACTTTTCTACACACTACCAATTGTAATGGTAGGTGCTTTTACCTGCCATAAATCTATGACATGGGCACGCCTGCTTTATTTCCCCTTCGAAGAAAGGCATACTGAAGAATTTTAACGCTCTTAACCAATCCGACGACTTCGGCCGGGTTTGAACACGCCATCTTGGGCTTAGCAGTTCAGCATGCTATCGACCACGCCACCGAAGCCCCTTATAGAAGTAATACAGGGTGAAGAAATATGCCGTACTTGGAGGTCGTCATGCGACTTCTCATCCAAATGCAAGACAAAAGTTTCTATAGCAAAATCGGAGCGGGTGTTATTTGAAAAGACGAGTATGAAAACGAGAAGCCGGCAACACTGTCGCATCCTGCGGCGGAATGTGTATCATACCACCGTACCAGCCGTCGTAGCTCACTGAGTATACTGCTGTATTATCCAAACCACAACCACCAACGAACTACGGTTCGAATCTACGTCAGGTCGTCGTTTTGTGTGACGTCAGTTCGTGGCTCTGTGAAGATAAGACTGGACTTCAAACGATTTTTCTTTCGTAGTCAGTTTACCCTCCAAGTAGGCTTTTCCCACGGACTCAGCGAGAGATCCCACCTTTACCTCCTCTACGGACAGTGTCCTGGCGCTTGAGAGTGAGTCGGGGGATCCAACTGGGGAGGCGGGACTAGCACCTCACCCAATGCGGCCTCACCTGCAAAGCGAACAGGGGGCCTCATGTGGGATGGGACGGGATGGGAAGAATAGAAAGGATAGACAAGGAAGAGGGAAGGAGGCGGCCGTGACCTGACGGTAGGGACCATCCCGGCATGTGCCCGAAGATGAAGCGGGCAACCACGAAAAACCACTTCGAGGATGGATGTGGTGGGAATCGAACCCCATCTACTCATTTGGACCACCCGAGGCTGAGTAGATCCCGTTCCAGTCCTCATACCACTTTTCAAATTTCGTGGCAGCGTACGGAATGGAATTATTGTGCGTATCATAATGGGCAATCTAGTGTATATCATTGGATGCAGACGATGTTACTGGCTTTATTTGTGCCATGGACGAAACTAAGTGGTCGTTTACGTATGTAAGAGGCTCATGTTATGTTTTAATGTTTAAATAAAGGTAACAGAAGGAAATAATATAAGAGATGAAGACACTTTGGACAGAGAAGGTGTTATGTTTGGAAGTACGCCAGGGTAGAGTGGAAAGGAAACCTGGGGCGAAGTGGTCTGAGGACAGAAAGAAGCAACATAGTCTAAGAACGAAGAAATATTGGGAAGAAAACAACAAAGAGTGAAGAATTGAAATTGGTGCGTGGTCCGTAGCGGGTCTCATCGAAATAAGAAAGAAGTAGAGAAGTAACAGCAATGTAAGACACAGTACACAACATAATGTATTGATTGCATTGTGGAGGTGTACATTGGATACAATTTGAGACTTTAACTGAAGAACTATTTGACGCGAACGCCATTGGACCATAACCGACCTTCACGGCATACCTTTCCGCACTGAGCTAATGAGACAGCACCGGCACAGCGCAGACTTCATGCGTGCTGTTCTCTTGGCCATGCTGCACGCAGTTACAGCGTTGCCAGAGCCTCGTTTCTTAACTCGCATTTCTATTAAACGTATTGGCCGGACCAGGCCTTCCTAGATAAGCCTTTGCCATGAATTTCGACGAGGAACCGCATGCTGACCTCCAAGTACGGGATTTGTTCTTCATCCTGTATATAGTATATAGCCTACAACATTATGTATAATATTTGACGCAATCAAAGTTTTTGATATTTCAGAGGAAACCTCTGGTTGGTTATGATAGGATTACTGGTATGCTACTGGTAGAGCGTATGTTAGTACAGTATATGATAATTAGTAAACAATATTTTAACTTCTTCTTCGACATAATTGATTTTTCAGTACGGTATGTTTAGGCTTTAGAGATCATATCAGCAACGGGTTGTGTATCATTCACAGCATTCCAATACGAAATAATTTTTCTTGTAACAATAAATGTACTGTGTGAAATGAAAGGGAACAAAGAGCAAATGCCATTATTCATTTAAAGACAAGACGGAAAATGGCTAAGTTGCTCCAACGCGTAGCCCACTACTCCATGTTGTTTGATGTGGTGGTACGTTTAAATTTACGCTGCGATTTGTCGTCAACGGTATGAATGGCATTATTTACTTTTAAACCAGAATTACACTGCTGTTAATGAATACGACAACCCACCCGGCACTTTCTACTGTTAAAGCGATAGAGAGACTTGAGGTGTCCCACCTGTTATGACGAGACTTCTTGAATTGAGTCATCTCATGAGCACGTTCTGTCCAAGCGGAGCCTCGCTCACAGTAGTGTTGTGCCCAGGTGCGGGAGTGATTAATCTGCCAATGGATTTCAATTTTAAATAAAGGGAGGAGGAAATAGAGAACAGCATTCATAAGAGAAATAGCAAATGGAAGGGGTGACACATACGTTTTAATATTGTATTAGGCAAATGGGTTGTTGATTGTGTTCAATGTTAATAGTTAATTTTCAAGAGGAAGAGTACGTAGTATATGATTAGGCACAGATGTTCATGACCAGAAGGTGAAATTATATTGATGTATGTGTGACAAAATCATCGTAAAATCAGTGTGGAGGTATGTGTCCATGATATACGATCCATCTCCATTGCAAGTGTGAAAGAATTTCTGAGATATGGCCAAACATTTTTAAATATTTAAAAAAAATACAAAAATATATCTGTAGAAGCTCGACCCAAGTTGAAGACAAATTGCTGAAATGGCAAGATAGAGACTAAACAGGAGGTGTTCAAGATTAGGACCGGACACATTGCATTAGCCTACTTACTATTTCAAATGCGGTTTACTCTCTAATAACTATATTTTACAGCTTATTCCAGGGGATAATTCACTACATTCATTCATGTTTATTAAAGAGGACGATTGGGAGTTCCACGGCAGTGACGTCTGAACATTATGATAAAGATCGGGAATGTAGACTAGTGATTAGAATTTTGTGTTGGAAGGTTCAAGAAGTATGTTGTTTAGAAAAGTGAGACTTGGCATTTGTTATGCCAATATAACATGAAGTAATCAGATATCATGTTTGAAACTGTAATCTCAGTATAACCCTTTCTTTTATCTGAGTGAAGATTTCTGCTGCCTTTTTTTCACATCTGATAAACGAATCGCTTTTCAGTGGGTCAGCACATTAACGTGCGCAATTAAATGGGGTGGGGAATAACAAGTATGTATCCCACTTCACCGATGTGGCTCTATCCTGTAAGCCTAGATCAGGACCATCCAGTCATTGCGCTCCGAGAGCGCGGCCGCGCTCGGGGAGCACTGGGCAGTCAGACTAGCGCTCCTTCCCCTACCACCACTACACTGTGGCAGCGAGGAGATCTGAGACACACGGACTATGTTCGTACCGCAATAACTAGATACGAACGCACAGATGCAGGCGACGGCTTTTGTGGCATTGTTGACATCATATTGATAGGGCTGTTTTACCATAATAGGATATATACTGCCATAATATATATGTATACAAATCGAATGGTACTCCGATGCATGGAATGTGTAGGAAACGAACGCAAGTGTTAAGTAAAGAATATTGTGCTTTATTACAAAATGAAATGAGAACATATTAGAGAGGAAAATTCAACAACATTTTACCAATATGAACAGATAGTACAGGCCTTGAGTGACTCTTTCTCCGTCGTTTTTACGAATTTCTAGTTTTGGAGGAAACAATCTTCTCCAAATTGGGTACAATATTTCTGGACACAGCTATTCGTAAACAATTGCGCAAGTTTCTATCACTCATCGTTGCATGATGTTTACTTTTGGTAAGCTTAAGAACTGAAGAGAAGCGCTCATAAATGTACGTTGAGTCGAACATTGACAGAACTTCACTTGCATGTCTTTACAAAAGGGGATATTCTCCTTGCGGAAAGCCACTGTAAAATTCTTCTAAACTTCGTGACATTAGAAAGCGGTCATTAAGACGAACATTGCATTGCAGTTTTCTTAACTTCGTGACATTTAGAAAGAGGTATTTAAGACGAACATTGCATTGCAGTTCAATCAGCTCTAATTGAAATAGCTGTGGAACACTGTCTGCACTAATAGAAAATGGTCGAACAAATACATCTAACACCGCTTGGAGTTCTGATAATTCTGAAAATCGCTTGTCAAACTCTTCTTGTATTTGGCGAATTACCTCCAAGTACTCATCAAAGTCGACACCTTTCACTGTTTCAAACGATGGAAAATGTCCTGTGTTCCTTGCACGTAACTGGTTTTCCCGCAAAATCAATTTTCTTGTGAACGCTTCAATTTTTTCCACCAAATCGCAGATGTTGTGCTTTTCGCCCTGAAGCGAAGTGTTCAAATTATTCAGATGGGCAGTAATGTCACATAAAAATCCAAGTCCGCCACCCACTTAGGGTCACGCAAAAGAACTTCGGGCCGCCCTTTCATGTCACAGAATGTATGTATTGCGTTCCGCAAGAAAAACACACGATTCAGCACCTTCGCCTTGCTCAGCCATCTTACTTCTGCATGGTACGGGATATCCGGACACTCCGCTTCGATGTCATCCAAGAACTCTTTGAATTGACGGTGCGTGAGTTCATGGGAGTGAAGATAATTTACCATTCGCACAACTGTTCCCATTACATCTTTGCGCTTGGCGACTTTTGCACAGATTGCCTCCTGGTGTATGAAGCAATGGATCGCCACCATTAGGGTACTACCGTTCTCAGCCATTTTTAACTTTACATATCTGAGGAACCCCATGCGTACACATCGTAAAGCAGGAGCTCCATCCGTCGTTATACTCGTCAACCGCTCCCATTTTAATCCCATTGATTCAAAAGCACCCTCCACAGCTTGGAAAATATCGAAACCGGTAGTGGTGACTTTGAGTGTTACCAAGTCGAGGAAATTCTCGGTGACCCGAAGATCGTCATCCACCCCTCGAATAAAAATAACGAGCTATGCTATGTCCGCAATGTCGGTTGATTCGTCGAGGGCGATGAAAAATTATACAAATTTTGCTGCCATCTCCATTAATTGCTGTTCCATATCAACGGACATATCGTCTATTCTGCGAGCCACAGTTTGAGGAGAAAGAGAGATGTTTTCAAATTTCTCAACTACCTCCGTAGGACAAATACATGCCGCCACGTCCATTAGGCACTCCTTGATGAAATTCCCTTCCGCGAAGGGCTTCCCAGCTTCGGCAATTCGCATCGAACATTTGTAGCTTGCTCGTAAAATCGGTCCACCAACCTCACTCTCCTCTATCTCCTGTCAGACAAAAATACGGCAAGTCACAATTTTAGTGTTCTTCAGATAATTAAATCATTTGTTCATTCCCATTTGTAAGCAAGCATTTTAAAATTAAGGCAATAATACTTACAGGAAAGTGCTGCTTGAAATTTTCTTTCAATTCTTCCAACTTCGATTGCCGACTGGCGTCTGTCAAGTCACCGTAATCATCCCTGTGGTTGGCACTGCAGTGCCGTTCCAAATTGTGTTTTTTTTTTACTCATTAAATCTCGGTGGCACACTAAACATTTGGCATGCCCTTTATAAGCTGTACAGAAAAATAATTTTTCCCATTCTGCTTTAAAGGCAGCTGCTTCACCACTCCTTATTAGCCTACTTTTCACATTCTGCAAAAATGAGGAAAAAGTACACTTATGAGATCGATCCGGGAGAATGTGAGTCTGTCTGTCTGTCCGTCTGTCAGGCTGTGTGTGTGTGCCCCCCCCCCCCCTGTCAACTCCTAAACGGCTGCAGAAATCGAAACCAAATTTAGTATGAGTAAAGATGTATACCGGAATATCTCACGCCCATATTTGAAAATGATGTCAGTGCTACCAACTGCTAAAAATCACAATTCACTTTTAACCTCTACGTTGGATATCTCAGACGTTATAAATGCGAAATTTTCCAAAATTAGCACACACAGGGATAATAACATTCCAGATACATTTTAAGGATCCCATGTATGACAGTGTTGCCAAGATGATTCTAAGCCTGCTGATAAGTCCAATGTTTAAGTACATCTAACATCTATACTATCAATTGGATTTTAACCAAATTTCGTACGTGCTTTGTGTACTATAACAGATATGACTATGCTTATACTTAAGAGCCATTAGCGCTGCCAGCTGTTAATAAATGCGGCTGGCTGCGTGGCTCAGGGGTAACGTTCTCCCTTGCTGAACCCAAGGTTGCAGGTTCGTATCCTGGCGCAGTTAGCATTATTATTATTATTTGTTAATAAATGCTCACTCTCTTTATCCTAATACCAATATATCAGAAAGTATGCAAGCCAACAGCTCTAAATTTTGCGCATGAATAGTTCCTGAAATTTTAGATTATTTGGGAGCAACTAATGCACATCAGTGCTGCCAACATAATTCTAAGCCTGTTTATAGGGCCATTTTTTAAATGCATGTAACTTCTATACTAAGAAATGGATTTTATCCAAAATTGGCACTATAAAATATAGGAATAATTCAGATTAATTCTGAAAACGCCTTCTTGATGTTGTTGCCAATATGATTTTACTCGCACTGATACATCAAATATTTCACAGCATGCAACGTCCATACTATCCATTGGACTTTACCAAATTTAGCATGAGCATTCTTTACCTTAAGATATGGAACTAAGAATATATTCAGAGTCACCAAGGCTGCCAACTGTAGATCTGTATTGGAATACATTACTTCAGATATATTCCAATCTAAATAGAAAAGTTAGTATTACCAACTTAATCTCGTAATTATTCTAGATAGGTCTATGTAGATTAATCATTGGCATGAATGTTAAGTATAAAGAAAATTAGGTCCTTTAGATCGTCACGGAACTACTTCATATTATTGTTAATATTATTATTATTATTATTTTACTGTGGAGTAATCAGTGCTGTGAAAATTATATTAGTTTCACTAATAGTACAAATATTCATGGTTTTGATTTGGAAAGTACAAATACGAATGATAAAATAGAATGATTTTTCCCTACCAATATCCATTATTAACATCGCCCCCCTAGAACATGCGAGTAAATCGAAGTTGAAAAGTTGCATCACACAGTAGTGTTGACACAAGGAAATAATTCAAAAAGAATAAAAATTCTGGCCATGGAGCGTCTCGAACCCAGGACCCCGTAGGTACCAAGTTTACGCCTTAGCACACGTACACGTTTCACGTACTATGCAGGTTCACAGCTTCATCCATACGGCTAAATGTCGAATGATTTCAGTTAAATCTTAAATACTGTCAGAAATGCGTTTAATCAGTCAGTGCCTTTTCCTGTATTCAACGTAACGGAACTAAATGACTGATTTGCATTAATAATGCCAATGAACTGCAACTATTAATCTCAATCCACAAGTTTCCTCCATCTTTGATTTCTTGCAGCTGAGCCAATAAGAACTCGTAATGCAGGTACGAATAACGTTATTGAAGCCTATACCGGAATTGTGCTTGTATACAAGCTTTTACGTTACGATCTGTAACATCTGAACGCTGATGGCAAATGATTGCGGTACAACACATGTGTAATGTCAATAAGCTGAGGGTACTGGTCAGCACAGTATCGAAGCAACTAAGGTAGGATGTTATACATTAGCTATCGTATATTCTACGTGGTATTTTAGCTTAGTTTTCACTTTTTTTAAAATGATGATGAGATAGACTAATGACATCGATCCAGGCAAATGTCTGTCTGTCTGTCTTTGTGTGTCTCCCCCTATCAACCCCTAAAAGACTGCAGTTATCGAAACCAAATTCGGTTTAAGGAAATATCTAAATCTGAATATCTCAGGGACATAATTGTAAATGATTTCAGAGTTACCAACTGCTAAAAATCACAATTCACTTTTAAGCTCTACGTTGGATATCTCAGACGTTATGCATGCGAAATTTTCCAAAATTAGCACACACAGGGATAATAACATTCCAGATACATTTTAAGGAGCCCATATATGACAGTGTTGCCAAGATGATTCTAAGCCTACTGATAAGTCCAATGTTTAAGTACATCTAACATCTATACTATCAATTGGATTTTAACCGAATTTCGTACGTGCTTTGTGTACTATAACAGATATGACTATGCTTATACTTGATAGTCAGCAGGGCTGCCAACTGCTAATGAATGCTCATTCTCTTTCTTTATCCTAATACCAATAAATATATCAGAAAGTATGCTAGCCAACACCTCTGAATGTTGCACACATATGGTACCTAAAATTTCAGATTAACTTCGAGTAACTAATGTACATCAGTGCTGCCAACATAATTCTAAGCCTGCTGAAAATGCATGTAACTTCTATACCAACAAATGGATGTTATCCAAAATTGGCACTATTAGATAAAGTATTATTTCAGATATCGCCTCAGTAGCGTAGCGGTCAGCATGGTTAGCTGCCGCCCCGGAGGTCCTGGGTTTGATTCCCGGCTCTGCGACGAAATTTGAAAAGTGGTACGAGGACTGGAACGGGAGCTACTCAGCCTCGGGTGGCCCAAATGAGTAGAGGGTGTTCGATTCCCCTTCAGCCATCCTCGAAGTGGTTTTCCGTGGTTTCCCACTTCGTCTTCGGGAAAATGCCGGGATTGTACCTTCTTCAAGGCCACGGCTGCCTCCTTCCCTCTTCCTTGCCTATCCATCCTACCCATCCCTTACCATCCCTCATGAGGCCCCTGTTCGCTTTGCAGGTGAGGCCGCCTGGGCGAGGTGCCAATCCCACCTCACCAGTTGTATCCCTTCCGATTCGATGTTCCTAGCTCTAGGACACTGCCCATAGAGGCGGTAGTGGTGAGTTCCCTCACTGAGTCCGTGGATTCCACCAACCTGGAGGGTAAACGACTAAAAATAAAATAAAAATTGGCGTGAATCTTAAATATAAAGAAAAGTATGCTCTTTAGATCGTCACGAAACTATTTCTCCTTATTCTTAATATTATTATCTATTGTGGAGTAAATATAGACTATTATTGAGGTATGAAAATATTAGTATACTTTCATGAATAGTACAAATATTCATGGTTTTGTATGGGGAAGTACAAATTTGAATGATAGAATAGAATAATTTTCCCTTCCAATATCCATTATTAACATCATCTCCGTAGATTATGCGAATAAATCGTAGTTGGAAACTCACAAGGAATGTAGTGTGAATGCAACATAATAATTCAAAAAGAATAAAAAACTCGGCCCTAGCGCGTCTCGAACCCGAGACTCATCGGACACTAAGTTGCAGCTATAGCACCCGTACACTTCTCACTTTGTGGCCTAGCTCATAGTTACGTAACTTCATGCGTATAGCTAAATGTCGAATTATTTCAGTTAAATCGTAAATACTGACAGGAATGCGTTCAATCAGTCAGTGCCCCTTCATGTATTCAACGTAACGCATCTTAATGACTGGTTTGCATTAATAATGCCAATGAACTGCAAATATTACTCTCAATCCACAACTTTCCTCCATGTTTGATTTCTTGCAGCTTAGCCAATCGGAACACGGAATGCTGCTGCGAATAACGTTATTCAAGCCTATACCGGAATTGTGCCTGTATACAAGCTTTAACGTTATAATCTGTACCATTTGTATTCTGATGGTCAATGATTGCGGTACAACACATGTGATATGTCCATAAGCAGAGGGTACTGATCAGCACAGTATCGAAACACCTAAGGTTGGATGTTATACAGTAGCTATCGTATATTCTTCGTAATATTTTAGCCTACTTTTCACATTTTGTAAAAATGAGAGAAAAGTAGACTTATGGCATCGGTCCAGGCAAATGTCTGTCTGTCCCTCCTAGACGGCTGCAGTTATTGAAACCCAATTTGGTATAAGTAAAGACCTATATTTGAATATCTCACGGGCATTTTTGAAAATTATTTTAGTGCTAGTAACTGCTGAAAATTCACAATTCACTTTTGAGCTCTATGTTGGATTTATCAGACGTTATGCATGCGAACCCTTCCAAAATTAGTACAGATAGAGATAATAACATTCCAGATATATATTTTAGGTAGCGCATATATGACAGTTATCCTCGCCGCTAGATAGGGGCTTCATTCATTCCATTCCTGACCCGGTCGGAGACTGGAAGCAGGCTGTGGATTTTTCATATATGACAGTGGTGCAAACATGATTTTAAGCCAGCGGATAAGTCCAATGTTTAAGTGCATCTAACTTCTAACTATCAATTGGATTTTATCCGAATTTCGTATGCGCTATTGTTACTGTAACAGATATGACTATGCTCATACTTGAGAGCCAGCAGGGCTGCCAACTGCTAATGAATGCTCATTCTCTTTCTTTATCCTAATACCAATAAATATATCAGAAAGTATGCTAGCCAACACCTCTGAATGTTGCACACGTATGGTACCTAAAATTTCAGATTAACTTCGAGTAACTAATGTACATCAGTGCTGCCACCATAATTCTAAGCCTGCTGAAAATGCATGTAACTTCTATACCAACAAATGGATGTTATCCAAAATTGGCACTATTAGATAAAGTATTATTTCAGATATCGCCTCAGTAGCGTAGCGGTCAGCATGGTTAGCTGCCGCCCCGGA
Source organism: Meconema thalassinum (assembly GCA_946902985.2). NCBI lineage: Eukaryota > Metazoa > Arthropoda > Insecta > Orthoptera > Tettigoniidae > Meconema > Meconema thalassinum. The sequence continues at coordinate 237,661,539 of OX336389.2, read as the reverse complement.
GGTCCTGGGTTTGATTCCCGGCTCTGCCACGAAATTTGAAAAGTGGTACGAGGACTGGAACGGGAGCTACTCAGCCTCGGGTGGCCCAAATGAGTAGAGGGTGTTCGATTCCCCTTCAGCCATCCTCGAAGTGGTTTTCCGTGGTTTCCCACTTCGTCTTCGGGAAAATGCCGGGATGGTACCTTCTTCAAGGCCACGGCTGCCTCCTTCCCTCTTCCTTGCCTATCCATCCTACCCATCCCTTACCATCCCTCATGAGGCCCCTGTTCGCTTTGCAGGTGAGGCCGCCTGGGCGAGGTGCCAATCCCACCTCACCAGTTGTATCCCTTCCGATTCGATGTTCCTAGCTCTAGGACACTGCCCATAGAGGCGGTAGTGGTGAGTTCCCTCACTGAGTCCGTGGATTCCACCAACCTGGAGGGTAAACGACTAAAAATAAAATAAAAATTGGCGTGAATCTTAAATATAAAGAAAAGTATGCTCTTTAGATCGTCACGAAACTATTTCTCCTTATTCTTAATATTATTATCTATTGTGGAGTAAACATAGACTATTATTGAGGTATGAAAATATTAGTATACTTTCATGAATAGTACAAATATTCATGGTTTTGTATGGGGAAGTACAAATTTGAATGATAGAATAGAATAATTTTCCCTTCCAATATCCATTATTAACATCATCTCCGTAGATTATGCGAATAAATCGTAGTTGGAAACTCACAAGGAATGTAGTGTGAATGCAACATAATAATTCAAAAAGAATAAAAAATTTGGCCCTAGCGCGTCTCGAACCCGAGACTCATCGGACACTAAGTTGCAGCTATAGCACCCGTACACTTCTCACTTTGTAGCCTAGCTCATAGTTACGTAACTTCATGCGTATAGCTAAATGTCGAATTATTTCAGTTAAATCGTAAATACTGACAGGAATGCGTTCAATCAGTCAGTGCCCCTTCATGTATTCAACGTAACGCATCTTAATGACTGGTTTGCATTAATAATGCCAATGAACTTCAAATATTACTCTCAATCCACAACTTTCCTCCATGTTTGATTTCTTGCAGCTTAGCCAATCGGAACACGGAATGCTGCTGCGAATAACGTTATTCAAGCCTATACCGGAATTGTGCCTGTATACAAGCTTTAACGTTATAATCTGTACCATTTGTATTCTGATGGTCAATGATTGCGGTACAACACATGTGATATGTCCATAAGCAGAGGGTACTGATCAGCACAGTATCGAAACACCTAATGTTGGATGTTATACAGTAGCTATCGTATATTCTTCGTAATATTTTAGCCTACTTTTCACATTTTGTAAAAATGAGGGAAAAGTAGACTTATGGCATCGGTCCAGGCAAATGTCTGTCTGTCCCTCCTAGACGGCTGCAGTTATTGAAACCCAATTTGGTATAAGTAAAGACCTATATTTGAATATCTCACGGGCATTTTTGAAAATTATTTTAGTGCTAGTAACTGCTGAAAATTCACAATTCACTTTTGAGCTCTATGTTGGATTTATCGGACGTTATGCATGCGAACCCTTCCAAAATTAGTACAGATAGAGATAATAACATTCCAGATATATATTTTAGGTAGCGCATATATGACAGTGGTGCAAACATGATTTTAAGCCAGCGGATAAGTCCAATGTTTAAGTGCATCTAACTTCTAACTATCAATTGGATTTTATCCGAATTTCGTATGCGCTATTGTTACTGTAACAGATATGACTATGCTCATACTTGAGAGCCAGCAGGGCTGCCAACTTCTAATGAATGCTCATTCTCTTTCTTTATCCTAATACATATATATAATAAAGTATGCAAGCCAACAGCTCTAAATTTTGCACACGTATGATACCTGAAATTTCAGATTAATTTCGAGTAACTAATGTACGTCAGTGCTGCCAACATAATTCTAAGCCTGCTGAAAATGCATGTAACTTCTATACCAACAAATGGATGTTATCCAAAATTGGCACTATAAAATATAGTATTATTTCAGATTAATTCTGAGCACACGTGCATGACTTTGTTGCCAATATGATTCTACATACACTGGTAGATCCAATATTTCATAACATGCAACGTCCATACTATCCATTGGACTTCAACCGAATGTTATATGTGCATTATGTACCTTAAGAGATGGAACTAAGGATATATTCAGAGTCACCTAGGCTACCAACTGTAGTGCTGTATTAGAATATTTCAGGTATATTCCAATCTAATTAGAAATGTTAGTAGGCCTATTACCTATTAAATTTTGTCATGGGAAAAGGCACCTACTTTATTATTGCAATGTGCTCAAATATTTCATATGACCCTTCTTTGTATAATGTGACTAATTCCACACAACGTCGCTCTTTCTACATCACATTTAGTAACAACGTTATGGCCCTCTGTTCGAGCTGTTTCCTTAATAACGTTCTTGACGGAATATACATAATTTCTTGTCATTAAGATTGGATTTGATTAATAATAAACAAGAAATGGGAATAACATTAATTTGTAGAACTCAATTTTAGCCGTCTTTTAAACAACGTTATCGTCGGTAGTACTCACAATTTTGTTCCTTAAAGATTGGGTAAGACAAATAACGAAAACCGGCGAATAACGTTTTTATGAGGAACTTCCTTTACCCGCCTTTCGAATAACGTTATTGTCAGCAGTTCGTTCAATTTCGTTCTTCGACATCAGGTTGAACTAATAACGAAATGATGCCAATAACGTTATTCAGTTATTCACTATGTGAGCCACCCTCCCAGTAACGTTATTGGTAGGGACCGGAATAATAGCGTTCTTCAATTCGGTTATTGAATATAACGTTATTGTGATAGTATATGATAAATACGGTATTCTTGTGGAAACGAAGTAATTCGTTCTGCAACGCATTTACCTAAATGCACTCATGGAGTTTTCCGGTACATTCCCTAATTACGTTACGTTATGGTTACGGTTAAGTTATCTAGCCCTGGTATTTTCTCCAGCAGATTTAAGTTCTCGAATTTGTCTGTCAAACTTCAGAAAGTGATTTTCCAAAGTTTCATTAGTAGGGTTAAGTCGCATTGCAAGCAATGCTTTCCTTGCCTGAAGTTGACTGGCAATTCCTTTCCTTTGAAAAATGTCTGCTAAAGTTTTCCAGACCTTGAAGGCTGTATCATGTCCTCGGCAATATTCCAAATGACTATCAGCTATAGCACTCACAATAAGTCTAATGCAATACTTATCTTTCTGCCGGAGTTTCTCATTAGCTGCTTCCCTGGCCGTTCGAGCTGCCGTTGTCTCGCCTGCCGGTGCTTCAGTATACTGAACTTCTTCTGTGATGTGGGACATCAGTTTCTTTTCGTCCAGTAGAACTTCAAGCCTGAATTTCCAATTGTCTTACCGTCGAAAAGTGGAATGTGGTATCTTTCATCATTGACTCTTTGTCTCTCCTAGTCGTTCATTCTTCCTTTTGTTCAAGTAGGCCTACGCTAAAAAGTCATTATTCTTCCTCCGATATTCCATTAACCTCACAGTATTGATTCCCGTTTCACTCACAAAAACTATCCGTACGTTCTGGGCCCATAACCTGTTATAAGAGTAATATTTCCTGTGGGTTATATATGGTAGAAACAAATAAATGAACAGGCACAGATCTTTGCTAACGTCCTTTTGGCTCTACGATACCAACTACACTGGTATCGATTTACTTTTATTACGTCTGCATTGTCTTTGATACATAGTTGCCAACATATTCCGGTGAAAGATCTTACAACATAAATAAGTAAATAAGAGTTAAATTGTCTTTCTTAACATGAAGTTGGGCAGTGAGAGTTTTGTAACGTAGATAATTATCAACAGTCCCATGAACGCGATATCTTTTTAAACATGCCTTTCTCCGACGAACAAGCAATGCACACTCAGCGTCCCACCAATGGACCGCACCCGGATGCTGTAACGAATACGATGATATCGCGCGCTGGGGGTGATAACAATCAAGAAATCGTTGTATCAGCTGTAATAAAGAATAATACCGTTGATACGGAGGTGTTCGCGAAGTCCCCAATCCATCATTTATAAAGTGTTGAAAAATATCATAGTCGAAATGCCGTAAATTCCTTTTGATGGCAAAATGACATGGACGCTCAAGCCTCTCACCCTGTTTCGCATAATAGACAAGAATCGGAAAATGATCGCTCTGATGAGTGTCCCCAATTGTTCGCCATTCCAATTGCTGGGCAATATCCGCTGTTGTAATAGTCAAATCTACCGCACTCTTTGGATGTCCCGGAGGAGTTATTCGCGTAGGCGACCCATCATTAAGAATATTCAAAGCATAAGTTTGAAGTGCATGCACAATATGACGACCTTTAGGGTTTACACGCTCACTACCCCAGAGTCCATGGTGGGCATTAAAAGGAATGCACTTTGCTTAGCACCTCGTCCAGTTATTCCTCTTCGCCGATGTGCCTTTAGCCTCAGGATAAGTATTCGCCTAGTAAAATAATTGCTTTTCTGTCGGTCAATACGAATTTGCCCCTTTTAATTGGACGGTGAGTAACACTTATCTAATCGCATCTACTAACCCGATATAAATATCGTGATTAAAGTGTACAATTTTTATACGCTTCTCGTAAAACGGGTCGGGGGTAATTGTTTGATATGTTTCGTTCGTCAGGCGAATATCATCAGAATTTAATTCCTCTAGGCTCATTCAGATTCTGTGGATATGTATATAACACATGCATACAACAAAATAAACAATTATTACGTTATTAAAACAGTTATAAAAATTGTATAACGTGGGAAATTTCTATTGTAATCCGTTAGTGCTCCTGTAAATGCTGCGCTACTAGTTATGCAGTTAAGACCAGTGACGGATTGTGCATTTTAACACTAGGTGAGACTGCATGTATAATTACTGATATGGTACAACATAAGGAAGTACAGTAGTAACAGTGTTACAATGTGATGCAACATGACGAAGTGTAGTGTTATACAGCGATAATACTTCGGACAGTAGTAACAGTTGTTGTTGTTGTTGTTGTTGTTGTTGTTGTTGTTGTTGTTGTTCTTCTTCTTGTTGTTTGGGTTGCGTTGCTGGACACATAAGCCTCTTCGCCCAATAACATCTGGCTGGGAATAGACTACAGTAGCCTTCGCAGCATAACGAGTAGAATAAGAAGTGTGATCTCTTCTCCCTCAATAGCACGTAATGAATACGGATCGGGTTGGCACTCGCCGCTACGCAGCGCTTCAGTCGATTTGTGATTGTTGATTTCCACGTAAGTTTATGTGTTTATGTGCGATATATTAAGTATTTAATCGGTCGGAGTGTTTTGGTGGTGTTCTGTACAAACTTTTATTGATATACAAGTGCTTACACAATTATCTCATAGTATTAATACCTGAAATGCTATTGTAGGAAGCATTAATTGAAAGAGAATTTAATTTCTTGTCGTGTGTTGAGGTTATCTTCGTGTGTTAATTTTATTGTTATTTAATGCAAGTAAACAGCAGTTTAGCCCTTACATTTTCATGAGTGCTTAATGTGAGTAGTTAAGATGCCTTGTCGTTTTGTACCAGGATGCAGATCTGTCTATGGGGACTGTAAAGAGGTAAGACGGTTTTTCAAACCCCCTAAAGATAAGGAACGTTTTATCAAGTGGAAAGGGGCCATACCAAGGAAGGATAGGGAACTTACTGAAAAGGCCTACATCTGTGATGCTCACTTTTCAGATGATTTAATTGTTAAATTTGACAAATTTGAGATAGAAGGGAAGGAAGTATTACTTCTCCCAAGAACCAACTGGCGATTGAAAGACTATTATGTTCCACATATATTTCCTAATTTGCCTAAGTATTTGTCCAGTATGGTGTAAATAAAAATGCTCTTGATGCCATTAAAGACTACTTCTGTGAAGAAAGGGAAGAGAATAAAAAGACAATGAGTTGAAAAACATATATGTACCGTAATGCTGAAGGAGGCGTGATCAGTTTTAGACAATAGCCTAATCTATGAAGGGGTTATGACTATGCCTTCTATATCTGTTTAATGGTAAGTTCTTCTGAAATGATGGTAGTTTACTGATTTTGGTGTCTGTGGAGTGAAATTTATGGTTATTATTGAATTTTATAGTAATCTACGGTGAAGTTGAAAGTTGCGTTCGTACGGCTTCCTTTTTCTTTTCTGTGTTGCAAGTATGTTAAGGGAATGTAAAATGTGTAACAATGTGAAGAAATCCTTTCTGATATCGAGGTTAATTTTTCCGTTCTTTTTTTAATTTACCGATAGCTGGCATAACTAATTGCATTTTGAACTTGCTCTCTGTCTTCGCTTATTGTCGAAACTGGACTATTACAGGAGACGACTTATTAAATTATAATTGGGCACAGTAAAGTAAGTGTATATGTCGAACTTATTCGCGCCTATGAGGATATCTTGCGGTGTTTTAACATGTAAAACAGGTCGCAAGGTTTTAAGTCTCGTAAGCGCCAATGCAAACTTACATCACAGATCGGAGCCAGCGCTGCGTTGCGGTGGACCAGGCGTACTAGGCCAGTGATATCACTTCTTATTCTACTCGTTATGCATCGCAGTAAAATGCCGCAAAAAATGCGTCCGTATGTTTAAAAACCACTAATCTCTTGGACTTCGTTTGTCACAGTGAAACTGTTGTCCACATGATCCTCTTCAATATCGGAGCTGATCTTGAGCACTGATGTCGAAATTTATATAGTTATCGCACACGCCAAATATGAGGAATAAAAGAAACAAGAGCTATATATATATATGGGTGACCAAAAGCCTAAAAACCACACCCAGGAGCACCAGAAAAATAACTGGAAGGACCCCCCAGGAGCCCACCTATGATTTTACAATTGAAATGGAAGGTGATCCAAATATGACATAATGGCATCCACCAATGGAACTGTAGGACTATATACAAGTGACGCGATATTTAAAGGCAAGGGATAATCAAGTCGCCTCAATTTCTCCAACATAATTTCCCGCTGCGGATTGAAGGTTTCACACTGAAACAATAGGTGATGCAATGTACCTCGTGCCCTACCACATACACACCTATCATTGTCCCTGAGTTGCATGCGCTCCAAAGCTACTGGTGTAAGAGCGTGCTGGAAACGCATTCGAATGATGGTAATAATATGACGCCGCGAATATTTTCCGACCCGGAACCAAGGCGCTGTAGTTACGGATGGTTTTATTTAGAAAAAGAAATTTGCTTTACATTTTGCTATCTCGGTCCGTTCATTTTGCCAAGCACTGACGACTCGCTGATGAAGTATCGGTACTATATCCGGATACGGTATCCCGATATTATAAATAATTCCCTGACCGCATCCCGCATTCTTTGCCCAGAGATCTACTGTTTCATTTCCCGCTATATGAGAATGCCCAGGAATCAACATGATGACCACGTCTTGTCCTGTGAGTGTGAATGTATGGAAATACTTCACTATTTGGTAAAGGTAACAATTATTTGAGTGCAGAAAATGAGGTAAGGCATTAATAACACTCAAAGAATCCGTGCATATTAGCAATTGAGGTAAACGATGGGCATGAATATAGTGACAAGCCTGGCGTATAGCAAAGAGTTCAGCTGTAAAGATTGTAAGATGAGGGGGGAGGCAATAAGTGCGAATAACCTGTAAGTCCGGAGAGTAAAAAGTCGACCCCACGCGATCCGGTCGAACCATCTTTGAACCATCCGTATAAAAAATCGTATAATTGGAATACAAATCCTGAATATCTCGAAATGCACGAGAAATGATATTCAGATGATGCTTGAACATTTGAAATAGCAATGGAAAGGAATTATGCAGAATCTTAGGTTGGGTATGCAAAACCCTGTATGGGATTGTATAGGGAAGTGCAAACCGGGTTTGTAACACATCCTTCCTGAAGGGTTGTAAAATCTCATAAGCCATGACAAGTGCAGGTTTATGTGAGCGATCTAAACGATTTTGTGCGGAATATTCCGTCAGAAGTTGTAATTTAGAGATAATCGGAGACGCCATTAACGACAATTTGTAGACTAAATATTTGCCCGCTATAAATGTGCGTCGATGTGATAAACGTAACTCATCGGCTTCCACCAACAATGCACTCGTGGGGGTGGAGGCCAAAGCCCCTAGAATTATGCGGATGGCTTTATATTGTAGTCTATCTAACATTAACAAGCGACTGTTCGCCATTACATCGTAAAAGAAACTGCCTCAATCTAATTGTGAACGAATAGTGTTCTTGTAGTAACAGTTGAGTGGGACACCCTCTCTCCAGGGGTTATAAATATGGAGGGCCCAGCTCAGGGTATGAGCGAAGACCTCAACGGCATCTGCGGTGGTGAAGGGGTCCTTCGGTACAGCAAAGTTGGCGGAAGAGGCAACCCAGTGCTCGGGGTTAATAGAGTAAAAGATATTTGTCCATATTATGGACACCCGTAGCGTCTGTACTCCAGAGGAGCGGCTACAAAATGCGTCTGTTATCCATGTTAGGAGCGGCCTAGTTCATACCTGGCAGTAGGTCATAAAATGCATTTGGGAGTGGCGACCCCATTTTAATAATAGCCTAAAATGAAAGCAAATATATTTCAGCCTCGGAAAATACTAGGGCGTCCACCGCAGGCGACGCGCAGTTCTTCAGATGCTGGGGGAACTGTGAGAAATGGGCGACCAGCATCGCAATTCATCCGAATAGGGACAGTCAACATCTTAACCCTGACGGACAATACTGAGGAGCTAGTGGACTTCATGATGGAGAAGGATATAGCCATCCTCGGTCTCAGTGAAACGAAATGGAAAGGAAACTAAAGGAAGGGTACAGGGTAATTTACAGTGGAGGACAGGAGGCAAAAAATGGAGTAGGAATGATTATAAGAAAGGATGTCCTAGAGTATGTGGAGGAGGTGAAGAAGATAAGTGACAGGATGATCATAGAGAGGATACAGTTCCAGACAGGGACAAAAGATCTGGTTCAAGTATATGCTCCACAAACGAGGAATAAAGAAGAGAAATTAGAAGAATTCCTAGAAGAGGTGGAAAAATATATAGAGGATAAGGAAATAATTGTAATGGAAGATTTGAATGCACAAGTGGGAAGAGACAGGCAAGGAAGAGAGGAGATTTTGGGACCATATGGTTATGGCAGTAAGAATCCAGAAGGTTGTTGTTGTTGTTTTAAGGGGCCTAACATCTAGATTATCGGCCGTAAGAATCCAGAAGGGGATTTCTTAATGGACTTCTGTCAGCGGAACCAATTAATTATAGGGAATACGTGGTTCAGAAAGAAAAAATAGTCAGAAGATAACGAGGTATGGATGGGGAGATAGAAGAACGAAAACTCTGATACACTATGTTTTAGTCGAAAAAGGACATCGGAAAGAGTTAATGGATGTCACAGCGATGCCAGAGGAAGCCATTGGAGGATACCATAGGGCAGTGGCAGCAAAATTAAAAGTAGGAAAAGTTATGAGACTACCAGAAAAATGGGAAAGAAAGATTAAGGTCTGGAGACTGAAGGAAAAGGAGGTTGCAGAAGAGTTTAAGAAAGAATTGCAAGAACAGATACCAAGGACGGATATTACGCATGTGGAACAAGAATGGGAAAAGTTCAAGAGTGCATTTGTAAACAGTGCAGAGAAAACATGTGGTAGAACATCAGGAAAGGTACGGGAAAAGGCGACAAAATGGTGGAAAGAAAGAGTGAAAGAAAAGGTAAGGAAGAAGAAGAAAACTAGGAAGGAATGGAAAACAAAAATGACTGATGAAAGTAGAGCAAACTATGTAGAAGCAAACAGAGATTGCAAGAAAGTAATTGCAGAGGAAAAGAAGAAACGCTGGGAAGAATTCACTGAGGAAGTAAGGGAGTATTTAAATTGTGGAAAGAATTATAATTGGAATTATTATATAATTATTATAATTATAAGCCTCCGTGGCTTAGGCGGCAGCACGCCGGCCTCTCACCGCTGGGCCCGTGGTTCAAATCCCGGTCACTCCATGTGAGATCTGTGCTGGACAAAACGGAGGCAGACAGGTTTTTCTCCGGGTACTCCGGTTTTCCCTGTCAAAATTTTATTCCAGCAACACTCTCCACTATAATTTCATTTCATCTGTCATTCATTTAATCATTGCCCCAGAGGAGTGCGTCAGGCCTCGGCAGCCGGCACAGTTCATATCCTCGCCGCTAGATGGGGGCTTCATTCATTCCATTCCTGACCCGGTCGGAGACTGGAAGCAGGCTGTGGATTTTCATTCATATAATTATTATAATTATTATATAATTATTATATAATTTGGAATTATAAAGAGTAGAAGAAATGAAAGGTGAACACTGGGTTCGTGAAAAACAAAGAAGGTGAAATAATTGACAAAACCAGAAGAGATAACGGAGAGATGGAACTAATATTTCAGCGAGCTGTTGAATGTGAGACGCCAGACATGCGGGGAAGTTACACAAACAGCCAAAACGGTGGAGGAAAAATAGAAGAAGAACCAGACATTACTATGGCAGAAGTGGAACGGGCAGTTAGGAAGATGAAGATGGGGAAAGCTGTGGGAATCGACGAAGTGGCAATAGAAATGATCAAGGCGGCAGGACCAGTGGGACTACAGTGGACATACAGACTTCTCAAGAGTGTGTGGAGAGAGAAGAAAGTCCATGAAGACTGGAAAAAGGGAATCATATTGCCAATATTCAAGAAAGGAGATTGGAAGATGTGTGGTAACTACCGAGGAATCACCATCAAATCGCATGTTGCAAAGTAATGGAAAGAATCCTAGAAAAAAGAATTGGGGTAAAGGTAGAAAACCAAATAGAGGAGGAGCAGTATGGATTTAGAGGGAGCAGGTCAACAGTGAAACCCATTTTCATTCTGAGACAGAACATTGAAAAGAGTTGGGAATATGGGAAGGATTTGATAATGAATTTTATTGATCTAGAAAAGGCCTATGATAGCATCCCTAGAACAAAAGTTTGGGGAATCTTAACAAATAGGGGGATAGGTAAGGAACTGAGAGACATGATACGTGGAATGTGCATGGATTGCTACAGTAGTGTGAAGACTAGAGTCGGGACATCCGAATGGTTTGAAATTGTCACTGGACTAAAGCAAGGAAGGGTGTTGTCACAATTATTGTTCTTACGGTGATGGATGACATCATGAAGGCAGCAATGAACGACCACAGTAGGGCAAAGATGAAGGTAATGTTGTTTGCAGGCGATGTTGTGATCTGGGGCGAGGATGAGATGGAGGTACAAGAACAGTTAGACGTAATAAAGGAAAAGGAGTAATCAAAGTAGGAGATAAGGAATCGGTAGTGGTGAAACACTTCAAATATTTGGGAAGTGAACTGACTGAAGATGGAAGACTAGATTTGGAAATTAGCAGAAGAATACAACTCGGGAGTGCTTTCTACCAACAGGTACGGGGACTAGTATGGAACAAGGATATACCAATTAAGGCTAAAGAAGTTATGTACAAAGCATATTATGTTCCTGCATGTGCAGCAGAAACTTGGACAATGACTAAGAGGGATGAGAGCAGAATACAGGCAGCTGAGATGAGATTCGTGAGAAGTATGGTCCAGAAAACGAGGAGAGACAGAGTGAGAAATGAAGATATACGGAAAGAACTGGGAGTACAGAAACTAAATTACAAACTGGAGCAAAACAGATTGAGATGGTTTGTACATGTCAAACGGATGAATGAAGTAAGGCTACCAAGACGAAGACTGGAACGACGGATTACAGGGAAGAGAGGACGAGGAAGACCAAGAATGCGTTGGATGGACTCGGTGAAGAATAGCATTAGTAAACGGAACCTGGATTAGAACACCGTGTCGGAAGAGGAATGGTAGAACAACAGAACAAAGTGGAGAGGAACCATATTTGCCCCCACCCAGTGTCATCTGGAAAAGGGGAAATGAAGATGATGATGATTATGATACCTTATTTATAGATGAGCTGCATTCGGCGAGGCTTGTAGGTTGAAAATTTGTTGATATCATTCTCATTGAAATTTGGTATATTTCTCATCAAGGTAGTTTCCATTTACAGCATTCCCAGCGCTGTCAGTCTTTCTTCACCCATAGTGCTGCAGAGGTACGTTTATATCCTCTTGATGGTTGAGAAACACCTTTCTGGTTCACTGGTGGTAATAGGAAGAGTTGCTGCAATGCAAACAAGTTTCACTACTTCTGAAGTGATGGCTGAAGGTTGTTCGAGATGATGAACTGAAGCAGCTGCATAGCATCAGACAGTGATCTGAATTCTTCTCTGGAGTATAAAGCAGATATTTCAGTTTGTAGATTTTCTTTGTCAAAAGTAGGAAAATGTCGTACACAGTCATTTAGCTCGTTCTCAGGAAAATCTGATTTGAAGGAAGAAAAATTTGATTTCATCACCAGAGTTGATACTTGGAGATGATTTGTAAATTTAAACCGGTTATTTGCCTGGGTTATGATGACATCACAGCTTTCCATGGCCGCAGACACTCTTGTCGCAGTTTCCTGAAATGGCATCGTTTGTTTATATTTCCTGTTTCAGAATTTTCGTTGAAGTCCAGTATTGTATTTCTCACATCATTAACAGTTTAAACAAAGTTTAAAACATGGCAACGAATTTTTGCTACATCCGCCTGCCGATTTTGAAGTTTATGTAAAAATATCAACATGAGGCATGATATGATGATTGAATTTCTGCCAGAAGTTGAACTTTTCATCCTGAAGGTACTTGTACAAAGCCGATGCTTCTCTGATTGTGATGTCACTTGAAGACTCAGTTTCCATCAGTAGTTCAAAGCAAACTATTAAAGCATCTTTTTTCTCGAATACAGTATTGACTGTTCTCGATTTAAAATTCCATCTTGTGGCTCCAGCAGCAGGTATCCGTTTACCCACACAAGAATCAAAAAAAAACTCTTTGGGGTGATCGGGAATAGAATGCCGGTAATGAAGACAAATTTGCAAAAAATATTCTTGCTTTCGTGAATCTCTCCATTATCAAATTAAGTTGGTGTGCAAAGCAATGTATAAAATGGGCGTTCGGGTACAATTCCTTAACTCACGCCTGCACGTCACTGACGGCACCACTCATAACAGACGCTCCATCGTACGTCTGGGCAATGATTTTATTCTTCTTATCTTTCAGAATAACGCCTAGCTGGGAGAGAATACATTCTGAAATAGCCTCAGCATTTTGACCAGAAGGATTAAATAAATAAATAGAGCCTAGATAATCCCATAAGGGCAAAGGCCTCCTGCGAACAGGGACGTGCTCTGGTTTAAACTCGTTAGGCGAGCAAGTCCTAAGGAGTTGTGTACAAGTTTTTACTCCACTTGCTACACTTCACTGTAGTTCACTTCACAAACACTACATTTCACTTCGCTTTACGTGCGTTGTTCGGCTTGTTACAGGTTGCAGAAGTGTATCTTTCATGTCATAGGTATGCTGTCTACCAGGATCTTTCATTGTTGAAGCTCTCCTTCTCTTCCCATCTTATAGTTCCATACGTCTCCATTCTTGTCTCTCCCGTGCTATCCTCGTCCAGTGTTTGCCTGTCTTCCTTACGATTGAGTCATCCCAGCGGGTCCTCTGTCTACCCACGTTCCTTCTTCCTGTCCTGGGGTCCCATACCGTTAGTTTGTGCGTCCATCGATCGTCTTTCATTCTGGCCACGTGGCCTCCCCACTTCCATTTTAGCCTGTCAGCTGTTGTCACGCCATCTTTCATGGCAGTTCTTCTTCTTATATCCTCGTTTCGTAATCTGTCCCTCAAGGAAACTTGAAGGATCTTCCGTTCCATTTTGCGTTGACATACCCGGATTGTTTGCCTTTGCTTCTCTGTTAACGCCCAGGTTTGACAGCCGTATAGCAGTACCGGCATTACACACTTTTCTAGCACTTCTGACTTTAGACTTATTTTCTGGGATTTGTCCATCAATATAAATTTTAAGGACCAGAACTTCTTCCATGCTTGTCCAACTCGTCTCTTGGTTTCCTTCTCCTGGGAGCAATCAAATGACAGGTTTTGTCCAAGGTAGACGTATTCCTGTGTGTACGCTAGTGATTTGCCATTGATGAGGATTTGTACTTCCGGTGAGTTGGTCATCAGTTTTGTTTTTAGGGGGTTCATAGATAGAACTACTTCTTTACTGACAGTGTCCAGGTCCGCTAGCATTTGTTCCAAGTCTGTTGCCGATTTTGCTAGCAGTGCAACATCGTCTGCGAACCGTAAGTGTGTCAGCCTTTCCCCGTTTATTTCGATGCAGTATTTGTTGTCCTATTCCAACTTCCTAAATTGGTTCTCCAGTAGGCATGTGAACAACTTTGGTGAGAGGGGGTCGCCTTGTTTCACGCCTCTCTCTAAGTTGATACTCGCACCCTCCCTCTCCGTTCTTACCCTCGCTTGGCAGCCTTCGTAGAGCTTTTCGAGTAGTCTGACATATCTCTTTTGTATGCCTTGGCTTCTCAATGCCTCTAGCACACAACTATGTTCCACAGAATCGAAGGCTTTGTTATAGTCTACGAATGCAATGTATAGTTCGAGATTAAATTCCTGCGTTTTTTCCAAGAGCTGGTTCATTGCTTGCAGGTGGTCAATTGTGCTAAAGTCTGTCCTGAAACCGGCTTGTTCCACTGCTTGGTTTTCATCTAGTAGTTTAGACATCCTTCTAGTCATGATTTTCGTGAAAAGTTTGTAGAGACTGGCCATTAAACTGATTGGTCTGTAGTTATTAATGTCATCTTTAGCGCCTTTCTTGTGAAGCAGAAGGATTAATAATCCCCAAAACCGTTCTGCAGCATTAGCTTGAAAATCACAGTACCTTAGCACAAGAACAAGCTGAAATCCATCCGACACATCCATCGTCCCGTCAGCCATGATTGCTACAAATGCAGACTCCGATACCTCTTCCAAAATAGCCTTTCTGCATACCTCCAGCATACACTGCAACAATTCTTCCCGGATCATTTTCGATGTTCCTTTCAAACACGAAGCACTCTCTAGATGTGACTTAAAACAGAGTCTAGTTCAATCGTGTATTTAATTAAATGCAGAAATTTCCAGGATTCTCGGAGTCTGGCCACTCGTCATCTCCTCTCAAAGCCAGTTCGGTTGACCCACTAAACTTAATACAGTTTATTATTCTGGATAGTACTTGCCGATTTTTGCTTACTTCATTGTTATGACGCTGTACAGCTTCCTCATAGGCCTTACTTAAACCCTGGCGCACATCTACGGAACCTAAAAGAGCTAAGTCTAGCACACTGTTCACATGTTTTTCTGATTTTTCATGTTTCTTTATTTTATCACTACGTCTCTTCAGATCACGAACTCCTGTATCAACCCACGCACTGTTCGCTCCTTCACTGGCACTTCCAAAAATAAGGCACGGGAAACAAAAAAGTGCATTTTGAACTTCACACGTACACAACCATTCATGTTTACTATATACATCTGGATTGAAAATTCTTGTATACACTTTGTCACGGCTCTTACCAGTCTGGGAGATTTTCAATTCTGGGGTAGATCTTCCTCGAGCTTTAATATCACACATTTCATTTAGGGTTAAAATCTGCACTGAGTTAACAATACTCATGTTGTTCTTACAAGGCAACTATCGAGATCGGTGGACAACAAATAAGACACACTAGTCTACAATGCATGCAGACCAATAGAGATGGGTTGGCGGGCGCCTTATAGCGCACACGGAGGGGGAAGCGGATTCAAAGCCTTATGACCAGATAACAGTGCCATGTACTGGTAGTCCCAAGAGAGGGAAGTGGAATCATACGACATTAACTTGTGAAGAGAAGCATTCAATAATTGCACTATTCTGGAGTTGAAAATCAAGTGTTAAAGGAACTCGCAGAACGGTTTGGCAATATTTCCCAATTGAATATGTAATGTTGCTTCGTGTAAAATACGTACGTGTGAAGAACTGGGGGGTTGCAGTCCTGCAGCCCACCCAATAAATCCGCCACTGGTTAAGTCATGTACACACCTTGATGGTTGATAGTGTATCTTACTGAAGCGGTCATCTGGTCCATGGGTGCCCGCAGGGAGAGGGGGAAGTGGGGGGCTGCCATCCCCCCTCTGGAATTTTACAAAGTAAAACTATATGAAAATCAGGCTGGGACCAACCTTTTTGTTCAAAAGTGCTTACAGTATTCAAATTAATTTTGTGCTAAATATAAATACTTCAGAGGGGCCGATAACCTAGATGTATGGCCCCTTAAAACAGCAATTATCATCATCATCATCATCATAAAAACTTCAGATATTTAACCTTCCGCCGGGCGCAACATTAAGTATAGCGGCTGTGGACGCATTATGCTTGTCTGGCACACCTCAGAAATCTGATATTTTTTTAAATAAAATATTTGCTGAAGAACAGTTTTGCTACAATTAGTGAATACCCTCATTCGTTCTCTACATATTATGTAATGGTGCTCGATCAGGCGCAATCTGCCAGGCAGATCACTTTTGCAATAATAGCTAATGTGTCGGAGTGTCATTGACAAACTGGCCGATATGGGCTTGAATGTCATGTGAAAAGAGGTAACTACTGAAAGGTGGAAGTACCATCACCCTCGCGAATGACGAATATGAGATAAGAATTAACTCGTGTGCTTGTCCGATCAGTTGCACCCACCTAAAGGTTAAAATCTTCCTACATATCTCAGTTATGCATAGGTGCTGGTGTGCTTTTGCTTTATATGAGACACTTGAGTAATATTACAAAGGAATATTGTAATTTATATGCGCGTGCATTCCATTCGTGTGTATTGTGATTACTATGAACGGCTGCCTAGAGTGTGTCTGTGTGCTTATAGTATTATTTATTTCATGAGCGGTTCTAGACCCCTCTATCACCAATCCCGCCGGCTGTACATTGCCGCGCGCACTTGACTATACCTTGCGTTCGTTTGTTTTCGATATCTCGCGAACCAATGATCGGATATGGACATGTGAGGTATCAAATAATTCGGGATAAAGCCCCCTTTCCTATGGACTACTCGCTATATTTTTTAAAAGTTAAAAAACTTATTTAGAAAGTAGGCTATATTTTTAAAAATATCCATCGCAGAACGTTGTGCAATGACTTAAACGAAAGGTCTCTACACTCTTTATCGTTTGAATAAAACATGATATTTTTTTTAGATTTTTTCCCAAGAAGTTCAATTTGGAAAGTAGGCTATATTTCCAAAACTATGAATTCTAGAAAGTTGTATATAGGAAAGAAGGCTATATTTCCAAAACTATGAATTATAGAAAGTTGTATGTAGGACTTAAACCAAAGGTCGTTACCCCCTCTACCCTGCGAAACAAGTCCAATGTCCCTAGCGCAAAAAAACAGTAGAAAGACAGTGAGAGTTTTAAGCCATAGCGTCAGCAGTTTTTAAATTGAGCGCGCCTCACGTATGTAATATTTCCGATATCTCGCGAACCAATGATCGTATCTGGACATGTGACGACTCGCTTTAAGTGTTATTTTTTCTCATATTTCCAATGGTAAATTAATTTACTTAAGTAGCGCAAAACTAAAAAGTTCATAGACGTTTGTTTCCCCCGATATATCGCGAACCAATATTCGCCAATGGGCATGTGGGGTGTCATGTTGCTTGGACTGACCCCCCCCCCTCCCCTTTTCCATGGACTGTTGATTTATCCAAATAATCCGGCGTGGTGGCTCAGCGGTCTAGCTGTATGCCTCTCACCAAGGCGGACCGGGTTCGATTCCCGGTCAATGCATGTGGGATTTTCGATGTGAAATGCCATGTTCTGTGGTTCGGATTCCACGTAAAACGGAGGTCCCGTGGCTTATGATCGCGAGATTAACGGTCACGTTAAACTACAAGCTTCCTTCCTTTTATCCAAATAATCCAAAACTGTAAGGTCATTGACTTTTGTTTCCCCGGATATCTCGCGAACCCATAATCGGAGTAATCTATGTGACAGCTTGTTATACTTGGAGCGAAGTCCCCTTTCTTATGGACTGTTGATTTATCTAAATAACCCAACACTACAAGGCTACTAACTTTCGTTTCACCGATTTTTCGTGGACCCTTAATGTTAGAAAGACGTGCTATAGTTTGAATTAATCGGCGATATATTTTCTTTACCGCGAAAGAATTATTTTTAGAAATTTGTCGAAAAAGAATTATATCGGATCTATATAAGGCAATGATGGATTGATTAGTTACGATGGCTATTGCGATAGAAATCGTTTTCTAGGCGGGAAGAATAACGAGAGGAATAGTAGTCGTGGAATAGATTTAGGATAAAACACGGCTTTGAATGGTGAAAGGAATGTAAGACTCTTATATATTTTGCTCGGTAGCCAGTGACAGACCTACTTTGTGTAAAGCAACCTCTCTGACTAACTTTGCTGGCCAGCCTCTGCAGCACAAGGTTATAAATCTAATCTAAGGAATGCGCTGAGGCTCGTGAGAACACACATGACATGACGGCTCGACTGGCTGCTATGACGCAACATCATGCAAGCAAACAAGTTTAATCCTGCATTTTTCGTACGTGAGAAAATGCAAGTTTAAGTGAAACAGGACACGGCGAAGGTGTTCTCATTGAACTTTAGACTTGCCCGTGCATGATAACAGAATTGCGATGCGTGGGATACGGTTGATAAGGCATGTGGCATTACATATATAGACAGGTCTTAAACAGTTCCATTCTCACTAATGTCATTACCTGCCAAGACGCTATAGGCCTACCTCTGTTTGAAAACTAGCTCTCGTTTAACAGTTCTTTTACGTGTTGGCGGAAAATACTTGAAATACTGTAGTTGTGAGGTAAGTACTTATTCATGGTATTTTGACTGTCGTAATTGCAATGAACGTTAAAGTTTTATTTACTGGTTCTTATTGATGGGTTTTATTTATTTGTTTGCAGATATTGTCCACGATTGGGACATTGATGCACCTAGTGGAGTTACTGGCGTGATACTTTGATATCTTTTTGAGAGGTAAGTTTATTATTAATGGTTTTTGGTGTTTTAATGCTAATTAATATTTAAGTTATTGATTGATTGGAATTTATTTACTTATTTATTGTTTTACTCTATTTCCAGATAACCTCTATGCCTGTTGTGAGGGAGGAAGAGAGAGAGAGAAAGGAGACAGACAGACCATTCCACTCTTGAGCCCACAAGAAGGGGAAAGCGAGACTTTACGAGCAAAGGTGAGGTTTCTTTTTTAATAATTTGTTTGCATTTTTTATAATATTGTTTTAAGGAACGCATGTATTAACCTGAATTTAGGTATTTACGATGGTGTGTTTTATTTCTTTTTAGATATTTGGAAAAGCCATACCTTTGTTTCTGGTGAAAACCGGCAGGTGGTGAGTGGAACCATTGCTGTGCAGTTGACTGTTGAAAACTCAGGTAAGACTAACTTACAATTATGGCCCATTCTACCAATGCTAATTATAATAGTTTAAACTGGGAACCCCTCGACACTTGTTTCAAATCCCGTGTTTGTTCAGGTCGCGTGGCAAATGTTACGGAAAGTGTGACTCCCGAAGAATTTTTGGAATCTTGCTTTCCAATTTTTAGTGAGCACATTTTTATATCCCCAGGGTTGCACACGGCTTTGAAAGTGAATATGGAACTCGTGTGCGATTTTGGATATAAGAATAATGACATCGAACGCAAAAAAAAAATCTTTACAGCAAAATGCAAGAGCTTTTCATAGCCCACAATTTGTAAATATGCTATGAAACGCACGTTGTGAATGCCTTGCTGGCTAAATTTGAAAAATTACGGTAAGGACCCAGTGGCCTTACCTTAGACAAAATTCATCACCTGCAAATAAACATTTTTAAATTCAACCCTTACGATGCCGGGTCTAGTTATATCCCTATACCAAGGGCAATAGCTTTAAAAACGGCCGAGGTGAACATTGAAAATTATGATGATGACTGTTTCCTTTGATCGGTGGCTATGTATTTGCAGCCAGTACAACGTCATTGTAACAGACGAGGAATGTACAAGGCCATGGTTGAGCAGTTGAAACAAAATTTAAATTTAACTTGCGTGTCGATCCCTATGGACTTAACCAACATTCTTAGGTTTGAACAAGATACTCCCGATTATTCGATTATGGTGATGAAATTACGGGTCCTCTCTATGCCACGAAAGAACCAAAACAACACCTCATTCATCTTTTATATCTATCAAAGGAAGATGTGAACCACTATTGCCTCATTAAAAATTTAAGTAGATTGGTAGGCATTCAACTGTCCAAATTTGAGCTTAAGGAACACATTTGCGACCGTTGTCTACAGTATATTGTTATCCCCATACTTTTGGAAAGACATTGGGAAGATTGCAACTCACAGTAAGCCGTGAGACTGGTATTGCCACAAGGAGACGATGCTGTATTGAAATTTAAGAATATACACAAGCGTGATACGGACTCGTATGTGGTTATGCTGATTCTGAGGCACTCACGGTATCCATACCGGGATGTGAACCAGACCCTAGCATCAGCTCAACCACACCAATTCAAAAACATGAACCCATTGCCATAGGATTTTACGTGGTCTGTGCCTATGACCACACAAAATCCTATTTTATATCTTATCAGGGTCCAGATTGTGCTGAATGGTTTCTGAACGAATTTGGCGAGTTAGCTGACCGCGCACGGGGGTTACTGGACAATCAAGTGCCTATGAGCCTAACTCGAGAACAGCAGGAATAGTATGAGCATGCTACGACATGCCATATTTGTCAAAAGCCGCTTGTAAGTTTCGAGGACACAGTTCGTGATCATTCGCACATTACGGGGGAGTTTCTCGGAGCTGCACACTGAGTGTGTGTAATGTCAATTACACAGCTCCTCTATTCGTAAGTGTGTTTTTCCACAATCTGGTGAATTATGATATACAGTGTCTGATTCGTGAATGTCGGCAAGAGGACCCATTCTATTATTCCCCAAAACCATGAGTGTTTCCCGGCATTGACATGGTGGTTGGGCAAATTATTTATTCGATTCCTTGACTCGTTTAAGTTTATGGCCTCATCCCTAGACAGCCTAGTCAACGGCTTGGATGGGAAGGAATTGAAATACACCAGGATGCATTTTGAGAATCCTGAACACTTTAAAGTGTGCATTCAGAAAGGTATTTTCCCGTATGATTTTTGTAACAGCTGGGACGTGTTAAAGCAAAAGATCTGCCACCGCAAGAGAAATTATACTCTATGCTTACACACAGTACCGTTTCCGATGAAGACTATGCACATACTTTCAATGTTTGGCGAGTGTTCAATATAAGCACTCTAGGAGATTATGCTACGCATTACCTAAAACTCGATGTATTGCTGCTCACAGATGTGTTTGAAAAGTTTCGTGAGTTGTGTCAGCACATCTACGGACTTGATCCAACACACTATTTAACGAGTCCGGGTCTCTTCTTTTGATGCTGCGTTGCAATACACCCAGATGGAGTTGGATTTACTGACCGATGTAGACATGGTCTTATTCTTTGAGAAAGGCCATCGCGGTGGGTTTGTGTCGCTTAACCAGCGCCATGCCGAAGCGAATAACAAATACATGCCATGCTATTCACAAGACAAATCGGAATCGTACTTGATGTACTACGATGTGAATAATTTGTACGGCTATGCCATGAGCCAGCCTTTACCTTATAAGGATTTTTCCTGGCTCTCTGAGGAGGCCGCACAATTTTATGTGAACATGGCCAGCCTCGAAACGTGCCGCGGATATGTTTTAGAGGTCGATCTTGAATATCCCTCATCCCTGCATGACCAACATACCGATTTCCCATTTTTCCTAGAGCGAATGGTTCCCCCTGAGAGTAAAGTGAAAATTGAAAAAATGATGGGCACGCTTTACAACAAAAATCGGTATGTGCTACATATCCAAATGTTGGTGCAATGCCTAGCCCAAAGCTAGTGTTGAAGAAAATCCATCGGGGTATTTACTTTGCCCAAAAAGCATGGCTCAAGCCATACATGGATTTGAACACCCAACACCGACAAATGGCGACATAGCAGTTTGAAATCATTTTTTAAAATTGATGAACAACTGCATTTATGGCAAGAGTATGGGAAATGTACGCAAATACCCAGGCATTAAATTAGTCAATGTCTGGGATGGGCAGTGGGGTGCCCGGTGGTACATTGCCAAGCCAAATTTTAAATCGATTATCGATGAGAATTTGGTGACCATTGAAATGAGTAAGACCCGTGTGACCATGTATAAACCCATCTACTTTGACCAAGTAATTTTAGATTTTTCAAAATCGGTCATGTACAAATACCACTACGAGTTTGCCAAACTGTATTTCGGGGACGTATCTCTTTTGTATATGGATACGGACTCGTTTTAATACCACATTCGCCACTTTGATCCCTATGTCGTGATGAGGCAACATAGTGACTGGTTCGGCTCCTCTTCTTATAGTGCTGACAATGTGTTACAGCTGCCCATTAAAAACAAGAAGAAAATGGGACGTTTTGAAAGATGAATGTGGTGATTCCACATAACGGAATTCGTTGGTCTCGCTTCTAAAATGTATGCTTATCGCACACTAGACCATAAAAAAGCTAACGGAGCAAAAGGCGTAGGTAGGGCAGTCATAAAATTGCTACGTGTGGACGACTACCTATCTGTTTTACGAACTGGGAAAGCTATGTCCCATAAACAGTGCAGGATACAATCCAGCAACCATAATTTTTATCTAGTGGAACAGAGGAAACACACACACGCGTCGATGGATAACAATCGTGTGTGGACTGATGGCCTGCTGACCAGCCTGCCATGGGGTTATCATGACGAGGAGGGCGCGTGATTTTTCTGTTTTATAGTTTTGGGAAATAGATTTTTGTAAATTAGTAATTTTGCTTTGTTAATCATGTAAATTGTAAATATTAGATTTTTAATTGTAAATATGGGCTTTTTACAATATGAGATACAACCTACGCCCCTCGCTCTTTA
Organism: Meconema thalassinum; assembly: GCA_946902985.2. Lineage (NCBI taxonomy): Eukaryota > Metazoa > Arthropoda > Insecta > Orthoptera > Tettigoniidae > Meconema > Meconema thalassinum. Next base: position 237,638,549 of record OX336389.2, on the reverse strand, counting down.
AAGCTCTGTACAACGTTATATTTTTATTTTTATTTTGGCTTTGTTCGAAATTGAAAATTGTAAATTGTAAATACTTTTTTCATTACAAGGCTATATAAATTTGTTATTTGTGTTGTGTATACTAAATGAGTAGTAGTAATTTTAGTTATGGCAAATGTTAAATTGTTAACAGAAAGTTATTTGGGTTAGCTTGCATGTGAATGATGTTCTTTTGGGAATAAATATTGTGGTTGTGTTTGCTCCCAAAGACATGTATGTATGTAAGGATGTATGACTGGAGAGAAAGAAAGTATGAAAGAGTGTGAGAGTATTCAAGAAAAAGAGTGAAAGAGAGAACACAAGTATGTAACATTAGTCATTGGATCATGGCAAACACGGTGAGGGAGGGTGGGGGAAATGAAAGCTTATAGAAAATTTAAATAGTATTGTTTTGTTTTTAAAGTTTTTTTTCTTTGAATGTGGTGGTAGATATGCTTTATTTGTAAGACAGTCTTACCTGTAATGTGTCACTACGTTTCTTGAAACAGAGAGAGAAACTGCATCATAGCAATAGCCAAGCACTTGCATCAAGACATTTTGACACATAAAATGTGGAAACGTGTTTAAGAAAAATGAAAAATATACTTTTTACATTTGCAAAATGGAATTGAGTTAACAGCAAAATGGAAAATGAACTTTTCAATATCGGCAATGTGCAAAATACATAACTTGAAAGTGAACCCTTTAAATATACAAATTTCAATGTGGAAAATATAAAAACAGGAAGTGATTGATAACATTTTTAAATAAAAAGAAATCGTTCTCTGGTAATACTGTTTTATATTACAACGAATAGGGCTTTACAAAAGAAATACAAAATACAAATTCCTCAATCCTTTTCTTTTTTAATGTTCATGTCCACTCATCATTAACTTTCCTTTCATAGCACTAATCACAATTAGGGCTGCCAACCTCTCACCCACTGACGCTTCACAGGATGTCAAACGTTGTTTAGCTTTTTTCAATAACACTGTATCCGCCACACATCTTAATGCAGGCTGACTATGGCTATAAGGAATGTGATGTTCTTTGCAAGCTTGATCCAGAGAGTTAATAGTTACATCACCACGCTGCAAATGTTGATCCAGCTTTGTTCCAGCACCGCAGTATAGGTAGCAAGGTAAGTGCATTTCAAAAGGTATTATATTTATCACTTTGGTAACGACGCCATGACCAGTACAAGTCCAACATATCCTTTTCAATCGGCTGTGAATAGTTTTAATCCTCCTCCTCTTTGCAGGATGTTGTTGTTGCTTCTTTCTCACCATGACAACCGTGGAATGAGGAAACAAAGTCATTGTTTAAGGTTTTAGGTCCGTGATAGAGTTTGACAAGCTGACAGGTTTGACACTATTGTACCAAAGGAATATTGGTGATGGACACTTGCTTATGATGATTGTAATCGGTGCACGGTTGCAATTCACTTAACAAAGGGTCTTGAGTCCACGATTTCAGTACATGTTGCCAGATATCTTTCATTGCGTTAGCCGCCACATAATAAATAAAAGATTTTGGCAAGGAATTTAATTCCTCTTTTGTAAAACTGTCCAATTTTTTTACACACAAAAAATTTACCGATGGCTTGCTCGGTGGCGTTATTCTCACAATCCAACATGGTGGGAACAGCCATGATGCTCCCTCAACGGCTTGTCACTCACTTTTGTTATTCCTACTGCCGCTGAGAACAAGTAATACACACATCAAAAAAAGTTTTGCATCACCTCGGTTCCAAGAGTTCCGGAACCTTTAAATACAAAGGGAATAGAGATCAACACAAACAACATTTCAGCTCGTTTTATTGCTCATGAGACCCACACATTGCATGTTGTACCATCATACAGCTAGACTTTCAGCATTTGTGGTCCAGATTGCAGTACACACCACTACCTCTAATACCCAGTAGCACGTCCTCTTGCATTGATGCATGCCTGTATTCGTCGTGGCATACTATCCACAAGTTCATCAAGACACTGTTGGTCCAAATTGTCCCACTCCTCAACGACAATTCGGCGTAAATCTCTCAGAGTGGTTGGTGGGTCAAGACGTCCATAAACAGCCCTTTTCAACATATCCCAGGCATGTTCGATAGGGTTCATGTCTGGCGAACATGCTGGCCACTGTAGTCGAGCGATGTCGTTATCTTGAAGGAACGCATTCACAAGATGTGCACGATGAGGTCGAGAATTGTCGTCCATGAAGACAAATGCCTCTCCAATATTCTGCCGATATGGTTGCACTATGGGTCGGAGGATGTCATTCAGGTATCGTAAAGCCGTTTCGGAGCCTTCCATGACCACCAGTGGCGTACGTCGGCCCCACATAATGCCACCCCAAAACATCAGGGAACCACCACCTTGCTGCACTCGCTGGACAGTGTGTCTAAGACGTTCAGCCTGACCAGGGTGCCTCCAAACACGTCTCCGACGATTGTCTGGTTGAAGGCATATGCGACACTCATCGGTGAAGAGAACGTGATGCCAATTCCGTGGGGTCCATTCAGCATGTTGTTGGGCCCATCTGTACCGCGCTGCATGGTGTCGGGGTTGCAAAGCTGGACCTCGCCATGGACGTCGGGAGTGAAGTTGCGCATCATGCAGCCTATTGCGCACAGTTTGAGTTGAAACACGACGTCCTGTGGCTGAACGAAACGCATTATTCAACATGGTGGCATTGCTGTCAGGGTTCCTCCGAGCGGCAATCCGTAAGTAGCGGTCATCCACTACAGTAGTAGCCCTTGGGCGGCCTGAGCGAGGCCTGTCATCGACAGTTCCTGTATCTCTGTACCTCCTCCATGTCCGAACAACATCGCTTTGGTTCACTCTGAGACGCCTGGAAACTTCCCTTGTTGAGAGCCCTTCTTGACACAAAGTAACAATGCGGACGCGATCGAACTGCGGTATTGACCTTCTAGGCATGGTAGAACTACAGACAACATGAGCAGCGTACCTTCGTCCTGGTGGAATGACTGGAACTGATCGGCTGTCGTACCCCCTCCGTCTAATAGGCCCTGCTCATGCGTGGTTGTTTACATCTTTGAGCAGTTTTAGTGACATCTATGAACAGTCAAAGGGACTGTATCTTGGATACAATATACACAGTCAACGTCTATATGCCGGAGATCTGGGAACCGAGGTGATGCAAAACTTTTTTGATGTGTGTATATTGTCCATGACGTCACGACATGCATTTCTCGTTAGCCAATCAAACAGATTCCATGCCTGGAAAACGGCTTGATGTTTTCTTCATTAAAATTCATTTTACTTGAAGAAGCGTATGCAATGAATGACAGCCCAAATCCACGAGATCCACATATTCACACGTGCGAGGCAGAAACGGGCGAAGCCATTCGCGTTTTTCAGTTCCTTTCACAAATACAATATTATCCATGGATAGAGGAGTGTTCAATATCATGGTCAGATATATAGGGAATTGTTCCTGGGTAGATTATAGGCTAGGGAATAACCCACCCACCAAGGGAAGATGATTAAGAGAAGGAAGTAGATTTGGGATTGGAAAAGAAAGATAGAAGAATAGGAGGAGAGTCCCACAAAATTAATAAGTTTAGTGTTAAACACACTTAAAGGTGGTTGCCACCGCAAATTTGTGCTCGGATACCTAAAGTGGGTACGAGCTTGGTCGAAGCTGACGGGAGCCGCAGCTAAGGCTTGGGCAGTTTGCCAGAGAGAGGCTTTAGTGTGTTTCCTTCCAAGCACGAATGAAAGTACTATAGGGAAGGGTGATGGTCTGGCCAGACAGATAGTAAACGATTTATTGTATATGAACGAGGGCATAAACCTAGGAAGAGCTAGGAAAGCCAGGATCCTGCCTAACTGTAGTATCAGAGAAATGATGAATCCAAAAACAAATATTTAATTTATTTAACAATGCAGGAAGTTTGAGGAAATTAACAATTATGCAATATAAGTTTAATAAACATAGTTCATTTGAACTTTTTAACAAATAGGGTCGCAGACCTCTTAACATCAAACAGTTGCTCCAGGCAATTGGCAATTTTAAGGTTTTTTAAACCGTGTATAAAAATCTTGGTAAGATTTCATAAATAGGCAAAATGGAATAATTAAAGTTTTAACATTTACAGGAGTACAGGCAGTGTACTATACGAAACCTCCGAAAGAACATTCTAACGAGAATAACAATTTCGAAGATAGCAAAATGTAAAACATAAAGAACAAAAAGGAAGTTTCTACAACTTCTTATATTTAAACAGAATTACTATATGAGAATTATACAAAGAGGGCAGGTCACTTACTGTGAACCTGAAGAGTTAATCAAAAGGAAGGTTCTAGACCTCTTATACTTTGAATAAGACTCGCAAGTTAAATGAGGCAGTTTTCATTTAGCGAGACCAAAAAATAACTCACTCAAGAGTTGAGAGAATTGTTTTCCCTGCTTTTGAAGGGAGGAACAATGTAAGTTTGAAACGTGTGCTGGACACGTATCACAAAGATTATACAGAGATACTTAATGATAAACCAACAAAAATGGAAGGGCACTTCTTGGAATGACACCTTATTGGAACAGACCTAGATTAAAAGTTTATTGCAGATTGTTAGTGAGAGGTTTAGGAAAGAGAAATGGGAATTAAGGAAACTGTTCATGGCCTTATTTGAATATAAGCGGACGATCGCGACGCGGTAGAAAAGTTGAGCAAGCACTGGTTTTCACTATAGTTCATTGAAACATATGAAATGTTCACTGTGGAGACACAAAGTTTATGGAAAAGAAAGTTATTGCAATTATAGGAAGAACCGATTGCACTATATAGGTGAGAGTCTATTTCTTGAAACAGTTGTAATTTACAATTAAATGCGCCATAGAATTTTCCAGAGGTTCCAGCGGTGGAAGAAAGTTAGCTATTGCAAAAATTTATAAGGAAGATTCCTCATTTTAACTAGCATTTTCACAGTGCGTGAACAATACTTGACGACAAGACTCGCAGATAGAGAACAAGGTCTAGAAGGTTCCAGAACGACCTTAGCAGAAAATGGGGTTGAGAAAATCCAACGGAGGAAATAGTTTTATAATTATAGGCAGTGGGTATTAGATAATATCCCACGTAGCGAGAGGATTTCTCGTTTGAATCGCTTAAGAAAAGCTCTTTTATAGTAAGGTTGGCTTATACAAGTAAAAGCTCAACATGGCAAAACCCACGAAGAATGATTATTGCCCCAAGTAAATAATTTCACACTGCCTATAATTAAAAGCACTTGGAAGTTAAAACCATGAAGATGAGGTTAAAACTTTTTGAAAAATGGTACTTATCTCGATTTCATGTTGAAGTCGGAGTTCCTTATGAAGACTATCTAGCCAACATGGCGTGGAATAGTGTGTGCCTCTTGGTTTGAGGAGGCAAGCTCGAGCGGAGCTTTGACTGAACGAGTCAACTGCAGACGGAGAAGTGAGAGCAGCTCAACGGAGCACGGAGAGACCACGGAAGGGGAAAGAGTGGGGGTAGGAAACAAAAGGTATACATATCAGCATAACCAACTTAAATACAACAAAATAATCTTCTTTTGCTGAGCTGGTCTTCAAAGAGTTGACAACAGTATCTGGTAGCCAAATGGATATGGAATTCCTCTTGCGCGAGGAAGAGTTGAAGAGCTTCAGAGATTTGTTGTTATATGACGCTAGGTGGGTCACAGAATATATATCTGGAACAGACTCATACGAAATATAAGAGACTTGCACATAAAGGAGAAACCAGATGATCACTGTTGGTGTTTGACAAAAAGGAAGGAAAGAACGTGCAAAAGCATTCAAAATTATAATCTCAGGTACCGTGCATTCCAAGAATGCACCAGTTCCCTCATCCCATTGTAATCCCAGATGAGTTTGTATCCAATGGGTCTGCCTTAGGTCTTTAACAGACTGAAACTCTAGCGGAAATGGTGGTTTGAATACAAAATGAAATAGTTTTGGTGTCCAATGTGTCGTGCAATCAATAATGGCCACCTCTTTAAATATATACTTGTTGTTGATCTTAAAGCCTTGAGTATCCACCACCAGTGTACGTGACATGTTTACGCTTTCCTGGACCAAGACCAACTGACTACTGACTATCAACTACTAAGGTGTACAAATTGCATTTACTCAAATCACATTCTAGTAAAAATCGCGCCCACTTCAAATCACGTCCACTATAATCACGCCCACGTCACATCGCGCCCACTTCAAATCGCGCCCACTATAATCGCCCCACGTCAAGTCGCGCCCACTCAAAATCGCACCCACTTCAAATAACTTTCGTTAGGTTAGGTTAGTTTAGGTTAATTTAAATAAGCTGAGTTTGGGATATGTTAAGTTAGCTTAGGTAGAGTTAGGTTGGGTTAGGCCAACTGGATACTCACTAGCGACTACTGAGGTTTAGAAATAATAACAATATACATTTTATTATATCATTTTATTTGCATAAAATCATAACACGCTTTGCAGATTTTTGTATTTCTGGGATAGGGACAGTACCAACTCACACAACATAGTCTTTTGTTATTATATCGTCCATGACACCTATGATGTCCCAATGTCTCAAAACAAGGAGTTTCCACATTTATCTTTTCTTCATCTTGTTCTGTACTGCCACCCGGAGCACCGTTCATGCCTTAAGGTCCACACGTATCGCAATTATTTCCATCACTCAGGGGCACTATAGATGGGTAACTTGAATGGAATGGTATATTACCCACATCCATTCTACGGATGTAGGGATATGCTGGTGGCCAGCGCTGATGTTATAACTCTCTTCCCACTGGTGTTTAGTAATTGGACAAAAACACATTTCATTTCATCTCCTGTTTTTAAATATTAGAAACCGGCAGCTGTTAATGCTTGAGGTTAATGAAACGCACAGGCCACGTCGCAAATATCTTGAAACGTTGTTCCTCAGATTTTAAATTCATTGGTATGACACCTCGTGTCGCTTTAAGGCAATCCATGACTGAGCTGCTCGACTTTTGTTTGCCTGTTATTTATACACTAGTCACTTGGTTGGACGGTGGATAATAGTTTAATTGTTTCTCGTGAATACTGAGACAATAGGACGTGGTGTTTGGCGGGATATTGTCATGAGTTTCAAAATCTAGTCGGATGTCAATATTGGAAGTCTTGACAGACTCTTCATAGTAGGAACAATCAAAGAACACTAGTGGCGCCCTTGATTTAAACTCTTGAGGTGTCAACATGGGGAAATTCTTTTTTGATAATACGATGATCTAAATTTAGAAAACATATCGTAGAGTGGGCCAAACTTATTTTTCGAAAAATTTAAATCCAATCCTTCGTAGGGAAAAATAGCCCTATTGAGGAAAAGACGTATATTTCTCAATTGTATGTGATCAAATTGAGTGATATCTTTAGTTTGTTGATACTTGCTGTTAGTTTGAAACCCCACCATAATGTAGAGAGGTCTATCTGTTTAGCGAGCTGTTTTCACAGACCAACTGTGTGTGTTGGCCGTTGGCAATAAGTGGGCACTCATGTAGCGCACAGCTTCTAAATTCCATGGGTAGAGTTATATATTTTCCCACAATCTTGAGCATCTCGACTTTTTTGCTATCCGAAAGGGTAACTAACGTGTGGTACTTTCAATGGAATACGTTGTAGTTGAAATTTCGAATCGATAGCTTCATCATTCGCTCCCTTGAGTGCATCATAATCACTCCTGTCTCTGACGAGATAAAGCACTTGTCTTGCGTTTACCACAATACACTGGTGATCTTTGGCAACGCCTAAAATTATTTTAAGTGGTAAAAATCCAGTAAAGGTGCCATCCGTATGAACCATCCAGCCATTCGTCGAGTCGGGGCACCAACCAGCCATGCAAAGTGTTTTACCTTATTCAACATTATAAGAGGGGTATAGTTTCATGAGACTTGAAATGCCCACATTTCGGGTGCTATCCACGACAATGTCATTAATCACATAGCGCACCTCGGAAAAACAAAGGCGAAAACATTGTTGGCTAACTTGGATGTCGTGGGGTAGAACCATCGGCATTTGTGGGCCCGCCTTCAATTTGAACGACACTTTTATGTGGTAGGATGTAAATATCTTGGCTGTTACTAACAAATTCAATTTCATCATTGTTTTTTAAACCTGGTGTTTCAGCTTGGTAGGAATGCGGATCAATTTTTAGAATGCCTTCTTGCACCTCTATGCGGTCCACCACCTCTAGGATAGAATTAATCATGTTGATGTAGATTATAACCCAGGTGTTGTAAAATCTGCTTGTCCTTACGTGTTAGCTTGTATTCACGTGGCAAACAATTAACACCATTCCTAGACGATGGTGTTGTTTTATACACCAACTTCATAGTGGCTTTAGAACCAATTTATAGGTCACAGGTGTGCGAGAATCTAGTTGAATCAGTCGTCGGTTTCTATTTACCAGTCTTAAGGTTATATTACTAATATTATCAACACCTACAGAATGAAAAAGAACCACTGGTGGGTTTTCACGAATAATATAGCCATTAGGCGATGTCACAATAAAATCGTAGAGCGAATGGGGTGGCTCTTGATCGTGTACTCGTTGCTAATTATAATAGACGTCACAGACACGTGATGGTCATCGATTAATTTCACTTCGTGATCCGAATAATGTATTTCGTTTGGTTCAAGAACTTGCGGTAGAAACCCCAATAAAGGGCCTATGGAATCTGGTTGTGTTTTAAAATCAATGTTAAACGGGGATAGAATACTGCAGCGATGAGTTATGGTGTGACCTATAAGTTCAAATTTGTGTGTCCCATCAAGAAATGTCTTTGAACCATATTGTTTCACCATCACCAAAACATTTGTTCATAAATATCGTCTATGGTATATCCACCAGGAGGCAGGGCTAACATGGAATCATCATAGTAAAACTTGTCGTTGACATTTTCATGTACCTTGTAAATTCTATTGTAAGTTTCAAGAGAAACAAAACCCAGGACGTAAAGTATTTCACTCAATTCAATAGGAGGGTAAAAGTCTAGGCTGACTTCAGGTCCACGTCCATGCAGTGTAAATGTCTTACTTTCGGCTGGCATACTGTTTACGTTTGTGTTCACGCTGTGTTTTAGGTGCCTGCACTCTTGGGTGTGAAACTTTTGATGACGATTCGCATTATAGTATATCTTTGCCCTGTTTCCAAAATACTTGTGATAGTTCCATGGGTGGAGGGAGATTGCCGAAACTGTCAATGTACCTCACGGTGGGACCATGTTTTACATAGGCTACATAATGTGTTCATGGTCCATGGCGATCATCTAGATTAATGATAGCACGTTCCAGTTTCTATGGCCGTGGCGTTAATTGGTTGCGCATAAACACACCTTGAAAATGCAGAATCTTTAACCGTTTAGGATAGCTTATGACTTGACCATGAGTCAGGGCATGTCTTGGTATGACTGTTGATAAATTATTATTTTTTGGTGACAGGCAAATACCCAGTCATTGATTATAGGGTGCAAACTTCAAGTTTCAGTTTCTCATGCCTATGGCAATAACTTCCATGGTTTCATTGTGTCGTTTACTCTATCCCAATTGTTGCTTGGCTTCCTGAGTCGACTTGATGACTCTGGCATCGCCGAGAAGCAAACCCAGAGCCGTGAGACCACAGAAACAAAGCCGGTAAAAACTCAGCTCGTTTCGGGGCAGGAATCACTCGTCCTTGTTTTGAAAACCGTCGTCTATTTTTCGGATTCACGTGCAATTGAGCTACTTGGAGTGCTTTCTTAATAGCCAACACTTATTTTTTCATCTCGTGAGGCCTTGTGGGCTGCATGAAGAATAGCTTTAAAGCCATTCTTTCGCGATGACTTGGTCTTTTTTCTAGTCTCTTCCACCACGTATCTTTGTTTCACCATGATGAACAAACTTTCAAAAGGAATTTTGAGTGACAACTAACCCTTTCCAAGGGAAAACCCCTATTGATATTTAATTTTCAGTGGCTGTATGTTCAAGTTCGACATAAAGCGGGAAATCGTTTATTGTGTTTCCTGCTTGTTTTCCCTCTAAATTTAGAACCAAATGGAAAGATAATTTATCGCCCACTCTCACGTCATGATCACTAAGTAGTGACATGGCACTATGATTTAATCGTATCGATAAATGTCGTATATCTGGTGTGAATTCCATAATACGAAAACTTCCATTATACCGTCAGCTGTAACTCGCTGAGCCTGAAGGTACGGTCTTGACTGTCTTTCACAGGGCGTCGGTTGGTCATGTACACGAGACGTGGGGTGGTGGTGGTTTAATCATCGAGGATACATAGTCTTCCACAAATTGATTGGTTGCAACCTCATGAGTCTCTATGGGATCTGAAAGGTTGGCTAGTCGTCTTCGCTTCATGTGTAAACTCTTTTCTTTAATTTCACACACGTTGTTCATTTCCGAGGTTAAAAACTGTTTAATGCAGACATCCACAGGGATTATGCGGTTATTATTAGCGGTATAACCATTTACAGTTAGGTTAGGCACCATGCCATATAACCATTTCACCTTGTTATCCACATACTTTTTTGTAGAGGCATCAGTAGAAACTTCAGGATATTTCACGTGGGTTAGCCGCTTTCCATTAAAGTCTTAATCTAGCGTGGCATCACCGACATATCCACATAGTGTTTATTAGCAGGGTCTGTATCTTGTTTAGTGTCATTAGATGGGACGGTCTTGGTATTGGCCATTAACGCACGTCCAAAAGTCATCCATCGTAATACTGTTCCTGTCCCAGGGCTTGGTTCCGTTTATATAGACAGCCTACAAGCATATTTTACAATTAGTTGATATGCAGATTATTAAGCAGCAAGAGTCACTCCCCGAGGGGGACATGGTTTCCCATCTCCATCCTACATCACGTGAACAACGCCACGGTTTACAGTTTCCGTCTTCCGTTCGCTGCTTTATTGTGGGATCTTCGGGATGAAGAAAGACCAATCTTTTGCTCACGCTCATCTCGGCTCCAAATAGTCTGCGTTTTCAAAATATCTATATTTTGCGAAATCTCTCTACCAACAACTCTACGGACCGAGAATATGGGTTATTTTACTTTTCAATGCAAGAAAATGTTATTGCCCCGGATTCAGTGAGGCCTGATTTGCTTATGATCTTCGATAATGTATCCACCGAACGATAGGCTATCATCCAAGCCTATTTCAGCATGGATCGTCAAAAACATATCGACTGCTTTTATCTTGGACCAACGTATTCCAAAATTTCCGAACAACTCATTCGTGATAATGCCAATGTGATTGTTTTATTTCGCCAAGATGAGCGGAATATACGCCATATTTATAATGAACATGTCAATCCCGATATGACATATCAAACCTTTACTCAATTGTGTGCCAAGTGTTGGAACACTCAACGACATGCCTGTCTTGTTATTGACAAACAAAGTTATATTCACCACGGACGTTATCGCTTAGGGTTTGATCATTTTATTCATATTTAAGGGGCTGTCTCATTTTCTCCTAGGCCATTTCTCCAGACACCATGACAACAGCAGGGAGTCAATTGAAATAGCATATTATTATTGCAAGAAATAATATTCACTAAAAGTTTTGTCAATTGAAACCATCACGTGCGGATAATGCTTTGTTTATTCAGCAACATTTAGCGCCTCCTCTAAAAGCCATGTTTAAACCATCTTCCAAGCCATCTGAAAACCTACCAATAGTTCCAAAAGCAACGCAGACTATACAAGAGGTCCCTGTGGAAAAGGAACAAAAGGAACGGGATAGTTCTAGTGATGTTGAGGAAGAGGTATTTTCACGGACAAAACCTGAGGATAAGGTGTTTACACCAGGAAAACCATCACCACTCCCCGAGTTTCTGAAAAGGACAGTGATCACCCAAACGCCTACAACTTTCAAACGACCTACTTTGTCAGAAATCTTGTCTATACCCGAGTATAAAACCCAGTTAAAAAGCATTCTTATAAAGAATTACGGTGTTTTAGTGTCACCCTATCTTAAACATTTGTTTACTAAAAAGACAGATACTACCTATGGTTGTTACCATCAAGATGATTGTTTCCGGATTGGTGATTCCAATATCAAGTTCGGTAAACATGTAGTCATCATTAAAAATGTTAACCATGAATTAACATCAGGTCATTTAGAGCTGTTATTTTCACGTACTCTGCTTTCCGAAGACAATACCCGGAATGATCTCCAAACGAATAAAACCATCTTAATGGAAACGAGTCCTCACAAAAGGGAATATAAACGATCTGAACCAGTCAATGCCAATAAAAGTATCAAGTATTAGACCATCATTTCAAAATTATTTCCAATCACAGACAGTATTCGTCGTGGACCTTCAGCTTCGGGAGTGACATTTAAACAATTAAAACCCCTCGTGGATGTCACCTACTGGGACAATCCCAGTAAGCTTGTCCAGCGGCTACAGCTTTTGCATGCTACACTACAGACCGGTCATACCGGTCACGATTGGTAAATCCATGAAATTGAACAAGAACATCGAAATGTCAAAATTATTGTTTTAACTTTCACCAATCAAAATGGAAATAGCTCGCGAGTTGCATGCCCCTGCCAGGCACAACTATCGGCGACTCAACGTTATTTCACGTGGTGTGGATGAGCTTTGGCAGGCTGATTTAGTGGAAATGATTCCCTATGCTAGCGTTAACGATGGTGTACGCTATATGCTCACCATCATCGATGTTTATTTAAAAATGGCCTTTGTTCAACCTGTGAGTCGCAAGTCAGGCCCTCTGTTGACCAGTGCATTCAAGAGTTTTATTCAACAATCCAAACGTCAACCCAAGCTTCTGTAAACAGACCAAGGCAAATAATTTTTCAAAAAGGATTTCTCCAGTTTTCTAAAATCGTTGGATGTTCACCATTACACCACGTACAGCAATCTAAAAGGTAGTGTGGTCGAGCGTTTTAATCACACGCTAAAACAAATACATGGAAAGAGTTCACGGCTTGGGGGTCCTATCGCTGGATAGACTTAATACCTGAGCTAGTGTCACGTTACAATGATACCAAACACAGACCTATTGGGACAAAGCCACGACTCGTGACATAAAGTCCACGGCTGGATAAACTCTCTAATCCCATCAAAACTGCCAATCCTAAACACCACCGCCTTAAAATCGGCGACCATGTCCGTGTCAGCAAGTTCAAGTCTGTTTTCCACAAAGGTTTCACCCCGAATAGGGGGACAGAAATATTTCGTATTCGACATGTCAACCTTGACAGCCCAGCAACGTATTTACGGCAAGACCTCAACCATCAGCCCATAAAAGGACGGTTTTATCTCCAGAAACTCAAAAAACAGCGCTTCCGAAACATTACCCTGTGTAAAAAGTGTTGAAAACAAATTGTATATCAAATGGTTGGGATTTAGCTCAGCCTTCAATTCTGGGATCAACTAAATGGATTTTGTGCACACTGTTTGTCATTTATTAACCAATGGCTACAACCTATATTCACTCTGTACTGCACACAGGCCCTAAAACGAGTTCAAATGACCAATGACTTGTCAGTCACAATACTTGTAGCCTGCAATAATTCTTTACCTACCTGACTATGTTACATCATTCACGGTAAACAAGTCTTTGCCGGTCTGTAACCTAACACCCCTTTGCTTGGCTAAATTCTTATCTCGTCAACTTAAACAAAGCCTAACAAGTCCACATGCCTGATTAGCCGTTTCCCACGCTTCGCTGCACAGGCTGGCCAGCAAGGTTAATCAGAGAGGTTGCTTTACACAAATCAGGTCTGTAACTGGCTACCGAGCGAAATATATAAAAATCTTACATTCCCTTCACCATTCAAAGTCGTGTTTTATCCTAAATCTGTTCCATGACTACTATTCCTCTCGTTATTCTTCCCGCCTAGAAAACTATTTCTATCGCAATAGCCATCGTTACCAATCAATCCATCATTAACTAATAAAAATCCAATAGTATTTTTTTTCGACAAATTTCTAAAAATAATTCATTCGCGGTCAAGAAAATAATTCGCCGTTTAATGCAAACTATAGCACGCCTTTCTAACATTACGGGGTCACGAAATATCTGGGAAACAAAATTTAGTGGCCTTGTAGTGTAGGGTTATTTAGATAAACCAACAGTCCATAAGAAAGGGGACTTCGCTCCAAGTATAACAAGCTGTCAAATAGATTACTCCGATTATGGGTTCGCGAGATATCAGTGGAAACAAAAGTCAATGACCTTGCAGTTTTGGGTTATTTGGATAAATCAACAGTTCCAATTTTTTTAAAAAAATATAGGGAGTAGTCCATAGGAAAGGAGGCTTTATCCCGAGTTATTTGACACCTCACATGTCAATATCCGATTATTGGTCCGCGAGATATCGGAAAGGAAACAGAACGCAACGTATAGTCAAGTGCGCGTGGCAAGGTACAGCCGGCGGGAGTGGTGGTGGAGGTCTAGAACCTTTACCTTCTCTACTTGCATCGTCTACGAATGGATTTATATTTCATTTAACGGTATGTAATGTAATCTTATCTGATTATATACCGGTATAATCCAAAAACGAGGTACTGACTCGTTAATCATCGCTGACAGCGCATCTTTGTGACCACAAGGGCTATGAAACTGAAAGTTTGCATGTTGATTACTCTCAGTTTGTAGGTGCTCCCAAGGAAATGTTCTTAGCATATTCAAGCTTTAAGTGGGTCTGTTCGGTCATTTGACACTCATGCATGGGTTAATATCATGGGCTCCCGCAGGGGGGGGGTGCAAGTTGTCGCCGTGCCCCCCTCCCCCCTCCTCTGGATTTCCGAGAATGTTAAATTCGATTTTTCATTGTCACACCAGTTTATTTCATAAATGGAAGTTACTGATAGTCAACTGACAACTGTTACAACAAACAATTTCTGTAATGTTGCTGACGTAATATGTATTCACAATTTTAAAAAAATATATGATTTTAATGATGTCATGCACTCTGCCACCAATGGATGATGATGATGATATTTGTTGTTTTAAGTGGCCTAACATGTAGGTTATCAGCCCCTAACCACCAATGGAAACATAGCTCCAATTCTCAATACGGTTATGCCTAGGGTTAAATACCGATTCTGCCCAAATGAGATGGGTTATTCCCTAATCCTGAAAAAAATTACATGAGATTAATAAATAAGTTACACTTAGTTGACCAGTATCGATCGTCAAGTGATCATCATCAGATCCATTACGCTCGAGTCAAGTGCATACAGTGACCAAGTTAACTGCTCTCAACAGGACAGCGCAAGACTCAACCAGATAAGTAGCCAGTACAATACAATCTGATTTGACCATTTACAACAACCACATATTCTGGAGGTCAATCACCACTTCCAGTATCTCAACAAATCATCACATAGACCACAACTAACAAATATTGACGAGTTGCATTATCTCAACTAATACTGCAAATAAGTAAGTGTATATATTGTAAATATTTTCATCCATATTTTCAGACATTCATTTTATAGCCTAAGTGTAACGGATCTGATGATGATCGCTTGACGATCGAAACTGGTCATCCAAGTGTATTTATTAATCTCATGTATTTTTTCAGGATTAGGGAACAACCCATCTCATTTGGGTACAATCGTGTTGACCGACCGAAAAGCATAAAATATTTGTTTACTAAGGCAACACTGAAAATGGCTTCAAACAACATAATGTTAAATACCGTATACCATTCAACGCTTTCACCTCCGATGTAGGGGCAGAGATAAAGGAAAAGACCGACACAGAAATGTACTTGTATGCCGATGACATGGCAATCGCGGCCGAGGACATAATAGAACTACAACGTGCAATGAACCTACTAGCGGACTGCGCAAACAGGAACGAAATGAAAATTAATGAGGAGAAGACTGAACTAATCGTATTCATGAAAGGAGGTAAACTAAGGGAAGCAGAGCGCATAACGTGCAATGGCGTTCACCTTCGCAGAAGTAACAGCTTCAGATACCTAGGTGTGACCTTGCAGACCACATGCAGCAGCTTCAGGATCCACATAAGAACTAGAATGATTGCAGCTCTGAAAGCGATGAATGACATCTATAACATCACGCAAATTGCAGTAGAGACAGCCATATTGCTTTCTCGAGTTAAAGTGCTACCAGTATTAACCTATGGACTCGAAATCATAGGAGAATCCCTGAGTGCAAAGCAACTAGAAGATCTGGAAAAGATTCAATCCAGATACCTGAAGCGAGTCCTGAGTGTATCAAAAACTATAAGATCCCGACTCGTATATGAGTTCGCAAGGGAGACTTTCCTGATCGATGACCTGAGATGCAACCTCATTCTACCAGGAGGAGCAGCATATGACAATCTCTTGCATAAGCTAAGGGGAAAAAGAGGGACGTTTGGGAGGACTTCTATTCAACGGAGGCCATGACGAATCGGAAATGGCTGGAAAAGGGCTACCAACTGAGACATATAGTCACGAGACTGGCTGTCCACGGGTTCCACTTCAAGGTGTGTAAAAACAAAGTTTTCCATGAACCGAACACAAACTGTGTGTGCAGACTATGTGACCAGATATGTGAAAGATATCACATCCAGAAGTGTTCCTCGAGATCAGGTTCGATTAGTGAGTTTATCAAGGACCAACACTTATTGAGAGCTCATTCATTGGTCGTCACGTTGTTATATGTTATATTTTGCTGTATTACTATAGTATTGTGATCCTCTAGGCACATTGTGCGCAGTAAAGTTTATTAAATACCGTATATTTCCCCAACACTTTCTCGACTGGCTACTACTTTTGCCACCTCACTTCGGCAGTGGCGATATGAAAGTACGTTCTGGAGATATTTTAGACATTGCAATACTGCTAGCGGATCTTAACCTCTAACATACGGTTTTCTATTATGGTGACTGGTAAAACACTGGTCATGTAAGGTCGTGATTACTATATTGGATAATTTACTGTATTCTGGCCCGTATTTACGGGAAGACAAATTTGGTAACTGCCCAGGGTGGCAGGTTTTAGGGACGGCACAATTTCTGGAAAACTGCACAAAACTACTTGGCCATTAAGCGTCAAGTTATTAAAGTTTAGCCCCTCCACAAGAGAATAGACATTGTCAATATTGATTATTTAAGGACATTAATAAATGAATCGTCTTAGTCACCTTGGTGTTGCTGTTGATCTGACTTGAATGTGAAATTGTGATAATGAGGAAATCATAAAGTTGTTACCGGTATTTATAGTAAAGCCATCATTTCTTCCGACTTGACGTTTCAGTGTTACCCTAGAGTTATCTAGCAGTCAAGAGGAAAATCACTTTAACTGGACAATCACAGGCAGCCATTCAAATAGATATATCACGACAAATCGAGTTTCGTTCGCGATGTCGCGATTTAGCCAACGAAACTCGAGCCTAGCACTGAAACGTCAAGTCGGAAGTAATAAATATAATTGTTTTGCACATTGGTTGTAGAAGATATCTGATAACATTTCATGTAAATTCTTTGTATTGAGATTTTTATTTGTAATTTTAGTAAACGTATTTTTATAGTGTATGCCACACATAGTTAAATATACACTCAGGTGAAAAAACAGCCCCATACGTTATGGGTACTTTAATAAATCTACATATTGCAAGTCAGCAGCAGCAAAGTTGCCTTTTTTGTTGTTGCTTTTTCCCCAGAGGCGTCAAGAACCCTAAATATGGGCTCGACTGTATTATACTCTCGCCATATTTTACGCCGGCTTGCCTTTCCGTTGTCGTTATTCGTGCCGTGAAATGCTGTACATATTTATTTTTAAGGTGTGGAATGGTACAGTGGCTCATTTCTTGAGAACAAAACGATTATTGCTACGAATGAACTGCAATCTACCATTGTAGCTGTAGATTCTTCACCTGCAGTGTTAAATTTTCTAAAATCCAAGGAATTTATAATACAGTAGACAAATTATCTTGCAATGTTTGTGCCGTAATCAAAGCGACTAAGATTCACACTCTCAATCGAAATACAGATAAATATCACCATTCAATAGAAGTCTATTGTCCGGGTTTTAGTGACCAGCATGGACAAATACTGAGTTTTGAAGTACCCGAAACAATCAATACTAATGATAATGGAATAAAATCAAAGTGCAGGTCATTCACTGAAACAAATGTTACATATTTCAATGACTTATTAAATAAGGAAACATGGTCAGAAATATATAAACTAGAAAATATAAATGATAAATTTAATGCATTTAACAGTACCCTAAAACACTATATTGAAACAGCATTCCCCTTTAAACAAAGAACTATTCAAAATAACAAAACTAGCAATTGGATAACAACAGGGATTAGAAATTCATGTCAAAGAAAGAAATTTCTACACAAATTATATAAACAACACCACACAACACCTGAATTCAATTTATACTACAAAAATACACTAGCATATTAAATAAGGTAATAAGACTAGCAAAGAAAATGAATAATGATAATTTTATTTCCCTATCATCTATAAAACAGGGCTATGTGGTCTGTGATAAAGATAGAAACTGGAAAATCTGCTAAAATACAAAGGAACTTTACACTGACCAGCAATAGTAAAGTGATTAATAATCCAGAGGAAATAGCAAACACTTTTAATGACTATTTTCTGGAAATTCCACAAAAATATTAAATAAATCACAGGTAAATACATTAAATTCTAATAATAAAATAAATATATGCAGTGATTCTTTATTTATAAATCATGTCACAAGTGAAGAGGTAAGAATAGTTATAAAAGAGCTAAAAATAAATTCTGTGCTCGCATTGACGGCATCCCTGATGCAATTTTAAAGAAATGTGCAGAAAATATAATAAATCAACTTACGCACTTCATAAACAGTTCAAATCTCTCAGGAACTTACCCAGATATTTTGAAGTTATCAAAAGTAATTCCAGTGCACAAAAACGGTTCAAAAGATGAATTAGACAACTATCGTCCTATTACCTTACCAACTGGTATTGCAAAAATTGTGGAAAAAATCATGTATAAGAGACTGATGAGTTTTATAGAAAAAAATACTATCAAACTCACAACTCAAACTGTCTACACAGACAGCAATTTATGAATGTTGTAATAGTATACTGAAATTAATTGACAATAAGGAACATGCAGCTGGCCTATACTTGGATTTATCGAAAGCATTTGATGTTGTTGACCATAAAATCCTCCTTACAAAACTAAATCAATATGGTATTAGAGGTCTAGCTAATAAATGGACAGAGTCTTACTTAACACGGTGTATACAAATAGTAAGCTTGAGACACAGGGATAATGGAACCAAATTACTTAATGAAACATTGTCCAATGAGGGAATTATTAAATTTGGAGTACCCCAGGGATCGGTTATGGGCCCACTACTCTTTCTTCTAAATATCAATGATAACACAGAACGTTCGTTCTCATAAGGAAATTTTGTTTGCGGCCGATACAACACTTGTAATAAAAGGTCTTACAACAGTCTGCTGACTCCGTTACAGAAGAGTTAACCAAATGGTCACAAGATACTCATCTCATAACAAACTATAAAAAACAGTATGTCTAAATTTCCACACTATACAGAATAGGAATCCTGTGAAGCCCAATATAATATTAAATGGTCATCAAATTGAAAATAAATCAGAAACAACGTTTTTAGGACTATGGATACAACATGACTTGAAATGAAATAGACATATACAATATCTGAATACTAAACTGAACTCGATGTGCTTTGCGTTACGTATTTTGAAAACTTGCACAAGCATGCACACATTAAGAAATACCTATTTTGCTTATTTCCATTCATACTTAAGATATGGGGTCACATTTTGGGGTATGTCACCAGATGTACTAAGCACGTTTAGGATACAAAAGAGGGCGATTAGAATTATGGCAAATGTAAACACTAGAGAATCATGCAGACCTCTGTTTAAAGAGTTAAACATTCTCCCACTGCCCTGCATTCATATCTTTGAAAGTATTTTTTTTTTAAGAATTTAATGAATAAAGACGTTTTTCTTAAAACAAACAATGATGTTCATAGGCATAACACAAGACAAAATCAAAACATTCATATGTCACACGCACACACACACAAGCATATATCAAAAAGGAACTTTTCACACAGGAGTTAAATTATACAATAAACTACCCCAGTATATAAAATTTGCCCCAGAAATAAAAACCTTTGAAAGAATGTTGAAAGTTTATCTGCAGTGCCATTGTTTTTACTCTGTAGTTGAATATCTTAGTGTATAGAAACGATGGAATCTATCATTATATTTTACTTTTCTATTTTAATTGTAATACCTAGTTGTAAGTTGTTGTATTTATAGAATTACGTTTCCATGTTATAATAATAGAGTAAGGTGTAAATAGTTGTCCAATAAGATTGTGTCTCTGAAGATCTGTTAGTATAATAAGTTATAAATAGCTATTGTATTAGTAATATATACATGTAAGTTCTTTTATTTTATATATGTAATTACTGACGTGTCCTATATCAAAAATGTATTGTATACATGTAATTGATCAAATGGATTAATACAAATCTAATATAATCTAATCTAATGTAGACAAAATGGTGAATTTAATGGTCATAGACTTCGTAATGTTGTATATGATTTCAATTGAACACTCTTGCAAAGCAGGCAATTTTGGATGCATAACATGTACTTCTGAGACATAAATAGGCCTACATACATTTAAAAAACTCAAAAGTATTTGCATTAGATTGGTTAGATAGTATATTATTCACAGAATAAAGATTTAGCTTGACTTGATGCTCAATCGTAACAACCAGCAATTTGAAAGGGGTACGGCACTTCAACAAATTCAAAAAGATATCTGATCATCATTAACCATAAAAATCATTTATTGCATATATAGGCCTAATCTGTGGGTTAGCCTGACAATTCTGGGAAATCGTGTAAAAATGAAACTTATAAATGAAGGGTATAATAATGTACGTTTTAAGTTAAACGGCTCCGTGAGTTGCACTTTTCTTTTCAAGGCTCCTATCAAAAACCTGGAAGACCTGAACACCATAGATCTGCTATTTTGTCAAAATATCACCAATTTCACGTAAACCCGTACGTGGCATGCATTGTAAGAAATGACACAATATAGTCATTTGATCCTTAAGCCACGTTCGATTCTAGACAGGTCGGAAGGCTGAGACTTGGCAACATGTTCATCAGTCATACCCTTGTCAGACGGGAACACGAGGGAACGTTCAGTCTGGCAGGTGTTCTTGTTTATCTCATAGGGATATTTCCTTCTATGTTTTGTTTCTTTCGCTTTTTACGTTTATACGCTTTATAGTAGCGTTTATACTACCCTTCCAGATGTGTTTTTTTACTGTAATCCCTAATCGAGAACACACTGACGAGTGTGATTTGCATCTGGCAAATATGGTATTTTTAAATGCCTACGGTACATGGAATTATCACATATCGTACTTCATGTTTTAAACTTTGATTTTCCTGGAATGTTTCGGCACCGTAACAATGCCAGATACATGTTGTATCCCCAACTGTAATGCGAATTAACCAAGTAAGGGAGGCTACACACCAGTGTTTAGGTTCCCAAGTGACGAAAATCGGCGCCAGGCCTGGATTAGGGAACCTTCGAAATGGTTCGTAGATTGCATAAATTAGTCAATTAAATGAAAAAATACTTTCAGTTATTGCCACTGTATTGTTAAACAATTATTCACAGGCAAGGAATGATGCTGTTGATGTCAGCAAACTTCGTTATGGGAAGAGAAAGTTGCAGCACTTGAGGAAGGAAACAAAAGTAATCTGATGCAGTTATGGAATACCAGCAGCAACAGATTATTTCTATAATGGTAGTAAATTATCTACATACATGTGCGGCGGAATCGAGGGTTTATTATAGGCCTACAGTGTGAAGATGTTATGGGAGATAGCCTACATTTTTGCATCACATAACCCTCAATTGCATTTACTTACTCCATATTATTATTATAACACCGCTATTTGTTTTATTACCATACTTCAGAGCAGTGAAATACGAAAAGAAACCAAAACAAATTCCTTTATTTTGCTAAACACTTTTATGTTGGTAAATTATTTCTGTGTCACTCATGCCTAATATCAGCTGCTTGGCTCTTATAACAACTTTTCACGATCATATGCACGTTATTCATTTATTTCCGATTGTAACACTGGTCATGTGTAAATAAAAATCAACAGATGTTTTGCTAAACATGTACATTATGTTTGTCCAATATTAATTCCGTAGTTTTTGTCGCCTCTCTTGCTAGCAAACAGCTGTTTCAGTTCAGGCGCTCGTGACGAAGTAGACTGACAATAGCCGTAGCTACAGTGTTGTCAGGTTGAACCTTCCGACCTTCCTAGAGTCGACCGTGCTTAAGCCCATCTGCGTAGCTGAGTACCTCAATTTAAACACCACGATGAGGACTGGTTGCCTGAATATTCGAAATTTGATTGCCGACGCTGAAAGCAGCCATCCCTAGTACGATATTTTCAACACTACCTTCAGGGTAATACCACGTTTGTAACATGTTTCATGTTCCTGAGCACTCATCTCAAAACTACGGTACCGGTACTGTGAAATAACATTACTTACACAAACTCGCCTACTGACAAAACACAGGCTATTATATAACCCGGAATTTCACGTAGAGTCAATTGCAAGGGGTGAAGTTTAAACCTGTTCACAAATAAAGCAACAACATTTACTACAATGCGAGTTATTGAATATAATAAGGTTAATTTCCCCTATTTAAGGGTAGCCTTGGCATACATAAATTTAAAAGACTCAAAAGCACCGGTACTGTATTTGTATTAGATTGGTTATACTGTACATTATTTAGGTCACAGGTGCAAAAGAATACTCACTGGCCTGGAAAAAGTAATCATCCTATGTAAAACGCCGATCTGCGTAATTCTTCGAAGTCGGTCAAGTGACAAGACGCACTCGATCTTACAGTATGTCTTACAATTAGGAAAAATAATACGGCGAAATATCACTTGTTAATTTTAGAAAACTCTACAGAATTGTACAATATCTGTTAGTTTCTTTTTATCGTCTATTGACTTCATAAGCAGGGAAAGGTTTGAGCATAACGCTCAATTACACATTGAAAGCAGTGGTTTGTTTACGTTATTATCACAATTCCTCTTGTTTCAGTCAAGTGGCAGCACCGCCACTTGAGAATGCGAATTCTGGTAGTAAGAAGTACGTGGTATATTGGTTTTTAGCTTATTTTCGTTTGTGAAAAAATAGGCTCATGAGATCACCTTTTGTCCGTGTGTGTGTATGTGTGTGCGTATGTGTATGTGTCCCCCTCTAATAACATGTAAACGGCTGGAGCGATTTCAATGAAACTCGGTGAGGTCATAGTCCTGTTTTGGCCCATCCCGAACGTGCACTTTAAATTTTATTTCGTCTCACCAATCCAACATGGCGGCTGTGCGAAATATTTCACTGGCATTCTATATCTCCTAAACTACTACAGATATCACCTAAAATTTTGTACGGTGAAAAAGGGCATTATTAAAAGTTTTAACAATGTGACTTTGAAATTTTGTTATTGCTGGTAGGTTGTCAGCAATTTCAGTGTTATGATGTTCTTTGTTTTGCTTATGGTGATTGGCCCGTTGGCGCGACTGTGGCGCTACCACACCTTCTTGTTCGTCAGTGTGTTGCGAACCGTTGTGATAATGGAGTGTGCCAGTGTATCAGTGTCTGTTTATTTAAATTAAATATTTGTTAACATTAACAATTCGGCCTATATTCCACTGCCTAATACAACCTAACTACAGGTAATGGGCCAAGATCACAGTTAAAGTCCGAATAATGAAGAGAAGTGAAAGTTGAATGAAGAAAGTGTCGAGAGCAGTGAGTGTGAAGTAGGCCTATACCCAAAATGGCAGACGACAAACGAAGTGACGGTGTGCCGCGATTGAGAAGTGATAATTACTACGCATGGTCAAGAAAAGCGCAAGCTGAACTTATCGAAATAAATTTCTGGAATGCAATAGAACCTGGTTTCAACGTGGAAGTGGAGAACTATAATGAAATTCAAGCGAGAACAAACAGAAAAGCTTTGGCATTTCTTCTCAAGTATGTGACTGATGCGTACTTGGAAGACATTGGAGAGGAAGCAACAGCAAGAACAGCGTGGATAAAATTGAAGAACATTCATTCCACATATACCCTACCTCAGTGTTTGGATAAATTGAAGGAAATGGTGAACGTGGTGAAGACATGTCTATGCATCAATACATGGCTAAAGTACAATCCCTCAATATAGTGATTAAAAGCGCAAATTGTGGACTTGAATTTAATGACACTCAACTTGCTGGACAATTGCTCAATGGTTTACCCAGAGATAAATATAAAGTAACAATAGCGCTGCTAGGTGGTGAGGAGGGACTAACGACCGAAAGAGTGAAGGCTGCTCTCCTGAGAGAAGATTTTGTTCCAACGCCTGGATCAGTAAGCGGGGCGCTTACGTAATCATCGGGAGCTGGCCGAGGACGCGGCGATTTCCGAGAAGTTTTCCGTGGACGAGGAGGTCGATGCGGCGACAGAGGACGAGGCGGTAACAGCGGCAGTAACCAAGCAAGGAATGCTACTCCAAGGGAGGCGACTGTTCATCAACAAGATCAACAGAAGTGCTACAGATGTGATCAGTGGGGTCACATAGCCAAGATGTGTGACAAGATGAGATGTTACCGGTGTACGAAGCCAGGACACCAAGCTCGAGATTGTACAGAGCAGATAAGTGAAAGTATAACAGACAAAGGTAAGATTAGTCAAAGCCAGAATAATTACAGAGCATGTGTCGGAGCTAAATCATTCATTACTTCGTCAATGCAAGAATGGTTTATTGATTCAGGAGCTTGTGATCACATTTGTGTGGAGAAAGAGAAGTTTAAAAATTTACACCCTGCCAGTGGTAAAGTAGAAATGGGAGTGGGCAATGTAGAAGTCCTAGGTATTGGAACAGTAGAGATTAAAATGAAAGACAAGTGTGGAGATGGACATTGGGTTTGTCAGATGTATTATATGTACTCTCATTTAGATGTAATTTGATATCATGTTCAAGACTTAGTTCCAAAGGAGTTGTGTGTGAGTTTCGTAAAGAGAGTTGTATTGGCTGAGATGAGAATAATTGGAAAGAAATAATCTTCATAGGTTATGTAAGAGAGGGATTATATTTTTTGGATACTGTTGAAGACATAAATGCTTCGTGTGTTGTGATTGAAAGTGATGTAAACACTGTTGTAGATACTGTAGCTCTTAAGAGTGTGTCAGATTGGCATTTAAATGGGAGTGGGCAATAAAGAAGAAGCAATAAAGAAAATAATTCCTATCAAAGTTCAAAGTAGCTTGGAAGAGCCTTGTATGGCATGTTTTAAAGGGAAGTCAACAGAGAAAGGTTTTCCTAAGGCTAGTGATAGGGTGTCCAGCAAACCATTAGATCTTATCCATAGTGATGTGATGGGCAAACTACCAGTTTCGCTGGGAGGTTCACAATATGTTGTCACTTTTATTGACGATTATTCTCGATTTGTATTTGTGTATTTCTTGAGTAAGAAAAGTGATGTGTTTGAAGTCTATAAACGATTCAAAGAAAAGGTAGAAGTGTTTCATGAAAGGAAAATAATGGCTTTGCAGACAGACGGAGGAGGAGAATATGTGAGCAAGGAGTTTGATGAATTTTTCAGCAAGCACGGTATTACTCCTAGAAAAACTGTAAGTTACTCACCTGCTCAAAATGACATAGCAGAGAGGCAGGATAGGACGTTGACCAATAGTGTGAGGTGTATGCTAAATCATTCTAATCTTCCAATCAGTTTCTGGGCAGAGGCAATGAATGTAGCATGGCATGTTAGGAACCTCTCTCCTTCTAGGGCTGTAGGCAATCAGGTACCACATGCCCTGTAGAGGGGCACTCCAGTAAATGTAAAAGACTATGATTATCTTAAACCGTTTGGATGTAGAGGGTGGATCTACTGTAATAAGGGATCAAAGTTTGATGAGAGAGCTGTTCAAAGTGTATTTGTTGGGTATGGGGACAATGTTAAGGGTTACAAATAAAGTTCCAGATAGCTCACGGTGTAAAATTTTAAGAAAATGTGTTCCCTTACTTTCAGTATAGTGTTAACGAGACAACCCCATCTCTTTTATCTCTTAGAGCCAGATCTAAAGTACCATTGAATGATAATGTACCCATTAATGTTGATGATGAAACCCCAAATTTTTATTTTCGTGATGAGTTACGCTTATTTGAGGAAGAAGACATTGATGAAAACTCTGATATGAGTAGCATTACAGAGAGTAGCGATAATGAACCATCCATAGGTTGGGATAGTAACGAGTCGGAAAATGTTATGCATGTGAATGTACCTGTTGACACAGATGAGACGGAGTTGCGTAGATCACAGAGAATAAGAAAGAGAAAGGAATGTTCAAAGCGCAGTCTTGTCATGTTTAATACTGACTGTCATTGTGATACCAATTTTTAAATGTTTCTCATGAACCACAGACTGTCAAAGAAGCTTTAGAAAGTCCAAATGCAAGCTCATGGTATTCAGCCATGGAGGAGGAGATGTGTCAGCTTAGGGAGAAAGGTGTTTTTGTGTTGGTAGACAGACCGAAGAACCACAATGTACTGGGAAATAAGTGGGTGTTTAAACTGAAACAAAACCAGGATGGTACAGTAGAAAGGTTTAAGGCCAGGTTAGTAGCTGGAGGTTTTCCCAGATACAAGGGGTAGATTATGATATAACATACTCCCCTGTAATGCACAAGAAAACAATTAGACTTTTATTGTCATTAGCAGCAGTCAATGGGTGAGAAGTGCATCATGTGGATATTCTGACCGCATATCTTAATAGCCATCTTAATGAATTAGTGTGTTGTGAACAGCCAGAAGGTTTTGTTGAAGAAGGAAAAACTAAAGTGTGGAAGTTAGTGAAAAGTCTATATGGACTGAAGCAGAGTGCTAAAGAGTGGTTCCATAAAATTAATAGTGAGCTGAATGAGCTGGGTCTAATTGCTCTTAAAAAGGACCAGTGTGTTTATATCAATAAGACAAAAGATTTGATTGTAGGAGTGTACGTGGATGATTTGGGTATTTGGGGCGGTGCTGAAAATGTGAATTGGGTGAAATCTGAGCTGAAGAAAAGGTTAGAGTTAAGAGACTTAGGGAAAATGACCAATTTTCTGTCGATGAATGTAACACAAGACAGAGAAAAAAATTGTATTGATCAAAGTAAATACGGTACACCAAAGAAATACTGTTGAGTTATAAGTTAAGTTCTGCAAAAGGGAGGTCAGCACCCTTGGCTATCAGTAGTGATGATAAAACAGGATCAGGGGAGGAGAAAGTAGACCAAAAAATGTTTCAAAATGCAGTAGGAAAGTTACTATATTTGTCGACATCGACAAGACCAGATCACAGTTTTGCGGTATGTAAAGTAAGTCAGATATGTAAGGAGCCTAATAAAGAAGACTGGAATAATGTAACGCATATGATGAGATATTTAAGAAATACAGAGGAAATGAAAATTGTATATTCTACTAGAGACCAAAGTGATTGTAAAGTGGATTTTTTTTGTGATGCAGATTATGCTAATACCAAATCAGAGAGGCTGTCAATGACAGGATAAGTAATTAAATTTGCTAATGGTCCAATTATTTGGCGTACTAAGAAACAAACGTGTCCTGCACTCTCTACAGTTGAAGCGGAGTACAATGCCATGTGTGAGGTAACTCGAGAGGTGTTATGGTTGGACATGATCCTGAGAGAGTTAGGGCAATGCTAGTGTATGAGTAAACCAATTGTTATTAAGTGCGACAATCAAGGTTCGATATTTCTGAGTGAAAATGGTTTGGATTCAGAGCGATACAAACACATCGATGTAAAGTTATGGTTTTTACAGCACTATGTTAAGAGTGGGATGATTCTGTTCAAATATGTTCCATCAAATGAGAATTTGGCCAATTTATTTACGAAATCTTTGAGTGGACCAAGGACTGCAGAATGTGTTGAAATGCTTGGTATGTCTGATTAGTGTTTGAAAGTGTTGATTTATGTTTGTTTGATTGGTTGAATTTAGTAATTTAAATGTGTTGTTCTTCTGTGTATTGGTATGCAGTTTGAGCACTGAAATGACTGCCAAAGGGGAGGTGGTGTTATTGCTGGTAGGTTGTCAGCAATTTCAGTGTTATGATGTTCTTTGTTTTACTTATGGTGATTGGCCCGTTGGCGCGACTGTGGCGCTACCACACCTTCTTGTTCGTCAGTGTGTTGCGAACCGTTGTGATAATGGAGTGTGCCAGTGTATCAGTGTCTGTTTATTTAAATTAAATATTTGTTAACATTAACAATTCGGCATATATTCCACTGTCTAATACAACCTAACTACATGAAAAACCTGTTAACTACAAAACGAACGTGGCGGCCAAGCCAAGTTGAAGCATTTAAATAGGATTTTCTCGCGATTTAACCATCCAAACGCAATGAAACTTGGTACAGCAAATGGCTATGCACACTGTAATGCACTGAATCTAATTTCGCTCAATTGTTTACATAACCTCAAGATGACTGCTGAGCGAAATATTTCACGGGCATTCTATATCTTCGAAACTATTACAGATATCACCCTGAAATTTTCTGCGGTGATAAAGGGCACAACTACAAGTTTATCTATGTAACTTTCAAAAATATGTAAAGTGCAAAACGAACATGGCGGCCAAGCGAATTTGAAACATTTTAATAGACATAAGCCATTGTCGCATGCGTTGCCGTTTCCATGACATTGTCGGAATGCGCTCTTTTTTTTCTACTGTGGTACGATGCCTTTACAAGCACAATTACTGACCGAGGCGGGAGATTGGGGAGTAACTGGTGTTTAGAATAATATTCGTAACATTCTCCATCCATTTCGCCGTGCGCATCGGCAGTATTCTTTTTACACAGGAATGCTAAATTTGCGTCGTCCACAAATCCGCCTTCGTTACCTGTATGGACAATAGAGAAATAATAATAATAATGTTATTGGTTTTACGTCCCTTTTAACTACTGCGGACAATAGAGAAGCGGGGTCCACGCGCTGTTGGTGCATTTAATCCAGGGGAAAGTCCAGCCAGAAAGGCCTGCCTTGATGACGTAACTGTACTGTCTGGCCAGTGTCATTCAATGCAATGTCCCGTGTTTACCTAGGTTTGGTCTGTGTACACGATATTCCTCTTTTCAGCTCGAAATTTCTTTATAATATTTATGGTTCCAAGCAACTAGATCGTCTCCTTCCAGCATAAGAGCTTTGTTACCCAGCTTTCCGTAAACGAAACCAAGATCTTTTAGAAGGACATCAAACGTGCTTCTTTTAAAATTCAGAATTTTGGGGTCCATATTCACGGTCGTTAACACAGATGAAAATGTCGGTGGCTGATTTCTTAAAAGGAAACCATGGACCTTGCGCTTTATAGCACTTTCAACAAAATCACTAAATTTCGTAAGTCAATTGTCTTTTCTTTTCACTTTTCTCCCCCGTTTCTTATTATGTGTCACCAGGGGGCCACGAACCGATTCACTGCGCAGTTTGTGTTAGCATCAACATGGAAAAATGATGTGAACACAGAACTTGTCACTGCTGGATTGCCATACTAGTTTATTGGTTGTAGGTAGCAATATAAGAAGAAACAAAACATAATCAACAGGCCGTAGACTTCTACAAAGAATCTAGTGCTTACACACTAGTGCCAACCTTTAAATTACAATCTCCAACACTTCCCTTTAATTTAAAGTACAGCGCACACAACATACATAAGAAGTAAATCAATACATGCACATATTTAAGTCATTCGAAAATTTCAAATGCTTAACTCTATCGAGTGGTTTGGTGAGTCCATCTGCATTCATGTCAGCTGATCTAATATACCGTACTCCACTTTTACTAATTTATACTTAATTATTTGCTTCACAAAATGATGTCCGATATCAATGTGTTTTGCTATATCGTGATATCCTGGATTATTGACAACATGAATCGTACTCTCATTGTCAACATAAATTTGAATACATTCTTCCAAACCTTTCAATTCTGATAACAGTTTTCCCAAAAATAACGCTTCTTTACAACCTTCGTTCAAGGCTATATGTACTGATTCCATAGTTGATAAAGCTACATACTGCTGCTTCTTGCTTTTCCAGGAGACAGTCCCACAAAAATCAAACACAAATCCAGAGTAGGATTTCCTGTCTGAATCATTACCATAGTCAGCATTAGTAAAACCCTGAACGATTACAGAGTTCTTTGAGTAAACAATACATAAGCCTTTAGTACCCTTGAGATATTTTAAGACTCTCTGAGCAGCTCTCCAGTGTTGCATAGATGCATTGGAGCTGAATTGGCTCAACAAGTTTGTCGCAAAACCTATACCGTATCTGGGCGTGATGTTACAACCAGATAGTTCAAGCAACCCATTAAGTTCCTATAATGGATTCCTTCATGTATTTTACTTGAATCACTGACACGATCAATTGTAACTCCTGTTTCCAAAGAAGTGTCAACTGGGTTAGAATTTGACATGTTAAAGTGGTGCAGCACCTTTTCACTGTAGTTTTCCTGATCCACAAATAGCTTCTCACCTTTCTTCCTGATCCTCATTCCCAACAAACTACTAGCTTCCCCTAGATCTTTTAATTTGAACTTCTCTCCCAATTTCCTGCTTAGCCCTTTTGTTTCTCTGGAATCATCAGTTACAAGGAGCAGATCATCAACATAAAATGTAATTTTTGACAAGTAACCACAGACTTTCTGAAAAACATGCATAGTTCTTGTTTGGCATTCTGATAACCAATGTTTAAGATTTTCTTCGTTAATACAAAATTCCAGCACCTATTTGCTTGTTTCAGCAAGCAAACTTTATTTTCTTGCCCATTAACATGAAAACCCTCATTGTGTCATGTAGATCTCCTCCTCAAGTCTACCATTCACAAAGGCAGTGCAAACATCAATATGATCCAGTTTTAAATTTTCTTTTACTGACAAAGCAAATAAGAATCTGATGACTGATCTCCCTATGACAGGTGAGAATGTCTCACCCCTGGAGTTTGGGTAAATCCCCTTGCAACTAGAATAGCTTTAAAACTATCCTCACTAATTTGATTGTCTTTAATTTTAAAGACCCATTTGCAGCTCACTGGTTTTTTGTTGGCAGGAAAATCCACTAATTTCCAAGTCTTATTTTCCATACTCTTCCTTCATAGCCCTTTCCCATTTTATCCTATCACTGCTTTTGATAGCTTGAGCGTAGCTCAATGGTTCAAGGTCCCCTTCATCGTCAGCAACTGGCACAAGATAATTTAGTTTGAAATCCCTGTACTTCTCAGGTAAACGAACCTTTGTGACGTGATGAGATGGAAGGAGAAAGATAAATGAACTCCTTAGGTGATTGAAAATGTTTTTTTAAATTTGCATTACACAATGTAGGAATACAATATTATTGTACATGTGTAGCATAAAAGAACACACTATTTTAACTGCAATCTCATCCTAGTCTGCTCCATGCAACATGTCTTCTAGTTACCGTGGTTCCAACTAACTGCTATGCCTCGCCGAAATCACGACAATGATCCGACTGTCTGCCGTCGCACTGGCAGCGATCCAGCGAACCCTCTGTCTCTCTGACAGGAAGGCAACTGGCCACTCCGCACAAGGGAGGTGGGGGGGGGGAGGGGGCGGTGTATGAGAAGGTCCAGAGTTGTTACTCCCTACTCTGTCGGATACATCGAGAAGTATCTTCTTAAGAATATATGCCACAACCTAATTCGTTCTCTGTCGTATTTATGCATAAAGAATCCAATATTCCAATATGGGTCACATTTACACCAGTCACGTGGATAAGGAAACAAAACTATATGAGGCCCATAAATCCAAATATGTATGTTTTCACTAGGGATGGGTTTCGAACGGCACCCTCCATGCGTCTCGACACCAGGGCCGGCGTCCTCCAGCGTCCAATGGCGGCACCCTCCATTTCTTCTGGCGGCGGCTCCAGGTCTTTTCTCAACGCTAGATGCTCTTATAGCGAGAAATTTACTCGTGCCGGCGAATCGCAGCCCTACCCAGTCAATTTATGAGTATTGCAGCAAAGAGGATATAATACCAGAGTATCAGCTCCCGTGTTAAATATTTTTCCTTAAATCGGCCCAAATCCGGCTTCAAAAAAACAATCATTTCTCTTCGGTAGGGGAAACATATGGAACGAAATCCCTAAGATGTCAGTTTGTTTTATGAATATTCCGCAGAGGTAGTACCTTTGTGGATTAATTAATATTAATATTTTTTAGCTCTGACAAACTGTATCACAGGCAATCAACAATATATTCGAAACATTTTGAAATTTGTTGTCCATTGTACAATGTTGGCAACAAACATATATATGTAGCTGTATTATGATAATTATATTATACTTCCTTTTGTATTGACGTTAGTTCATGAAATTAAACAACTTAAAATCTATTATCAATGAATTGAAATATCGAGTCAGGTTTCCAGACATAACATCCTTCCCCCTCCCCTTTGTCGTCCTAACCTACGTAACCTCCAAATATGACTATAGAATCACTTAACCCTCTTCTAATATCACCACCTCCCGCTATTCTAGACAGGTTCCAAATTCTTGTTTGAATCCCATGACCGTCTTGCAAACGAACATCTCTCCCACGAGAATTACATATTGGCACATCATTGAAATCACTATGAACATCAGCATCAACAACACTAATGGAGTCGGAACCATTAGTAACAGCAGATTCAACATCACTGTTAGAGTTATCCTCGGGTTCATTAACATTGTTAGAAATTTGAACACCAGATTGAGTATTTGGTTCACAATATGGCAGTACAATGTTTTCAATGGCAGGAACATAACTCTCATAGAATCTTCCCTTAATAAAATCAACAGAATTATGAACAGAATATTTACAAAATATTTCATGTTCTAAAATACAACATCTCTTGCTCTAATAATATCCTATGGCTTGTTCAGGTCAATCCGTCTATATTGAGAACTATTCTCTCAATAACCAACAAACATCAGCTTTCAACTCTTGCTGTCGAACTTTTCTCTTTGGACATCATGTACATGCACATATGCAGTACATCCAAAACTCCTCAGGTTTTTAAGGTTAACTTTCTGTTTGGTCCATACTTCCTCAGGACTTACACCTACTAGAGCTTTGTGAGGAGTCCTATTCTTTATGTAAGCTGCAGTAAGCACCGCCTCTACCCACAAACTTTTGTCACATATTGCTTGTTTCATCACACATCTGGCCATTTCTAGTAGATATCTATTATTTCGTTCTGAAAGGCCATTCATCTGAGGATTGTGTGGAACAGTAAGGCGATGTTCAATGCAACAGTCAGATACAAATTCAGAAAAATTATTGCTCACATATTCTCCCCCATTGTCAGTAATTAGACATTTTACCTTTAATACAGTCTGATTTTCAACAAAAGATTTGAAGCTCTGGAACTTATTCAATACTTGATCTTTGCTATGAATGAAATCATCATCATCATCATCATTTCCCCTTATCCAGCTCCTGCCGGGTCGGGGTATTTATGGCACTTATCCACTTTCCTCTTTCCTTCCACCATTCTTCTTCCACGATCTTGTCCCAGTCCAGATTTCTTTTTCTTACGCCGTTCTTCACTGAATCCATCCACCTTGTTCTAGGTGTTCCTCTTGGTCTCTTACCCTTGCACTTCGCCTCCAGCATCTGTCTTGGTATTCTATTTTCCTCCATCCTCTTTACATGTCCAAACCACCTTAGTTTATTCTTCTCAATTCTCTCATTTAGTTTTCCCATCCCAACTTCCTTCCTAACATCTTCATTCCTCACTCTGTCTTTCCTTGTCTTTCCTATCATACTTCTTAGGAATTTCATTTCACTGGCTTGGATTCTACTCTCTTGCCTGCTTGTCAGGGTCCAAGTCTCAGCTGCATAAGTTAATATGGGAACATAATACACTTTATACATTACATCCTTGCTTTTCCTTGGTACTTCCTTATCCCAAACAAGTTTTCTTACACTTTGATAGAATGCATTGCTCTGCTGTACCCTCCTGCCAATCTCCATGTCCAACCTACCAGTTTGCATCAATTCACTTCCTAGGTATTTGAACGTGTCCACAATTTCCAAACTCTGACTTCCAATTTTCACAGTGCCCTTTCCTTGTCTTTCCCCTCTTGTCATCACCATGGTCTTGCTTTTCTCTATACTGATTTTCAGGCCATACTTCTGAATATTTTCGTTCAGTGCATCTAGTTGTTTTTGCACTTCTTCGGTGTTCCTTCCCCAGACCACAATATCATCTGCAAATAACAGTAACTTCATTTCTTTATGTTCATATGCTTCCTTTGTTTCCTTTACTATTTCATCCATCACCATTATGAACAAGAGAGGTGACAGCACACTCCCCTGTCTTAGTCCAGTCTTGTTCGTAAACCAATCTGTCTTTCCAACTGGGGTCAGTACCCTGCTAACACAGTTGTTGTACATTGCTTGCACCATTTCCACCATTTCTCTTCCCAGTCTCTTCTTAACCATGGTTTCCCATACCTTCTCTCTGGGGACACTATCATATGCCTTTTCTAGATCTATGAAAGTCATGATCAAATCCTCTCCATATTCCCAGTTCTTTTCCATCACCTGCCTCAAGCTAAAGATTGGGTCCACTGTGGATCTTCCACTCCTGAAGCCATACTGTTCCTCTTGCAACTCTCCTTCCACCTTTCTTCTCATTCTTCTTTCTAATATCCTTTCCAGTATTTTTACTATCTGTGATATGAGGGTGATCCCTCTATAGTTATCACACACCTTCTTGTCCCCCTTCTTAAACACTGGTATTATTAGCCCTTTCTTCCAGTCTTCTGGTACACATTTCCGTTTCCACACACACTTTAGCAGTCGATACAGCCATTGCATACCAACAGGTCCAGCAGCCTTTATCATTTCTACACTGACTTCATCCACCCCTGTTGTTTTTCCCATCTTCATTTTCTGTACTGCTAATTCCACCTCCAGCATTGTTATATCATCTTCTGTTACAGAGTCGTCAGGTTGTGTCACTTCCATCTCACCAGTACCATTGCTCACATTCAAAAGCTTATCGAAATACTCCTTCCATCGTCCCTTTATCTCTTCTGGGTGTGTTAACAACTCTCCATCTTCCTTTTTCACTAGCTTTGTAGTAACTCTTTCTTTCCTCTTACTTCTTAGAAGCCCATACAGCATCCTTTTACTGCCACTTACATCTGTTTCCATTCTTCGTGTAAATTCTTCCCAACTTTTCTTCTTTTCTTCTCCTACCACTTTCTTACACCTCCGTTTGCTGTCGTGATACTTCCTTTTGCTTTCTTCTGTTTGATCTCGGTTCCATTCTTTCCATGCAGACTTCTTTTCTTTCACTGCTTTCCTCACTTCCTCATTCCACCATGGTGTCTCCTTCTCTTTCACTCTTGTTGACGTCCTACCACAAGCACTCTCTGCTGCACCAACAAATGCCTTTTTAAAGTGCGACCATTCCTCTTCTACGTTTTCCTCTTCAATAACTGGGATTTGTTGCTTCAATCTCTCCTGAAAATTTTCCTGTACGGTTTTGTCTTTCAATTTCCATACTTTTATTTTACTTTCTCTGATCTCCTTTAGGTTTTCCAATTTTTCCCATCTAAATTTTGCCACCACAACTCTATGGTCCCCATCAAATGCTTCTCCTGGTAAAGCTGTCACATCTATCAGCTTTCTGCGATTAGTCCTTTCCACCAGAAAGTAGTCAATTACTGATTTTGTTCTTCTATCGCCCCAACCATATCTCGTAATTTTCCTGCTGTTTTTCTTCCGAAACCACGAATTACCCACTATCAGTCCATTCCTTTCACAAAAGTTTACAAGTTCCTCTCCTTCCCGGTTCTTTTTCCCATATCCATATGGTCCAATGACTTCTTCCTTTCCTTGTCTCTCGTTTCCGACTTGTGCATTCATATCTCCCATGATCACCACTTCTACATCTGAAATTACTCTTTCTACATCCTCCAGGAATACTTCAATATCTTCTTCTCTGTTTCCAGTCTGTGGTGCATACACTTGTATGAAGTCCATCACGTCATTTTTCATCTTCATTCTAATTTTCATTATTCTGTCACTCACACACTCGACCACTTCAACATACTCCTCCAGTTGTTTCGAGGTTATCAGTCCCACGCCATTTTTGGCCTCTTGGCCACCACTCCAGTATAATGTATATCCTTTCCTCAATTTCTTCCTTCCTTTACCTTTCCATTTCACTTCACTCAGCCCCATCAATCCAACATTCTCCCTCTCCATGAAGTCTACCACCTCCTCCACCTTGCCTGTCAGGGTCATGACATTCATGATTCCCACTTTCATTTCGGTTACTGGTCGCCCATTTCTCACAGTTCCCCCAGTACCAAAAGAACTGCGCGTCGCCTGCAGGGTACGCCCTAACCTTTTCCGATTCATTCGAAGTGCCATTTCCATTTCAGGCTATTATTACGATGGGGTCGCCACTCCCAAAGGCATTTTATGAAGCTACTGCCAGCTATTATACAGGCCGCCCCTAACATGGGAAACAGACGCCCTTGCAGCCGCCCCTAACCTGGGAAACAGACGCTGCCGATTGATGCTGTACTCTTACTATTCCCTGAGTACTGGGTTGCCTCTTCCGCAATCTCCACCGTTCCGAAGTCCATCTTCTCCGCTGCAGATTCCGTTGAGGACTTCGCACGTAACCCTGTGCACGGGGCCTATGTTATACCCCATAGGACTGGGTCCTCACCAGAACTTAGCCGGTACTGTAGTTCCATGGTATATTACAGTACCGTTGCCCACCCCCGCGACGTGGACGCGCCTGGCAAGAGTTATCCATGTAGCCAATTAAAATTGCCTCATGGACCGGGTTAAGGAGCTGTCTAAATCCAGCCTCCAAGGCGCTATGAATGAAATATGAATGAAATAAACAAAGATTTTTCTGGAATACTCATCAGAAAAAGTTAACAAGAATCTAGCCCCATTGTAAGTTTCTACTTCCATTGGACCACACAGATCTGAATGAATATCCCCTAACAAATTATTGGCTTTTTTTCCTGCGAGATTTAAAGGGTATCTTTTGCAAATTTACCTTCAATACAGGGGACACAATCAATTGAAATATCTTTATTAGAAGAATCCAAACCCTCATGTACACCATTCCTAGCCAGCTTCAAACAAGTTGGGTGACGATGACCCAATCTACTGTGCCATAACTTGTAACCATTTTCTGTATTTGCCAAATGTATTGTCTCAGGTTCAACATCTAAGTAATACAGATTACCCTGTCTAGAAGCAGTCGCTAAAACTGTTCCTTCCATTTTGAAATCAGCGTCACTTATTATTGAACAACTTTCCTTTCCAAATACAACACAAGTACCCTTATCAACCATTTTACTAACTGATCATAAAATAGCAGTCATTTCTGGCACAGACAATACATCAGTTATTTTGGATGTACTATCATCCCCTTTTAGGATCACCAGAATATCACCTTTACTTTGGCACTTTAATTCCTCGGTACTGCTGTGGTAACACTCATCCCACCTATGGTTTCAATTACATATTCACCCTTAAGCCAATTTTCATTGCATGTAAGATTACTTGTTGCACCAGAATCGATTATCCACTTCTCACTTCCTACATCCTTTTCACGGAGGTTGCTCTTCAAGGCTGTCAAAAATGTTTTCGGACCAGTCTTTTTCTTTTCTTGATGTTTCATCTCCCCAGATTTGAACCGACTCTCTTTGGCAGTTGATTGGTGTTGTTCTTTCTTCTTTGGACAGTCCTTTTTGAAATGAGACGTAGAGCCACATCCATAACATCTATAAATGGGCTTTTTGTGAAATCCGTGATTGGAACGTGAATAAAATGCCGCATCCCTTGATGAATGGACCGCACTCTTGACTTCTTACTCCATTAATTTCTACGCAATCATGGCACTGGTTATTTAAACTCCACAGCTGTCGTATTTTTGTCTCAATGGCTCGAAACGTTCAGGTAAACTCGCCAGCATCATTGCACCAACAAATTCTTCATCAAGAGGCTTCCCCATGGATCAATGTTGGTCGCCGGTGCGCACAAAGGCTTGAATGTACTCGCCCATACTTGAAAAATCTTCTAATCGTAATTGACCATAATTGCGAAGTAATTTACACCTCCGGTTGACCCCAGTGTCGTCGTTGGATGTTTGTAATTTGTCCCAGGCCTCTTTAGCTATATTTGCCTATCTAATATAAGTATAACAAGTTGGGTTCATCATAAGGCCTATTTTGTTCAGAGTTTTTGCGTCTTTGACCTGTTGACGTCCGACGAGGAATCTCCACTCGGATAACCGGCAATGCTCTCCCAGATACCCAAGTCTTTCAAATAACAAGTCATTCCAGTTTTCCAGTCCTAATAATTAGATCGCCCTACAAGCCGAGCGATAGGCGGCAGTGACGCCATACCACATTATTGGCAAAATAAATGCACAAAACACTTACAGCTTAATGTTCACTTTGTTCCTATATTAATTATACATCACGGTATGGCCTGCGCCCATAACCCGTTAGCATCGACATGGAAAAATGATGTGAACACAGAACTTGTCACTGCTGGAATGCCATACTAGTTTATTGGTTGTAGGAAGCAATATAAAAAACATAATCGGGGGCGTGGTGGCTCACCGGTCTAGCTGTATGCCTCTCACCAAGGCGGTCCGGGTTCGATTCCCGGTCAATGCATGTAAGATTTTCGAAGTGAAATGCCATGTACTGTGGTTCGGATTCCACGTAAAAAGGAGGTCACGTGGCTCATGATCTCAAGATTAACGGTCACGTTAAACTACAAGCTTCCTTTATAAAAAACATAATCAACCGGCCGTAGCCTTCTACAACGTATCTAGTGTTTACACACTAGTGCCAACCTTTAAATTACAATCTCCAACATTTTGAACACCAATGATCTGGATGTATCTGTAGCAACAGCAGTTTCGTGGGCGATCCAACTCACACTTGGGCCGGGATTTCTACTCTTTAAATAATTGAAAACGTTTACAACTATTGTCCTCTCCTTACTTCTCAGCGTCTCACCTCGTTTTCGTTTGACCAAAACACCAGTTATTTCGAATCGATCGAATAGAAAATAAAACAGACTCACAACAGTAACACCAATGACGGTTAGTGCTTCAGAACTAATATTGCCGGCGGAGCTGAGCACGTGGTCCACTTCGGGCGAGCATGCAGCGCAGGACGTGGCTCTTCTTTCCAGCGTGCAAACTTCAAATTTTTTTAAATAACTAAGATGTAATATAAACGATACTTGTATGCAATAACAAAGGTAATCAATTGGCAGATAATTGTAGGGAGATATTATGACGAAATAAAACACTGATAGTCAGTCTGAAAGACTAGACTTTATATAATTTTAAATGCTACAAATGCTGCGTGAACTCAAAGTCCATTAGCAAAAAAAAATAGCAAGTGCAAACCAAGGCCAAAGGAGGTAGCTGGATGGATGACGGTAGTTACCTACATTTGCATCGTTGTAAGCTCTGTAATCACTACTGCAGGCTACCTATCGAAACACACAGTACCGTACCAGTTATGACGTTACAAATTAATATTCTGTACTGTATCATTACTATTAGTATATAGAAATTTAACGTTACAATTACTACCATAACTACTGTACATACGCGAATGGTACAGCTGTATTGTACGCTATTGTTATTAACAGTACATTTGAATGTAACGTTACAGTCGTCACTTCCGTTACTGTCGTACCGATCGTGAAGCACTGGGGTACAGAAGTGACGGTACTGCTGTAACTACGATACACACAATAGTAACGTTACTAATCCTCATCGGTACCTCGTTGAGTTATGCGTGAAACTCAGCGTAAATAATGCTCATTTCGTTATTTTGGTTTCAGTTTTTCTAACAACATTAAATCTAGAAATGTGTTTCGAGGGAGCAGTGGCGTATACTGGTATGAAGATCTGGGCTACCACTGAGCTTAATATTACACAAAACATTAAATTACAATTTTTTAAACCTTACCTATTTATATGTGAAGTCAAGACATCTGGTTTGGGATGAAAATTCCTTTATGATGTCGTAATCGAAGTTGTAGTCGGTCCGCATGCGAAGTTTCTGAAGAAAGGACTTTTCAATTGACATTAATGCCAAACCGCATAAACGTTCTTGTGTCTGCGTTGAACAACAATACGACTTTATCCTCTTCAGCGCAGAAAACCTTCTTTCTTCAGATGTTGAGGTTGCTGGTATTGTCACAATTAATGTTGCCAATTTTGGGACTTCAGGAATCACTTGGTTTAGTCTTTTTCATATATGGTGGAAAGAATTTCATGAACTGTTTTTTTTTTGATAAATCGAATACTTCTCCTGAATATATGACACTTAACTCATTTTTCAATCTTACTTGATCAAAGTGACTATTATATGACTGAAATAATATGTTTGTTGCCTCATTTGGAAACATTTCCTTTTAAACTGAAAATTTATTTGAATCGAAGAGATGTGTAAACTGAAGTTTCCCATAGTCAGAAAATCTGTCGTTAATTTCCATGTGCAGCCGATCTAGTACGCAGTTATAAAGCTGCTTATATATTATATCATCACCTTTTTCTTTGCTTTTTTGGTGGCTCTGTTGTACTGTCTGAAGAATGCCCAGTATTCATATAATTCCATCCTGAAGAAAATCCATCAAGTCTGAACCCAGCTATTGTGTTTTTGAACTTGAATACCACTTGTTAGCAGTATGCTATAACTAGAACTTTAGTTTGAAAGATGTTGTAGAGAACATCTGAATGTGCAAAAATTCTAGAGAAAACTTCAATCAGATATATTTTCTGAAACTGCCTAAAAAGTACAAATATCCTTGAGCCTGTACAACTGTATCTGCATCCCAGTCTTCTTCACAGTCATCAATTATCACATTTTCAAAGAAGACAAGAGTTGCTCTTGGTATTCGCTTACTGTGTGTACAAGTCGAGATGTAAAATTCCATCTAGTCTGTGCTACTTTCGGATTTTTTTTGGCCACGAATTGTTTCAGTTTTTCCGATCTTTTGGGAGATACCGAAAAAAAAGCAGCTATGCCAGATAGTGTCTTGAAAAAGATTCGACATTGTGGAATGGATGATGCGGTGTGTTGCAAAACCAAATTGAGAACATGACTGTAACAATGAAAAAAAAGTGCTTGCAGGTACCTTTCTTGAACTTTAGTTTTCAATCCATTGTTGTTCCCAGCCATCACTGCTGCACCATCATAAGTCTGTGCAATTAACTTGCTGCCGATATACTCCGCAATTACATTTTCTACATGCTGAAACAAATCTGCTGCAGTTTTCCCTGAACTGACATTTGTGAAATCTTTCTTCAGTATCGCCGTTACTGACCACGTACCTTAAAACAGTGGGCAATTGACTCTGATTTGAACAGTCACTTGTTTCGTCTATAATAATGGATACGAAATGTGCATCTTCTATTTCAGATTTTATGTTCTTAATCATAACTCAACTTACAGCATATATTATATCATTTTGAATTGCAGGAGATGTACCACGAAATACTGTAGAGCTCTCCAGATGATTGGCAAGTAAGTGATCAAATCCACTTAGAGAATATAAGTATTCAATATAATTTCCCCTGTTGTCCGATTCCATACTTTCGTTATGGCTCCAAAAAGCTAATTCTTGCTTACCGAGAAAACAAACTGCGTTGATAAGACGTAGTAAAATTTCACATTTTTTTTTCAAAAGAGCACCATGT
This sequence comes from Meconema thalassinum, assembly GCA_946902985.2. NCBI lineage: Eukaryota > Metazoa > Arthropoda > Insecta > Orthoptera > Tettigoniidae > Meconema > Meconema thalassinum. The sequence goes on along the minus strand of OX336389.2, from coordinate 237,596,630 downwards.
TGGTCAATGTGCCGAGCATGTTGTTTATCTATCTGTAAATCTATTCTTGTATTACCAAAGTTTGCAAAGTTCATGCTACTGCAAATGTGAGCTTTAGATTTGTTATGCTTTTGAACTGCCGTGCGTAAAGAGTTCATATTGTACCCGTTCGTCCTGGGGATGCGATGACCCATCTGCTATTACATCGCATTCCTGGAGTTCCAGGACAGAGCGGAGTTAAATGAACCTCTAGTCAAATAAGGAATGTGTCGGAAATTCAGCTGAGTTATCGAAAAAGCAGTGGGTAACACGAGACAAAGTATCTCTAGGGTCGTTACGGGCTTAAGTTTAATAAAAATAAAATGCAAATATAAATGGGCGCCATCAACTGAATTCCTAGCAAACCACCTCCTTTCCTGGTTAAGCCTTACTCAATACAATGAAAGAAAAAGGAAAATCACACCATCATCAGATCACAACTAAGATAAAAACAAATTTATTTCACTTTGATAGTCAGACAGACATTTTAAATATACCTCCTACCTGAGAGTATGGTCGAATGCCAACGTTAAATTGTCATTGTCCAAAAATCGAACCATCTCTTTTCTAATCAAAAAGATTTCATCCACATAAAACAGAAAAATCTCTAAAGTTCTCTTGGGTTCTCAGGATCACTGTAGCACTATGTCTTTCGTCACTGACATTTGTGAAACCTGAGACCTAATTTCTCTTTAATTTAACATCATAAATGTGGATTTGAAAAAGTTATTAATCTGTCTAAACATACACATATAATAATCACATATTTTAAATATCACTCAATTTTATGGCTTGCATGGCATAATTTAAATGTTGAACATGTTAGTCAAATGCTCCTAAACATCGAATAATTAATTTACACTATTTACATTGTCATTCATAATTACTTGTTTGTGAATTACAGAAAATTCACTTCTCATTGGTCATCATTATCATCATCATCAAAATTAAATATTTCTCACATTAATTCTCATTTCAAAATTCAACATATTCCTGTCAGAATCATTAACTCATCACCATTAAATCATTTAAATGAAAATTATTATCATCACTTCATTATGCTTTCTAATTATTCACACACTCTTATTTTATCATCTACTTCAGATTAAATCGTCTTAAATCATCAATACAAATTGTTTAATTCCTCAACTCAAGTTGCAATTCCTCAAATTATATCTCAATTAAATTTATTTTAATTCCATATAAATTCATTAATCATCAGCTTCTTTAGTTAATTATCACCTTCTAATTCAGTTATTCATCATCTATCCAATCATCTAATAATTTATTTAAATCAGTTTATTTATCCAATCTTTAATTCATCCATTTATTTAATTCATTGATTTATTCCAAAATTTAATTGATCAATTTATTCAAATTTTATTCTTCTGGTTATTCAGATTTTTATTATTTCATCTAGTCATTCTGATTTTTATTTCATTAGGTCAGATCATTAATATGCTTAAATTTCAGATTATTATTTCATTAATTATTATTCTCAGAAAATCTTGTCCTATCAACTTTATTTATTTGTTTAATTTCCTAACAAATTGTTTAATATGGGTTATAGAACGTTGTCTTACAGTTTTATCACTTCCAAGTTATATCTCGTATTTAATTTTCATTCCAAAAATATTATTGCCTTCACGACATCACGTTGGATCTGACTATCCACAACGACATGATATGTCCTCAAATCTTCAAATATCACATTTGAATACAACAATTATTCCACAAAAACTCCATAAATATTCAGCATACACAGCATGAATCTCAACAATTACGCTAGACTGGGTTCGACAACCTCATGTCTGCTTCAAAATGCATTAGCAACATTGCAACTATCACTTGGCAACTTCCACAAAATGCCTATCACAAACTTCACTCAACCATGTTGCATGATCTACAAAAAATATATAACTGGCTTCAAATTATCAACGCACACAATCTCCAATAACTGTAATTAATCTGATCACATCTTGACAACTTCTTAAACAATTGGAAAAATATTACCTTAGTAATTCAAGATTTGCTTTCAAATAGCATAAATTCTCTTACAATTCTCATAATTCACATCACAGAAAAACACCAATGTGCTATAATCTATCATATCAAAAATCTGCAATACTGATCTGCCTTAAAATAAATCTGACCATTAATGATTCATCTTACAAGATTCAATTACTTTAAATCCTTCTCAAAGGTATCAAACACAATTATAAAAATCATCAAAAGCATCAGCTATAACAGCTGTTAAACTGAAATTACTCTCAAAAGAGTATAGCAACAAAATATTGGATTGGCAAACAAGAATTACAAATGTAACCCTGATGACATTTATCTCTACTTTATTTAACAAAAGTTCGACTGATATGTGACTAGTAGTTCCTTGTTTGATTCACTTACAATCTCATGTACACTCGGATGATAAAAATGAGTCCCTCAATGGCAAGTAAGATGAGTAACCACCGTACAATCGTATAAATACGAAAGACCTCGCCCCGTCGACTACCATGATAGTGCCCTAAACGATGGGTAAGATGAGTAACCACCATACAATCGTATAAATACGAAAGACCCCATCTCGACGACTAAAATGAGTGAATGTACCAGATAGGAATCAACAAGTTTCTAGTTGTCATATAAAAGCGATATTCATTCACTAAAGTGAATAACATCTTAATATCTCCAAACAATCCAATGGAAAAAATCCCTACTGATGAATAATACACACTCGCTAGTATGCAATGAACTGACGAAGTAATATAGATAATCAATTGCAGATCACGAGTTCGAAATACTCGTCACAAAAAAAAACTATTCATGAAAAATATCCTTGCTGGAAAAATGTCTAAAAGACCAAACATCTGCTTAATAAAGCCAACCAATGGTGAGAATATCGTATAATGATGCCTGCCATATCATATGGTCACGCCATATTCTAGCAAAATTTCGAAGCATATAAAGTCAAAGCCATGTCTTAAACAATCGCATCACTCCTATTAGAAAAATATACATGTGTGCCCAGTATTCATGAAAATAATCGTATCAGAAAGTTATAACTCTTACAGTACCTTCTCATAATCAGCTGTTATTAAATTTCAAAGATCGTCGATTTTCCCTATGTAATGAATTTCTCGAAATATCGGCGTGAATATCATTCCATTCATGCAATGACGATTGCCTTCGAATTCCAAGTGAATCAGCTGGTGGACCTCCTTCTCGTCAGGAATCGAATCCATCGCTCCGTGGTGCCATCGCGTCTCTGTCTGCGTTTACTTCGACATGATAAACTTCTGGTTATCCATAGCGGATATTGTCCAAATCCTCACGAAAAAGTTCATAGAAACAGCGGACCCCCTATTCCTCTTCTGCGTTACGCCACTGTTCTATACAATGTTCGCTTTAAGTGTTGAAAGTTCAATTTCCACAGCGGTTAAGTTTTACTTGTAGAAAATAAAATTGTTTTATCAGAGTGTCTAAGTTTATGAAGCACCCTGTATCTGTGTTCATACTCGGTAATTCATAACACTTCTTAAGACTGACTTGCATTAATGCACGAGCTAATGTTCCTAAGTGCATATGCTTACAACATTCCGTTTGCTTAAAATTGTTAATGTTACTTGGACTGCGTTATGAAATGCATAGTCGTAATGTCATTAAGAAAAACTATGTTCATTCGAAGTTCAAAGTTGCAGTATCACGTAACTATCTTGTATAATTCAAATGCTGAATAAACGTTCCAACTCAACGTAGTAATGAAGTTCATCTTCTGTTATAATACTTGCGTATATTAATGGGAAATAACCCGCTCGGTTTTACTGCAATGCTATAATCATCTCCGCATAAAGCTAGCCTCGCCATGTCGCTATACTATGCCGTTCTGCGTTGAAATGCAGCTTGGAATAAAATTCTCCAACTACTCGCAATGCTGTTTTAAGAAACCCCGGCCTCCTATACTTGCTTGCTGCGGGTGTTCGACCGGCCCTCTGACCTACTTGTCGCTCGCCGCTCGGAGAAGCCGAAACTGTCCCCTGCACTTTCCGTGACAGTTTCTGTTCGCTGCTCGGTGAAGCTGAAACTGTCGCCACCACTTTCCATGACAGTTTCTGTTCGCGACACGATCTATACCATGCGCTTGGCGTGTTTTACTCAGCTTGACTCTCCTGCTTGGCTCACAGAGCGCAACTGACAGTTTCTGCCCTGGCTCGACCCTTACCTGCTTGGTGCGGTCACGTGGCGTCCTCCCCACTACCGTGGTCTTGCGTCACAAATACAATCTCGAACCCCCATCATCTCGGCTGTTAAGTTATAAAATAACTTAAGGGTTATCTGACTTCCTTCAAATTATTACTACATATAATGCATGTTATATCTCCTCTTCTAAGATGTTTAAATACCATGTTCCATATAGATCTTAATAAAGTTTCATAATTTCCATCCATAAATCCATCTGCTTACAGATGTCAGTGCCTTCTAAATCCTAGACCTACTACGTCATCCTGACATTCCTCTTGACTCGATCTGAGCGCTATCTTTCCTTAACTCTTCCAAAAACCTCAACTACGGCTCAATGTCTGCTGGCGTAGCCGATAGCCTCAACTAGGTATCGGGTACATCTCTCCCATACATCTCCTTTTTTTTCTTATCAGGATTGAGAAAAAAATACACTCTCAGGCATTCTATATATATAACACATGTACACGATAGCTCTACAATTCTCTTAATCAGCATGATGGTACTTTCTGACTCTCAACAATGATGATTGACTTCCAATGATTAGCATCTTGATTCTGTATTACTTTGACGTCTGTTTCTTCCTTCATTACTCGTGCTTGCTCGATTGACATCTCTGACTGTCTCCTCGAGTGGTGCACTAGGCTGTCTATTTTCTTGCCTCGATCTCTCGTATTCACGATTATCTCGTCCTTCATTAGGATCGTTTCTTCGGCCATCCTGCCTGTCGTTCCTATTATACTGTTGACCTTGGCTCCAGTTATTTCTTCCACGATATCTATTGTTGTATCGATTCCGATCTTGATATCTGGAATTCTGGTTATAATTTCTATATCGGCTATCTCTTGCTTCCTGATCGTATGGCCTCTCATATGGTCCTCTATACCGATCATTTCCACGAACGTTACGGATGTTTCCTCGATTTCCTTCGTTCCTTCTATTTTCCCAGGAATCTCTTCTGTCCGTTTGAGCTGCGTTATCAACGACTACCGCATTCACCTCTTGCGTGTTCCTATTGTCGTTTCTTGTATTTCTAGGCGTAACTTGAGCGCTTGTATAGTCCAATCGCCGTAAAATGTCGTCATAGTGCTCAAGTGTGTTTGCTTCCGACGCTATGAGTGATCGCTGTACCTCAATCGGTAACTGTCTCGCTATAGCTTGCAAAAGCTCTTCTTCAGGCAATGGAGGAATCAGAAATTGCAATTTAGCCAGCTGTGACGTAAAATAATTGGCATAATGCGTCGGATGTGACGTGGAATAACGCTTCGAGTACATTTCTGCTCTCACGTTCAGTTGATCCTCGGCACTCCAAAATCTCCTCAAGAATGCTATGGCAAATTGCTCCATATTCGCAAAATTGCTTCTGAATGCTCTAAACCAAGTAAGCGCAGACCCGTCTAAGGCGCGTTCGATTATCCTTAGCTCTCTTTCTTTGGCTACTCTATGCTCCGCCATGTAGTCTCGAATATCTCGCAGAAATTCGACTGGTGTGACCCCTGTATTTCCAGAAAACTTCCTCGGCTTGTCATCCAGATTTCTGATAATGGTAACTGGACCTGAGTATCGTTCACTTGTACCCAACGTACTCCTATTCGAACTTGGATTATCCTGAGGGGTTGAACTGGCCCTTTCGAATGTCACATTCGGTTGCGTTTGACGGTCTTCTCCCATGCTAACTTCCTGATTACCCATACTGCGGTCTATCGCTGTCTGATTCATCGATATTTCCCCTGATGTAGTATTCTGACTTGCGATACTGTTAATCATAGATTCTAGTTTAGTTATCCTATCTTCTGCCAATTTCTCCACGGTCTTGACCTGAGTCTTCAACTCATCTAACGACGTAACATTCTGCGTTTTGTTACTCTCGTCTAAATCGTTTTTCAACTTGTCAATCTTGTCTTCGCATGTATTCTTTACTGAAGCGACTTGTTCCTTTGACAGATCAACATCTGTCCTAAATAGAGTTGAATCTATCTTCATCGCTTCCTTATTCTCCGTAAATCTCGCTTCTAAGTTCGTCATACCTGCGATTAATTTCTGGTCTAATCCTGCACGTTTTTCTTTTGCTTCGGCATCGACCTCACTATACCGTTCTTCCACGATTGCACCGACTCTATTTTTGAATAAAGCTAAGTTTTCATTAACCTTTTGCTCTATATCATCGTCCATCTTCCTAATATCTTTCTGCAATTGATTCTCTAATGATTTTAAATTAGAATTAACCTCTCCTAAGACATCTTCTTTAATGGTCCCAATTACTGACTTTAAATCCTTAATCTCATTACCTAGATTCATTTCTAGACCTTTGATTTTAGTCTCGAAAGATACTCCGGTAGACCACTCTTGAATCTTGCCTACTTCTGCCACTAAACCATCGATGTCGAATCTCAACTTCGATACATCCGATTTAATGTCTTTCTGTATAGACATAACGTCTGTTCTTAAAGTAAGAATATTTTCTTCTCCCCTACTTTCTAATTCCATAATATTCTTTCTTAATATTTGAACATTTTCCTCTCCTTTCATATTTACTGCAATTATATCTAATTGTAAAGTCTTAAGCATTTCATTATTCTTTAAAGTTAATCTATTCTCTAACCTAGTTAACTTGTTTTCTAACTCTGTGTTAGTTTCTTCACTACGAGACTGTAATTTCTCTTCCAATGTTTTAAAATTATCCTCACTATTTGACTGTAATCTTTCTTCTAATGATTTAAAACTGTCTTCACTATTTGACTGTAATCTTTCTTCTAATGATTTAAAACTATCCTTCAAGTTAGCTTCACTAGCTTTTAAATGACTTTCAGTACTAGTCTGTAATCTAGTCTCCAATGACTTTAAATTATCTTCATTATTTGACTGTAATAATTTTAAATTTTCTTCATTACTAGTCTGTAATCTGGTCTCTAATGACTTTAAATTATCCTCACTAGTTGACTGTAATCTGGTCTCTAATGACTTCAAACTGTCGTTCAGATTGCCTTCGTTACTAGCCTGTAATGCTTGCACATTTTCTCTACATCTAGCTTCTGACCTAGCTTCTGAATTATTTATCTGTTCTTTAACTTCCGTTTCCATTTTAGAAATAGTTTCTGCAATACCAGACATACCACTCTGCAACTCTCCTAACACCTTAGCTAAATCTTCCGGCAACATAATTATATTTTCAATAGACGTTTAATTCAGAGACGTTAGACAACAACACATCACAATGTCTCAATTCCTGCATTCACTTGGGTATAGGAAAAAATGACTTATAACTAACATGATATAATACTAATACGATTAACATGAACACTGGAATGGGCACACAAGTATATTGTCTGACTAAGTTTAATAAATTTTATAACACAATTAAATGAACTTGAGATCAATCTCTCAGTAATCTAAATCTGATGTGATTTCATAGAATAAACAAAATCGAAGCCCCACAGGTGGGTAAAGCCAATTCTCCCTCTCTCTCTGTAACCGTTCGTCCTGGGGATGCGATGACCCATCTGCTATTACATCGCATTCCTGGAGTTCCAGGACAGAGCGGAGTTAAATGAACCTCTAGTCAAATAAGGAATGTGTCGGAAATTCAGCTGAGTTATCGAAAAAGCAGTGGGTAACACGAGACAAAGTATCTCTAGGGTCGTTACGGGCTTAAGTTTAATAAAAATAAAATGCAAATATAAATGGGCGCCATCAACTGAATTCCTAGCAAACCACCTCCTTTCCTGGTTAAGCCTTACTCAATACAATGAAAGAAAAAGGAAAATCACACCATCATCAGATCACAACTAAGATAAAAACAAATTTATTTCACTTTGATAGTCAGACAGACATTTTAAATATACCTCCTACCTGAGAGTATGGTCGAATGCCAACGTTAAATTGTCATTGTCCAAAAATCGAACCATCTCTTTTCTAATCAAAAAGATTTCATCCACATAAAACAGAAAAATCTCTTAAGTTCTCTTGGGTTCTCAGGATCACTGTAGCACTATGTCTTTCGTCACTGACATTTGTGAAACCTGAGACCTAATTTCTCTTTAATTTAACATCATAAATGTGGATTTGAAAAAGTTATTAATCTGTCTAAACATACACATATAATAATCACATATTTTAAATATCACTCAATTTTATGGCTTGCATGGCATAATTTAAATGTTGAACATGTTAGTCAAATGCTCCTAAACATCGAATAATTAATTTACACTATTTACATTGTCATTCATAATTACTTGTTTGTGAATTACAGAAAATTCACTTCTCATTGGTCATCATTATCATCATCATCAAAATTAAATATTTCTCACATTAATTCTCATTTCAAAATTCAACATATTCCTGTCAGAATCATTAACTCATCACCATTAAATCATTTAAATGAAAATTATTATCATCACTTCATTATGCTTTCTAATTATTCACACACTCTTATTTTATCATCTACTTCAGATTAAATCGTCTTAAATCATCAATACAAATTGTTTAATTCCTCAACTCAAGTTGCAATTCCTCAAATTATATCTCAATTAAATTTATTTTAATTCCATATAAATTCATTAATCATCAGCTTCTTTAGTTAATTATCACCTTCTAATTCAGTTATTCATCATCTATCCAATCATCTATTAATTTATTTAAATCAGTTTATTTATCCAATCTTTAATTCATCCATTTATTTAATTCATTGATTTATTCCAAAATTTAATTGATCAATTTATTCAAATTTTATTCTTCTGGTTATTCAGATTTTTATTATTTCATCTAGTCATTCTGATTTTTATTTCATTAGGTCAGATCATTAATATGCTTAAATTTCAGATAATTATTTCATTAATTATTATTCTCAGGAAATCTTGTCTTATCAACTTTATTTATTTGTTTAATTTCCTAACAAATTGTTTAATATGGGTTATAGAACGTTGTCTTACAGTTTTATCACTTCCAAGTTATATCTCGTATTTAATTTTCATGCCAAAAAATATTATTGCCTTCACGACATCACGTTGGATCTGACTATCCACAACGACATGATATGTCCTCAAATCTTCAAATATCACATTTGAATACAACAATTATTCCACAAAAACTCCATAAATATTCAGCATACACAGCATGAATCTCAACAATTACGCTAGACTGGATTCGACAACCTCATGTCTGCTTCAAAATGCATTAGCAACATTGCAACTATCACTTGGCAACTTCCACAAAATGCCTATCACAAACTTCACTCAACCATGTTGCATGATCTACAAAAAATATATAACTGGCTTCAAATTATCAACGCACACAATCTCCAATAACTGTAATTAATCTGATCACATCTTGACAACTTCTTAAACAATTGGAAAAATATTACCTTAGTAATTCAAGATTTGCTTTCAAATAGCATAAATTCTCTTACAATTCTCATAATTCACATCACAGAAAAACACCAATGTGCTATAATCTATCATATCAAAAATCTGCAATACTGATCTGCCTTAAGATAAATCTGACCATTAATGATTCATCTTACAAGATTCAATTACTTTAAATCCTTCTCAAAGGTATCAAACACAATTATAAAAATCATCAAAAGCATCAGCTATAACAGCTGTTAAACTGAAATTACTCTCAAAAGAGTATAGCAACAAAATATTGGATTGGCAAACAAGAATTACAAATGTAACCCTGATGACATTTATCTCTACTTTATTTAACAAAAGTTCGACTGATATGTGACTAGTAGTTCCTTGTTTGATTCACTTACAATCTCATGTACACTCGGATGATAAAAATGAGTCCCTCAATGGCAAGTAAGATGAGTAACCACCGTACAATCGTATAAATACGAAAGACCTCGCCCCGTCGACTACCATGATAGTGCCCTAAACGATGGGTAAGATGAGTAACCACCATACAATCGTATAAATACGAAAGACCCCATCTCGACGACTAAAATGAGTGAATGTACCAGATAGGAATCAACAAGTTTCTAGTTGTCATATAAAAGCGATATTCATTCACTAAAGTGAATAACATCTTAATATCTCCAAACAATCCAATGGAAAAAATCCCTACTGATGAATAATACACACTCGCTAGTATGCAATGAACTGACGAAGTAATATAGATAATCAATTGCAGATCACGAGTTCGAAATACTCGTCACAAAAAAAACTATTCATGAAAAATATCCTTGCTGGAAAAATGTCTAAAAGACCAAACATCTGCTTAATAAAGCCAACCAATGGTGAGAATATCGTATAATGATGCCTGCCATATCATATGGTCACGCCATATTCTAGCAAAATTTCGAAGCATATAAAGTCAAAGCCATGTCTTAAACAATCGTATCACTCCTATTAGAAAAATATACATGTGTGCCCAGTATTCATGAAAATAATCGTATCAGAAAGTTATAACTCTTACAGTACCTTCTCATAATCAGCTGTTATTAAATTTCAAAGATCGTCGATTTTCCCTATGTAATGAATTTCTCGAAATATCGGCGTGAATATCATTCCATTCATGCAATGACGATTGCCTTCGAATTCCAAGTGAATCAGCTGGTGGACCTCCTTCTCGTCAGGAATCGAATCCATCGCTCCGTGGTGCCATCGCGTCTCTGTCTGCGTTTACTCCGACATGATAAACTTCTGGTTATCCATAGCGGATATTGTCCAAATCCTCACGAAAAAGTTCATAGAAACAGCGGACCCCCTATTCCTCTTCTGCGTTACGCCACTGTTCTATACAATGTTCGCTTTAAGTGTTGAAAGTTCAATTTCCACAGCGGTTAAGTTTTACTTGTAGAAAATAAAATTGTTTTATCAGAGTGTCTAAGTTTATGAAGCACCCTGTATCTGTGTTCATACTCGGTAATTCATAACACTTCTTAAGACTGACTTGCATTAATGCACGAGCTAATGTTCCTAAGTGCATATGCTTACAACATTCCGTTTGCTTAAAATTGTTAATGTTACTTGGACTGCGTTATGAAATGCATAGTCGTAATGTCATTAAGAAAAACTATGTTCATTCGAAGTTCAAAGTTGCAGTATCACGTAACTATCTTGTATAATTCAAATGCTGAATAAACGTTCCAACTCAACGTAGTAATGAAGTTCAGCTTCTGTTATAATACTTGCGTATATTAATGGGAAATAACCCGCTCGGTTTTACTGCAATGCTATAATCATCTCCGCATAAAGCTAGCCTCGCCATGTCGCTATACTATGCCGTTCTGCGTTGAAATGCAGCTTGGAATAAAATTCTCCAACTACTCGCAATGCTGTTTTAAGAGACCCCGGCCTCCTATACTTGCTTGCTGCGGGTGTTCGACCGGCCCACTGACCTACTTGTCGCTCGCCGCTCGGAGAAGCCGAAACTGTCCCCTGCACTTTCCGTGACAGTTTCTGTTCGCTGCTCGGTGAAGCTGAAACTGTCGCCACCACTTTCCATGACAGTTTCTGTTCGCGACACGATCTATACCATGCGCTTGGCGTGTTTTACTCAGCTTGACTCTCCTGCTTGGCTCACAGAGCGCAACTGACAGTTTCTGCCCTGGCTCGACCCTTACCTGCTTGGTGCGGTCACGTGGCGTCCTCCCCACTACCGTGGTCTTGCGTCACAAATACAATCTCGAACCCCCATCATCTCGGCTGTTAAGTTATAAAATAACTTAAGGGTTATCTGACTTCCTTCAAATTATTACTACATATAATGCATGTTATATCTCCTCTTCTAAGATGTTTAAATACCATGTTCCATATAGATCTTAATAAAGTTTCATAATTTCCATCCATAAATCCATCTGCTTACAGATGTCAGTGCCTTCTAAATCCTAGACCTACTACGTCATCCTGACATTCCTCTTGACTCGATCTGAGCGCTATCTTTCCTTAACTCTTCCAAAAACCTCAACTACGGCTCAATGTCTGCTGGCGTAGCCGATAGCCTCAACTAGGTATCGGGTACAATATTTGAAAACACTTCCTTTGACCATACATTAACTTCACGACTAAATAACAAACACGGCCAGCAATACAGTTTAGAAAGCTTAGAACTGCCAGATAACCAATTCCATCTAGCATATGTAGATGATGTGAAATTACGTTTATACTCACGCTGATTTTCATTCTCATCGGCACACAATTGCAGTTCAGGTGTAGGCCTTGTCATATTCATAATATAAACTTTCTCACTATATGGACGACGGCTGAAAGGAACTTCTAACAAACTCTCTATTATACAGTCATTGGCATTTAAAGCCACAGCAGGTGTTTGTTCCATCATCTCCTTACTAAATCACAACTGGCACATTTAAAACAAAACACTACATAAAAATTCTTCAGCATACACACACTTCAATAAATCACACATCGAAAATACTACAACTTCTAAAACATATGCGCACGATAATGTATATTTATTGTAGGCTATCTGTAGCTTTAAACGCTTTTAACTTCAAGAAACCACTGGCTGTAGCGGCAACTGACTCGCTATGAGCGCTGAGCCTGAGCGGATCAAGGGTGGGTGCGGAGAGGTGGGGTGAGTTGCGTAAGGCTGCCGCTTTCCAGGTCGGTTTCTACGGAGTTGCCGCGTTGACTATGCAATTACAATCATTTCTTTCGATAAAGAAGAATGTGCTTGAAAGTCACGATTGTTTCAATGCTTTGTTGTAACTGTAATAAAGTGTTATTTATTTTTAATGAAATATATTCTTGGGCTACCGCCGGTAGCCCCGGTAGCCCTAAGAATACGCCCCTGCGAGGGAGTGATGAATATAACGTATATATTTTTTAAAGTGAATAGCGTTGAAAAGAGTGTTTTATCATTTCTAATGACCTTGTCAACTTCGTCGTTATGCTTGGGTCTAACGTTATGCCATAACGAATAGAATAAAAAGTGTGATCTCTTCTCCCTCAATAGCATGTAATGAATACGGATCGCGTTGGCACTCGCCGCTACGCAGCGCTACAGTCGACTTGAGATTGTTGATTTCCACATATCGATGGCTTAGTATGAAAACCTCGTATGGCACAATTTATAAATTTTACAGGAGACACAAAAAACTGATTTTCTGCACTATTTTGCCTAGAATGATTTTCATTTTTTTACATGTTTTTGATTTGAACTAATTAGAATCATTATAGAACAGACTTTTATCTTCCTTATTGTTGGTAATTTATTTATGGGACATACGAGGTTATCCTTCTTACCTTTCTTGATATACGTGGTTTTCACGGGTTTGCTTATTGTTACACGGGTTTTTCATACTATAGGGCTATGTAACTTACGCGGTTTTCACGTATAATAACAAGCTGATGCGCATGGGGGCATTAGTCATAATACTATATAATTTCATTTTAGAAAAACTTGAATTTAATATTTCAGAGTTTGATGTATACGCTTAGATTTTCAATGAGTTCTTCTATTAAAAAAAGTTTCATCAAAAATTGTTATTTATTTTTGGTAGTTTAGGTCTTACAAAACTTTTCTGTTGCTCTGTAATGTAACTTGGGCAATACCTCTTATAAAAATCTTTGTTAACAATTAGATATTGCAACACCCCATAGTTTATTTTACTGTAGGTGTAATAAAAGATTATTCAGTGAAGTATTATGGGTTTAATATACAAAAAGAATACATAACTTTACAAGAAATAATTATTAAAATTAAACTACTTTTCTATTACAGTACAACATAAACACCAAAAAGTATCCATTGAAATACAAAATAAATGAAGGTTGCTGTTCTTATCCTTATGCTCTAGTTCCTTATATGAATGATGCAGGAGCACTCGTTTGGCATGCAAAATTTACTCGCAGGTTTTGCCTTGAAGTGTGGAAGCCTGTCATAGTAGGGATTAACATCCCTTGGTAGCACCGACTTCAATTCCTGCAGGTGTTTAAATTTGGTCGATTCCTAGTACTGTGCAGCGGGGGAACCAGAACTTCTCCGTTTGGTCTTTTAACTCTTCTGGGAAGCTCCATGAAGTCTGTAGAGTCTATTTTCAGTTTTACCTGAAGTGACCAGTCAGGTTTGTAGTTAATGCATCTTAAATCAGTCACTACTTGATCACCTTTCTTTACACCGGGTTTGATGGATTGGAAAAAGTTCAGGGTGCTGAACTTCTTGAAGAAGTCATGGTATAGGTACTGTACCTTGTAAGGTTTAGGATTCAGTCTTGCTGTTCGACAAGCATCTTCATAGGCTGAAGGAGAGTACACCTCCCTGTTTCTCAACTTTCTCTCTATTGTAGCATGCATGGAGTCAAACTCCATTTGAGTGTGACCCTTTTCAAGAAACTTCTGAGTAATTTTTATTCCCGTTTCTTGGGAAGCCAACAAGAGAGCATTAGCTATTATGGAGTGTCGGTTTAGATACGAACAACCGTCACTGTAAAATAAGACATGATTGTGAGTGTTTTTGTCAATTTGTGATGTAATGAAGTCGTATAGGATGCTCGCGAATTCGTCTGCATTCAGACCACCTTCTGACTCGTCCCAAAGATAGCAGTAGCCATCCAAGGTATTAAGATTGAATATTGTAAAGTTGTGCACCTTCAACTTTGTTCGGTAGTACAAGGCTGACGCTTTCAAGTCAGGACTTAGTAAAACGGCTTGCATATCTCTTCTGAATACCGCGGTCATGCCGTGGGGATTGTCAGCACTGGCTTCATCCTTCTCTTTTTCTTTTCTAGCCGTTTCTTTACGTTCACCGTGCACTTTGTATGCTTGTTCGCTCAAGTTGCCCACATTATAAGCACTGCAAATGTCGCATTGGTCTTTTTTTGGTTGAAACAAGCTCAAATTACACTCTTCAAATATTTCATAGAATGAGAAAATTGATGCTTTGAGGTTTCCATTGTCTTGCGAATTGCAAAAACTTTCATATAACCGGTACAATTTGGCTTTAGATTGCCATTTTGGCTGCAAGTACAACTTGGAACTATCTCTTCGACAATAGTGGGATTCAAGTTTGGATGGTGATTCAAAAAATGATCTCACTAAAATCTTTTTAGCTTTATCAGTTTCACTCTTTCTGGTGTTGATTGGGACATGCTCTTCATGCATTACTTCATCTTCATTGTCATCTAGACATTGCTCATTACTGTTTCTTACCCAGTTCGAAACTGCCCATTCTCCAATAGCTAGAGTCTGGAGGAACATTTTTTTACAAACTCTCACTTTACCCTTCATATTTTTGGTATCAAGATAATAAAACAGAAATTGATTCCTCCTAAATGCAGCCTTATCTTCTTTTCTTCGTAATACAGATTTTCTTTGAACTAAACCTTGTACAAAAAATTTCTTTTCTCCGCGAATTAAGGACCCAAATTTCTCAAAAAAGTATGTTCTGTCATCGTCTGAAATCGTACTGCACTTACATTGCGTCTTAGAAGTGTCTTTACACAAACAACCTGCTTTGATTCGTTTCCCCCCTTTTTTACATCGAAAACAGTTTTTCCTTCTTCATTTTTCCTCCTTTCGAAATACTCTTCTCCCTTTGACCTTTTCATTTGTTTTTTTTCGTTGTTCCCAACTGTCTATCATTTTCCCTTCCTCGTCGATTCCTTTTTCTTTTGGGTGTTATTTCTTTACTTTGATTTAAGTTATTTTCATCAGCCCTAGTTTGAGCTTCATGTTCTCCGTCAGTGTCGGATGAACTACTTTCCTCTACATCATTATCTGGGACATAGTCAATGCCATTATCATTCTCTTTACTGTTATCCTCAAAATTAATATCTACGGGAAAAGTCTCTGTGTCATTCTCAATTTCAACTTCCCTTTCAATATTTCCTATGTGAAATTCCATAGCAACAACTTCAATGTTGTTGCGCTGTGCGATTTCCTCGATCATGTTTTCGGATAGAACTTCTACCTCAGGGCCTAATTGATTATTTAAGAAATCGTTGCTCCTATCCATTGCAGAAACAGCCTGCACATGTTTATCCTCGCATCTGATGAACTCTATACGGATGCCGTCCAGTGCTGAGTTTCCAGTCTCAGTTGTTGCATTCAGAAACCTATCTCCGCCTGGAAAAAATCAAAATCTTTGGACGACCAATTTTCCGATTCCGTGAATAAACGTGGTCCGTTTCCCCTTTAATGGCAAGGTTAACTATCAAGTTTCCTCTTGACATCTCATATTATCTCCTGGAACAAACACCTTAGGTTGAGAACCCTTTTACAGGCACTTCATTTTATTAACATATTACGGTATACCAACAATTTTAATCTGCTATTAGTATATTTGCTCAGAGAGTGAACAACATTTTTAGTGTCATACGAATTAATATTGTACCTCAAGTGGCATGAAATACTCGTATATCAAGTTTTAGTAGTGCTATTAAACCTGTTAGGTAAATTGGAAAACCACGTATATCTGGCATACGGGGTTTTCACTTTTCATAGCCTAGTTTACACTTCACAATACTGGAATACCATATTAAAACAGGGTATTTAATTGTTATGGTAACACATATACTTGCCTCTCTGCACTTTGTGGAACACCCACGAGATGTTTTGAAGTAAGAAAACACACTGTAAACACTTAAATAATGCAGCCAATCTTCCTTGGATGTACAAGGTCTTCACACTAAATCTTGGGAGCAGCTAATATACGTGGTTCCTGTTTTTGTCTATAGAGAGCAGCATTGCGCAGATGGATTTTTTTAAACAGCTGTGTCATATAATATACGTGGTTTTCTATCTAAAACCACCAAAATGTCATTTTTGACAAAAAATGGAAATACGAGGTTTTCATACTAAGCCATCGATATGTTTATGTGTTTATGTGCGATATATTAAGTATTTAATCGGTTGGAGTGTTTTGGTGGTGTTCTGTGCAAACGTTTATTGATATACAAGTGCTTACACTATTACTTCATAGTATTAATACCTGAAATGCTATTGTAGGAAGCATTAACTGAAATGGAATTTAATTTCTTGTCGTGTGTTGACGTTATCTTCGTGTGTTAATTTTATTGTTATTTAATGTAAGTGAACAGCAGTTTAGCCCTTACATTTTCATGAGTGCTTAATGTGAGCAGTTACCTTGCTGTTTTGTACCAGTATGCAGATCTAGCTATGGGGACTGGAAAGAGGTCAGACGGTTTTTCAAACCTCCTAAAGATAAGGAACGTTTTATCAAGTGCAAAGGGGCCATACCAGGGAAGGATAGGGAACTTACTGAAAATTCCTACATCTGTGATGCTCACTTTTCAGAAGATTTAATTGTTAAATTTCACAAATTTGTGATAGAAGGGAAGGAAGTAGTACTTCTCCCGAGAACCAACTGGCGATTGAAAGACTATTCTGTTCCACATATATTTCCTAATTTGCCTAAGTATTTGTCCAGTATGGTGTAAATAAAAATGCTCATGATGCCATTAAATACTACTTCTGTGAAGAAAGGGATAAGAATAAAAAGACAATGAGTTTAAAAACATATGTCTACCGTAATGCTGAAGGATGCGTGATCAGTTTTAGGCAATAGCCTACTCTAAGAAGGGGTCATGACTGTGCCTTCTATGTCTGTTAAATGTTAAGTGCTTCTGAAATGATGGTAGTTTATTGATTTTGGTGTTTGTGGAGTGAAATTTATGGGTATAATTGGTTTTTGTAATATTCTAAGGTAAAGCCGTGATCGGGTATAGGCAATAGCTTACTCTATGAATGGGTCATGACTATGCCTTCTATGTCTGTTTAATGTTAAGTTCTTCTGAAATGATGGTAGTTTATTGATTTTGGTGTTTGTGGAGTGAAATTTATGGTTATTATTGAATTTTATAGTAATCTACGGTAAAGTTGAAAGTTGCGTTCGTACGGCTTTTTTTTTTTTTTTGCTGTGTTGCAAGTCCGTTAAGGGAATGTAAAATGTGTAACAATGTGAAGAAATCCTTTCTGATAGCGAGGTTAATTTTTCCGCTCTTTCTTTTTAATTTACCGATAGCTGGCATAACTAATTGCATTTTGAACTTGCTCTCTGTCTTCGCTTATTGTCGAAACTGGACTATTACAGGAGGCGACTTATTCAATTATAATTGGACACAGCAAAGTAAGTGATGTCGAACTTATTAGCGCCTATGAGGATATCTTGCGGTGTTTTAACATGTAAAACAGGTCGCAAGGTTTTAAAATTCTCGTAAGCGCCAATGCTAACTTACATCACAGATCGGAGCCAGCGCTGCGCTGCGGCGGACCAGGCGTACTAGACCAGTGATATCACTTCTTATTCTATTCGTTATGGTTATGCGTTACGGTTACGGCGTGTATGACGTCATGCAGCAGAGTGCACTTCCCGCTCCCCGTTCCCCGCGCGGGAAGCGAGTGCGTGACGTCATGCAGCAGAGTGCACCTCCCGCTCCCCGTTCCCCGCGCGGGAAGCCTACGCGCTAGCTGCGTGATACTCAATGACTTGCAACTTTGTGATCATGAAGCGTTCACGTGATTCTTGCTATCTCTGTACTTGCGGTTTCGTTCGTTAAACTTGCTTATTTACAGTTTACAATTTGTGCAGGGTAGTAAAGTGTGTTAATAATGGAGTCCGTGGATCGTTCGTTAAACTTGCTTACTTACAGTTTACGTAAAGTGTGTTAATAATTGAGTCTGTTGACAGTAATGGTGCTATTACATCTACTAAAGCTAAATCTCATGCTGTAATGGAGTCTGTTGAAAGAGTCCTGGAGCCTTTCTATAACATAGCATTTGCAGCATGCATCATTTGAAATGATATAAAGTCTAGTCTCTCAGACTGACTGTATCTTTTTAATTTAGGATAGAATAAAGTACGTTTCTACATTTTCAAATCTGGCAACCCAATTTGTAAGCATTGTGAAATAGCCCCTGCTGGTGTTAACGATTGTCGTTGACAATTTCTGCGGCTTGCGACTTAGAAACGTATTGTGTAACTACTATGTGTTGGCTATTTCGTCATGGTGCCGTGGTAGGTCTTCGATTTAATTTTCTTTGGTGCACTTTCGGTGAGTTCAACATGGCTAGTGCGAACAATGGAAGTGCGAATAATTTGTCTTCTAATGGATAACCTCTAAATAGGTTTGTAGGTGTGTGTATTCATTTTAATTCATTGTTATATATGTTAATGCTTGTAATTAGTGCGTATGTTAGTTCTTTTACTAGCCAATAGTTAAAAAAAGAGTTTAGAACCTACGTACAATACTTCCCCAATTTCTGGGAACAACAAAAGTTGTTTTACATTATGAATATTTTATCTTTTCAAACCCCTTCAACTCGATTCCTCGGATGTATTGATTCGGTTTTACATGCCAGTTAAGAATGTTTTAAAAATCTAAGTGTCGGAGGTTCTGTCACATAAAAATTGTTTTACAACAGTTTTGACAGCTGACCACAAGATACGCGGTAGTTTCACTTGCGGTAACCCATTCTACATTCTTTATAATGCATCGTTATCTGATGATGCCATTGAATGTGGACGTGTAATATTACAACGGGGAGAATGCATAATCGGTTAATGAAACTTAAAGTTAATTTAACTTAATTTTAGTATGTCACGTTCGGATTAAACAGCTATGTCTTTTTTTTCCTCGCTCTCGTTATGTCGACTCGTCGGGTTTTCGAGCAAAATATAGCTTTGCAAAATTATCGTAATTTTTGGGGGGTAGGCCTATTCTCCAATTCTGAAATTTTCGGACATTCATTTAGGAAAAGAAAATAGGTCACTCGAACTCGTTATTGTTACTTTCGTGATGTCTTATCTCAGTATATTACATTCTATTCCCGTAGCAGAAATATAATTCACTACCGGTAAAGGGGAATCCAGGAATAACATTATCCTACTTGAAGTCCTGGGGTACTGTAAGTTAAATAGGTTGGTTCAAGTGGTAATTGTGATCACCTTCAGTCGGTGGTAATTTAGGCTTACCATAGAACTGGAGGGTTGGGTGTAGAGTTCATGACATACCTACCGTAATACAGACAAACCTCTTGATAAGTTGTCATTAGCTAAAGAAAGGTTCAATTCCCACAAATAGTTGTTTAGATAAGAACGGGAATAGTTTAGTGTTCCAGGCTCACAGTAGGATAAAGGTGGGTGTCGATTTGTCGTAATTATAATAAATTGCACTTTAATAATTACTACCGGTACCCCACAGCCAACTCATTGGTGTCTAGTCATGCACCAAACTGCAAGGGGTAACTGGAATTTTGGAATCGATGATTTGAATCCCAGAACCGACACATGCCATTCTCAATGTGGTTTTCCCCTGGGTATGTCCACTTTCCCTTCTAACAAATGGTTCATTATTTCACGTTTTCGGGTACCTATTCCGATCCTAGTCCCTAATAATTACAGTGCCACTATCACTGTCGTCACAGAAACAGACAAATTCAACACATAGCCTACCCAAATACAGAGTACAGGGAGATGATGATCAAGATGTCATAAGCCCTTAAAATGAATTAAACCATAATTTAAAATGGGCTAATCAGATATATTTAACATTTATCATAATTTGGATCTTTAGGGAAAATTGTACAAGGGATCTTATGATGTCCTTTCATGTGGTAGCATTGTTTCAGTTTATGCTACAGTTTTTGGTCAGTCAGCCCCGGTTGCGAAGTCGTGCCAGAGAACAGCCGGCAAGCCTCAGGCATGTGCAATTGATATTTGAGTTGCTTTCCGTGCAAATGACCACTTAGGCCTATGTATCAATTGCACATGACTGAGGCTTTCTTATTGGCTGCGTGGTTCAGCGGTAACGTTCTCGTCTGCTGAGCTCAAGGTTGCAGGATTGAATCCTGGCTTAGTCAGCTGGCATTTGAGAGTGCGAGCCGTGTCAGTAGATTTACTGGCACGTTAAAGATCCCCTTTGGGGCAAAATTCCGGCAACCCGGCGTCTCTAAAAGCCGCAGTAGTGAAAATGGACCTAAAACCAATAACATTATTATTATAATATCACTTTCTGACTGTCCTCTGTACGACTGCGCAACCGGGGCTGACCGGGGCTGACCGGCGAAAAACTGTGGTGTAAACTGTAACTTGTTTTTTTCTATAACCAAAATGGTTCACACAATTCATTGAAGTGTATGGAAGAACATTAGACCTGTAGATTTCTATCATATTTAAAAGCTACAGTTGTCTGTGGAAACCCATATTGTTGCTCACATCATCCTTTAAGAAACAATGCCACAAAACACTTTGTTAGACACCAACCCCTGTCCTTATGGGTCTCCAGGAACACTTCCATGACAAACGAAATTGATCCTGCAGAATCAAGCCTGTATGATAAAATATCAATACACAGTATTGCTTCTATCTTTATAAATAAAGTACGGTAAGCTTTCTGTCTGAACATTTTTAAATTTTTGGCCAAAAATTATTTAGGCTATCCCAGGAGAAGTGTATAATGACCAATTAGTCCCTGAGTTTGGTTTTGTCTGTCATTTGTTATTGGTTGGCATCAAGATTATAGCATAAAATGTGTATATTATTAGAAGGCACTCTTAAAATATAAATTGTCTGCAAATCATTTATGTAGCCTAATTCAAAGGAGTGTGGGGGTTAAGAGGAAGCGTTAAACCCCACCAGTAAGGCAATTTTGTAATCAGTAAGCATCGCTTGACATGATAAGGCCAGGTGTGAGGAGGGTTTTGTGACATAATTACTAAAGATAGCTTTGAAGTCAATTTTCAGTAGGGGCCGATAACCTAGATGTTAAGCCCCTTAAAACAACAATGGCTGGTCTTGGAACCGAATCAAATGCCTTTTCCAAGTCATAAAATACTAAGAAGAGTGGATTCTGTCGTTCTCTAAATTTTTCTTGTAGCTGTCTCACACAGAAGATCAAGTCAATTGTGCTTCTGGAAGCTCTAAATCCGCATTGTGACTCTGGGAGGATCTTCTCAGAGATAACCTTGAGGTGGTTAAGTAGAATTCTTGCAAGAATCTTCCCCACAATTGATAGCAGTGATATACCATGGTAGTTGCCACAAACACTGCGATCACCCTTTTTAAAGATAGTGATGATAGTGTCATTCTTTAGGTCTCCAGGTACCTTTCTTGATTCCCATATTCGGAGGATAAGGGTGAAAATCCTTGTTTTGAGGGAATGACCTCCGGCTTGAATTAGTTCCAGAGGGATGTTATCTGGGCCAGGTACCTTTCTGGGTTTCAATTGGGTGAGAGCTGCACTGAATTCATGATAAGTAGGAGGTACTGCCAACCACAGTTGTTCAGGATGTTGCGGCACATCACAAAGGAAGTCTTCAGCAGCTGCTGATGGATGATTTAGGAAATTGGAGAAATGCTCCTTTCAGCGTTCCAAGATTTCTTGACTATCACTTAAGGTAGTAGAATTATCAGCGCTTTTCAGTGTACCTGATGATGAGCGAGATGGTCCATATATTTCCTTGAGTGCAGCACTGCATAGAAGTTCTTCAAGTCTCGAGCATCTGATAGTCTCTGCAGTTCCTGAGCCTTCTGTTGCCACCAAGTATTTTTAATCTGCCTTATCTGCGTCTGACATTTACCCTTGAGTTCCAGTAGTTTATCTCTCTTTGTGTTGGAAGTTGGGTCTTGGAGATGGGCAAGATAGGCATTCCTATTGGCATTGATGAGAGACAGAATTTCTTCATTGTTGTCATCAAACCAGTCTTGTCTTTTCCGCACTATAAAACCAATGGTTTCCTCAGCTGACTGTGTGATAATCTTCTGTAGTGTGGCCCATTCTTGCTGAAGTTACTGGGTTTTCTGATAACTGGGTGACGATCCTGTTTCCAAAATGTTTATAGATGGATTCATCCTGAAGTTTGGACGTATTAAACTTCTTTCTCGGCAAATTTTTAATGTTCCTAGGTGGTTTAGGTCTGATGGATATCCTGAGCTTACATATAAGAAGTTTATGATCTGTCCAACAATCGTCTATATTCCTTGCTGTTCTGGTAATAAGTGTGTCCTCCTTATCACATTGCCGGGTAATGATATAATCAAGAAAGTGCCAATGTTTGGAACGAGGATGCATCCACGTGGTTTTGAAGCGGGTAGGTAGCCGGAACTGCGTGTTGGTAATGAAAAGTTTGTGTTCTGCACCAAGACCAAGAAGCAACAGTCCATTGGGATTACATTTTCCAAGTCCCTGTTTGCCCATCACATTATTCTATAGCCTGTGATCTTTCCCAACTCTGGCATTGAAATCACCGAGGAGCAAGAGTTTATCTGCAGATGGTACCTTGGAGATGATTTCACTTAGCTGATCATAGAATTGAGCCTTTACTTCATCATCAGAATCTAAGGTAGGAGCATAGGCAGAGATGAGTGTCATAAAGGAACCTCCTGAGAGTGGTATGCAGAGAGTCATGAGCCTTCCGCTGATTGCAATGGGCATAAGTTGGTGATAATTTACCAGTTTGGTCTTCACAGCGAAGCCCACACCATGAATAAGACATTCACCCTCCTCCTTTCCTTTCCAGAAGATGGTATATCCTGTTCCAGATTCAGTAATCTTGCATTCAGAAGACAGCCTAGTTTCACTGAGAGCAGCAATGTCAACGTTGAGTCTTGATAACTCATGGGTTACAAGAGCTGACCTTCTCGCAGGTCTAACATTATTGTCCATATCAAGCAAAGTTCTGATGTTCCCTGATCCAATGATCAATTTGTGATTCTTTACTGTTTTTGAGTTTCGACCGCATGAGGGGTGACCTGCTGAATGCGGTTGCCCAGCCGGACCAAGATTGTGACTTCCGATGTTTAGCCCACCTTTTTAGGGCCTTCCCCATGTGGGGTGGGCAGCGGTGATCCTAAATAGGCCTGCCCAAACACAGATGCAGGACCGAATTCCTGAGTAGTCACAGAGTCTCCGGAAGACGACCATCACACATCTGCTGCCAACGTGCAGGTCCGAACTAGGGGCTTCCAGTTACACCCATAACCTGCCCCCACCGTCCATATCCCATCGCCGTTGGACTTTGAAAAGTGACGTTCGGAAGAAGTGCCACTGGTGTGAATTTGTTTAGGGTGGATCTCAGCTTGCCAGGACGAGACCCACACACTATGATCTCTGAGCCTTATCCTGCGGCTCACAAAGAATGAGACATGCAGGACCAAACACAGAGACTTCAATGAACTGCCGCATACTCAAGTACTACTGAGGTGCGCCTTTACAGCCAGTCTGTCTGGCCTGACCTCTTCCGCCTCTGTGACCGTTGGGAGCCATGAGAGTAATTGGCTCCTCCTCCGCTCATTTTGCCGTTGGGCCAAAATCTGCCCATCATAACTATGGACAATAGTTTGCCCTATTAAACCTGAGCAATAGGCTGCCCCTTCCACCAACCACACTGTGCCAGAGTTCACCTCTTCCACTGCAGGTACCGTTGAGGACTTCACCGTAACCCTGGCAAGGAACCCTAACAAGGTACTACCAGCCGGGCCAGCTGGACCAAGGTTTTTTGAAGAGGTGTTACTCCTCTATCACTCCCTACTTTATTCTACTGAGTACTCCCTAATGATGCTCTACTGTACTATTCACACTGTAGGCTATGTGAACACACTTGCTAGTGTACACACAGTATTCATTCAAACAATAGTGTCAATGAAAGGAAAGCATAAATCTAAAAATCAAAGATCTTATAATTCTAATAAAGAGGTTCAATTTTAAATTAATTTAAGAGGCAGAATAGTGAGGTCATCTAAAATTACTGCTAGTACCACAAGCAAGGGGGTCTGGGGCGTAAGCCCCAGGTTAGGTTTGTTTTTGTATGTAAAACATTAATAAGATAGAATTTATGAAGTAATTTCGGTAATTCTGCACGCCGTGAGAACATGCCTTTTCATAACTTTTAACGAGGTATATTATTGAAAATATAGTATTTATGATTTACATACCTTTCTTGGAGTTGTTGGGAGTCATTTCACAATCTCAACTGCAACTGCCGCACCTCAATAATGTTTTTTTTTACGAAAATAAAGAATTTTTATCGTGTTCGTTTCACTACGGACGCCATCTTGGACACTCGACAGACGGAAATGTGACTACGTTACCAACATGTCGCATACAAAATTCACCATTCACCATTTCACACGTAAAGACGTAAAGTACTGCCGGGCCGAAAATTACTGCTAGTACCACAAGCAAGGGGGTCTGGGGCGTAAGCCCCAGGTTAGGTTTGTTTTTGTATGTAAAACATTAATAAGATAGAATTTATGAAGTAATTTCACATGCCACACAATCCATGGTTAAAGTACGACTGACGAGTTGGATTTGGCGCAATAGTATATTACTTTATCGACGCTCTTTTGTTTCTTTGTATACCCGGTACGAGATAGTATCAAATGCGTGGGGTTGGCATTCCTGACTTCGTGAGAAAGATGTCTTCTAGAGACTTCATTTCAACTATATAAGTAGTGTTGCTATTTGGGATGGCTGGGCGGGTCTATGACAGCGGACGAGTCAACATCTATTAATTTATCATCTCCAGATACCATTACAACAGGTACTTTGGCTAATTTCATTACTCAATTTTTTTTATACACATGTTCTCACGGTGTGCAGCGCTACCATCTGCCCTTCACCCAAGAACAAATCCATGTCTTAATAAGACTGTCCTGTGGTCATCTGAAATAATCCATTAACTATTCTCATAAGATTTCAGGGCATGGAATCCATAACACCGGCCAGTCGAGATCTTGGTTGGTTGTGAAAAATGCAAATGATGTGTCCTTCATATGCTAATTCCCCTATTCCTTCTTCCCAACTGCACCCTCTAGTACAAAGAAATATAACTTTTTGCTGTCATGTTTCTAATAAGGAGAATAAAGGTGATCCTTTCAAGTACATATGGTCATTTAAATTTGACTGGTCATTATTCAAATGTTTGGTGCTTTTCAGTCGGTCAACACGACTGTGTGTTGACCGACTGAAAGGCACCAAACGGTTGTTTACTTAGGCAACACTGAAAAATGGCTTCAAACCCCACAAAGGTCATTACTCTATGGAAATTTATTTTCACCCTATAGTACAAAGAAACATAACTTTTAGCTGTCATGTTTCTAATAAGTAGAATAAAGGTGATCCTTCCAAGTACATATGGTAATTTAAATTTGACAGGTCATTATTCTATGCAAATTTATTTTGATCGATTCCCTAATGTCTAAAACCTTACCTTTTAACTAGTTTCTCGACATAGAATGTGCTAACATAGATTTCCTGCTGTAGATTCCAATGTTAATAAGTTACTTGATCCTTTGTGGAACTTTGA
This sequence comes from Meconema thalassinum, assembly GCA_946902985.2. Lineage (NCBI taxonomy): Eukaryota > Metazoa > Arthropoda > Insecta > Orthoptera > Tettigoniidae > Meconema > Meconema thalassinum. The sequence continues at coordinate 237,570,150 of OX336389.2, read as the reverse complement.
GTTAGAGTAATTAATCCACTATTAATGATTTAGAAGGCAAGGCTGTCCCACATTTTTCTGCCATAGAATTTGTCTTTTCTTTCTTCATTGATGGGGATATGACGTAGAGGTTGTCCTCATAAACTGCCTTCCTATAGGCTACCCTATGAACCCATCTATGATGGGTAATCATAACTATGAAGCATATAGGCCAAAAAGTCGCAAGATATTTATCATTTGCTTCACATGGTCTGTGTATTGAGTCCGTACGCACATTACCGTACCTAAACTTTGTCTCCTGCCAGGAGTATGGATGTTGATTCTCTTTACAGCTATTTTATGTTAATTGCTGTTTCTCTCTACCTCCACTAGTGATTTCCTTGACAAAGGATGTGCTAACATTGGCTTCTTTCTATATATTCTAGTGTTTACTAAGTCCATTTTTCTGTCTTTCTTTGCTTTGTTTATGGGGCTATTTACCTAAAGTTGTCATCAGCCTATAACAGAAATGATTGCCAGGGTAATTCCTGGGAGTAAAGGCGGCTGGGCCTGGAGCCGACAATATCCTATCTAGTGTTCCTTCCTTTACCCTAGGAACCCACATCAATGAAGGGTAATGAAAGCCAGTAGCCATTATGAAGAGGAACTTACACGACATGTCTTTATTGAAGTAATAGCCTTCTTGCCCCAGAGGTCTGGGTTCAATTGCCGGCTCTGCAGGATTGTTGTAACGAATGCTGCTGAGCAACATGGGTCTTCTAGTTTAGTCTATTTCACAGTTAAATATTTTGAAATTAGCACCATTATCACTTTTTCTCTTTGTTAGATTCTTAATACAATAGCCAGCCCCGTGGTGTGGGAGTAGTGTGCCTGCCTGTCACCTGGAGGCCCTAGGTTCGATTTCTGGATTTTAGAAACTGATGCGAGAGGTGGAACTGGATGCACTCAGCCTCGTGAGGTCAAAGGCAGCGCCCCAGTCAAGATAGCCAAGATTAACGTCCGAGGGGACTTGTCGCGCTAAGCACAATCTCTAGGCTATATGGCTTAGTAGCGCTGGCTTGATAGACCAAGGGCCCTTACTGGGCTGTAATACCACATGATTTCTTTTAATACAATATATTAAAATGCATAACATTAAAAATTCTTTTTAGAGATAAATTCGTAAAGAAAGAAGTATATGCAGCCTGAGAGAGACTTGATTTTAGATTTTTCTTCTGTCCTGTTTTTACATCTTATTGCTTGTTGCACGAGTCTCCCATAAGTCCAACCCCTCGTCCACGTCGTGGGAGATGGGCAACGGCACAAAGTAGGGGATTGCCTGTAGGGGTGAAGTACAGTGGGGACTTCGTGTACCCCGGGACCGTTACGGTAGCTGTGAAGGTCCTACAGGAACCCTGAAAAGTGACGGCTAACGGGGCTCTGGTGAAGCTGCGATAGGCCCAGCATGCCAGTAGTGGATGAAACCAAATGCTTTCAAAAATGGAACGAGCCTCGGACATGATGGATATAATAGACGACGACACGGCTGTAAACACGGACTAAGATTTGGAACTTGAAACATAAGAACGCTGACGGGGAAGGTGGAGGAGATAGTGGATATGATGGAAAGAAGGAAGTTGGATTTATTGGGATTGGCAGAAACAAAGGGGAAGGAAGGAGAGAACTGAGAAAAGGTTATAGACTGTACTGGAGTGGGAATGAAGAGGGAAAGAGGAATGGGGTGGGAGTAGTAGTACGAGATGGTTTAAAAGAAGAAGTGAAGAGAATAAGTGATAGGATGATGAAAGTGAAAGTAGCACTGAGGGGAGAGATCGTAGAAATAGTGCAAGTGTATGCTCAACAAGTAGGCTGCGCCTCTGAAGAGAAGGAAGAGTTTGAAGAGGAATTGCAGAAGCAGCTGGTAGGAAGAAATATGATTGTTATGGGGGATCTGAATGCCCATGTAGGAAGAGAAAGACAAGGGTATGAGATTGTGCTTGGACCAGAGGGTTGGGGCAGAAGAAATGAGGAAGGAAAGAGACTGTTAGGCTTCTGCCAAAGGAACAGCCTGCTAGTTGGGAACTCCTGGTTCAAGAAAAGGGAGAGCCACACAATCACATGGTACAGTGATGACTTGACCAGGAAGTCGGTGGTCGACTATATACTGTATGAGAAGGAATTAAATAAGAACGTCACGGACATCAAGGTTATACCATCGGAGAACCTGGATAGCGACCATCGATTGCTGGTAATGAACCTGAGAGGGACTAAGGAGAAGAAAGGGGCTGAGAACCAGGAAAGACGTATAAGGATATGGAAACTGAAAGGAGATAGAAGGGTCGCGTACCTCAAAATGGTAAAGGAAGGAATTCCAACAGATTAAGAAAGAGGGGTGGAAGAGGAATGGGCTAGATTTAAGAAGACACTGGTAGGTGCAGCAGAAGCAGTATGTGGGAGGACAAGTAGTAAGAAGAGGTGGAAGGAAACACCATGGTGGAATGAGAAGACAAAAGATATAGTAAGGGAAAAGAATAGAGCCTTTAGGAGGTGACATCAAAATAGGACGGTAGAGACAAGGGAAGAGTACCAGGAAAGAAAGAAGGAGGCAAAGAGAGTAGTGGCTGAGGAGAGAAGGAAGTGGATGGAAGAGTGGACAAAGATGATGGAGGATAGTGAAGGTACAAAAAAGGTCCTGTATGGGATGGTAAAAAATAAGAGGCGGAAGGATCCTACGGATTGTTAGAATGGTGAACAAAAGGGGACAAGAGATAGAAAATAGGGAAGAACTGAAGAAAATGTGGAAAGAATATTTTGAAGAACTTCTGAACCCAAATGGAAACCCCGGCGAGGAGGAAGTAATCGGGGAAGAGGAAGATGGACTGCAAACAGAAAATGGCTTAAGATGGAAAGAAGTGGAAGATGCAGTGAGGAAGATGAAAGGAGGAAAGGCACCGGGTGTGGATGAGTTGAGTGTGGAGATGGTGAGAGCAGCAGGAGAGGTGGGGATACAATGGTTTTTACCGAGTGATGATGGCAGCATGGAAGGCAAGGAAGACCCCAGAGGACTGGAAAAAGGGAATAATTGTCCCGATTTTCAAGAAAGGTAGTAGAACAGAATGCAGAAACTATCGGGGAATAACACTGATGAGTCATTGTGCAAAGATGTTTGAGAAAGTTTTGGAAAGGAGAATTAGGACAAGGATTGAAGGAGGAATGAGGGAAGAACAACATGGCTTCAGAGCAGGAAGGTCCACAGTGGATTTGATTTTTGCTGTAAGGCAGTTACAAGAACAGCACTATGAGTATGGAACAGATCTACTGATGGCCTTCCTGGACATTGAGAAAGCATATGACAGTGTATGCAGAAACAAAGTATGGAAGTCCCTGGAGGATAGAGGAGTAGAAAAATGGACTATAAGGAGGATAAAGGAGATGTACAAGGGAAGCGTGGGCTGTGTGAAAGTGGGAGGAGAGAGATCGGACTGGTTGGAACAGAGAAACGGCCTGAAACAAGGAAGTGCACTGTCAACGTTACATTTCATTGTGGTGATGGATGACATAATGACCCGAGTGGCACAAATAATTGGGGAAGGAAAGATGAAAGCAATGGTGTTTGCAGATGATTTGATGATTTGGGGAAACAAGGAGGAGGAGGTACAGGAACAGTGGGACGTGTGGGAAGGAATAATACAAGGATATGGGATGACATTTAGCATAAATAAGAGTGAGATGGTGATCACAACAAGGAAGAAGGAAAGAACCACAACGGGAATAACAATTGGTGGGGAGCAGCTGAAGAAAGTGGAGAGTTTCAAATATCTGGGAAGCCTGATACAAGATAATGGAAGAAACGATAAAGAAATAAATGAGCGGGGGAGACAGGCAGAAGCATTCCGGAGGAGTGTGAGAAGCATGTAATGGAGCAAGGATGTCCCTCAGAACAGCACAAAATCTTAATACGGTCGTACTATGTCCCTATCCTGACGTATGCCTCGGAGGCCTGGGTTATGAAAGGAAGGGAGAAGAGCAAAATACAGGCCAGTGAGATGAGGTTCTTGAGAAGCAGTATTGGAGCTACAAAGATGGACAGAATAAGAAATGAGAGGACCAGAGGATTAATGAAGGAGGAACCATTACAGGATGGTATAGAGAAATCTAGACTTAGATGGTATGGACATGTAAAACGAATGGAGGAGAAGAGGTCACCCAGGAGGATACACGAGACGAAGTGGGAAGGAAAGAGACCGAGAGGAAGACCGAGAGACAGGTGGCTGAAGGAGGTGGAAGAAAGCGTGAAGAAGTGAGGAGAAGACTGGACAAGGGTGGAGGCTGAGAGATGGTGGGAAGACAGAAGACGTTGGAGAGGCTTGTGTTCCAAACAGAGCCGGCCAGTGGCTGGAAACTGTGCAAGATGATGATGATGATTGCTTGTTGCATGAACCATGTAAGTTACTGTAGCTTAGGCAACCTTCCAGTTTTTAGGTTTACTGTGCTACAGTAAGTCTTGGGAGGGCCTTATACTGATCTGCTCTTGTCTCAATAATTATTACTAATCTTAAAAGGCTGAATAACCATGTATTGCAGTTGCAACTTTATGAACTCCCCCAGGTTGGATGTTGTTGACATAATGTTGTAGCCAGGATCGAGTACGAGTCGGGCAGCATGATGTGTCATGTTTCTACCTAGTAGTAGTAGTAGTATTCATTTTCATATCATCCATATCATTAGGGTCAGATAGCGTGTCGGTCTACTAACCCCAAGATTGCAGGTTCGTCCCTGGCCGTGGTAAGTGATTTTTGAAAGGCGGAAAAAATACGACACGCATGTCATACGATGTTGGCATGTCAAAGAACCCATTTGAATTCAGTAGGCCGTGTTCATAATGGCAAAATTAATCTCGGGAGTTTCCGCCAACACAAAGATCCTCATTTCTCTACTAGAAAGCGCTATAGTGTTCAAGGAGCTTAGATATCTAACTTCCTTGACTTTCATAGTTATTCAAGGAACAACGAAATTCCACATGCAAGGCTACCCTCTGGGTGTCAAATTACAAAGCTTGCACCCAGCACCCGAGGCCATACGATATTATTATATAGGGTCAGAAGACCTGGAAGATATGTGACATGAGACTAAGGAGGGGAGGTGGGGGGGGGGGGGGGGGGGGGGGGCATTCTGACAACCCTTCAATGTACTTTCAGTGCATTGACTCTTGACTTTTGAAAAGTTCAATTGATCAGTACTCTTAATGAAATGAGCCAAATATGAATTAATTAGGCTTCTTTCTGTGGGGCTACATAAAGTGCTTGGTGTACGCGATTACTGTGGTTGATGCAGTAACACTTCCTGCGAGAATTCTGGGGGCATTGCAAACAGTACATACACAGGCGAGAATGTTACCGCTATGCCATGCAGCCAATCATGCAAGAGATGTGAGATTGCAGGAAACTTTTGGAGAGATCCAGGAACCCCAACAAGGTAGCCTAATTCTGCAATATTTCTGCAAGAGCTATTTGATTGAATTTGCTCCAAACAAGTCTAAATAAAGGCACCTAGGAAATAAGCCAAACCACCTCGTGGTGTAGTGGCTAACATTCTTGGCTGTCGGCCTGGGTGCAACGCCTGATTCAGCCATGAAATGTAATTCTGGTCAGAGGGTTGGAACGTGGTACACTCAGCCTTGTAAGTCAAACCTGAGAAGAGTGGGTTTGATTCCCACCTCGGCCATTCTGGAAGTGGTTTTCTGTGGTTTCCCACTTCTACTCTAGGCAAATACTGGGATGATTCCTAACTTAAGGCTATTATGGCCACCTCCTTCCCAATCCTCACCTGATTTACAAATACACACACTTCTACTACAGCCACCACAATAACACAGGTTATCTGGCAAATCTCACTCCCCACACACTCACCTTAGAACATGGGGCTTAATGACCACACAATGTCCAAGCCCCTTATTGAAAGAACAGCCAAATAAGCCTTTCTCAATGAATGAATGATAATGTGAAATGATGTAAATTGAAGAATGACTTATCATCATCATCATCATCTTGCACAGTTTCCAGCCACTGGCCGGGTCTGTTTGGAACACAAGCCTCTCCAACGTCTTCTGTCTTCCCACCATCTCTCAGCCTCCACCCTTGTCCAGTCTTCTCCTCTCTTCTTCACACTTTCTTCCACTCCTTCAGCCACCTGTCTATCGGTCTCTTTCCTTCCCACTTCGTCTCTTGTATCCTCCTGGGTATCCTCTTATCCATTCGTTTTACATGTCCATACCATCTAAGTTTAGATCTCTCTGTATCATCCTGTAATGGTTCCTCCTTCATTAATTCTCTGGTCCTCTCATTTCTTATTCTGTCCGTCTTTGTAGCTCCAATACTGCTTCTCAAGAACCTCATTTCAGTGGCCTGTATTTTGCTCTTCTCCCTTCCTTTCATAACCCAGGTCTCTGCGGCATACGTCAGGATAGGGACATAGTACAACCGTATTGAGATTTTTTGCTGTTCTGAGGGACATCCTTGCTCCATAACATGCTTCTCACACTCCTCCAGAATGCTTCTGCCTGTCTCCCCCACTCATTTATTTCTCTATCGTTTCTTCCATTATCTTGTATCAGGCTTCCCAGATACTTGAAACTTTCCACTTTCTTCAGCTGTTCCCCACCAATTGTTATTCCCGTTGTGGTTCTTTCCTTCTTCCTTGTTGTGATCACCATCTCACTCTTATTTATGCTAAATTTCATTCCATATCCTTGTATTATTCCTTCCCACATGTCCAACTGTTCCTGTACCTCCTCCTCCTTGTTTCCCCAAATCATCAAATCATCTGCAAAAATCATTGCTTTCATCTTTCCTTCCCCAATTACTTGTGCCACTCGGGTCATTATGTCATCCATCACCACAATGAAATGTAACAGTGACAGTGCACTTCCTTGTTTCAGGCCGTTTCTCTGTTCCAACCAGTCCGATCTCTCTCCTTCCACTTTCAAACAGCTCATGCTTCCCATGTGCATCTCCTTTATCCTCCTTATAGTCCATTTTTCTACTCCTCTATCCTCCAGGGACATCCATACTTTGTTTCTGCATACACTGTCATATGCTTTCTCAATGTCCAGGAAGGCCATCAGTAGATCTGTTCCATACTCATAGTGCTGTTCTTGTAACTGCCTTACAGCAAAAATCAAATCCACTGTGGACCTTCCTGCTCTGAAGCCATGTTGTTCTTCCCTCATCCCTCCTTCTATCCTTATCCTAATTCTCCTTACCAAAACTTTCTCAAACATCTTTGCACAATGACTCATCAGTGTTATTCCCCGATAGTTTCTGCATTCTGTTCTACTACCTTTCTTGAAGATCGGGACAATTATTCCCTTTTGCCAGTCCTCTGGGGTTTTCCTTTCCTTCCATGCTGTCTTCATCACTCGGTACAACAATTGTATCCCCACCTCTCCTGCTGCTCTCACCATCTCCACACTTAACTTGTCCACCCGCTGTGCCTTCTCTCCTTTCATCTTCCTCACTGCATCTTCCACTTCTTGCCATGTTAAGTCCGTTTCTGTTTGCAGTCCATCTTCCTCTTCCCCGATTTCTTCCTCCTCGCCGTGGTTTCCATTCGGGTTCAGAAGTTCTTCAAAATATTGTTTCCACATTTTCTTCAGTTCTTCCCTATTTTCTATCTCTTGTCCCCTTTTGTTCACCATTCTAACATAATCCGTAGCATCCTACCGCCTCTTTATTTTTTACCATCCCATACAGGACCTTTTTTGTACCTTCACTGTCCTCCTTCATCATCTTTGTCCACTCTTCCATCCACTTTCTTCTCTCCTCAGCCACTACTCTCTTTGCCTCCTTCTTTCTTTCCTGGTACTCTTCCCTTGCCTCTACCGTCCTATTTTGATGCCACCTCCTAAAGGCTCTATTCTTTTCCCTTACTATATCTTTTGTCTTCTCATTCCACCATGGTGTTTCCTTCCACCTCTTCTTACTACTTGTCCTCCCACATACTGCTTCTGCTGCACCTACTAGTGTCTTCTTAATCTAGCCTATTCCTCTTCCACCCGTCTTTCTTCATCTGTTGGAATTCCTTCCTTTACCATTTTGAGGTATTCGACCCTTCTATCTCCTTCTTTCAGTTTCCATATCCTTATAAGTCTTTCCTGGTTCTCAGTCCCTTTCTTCTCCTCAGTCCCTCTCAGATTCATTACCAGCAATCGATGGTCGCTATCCAAGTTCTCCGATGGTATAACCTTGATGTCCGTTATGTTCTTATTTAATTCTTTCTCATACAGTATATAGTCGACCACCGACTTCCTGATCAAGTCATCACTGTACCATGTGATTGTGTGGCTCTCTCTTTTCTTGAACCAGGAGTTCCCAACTAGCAGGCTGTTCCTTTGACAGAAGTTCAACAGTCTCTTTCCTTCCTCATTTATTCTGCCCCAACCCTCTGGTCCAAGCACACTCTCATACCCTTATCTTTCTATTCCTACATGGGCATTCTTATCCCCCATAACAATCATATTCCTTCCTCCCAGCTGTTTCTGAAATTCCTCTTCAAACTCCTCCTCCTCTTCAGAGGCACAGCCTATTTGTGGAGCATACACTTGCACTATTTCTACGGTCTCTCCTTTAAGTGCTACTTTCACTTTCATCATCCTATCACTTATTCTCTTCACTTCTTCTTTTAAACCATCTCGTACTACTACTCCCACCCCATTCCTCTTTCCCTCTTCATTCCCACTCCAGTACATTCTATAACCTTTTCTCAGTTCTCTCCTTCCTTCCCCTTTGTTTCTGCCAATCCCAATAAATCCAACTTCCTTCTTTCCATCATATCCACTATCTCCTCCACCTTCCCCGTCAGCATTCTTATGTCTAAAGTTCCAAATCTTAGTCCATGAGCACAGCTAGGTCGTCGTCCATTGTATCCGTCATGTCCGAGGCCTGTTCCCTTCTTGAAAGCAAAAGTCTTATCCACTACTGGCTTGCTGGGCCTATCGTAGCTTCAACAAGAATGACTTCTAAAACTTATAAATGTTGTAAAACCATCATAGTCTTCTGACTACAGGTGGTTATGGTGAAACTCTTATTAGACCTTTCGTGGAAAAGCGATTTAGTGTGACCATACAAGACATGACAATTGAATGAGTGTAGCCTATGGTATTGCTCTAGAATCGCAAAACTCTGATGGAACTATTAACTATGAAATGTCCCATTTCTGAAGTTATATGTGGGTACATGTTGGGGAATGAAGTAGGGCAACTGGAACTTGTAAAAGGGGACCTGAATGCTAATGAATACAAACAGGTTCTTAAAGAGAAACTAATACCCTTCATTGCCAATTTTGGCCCATTTGCAGATGATGCTGTATTTCAACAGGATGCACTTTGTCATTCACAAATAATATGAACCATCAACCATGTGGTGTGTGCTAATTGGATTGTAACTGCCTACTTCTCAGTGGGGATTCCCTACTTCCTCTTTATCTTAAAACTGCAGTATTATCTCATAACATGCCCAGGTGTTACTGTTGCACATGGGCATGCTAATTATGTTAATTATTTTTCTTAGATATGGGTGATTAATGCAGCCTAAAATCATCCCAGACTTGAGTCTTGTGAAAACCTCTGGGCAAAGTTGAAAATACAGTAATTTACTAATGCCAAAGAAAAATCTCTGAAACAAAGTTTAGTTGAATGAAGTCATTGTCCATGGATAGTTTGGGTCAGCAACACAAAACTAAGATTCTTGGCCTAATTGTAAACACTTAATGAACCATCAACCATGTGGTGGGCGCAAATTGGTTTTTAACTGCCTAACTGTCCGGCTCCATGGCTAATTGGTTAGCGTGCTATGCTTTGGCTTGAAGGGTCCCAGGTTCGATTCCCGGCCGGGCCATTAGGATTTTTAATCTACTGGGGTTAATTCCCATGGCCCGGGGACTGGGTGTATGTGAAGTCTTCATCATCACTCATCCTCATTACGACGTGTAGGTCGCCCACGGGTGTCAACTAGAAAGACCTGCACTCGGCCTCTCAAGAAGCCACATGAAAAAAGAAAAAAACTGCTAACTTCTCATTAGGGATTCTCTTTAATTCTGTGCGGTATCATTTCATAACAAGCGCAGGTATTCCTGTTATTCATGGACATGGTAGTTTTGCTGATTTTTATTCTTAATATACTGCAGACACTTTGGCAATTACTAATTAGTTAGAGGTCAAATGGGACAAATAATAGTCTATTTATTCACTATCAAGCACCTGTCAAATTGTCAAAGTGGGACAAAGTGTATATTTCTCTATACCATACTTTTGGAGAGTGTACCTACACAAATAATGTAATGAAAGAACATGCAGTGCATTTTGTTTAGGCTACAATATTATAGATTATGATGAATCCAACTTTTAGGAAGAGAAACAATCAAACATTACTGTACATATAGACAAATATTCTTCCAGGAGCTTGCAGGTTCTTGCAATGACCGCTCAATGTAATGTATGACATCATCCTTTTTTGATTGCTCAAGTTACTGACCAGAATGAAACTTTCTTGCACCAGATTGTCTGTGATTAGATAATGTTAAACATCACAAGACTAGAACTTTTAAATTAAACTACAGAATGATCCTTACTGGTGTCTTAATATTCTTTCAGATGCCTACAAGTTGACATTAGTCTTAAGAGGTATTTTAGAGACATATACAGGGTCTTTCATATAAAGTAAGAACGGCAAGCGGCAGTTTTGTTATTCAGTGCTGCGGTGGCCTTGGCCGAGCTTGTGGCGCGCCATGGGCCCCCAGCTGTACTATTGAAAGCTCGCACATAGTACGTACGAGGGCTGTTTCTTTTTTCAAGTTCCGATGGACTGTATAAAAATAACAGATTGACATACCAGACTGATTTTACTACTAAATGTTTGCTTTTTTTATTCATATGTCCCAACATAATCGCCATAACAATTGAAACTTTTGATGTATTGTTACATCAGCTTTCCAATGCCCTCGGCAAAATATTCTGCCGCCACTGAGGTGGGTACGTCTGGACAGCCTCCTGAAGTTTTTCCTTTATGGCTAGGCGTTGCCGCCAAACCATACCTTCAGTTCTCGAAAAAGGTGACAATCATTCACGAACACACTGTACCAACGTTAGAATATTCTTTTAAAAAGAATTCAAGTGTGATGGTTTGGACCATCTGCCGTTTAGTCCAAACCAGCACTGAATGATTTTCACCTTTTTCGAGAATTGAAGGTATGGTTGGGCGGCAACGCCTCGTCAAAAAGGAAAAGCTTCAGGAGCCTGTCCAGACGTACCTACCTCAGTGGCGGCAGAATATTTTTCCGAGGGCATTGGAAAGCTGGTGTAACGATACGACAAATGTTTCAATCGTTTTGGCGATTATGTTGAGACATACACATAAAACAAGCAAACTTTTAGTAGTAAAATCAGTTCGGTATGTCAATCTGTTATTCTTATACAGTCCATCGGAACTTGGAAAAAAAAACAGCCCTCGTATGTACTATGCGCGCGCTTTCATTAGTACAGCAGGGGGCCATGGCGCGCCACAAGCTCGGCCAAGGCCACCGCAGCAGCGAATAACAAAACTGCCGCTTGTCGTTCTTACTTTATATGAAAGACCCTGTAATTTGTTCACTTACAATTTCAAGAGAGTCAACATTTCCAAAACTATAATTTTAATATAAGTAATATTCTTTTGATTGTTACAACCCTAAGAAAAGTGCAAAACAGATTTTTTTTCAATGGAAAATCTTTGAGTTCTTACTGTTTTGTTTGAGACATGTCAACATATTTCTGTTCTCAATGCGACACATGGAGTATTGTTTCAGAAAATGTAAACAAAAAAGTCTAACTTAACTTAATTATAACTTTGAGGCCGGGCAGTCCTTGCCTCTGAGCATAAACTTATGGTGTGCCATGGCATGAGAACTAGTCGTCAGGCAATGACTTCACTCGATAGATGATTCATGTACCGATGATTGCTGGTTCTCTCTGGAGTTTATACGTATGGCCATTAGATATCCATGAACTGGTTGAGCCAATGCAGAGCGTAGGAAAGCCACATGTGGCTGATATGTGATAGGAAATGTTTGCCCGCGACATTGTCTTGTTTAAAAAATTGCATTTGGACCTTTCTGACATTTTATGGTTTTGTAAGGTGTCACTGATTTGTGCAGTTACATTTTCCAGTTATATGCCACCTTTGCTTACTTTTATACAGTACAATTATTACCTTGGAAGCACTAACAGGGTGTCTACTACTCTGGAAAACAGGGAATACTCAGGAAATTTTTAATTTCTGGAAAACTCAGGGAATTATCAGGGTATTTTAATGACATTCAGGGAATTTTAGTTTTACAAAGTCCAACCTTGATTAATTGGAAATTAGGAATTTAAATTTTGATCTGGAGATGATTGTTGTAGATGTATGTTCGTACTGTCGTTAAATCAGTAAGCTCTCGTTTCTTGCAAGATAGAGCACTCAAATTACATGTGTATTTGTATATAAATGTGTAACTGAATGATTTTTGAGAGCATTACTGTTGACGAGCAACTTTCAATACTCTCAAGTACAATAGTTTTTCTGGATGAAAAATTTAGAAATTGGCAAAATATAGAAAACTATATTTTTCTGTACTATTTTTGTCATTTCAACTTTGTCATGCTACTCTTTTATCATTCAAGCGCTTTTCGAAATGCTCTTCAAGTACAAACTCTGTTTTATATATTTATTATGGCCGCTACTGTTACTCAGGGAATTTTCTGATTTATCATGGAAAAATCAGGGAATAGTCAGGGAAATCTGTTAGTTGGTTTTGGTAGACATCCTGACTAAGTAGGTTTCGTTCCCTTTGCTGACAGTGCTATTATTCTAAGATATATAATATCACAATTGATTTCTGATAAAATCACTTTTGCAACTTTCTCTAACTGGCCCGTTCTGCAACTAAGTCTGCATGACAGGGCTGCTCAATTTCTGACTTGAGGTAAAGGCAGTTCATTGATACTGAAGATACAAACTTATTTTCCAATTCACTTAAGCATATAGAAATGTACAGTAGGCTACTTTCACACTTATTTTGCCAAAGCACATAAATTTCACATTTTATAGTAAATTTCAAAAATACATTGCTATAGGCCCTTTGGAATAGTATAAAATAAGTTGCTTACCTGTAAGAGTTTTCAGTCATCTATGATCTCCAAATTTCAAATAAACTTCTCCTAAAGGTAACTCTCACTTCAGTAAATGATCATTCCCCTGTAGCCTACCATCAGTTTTCATTTTTATAGTCCCTTGATTTTTCCATCCTTTCATTTCATTCAATAATAGGGCACATTCTATTGCTTTGCTTCATACTGTGGAAGTATTGTGGCATTTATTAATTTGATTATATTTTTATTAATTTCTTTTTTTGTTTTGTTTCCATTATTTTACTAGTGGGTGGGGGCATATGAACTGCAACTTTTGCTGGCCCGTTGAAGAAATGTCTCTGCAAGACTTGCATCATGGTCCTGATGAAGATTGCATGCAGAGAATGATTTAGGATGAACCAACATTGTGTGTGACAGGTAGAGTTAATTAAGTGAGATAATTTACATTATACCTCATAGTGCTACTTACTTAATCCGCCAACTCCATGAAAAACCTCAATTCATTTCTTGGCTTTGATATCTCTGAGAATAAACAGTGAAGAAAATGGTACCTATGAAGATACTTATGAGTTAACTTAAACCCTGTATGTAGGCCTGTCAAAGATAGCTTGACAGGCTATTCTCCTGTTCTTCATATGAGAGAGAAAAAAATTTCACAGCTGACAGTTGTCTGGCTCAGTTTAACACAAATTTTCCCCATCTGTGTACTAAGGTGCTTAAGGTTACAGGATCGAATCCCAGGCTAGTTGGTTGACATTTAAAGTTGTTAAATACCAGACTCCCATGCCAGTAATTGATTACCTTCTTGGGATCCTCTTCTAGAGCAAAATATTGGCACCTTGATATCTCTAGAACAATAGCAGTTAAATAGAATCGTTGAACCAGTATTTTCGTACTTATAACATTGGCTAACAAGAGGGTAAAATGGATCTGTGGGCTACATACCATCAGGATATGAATTCGTGACAAATTTTGTAGACGCAGTATTACTCGTGGAGGTGTACCCATGTTCATGAAAAGCAACTTACATTTAGACCTGGTGACTGGCTGTGTGGCACAGAGGTAACATCATCGCCTGCTGTGTCCAATGTTGCAGGATCGAAGTGTGGAACAGTCTGTTGCCATTTGAGGGTGCGCAAATGCCAAGGGAACCATGTCGGTAGATTTACTGGCACATTAAAGATTCCCTTCAAGGCAAAATTCCAGCACCCCGGCATCTCTAAAAGTCACATTAGTGGTAATAAGAGACATGAAACCAATAACGTTATTATTATCGTCATTATTTTTATTGTTGTTATTATTATTATTATACCGCATTAGATTACATGTGGATGGATTATGTTGACAGGAGTTGTATTTGAGGTTGCAGGGATTTTGTTTGGTAACATTTTATATCTTGACTACACCCCAGATTCAGCTACTAATAATTGTATATGCTCGGAATTGCTAACTGAATACTTGGTAAATATATGAGTGAATAGTAGCGAGTATCTCCAACATGCATGATTCCATTTAAACCTTTGTTTGCATTGCAAAGAGGTGACATCAAGGTAGCAATATAGTTTGGGCATGTTCATACCCTAAGTAATTAGTCTGCACCCATTGAACCTAATCTCCTTAATGAATTTTTTGTAAATGCTAGACTATTAAAAATATTGTTGATCTTAATGTCAATATAGATGTTTTGCTAGAAAGCAAAGTTACATGAATATGTTGGGTAATCATACAGTACTGTAAAGTTTCAGTCAGTGATGCTCTAACCTCATGGTGTAGGGGACTATACCCAATCGTTAGACATTTCTTTATACATATACAGGGTGGTTGAGAAGACCCTTTACATGTTACAGCATAGGACAGTTAGACATGGAAACATTGTTATGAATAAAACAGGATTTTTTTATTTCAACATTTATTTGGAGTAAACAATCATCATCATCATCATTTCCCCTTATCAAGCTCCTGCCGGGTCGGGGTATTTATGGCACTTCTCCACTTTCCTCATTCCATCCGCCATTCTTCTTCCACGATCTTGTCCCAGTCCAGATTTCTTTTTCTTACGCTGTTCTTCACTGAATCAATCCACCTTGTTCTAGGTCTTCCTCTTGCTCTCTTACCCTTGCACTTCGCCTCCAGCATCTGTCTTGTTATTCTATTTTCCTCCATCCTCTTTACATGTCCAAACCACCTTAGTTTATTCTTCTCAATTCTCTCATTTAGTTTTTCCATCCCAACTTCCTTCCTAACATCTTCATTCCTCACTCTGTCTTTCCTATCATACTTCTTAGGAATTTCATTTCACTGGCTTGGATTCTACTCTCTTGCCTGCTTGTCAGGGTCCAATTCTCAGCTGCATAAGTTAATATGGGAACATAGTACACTTTATACATTACCTCCTTGCTTTTCCTTGGTACTTCCTTATCCCAAACAAGTTTTCTTACACTTTGATAGAATGCATTGCTCTGCTGTACCCTCCTGCCAATCTCCATGTCCAACCTACCAGTTTGCATCAATTCACTTCCTAGGTATTTGAACGTGTCCACAATTTCCAAACTCTGACTTCCAATTTTCACAGTGCTCTTTCCTTGTCTTTCCCCTCTTGTCATCACCATGGTCTTGCTTTTCTCTATACTGATTTTCAGGCCGTACTTCTGAATATTTTCGTTCAGTGCATCTAGTTGTTTTTGCACTTCTTCGGTGTTCCTTCCCCAGACCACAATATCATCTGCAAATAACAGTAACTTCATTTCTTTATGTCCATATGCTTCCTTTGTTTCCTTTACAATTTCATCCATCACCATTATGAACAAGAGAGGTGACAGCACACTCCCCTGTCTTAGTCCAGTCTTGTTCCTAAACCAATCTGTCTTTCCAACTGGGGTCAGTACCCTGCTAACACAGTTGTACATGCTTGCACCATTTCCAACATTTCTCTTCCCAGTCTCTTCTTAACCATGGTTTCCCATACCTTCTCTTTGGGGACACTATCATATGCCTTTTCTAGATCTATGAAAGTCATGATCAAATCCTCTCCATATTCCCAGTTCTTTTCCATCACCTGCCTCAAGCTAAAGATTTGGTCCACTGTGGATCTTCCACTCCTGAAGCCATACTGTTCCTCTTGCAACTCTCCTTCCACCTTTCTTCTCATTCTTCTTTCTAATATCCTTTCCAGTATTTTTACTATCTGTGATATGAGGCTGATCCCTCTATAGTTATCACACACCTTCTTGTCCCCCTTCTTAAACACTGGTATTATTAGACCTTTCTCCCAGTCTTCTGGTACACATTTCCGTTTCCACACACACACTTTAGCAGTCGATACAACCATTGCATACCAACAGGTCCAGCAGCCTTTATCATTTCTATACTGATTTCATCCACCCCTGTTGCTTTTCCCATCTTCATTTTCTGTACTGCTAATTCCACCTCCAGCATTGTTATATCATCTTCTGTTATAGAGTCGTCAGGCTGTGTCACTTCCATCTCACCTGTACAATTGCTCACATTCAATAGCTTATCGAAATACTCCTTCCATCGTCCCTTTATCTCTTCTGGGTGTGTTAACAACTCTCCATCTTCCTATTTCACAAGCTTTGTAGTAACTCTTTCTTTCCTCTTACTTCTTAGAAGCCCATACAGCATCCTTTTACTGCCACTTACATCTGTTTCCATTCTTCGTGTAAATTCTTCCCAAGTTTTCTTCTTTTCTTCTCCTACCACTTTCTTACACCTCCGTTTGCTGTCGTGGTACTTCCTTTTGCTTTCTTCTGTTTTATCTCAGTTCCATTCTTTCCATGCAGACTTCTTTTCTTTCACTGCTTTCCTCACTTCCTCATTCCACCACGGTGTCTCCTTCTCTTAATAGGTACAGGTTTTACTTACTGTCTCCTTCTCTTTCACTATTGTTGACGTCCTACCTCAAGCACTCTCTGCTGCACCAACAAATGCCTTTTTAAAGTGGGACCATTCCTCTTCTATGTTTTCCACTTCAGTAACTGGGATTTGTTGCTTCAATGTCTCCTGAAAATCTTCCTGTACAGTTTTGTCTTTCAATTTCCATACTTTTATTTTGCTTTCTCTGATCTCCTTTAGGTTTTCCAATTTTTCCTATCTAAATTTTGCCACCACAGCTCTATGGTCCCCATCAAATGCTTCTCCTGGTAAAGCTGTCACATCTATCAGCTTTCTGCGATTAGTCCTTTCCACCAACAATGTCTGGTTATAATTAAGAATTCCATTCATCGATCAACGACGTCAGTATGTATTCCTCCATGTTCGAAGCAGAAGTTGATCCGTCGCCATGTTCTTGTATGCATCCGCTGCAGCATGAGGTGGGCGATAGTTTCAAATGCCATGCGAACTCCATCTTTCAGTTGATCGTTGATCATGTATCTTCGTTTAGAATGTTTTCTTTTATTATTCCCCAATGCATTGTCCAGTGTGCTGAGGTCTGGGCTTCGTGGAGGCCATGGCAGTGGTGCTGGAAGGTCTCGTGTTCCACGCCCAATCCAGCGGTTTGGAAAAAGTTCATTTAGCCGGTTGCGGACACTCGCAGCAAAATGGGGTGGAGCACCATCGTGTTGATGTGTCACGATGTCATTTATACCTTTAGCCCTTAATTGTGAAAGCAACCACATGTTATTGCAGGTAGCTGTGCTGGTTCACAGGACTATCGAAGAAATAAGGCCCAAGCAGATGGTCTGCCGATAACCCTGCCCAAAGCATAACATGTGGCGGATTGCACTCAATTTCCTCATAAAAGTGCGGCTTGCTTTTTGCCCAAATAAAGACGTTACGATTTCGTGAGCTACGATAAATCGCACACTCATCAGAGAATATAACGTTTTTTGATTATCTGCATGCGGGAAGCGTGCGAGCAGCATTTCACATGCATGCACACGTTGCTCCAAGTCACGATCACTCAACTCGTTCACTAAGGATGGCCAAAAACACGAAAGTTTCAAGTCTTTGCGCATAGGGTCTTTCATCGTCGATCGCGGGACGCCTAATTCCGCAGACCGCTTACAGGTTGACTTCACCGGCGATCGTTCAATCGATTCCGCCACAGGCACAAGTTTCGATACGAGTCGTAGGCCTTCCGCTACGTGGTGCATCGAGAACACTTCCCATCGCAAAGGTTTTCTTCTCCCACGCGAATAACGTTGGTCGTGATGGCGGTGGTTTTCCAACCTCACAGCGAAGTCCTTCAAAATGTCTGTCATTGTCTTCTTCATATTCTGACGTTCGTGAACCCAAACAGAAGCCACCAAATGCTCCTCAACAGTGAAAGCACTTGTATCCGTCATGGTTGAACTCTTTCGACTGAAGGCAGCTAACTGCGCAGCGAACCACGTGACACGACTTTCCCACCCTAACCCAAGTGAACTTGTCAAGTGCGAGACGGGGCTCACGGCGGGAAATTGTTATCTCAACATTAATGTTAATAATAAATATTTGTAATACATGTCTAAATTTATTGCCCTATGCTATAACATGTAAAGGGACTTCTCAACCACCCTGTAGAGAGTATGAAAATTTAATTCTAGTGATAATACTTTCAGAGTAAAGAAAATATGAAATATATTTTATTCAAAATATGAAAGTTTAAAATCAGTTTACTAAATTTAGGCCTAAGGTAACTGTACCGGTTTTCGTCACTGATCCAGTCGTCGTCACTCTTGTATATAAGTACAAAAAATAAGTATATCAACGGGTCTTTCTCAACGCACGAAGTCTTACGAGATGCGTCATACCTTCCTTGCCGATAAGGAGCAACTTTGCGAAATCATGCATGCGATGTGTCAAACATCTCCTGTGAGCTGAGCTGTCTGGACGCGCCATTTGCTTCTCGCATGTGCTAAGCACGCACGCGAGTTAATTATGTGCATGCGTGTTATGTTCCGACATTTTAAAATGTTACAAGTGCGTGATATAGTTGGTAATTGTTTCTGTAACATATGTGATTTGTTATTTCGTGCTCACGTGCCTAGTTTTGTTAGAAATGCCGGTGACGAACACTGGATTAAAAAAAACTCACTTCACCAATGCTTGTCATTTGTAACGAAAACTGGCACATTGTCATTTCTCCTTGTAAGACCTAACTAACAGCGGCAATATACTTATAATGTAGCTCTAAGGACCCTGTATTAATTAAATTATCATTTGATCGTGTCCAGTAGTCGTCACAGCTGACGAACTTTAGAGCACATTCGTGACGAACACTAGTGCACGATAATGTTAATGTTTGTGTTAACGCTTCGCAACCAATAAACATTTACAGTGTATTGTTATTATTAGGTAGGTCTCTCTTCTTGACGGCCGCACCTCAGTAGGCCTAGGGTTTTTTTTTGGCTAGGCGTGCTACAGAGGATTTTTTAATTTTTTTATTGAGATGAAAAACATTATATTATTCTAAGACTAAATCTCTGCTTTCAGGCTATATGTTAGTTAGTTATTGTTGTTTTAAGGTCATCTACCCCAGGCAATATGTCGAAACGCACAGTTCTGAATTATGATATTGAGCAAATGGAAGCTGCTATTAAGGCCGTTGTGGAGGACGGCATGAGTATTAAAAAGGCCGCGGAGAGGAATGGTGTTCCGAGGAACACCCTCTCGGACAAAATTAAAGGAAAATCTCCTAGAGAGAGGAAAATGGGGCCAAGTTCCATTTTAACAAAGGAAGATGGAGGCTATGCTAGTTCAATGGGTAATCTCACTACGAAAAGCGGGGTCCCAGTAACAAAGGACGATTTGCAAAATAGCGTCCAGTGCCTCACACACAAGAATTGAAGGGGGACTTTCCTTTCAAAGATGGCGGCCAGGAAGGAACTGGCGTGAATCTTTCCTAAAAGAAATCCAGGTCTATCTTTTAAGAACCCCTCAAAATTTGACAGTAAGCCGTGCTGCAAATACAGAACATCAAAATAAAACCTGGGTTTCAGAAGTCTACGGCTATTTAGTGGAAAACGACTTCCAGTCTATTTTGTCAGACCCTCGGCGACTGTTCAACGCTGACGAGACGGTTTTCTTTCTCAATCCGAAAGGTAACAAAGTGCTGGCGAACAGGGGTGACAAGACAATACCGGTATATCAGCAAGTGAATTCGGATGAGAAAGAATGCTTGACGGTACTTGTAACAGGCAATGCCCACGGCGATATTTCTCCTTCCCTTGTAGTGTTCAAGTATGAACGTCTGCCGCAAGACAGCATTGCCAGCACATTGGGGCATAGGCAAATCGCCAAACGGGTGGATGACGGGGGAAGTGTTTTACGAATTTCTCAGTAACATATTTCATCCTGGGTTGGTTGAGAAGGAGATTCCTCTCCCTGGCATTCTATTCATAGACGGGCACTTCTCACACTTGACCATACTAGTAAATTTTGTGAGGATCATGGAATTGTTTTGGTCGCTTTACTACCTAATGCCACACACGTACTTCAACCCATGGATGTAGGGGTCTTTAAGCCACTAAAGACTGCCTGGAAGAAAAATGTACATGAGTGGTGAATTCAGAGAGTTGCTAATAGCGAAGATACTGCACTGAAGAAGAAGGATTTTTCGAAACTTTTGGCAACAAATGGTGTTAGGCCTCGGCGAATGGTCATTTTCCGGGCTATTATGCCGTGGTCTCACTTGTTTAGAGCAGAATTACGATATTTTCATGCTCGTATGTCTTCTACTCACCATTCCCGCTTCCCGATGCCGTATTTTTTAATATTTCATTTTTTATTAAAAAAACATAATTACTGATACGGTTTTATTCGTAAATGTTAGCCTCCAAGTCGATAAATCAGTGTCTTATGCAACAATTGACAGAAATGCATTATAAACAGCAGACAAGGAAAATTAACAATGTGACGGCAATTGGTGCAAACAGGTGATGAATATAGGAAAATTCCAAATACATCGTGCCGAACACTGGCGCAAAAACACACTTTTTTAAAAAATACGTAATTTTTCCTGAAACGAATATCCTCGATATTTGGACTTTCCTAGTGTTTGAGTAGAGTTTGAGGTTAGGTACAGTGCTTTTGTTGATTAAATTTACCAAAATGTGAAGGGGTGTATAATTTCTTGACTAAATCTGTCTTAACATGACGACCATTGGTGCATTTACCTTAAGTGAATTGAAAAAGAAAAGGAACTATAGTCGGCGACAACTCTTTATTGCTCACCGTTGTCTTATGGAAAGACCTCGTTTGAATTAATTAACATGGGCTTCCTGGGAACCAATTTCCAATGGCAGTATCATCCAGTTAGATTATCTTGTTTTTCTATAAAATCGTCTTACCAATATTAGGCCTACAGGTGCAGTTTTCTTTGATATCTGACGATTGCAGGAAATATAAACATTGTGGCAATCCAATACAGGACTGATCAGTTTGAGATCTGGACAGGGTGACTCAGTATTATGGCCTGAATGATAAAGTCCTAGATGCTCTCATAGGATTGTGCTCCTAGTAGCCAATTATGTAGCCACGTCATACTTGCTTAACATAGACATTGTTCAAATTGAAATCCAACCTTATTTCAAGTGATAACTTCCTTTAGCATAGCAGAAAGCAAGTATCCCATTTCTTTCTTCAATTTTGTAGTATTGTTATCCAACGTCAAAGAGATTAGAGTCTTAATTCTCAAGGAAGCTATTGAAGACCTGTGCTGCCACTTGATGATGTCTGACCCTAGCACAAAGCGGCCATTTATAGCACCATGTCCCCACGTGTACACCACCACTATTCATCTCCCAATTGCTTCATTGAAACATTCTTGCCACAGACTGACTAGTTCCAACTGATTTTAAAATGACTAATAAACAAATATATCTAATTTTAAGGGAAAATTAAATAAAGCGGAGGGGACACATTCTTGTTATACATGAAATAATACAGTACCAAGAGCTAGTAACGTAATCCATTTTGTATGGTACTGTTGTGCACTAAAGGCAGATTTTGGGTCCTGCCCGTCTTTGGTACAAGATGTCTTAGCCTGTAGCAGCCATGGCAGCAGGCTAGTGTTGGGAACAGGACAGGAAAGCTGTATAAAAGTACAGTAGAAACCCTCTTACCCAAGGTAATTAGGACTGAGGGTAGCTCGGATAGCAGAAAACTCTGTTAAGAGGGAAGGTGTAGGGAATCTTATTTAATTCAACGAATCACAAAACGATGCAACGTGTGTATGAACGTCAAAATACAACTACTCGAGCAAGCGAAGCAACACGTGATGACGCGTGACTTTTAATTAGAGTAAAGATCAACGAACGGCTCCGTTCCCTGCCGAAGTTGGTCTATATAGACTCTCCCGCACACTCAACTTGAGGGGTGTTGAGCTATTCATTACTATCATTACTAGCAGCACGTTATTATGAATTTTAACACTAATTTAATTAATTATGTTGACAAAATAATGAGAGAAATGACAAAGAGATTACGGAACGTGGCAGACAGGCAGAAGGATTAGGAGCTTAGTGTGGAATAAAGATGTCCCACAAAAAAGCAAGGAAGTGTTATACAGAAGCTACTATATCCCGATACTGACCTATGCATCAGAAACATGGATAATCAAGAAAAGAGACATAAGCAGAATACAGGCAAGTGAAATGAAGTTCCTGCGATGTAGGATCGGAGTAACAAGAAGAGACAGGGTGAGGAATGAAAAGGTCAGGGAAATAGTGAAAGAGGAGCCCTTGCAAGGTAGGATTGAGACATCAAGACTGAGGTGGTATGGACACTTAAAGAGAATGGAAGAGAAGAAGATTCCCAAGAGGATACATGAGATGCAGATGCAGAAGAAACGACCAAGGGGAAGACCAAGAGATAGATGGCTGAAAGGAGTGGAGGAATGTGTCAATAAGAGAGGCGAGGACTGGACCAGAGGGACTGCGGAGAGGTGGTGGGAAGAAAGGACTAAGTGGCGAGGCTTATGTTCCAAACAGACCCAGCCTGTGGCTGGAAACTGTACAAGATGATGATGATGATGTTGACAAAATGAGTGCCTCGGTTAACACGGAGCCTCGGATAAGTGTGTCTCGGTTAAGCGGGTTTCTACTGTATGTAATTAATCATGTAAATTTTTTCCAGGTTAGATGTGAGTAGATAAGTGTTATTCCCCATACATTTTCATTAGGAACATTGTGTTGACCAGCTAAGCAATTCTTATACTAGATTATAATATCTTGGTAAACTGACATAATGTTCATTAAGAATGTACTGTCAACAATTGATTGTCTTGAATTGCCACCCCTCTTCTGCATGACCTTAAAAGCTTTGAAACTTAATTGGTGCCATAAAATTCTGTGTTGCAAAACACTGAACAATGTGGCGGTAAATTACTTGAAGAGAAGAATGTAACTACTTTTGTATTCAAGAAGTGTTTACATTACTTCTGCCTTACAGAAAAATGAAGTGAATACTGGTACTAATTATTTCATATTTCTTGGTCAATGTCTTAACAAGCTTCCCATGCATCTGCCATACATGCTGATGACATTATCTCATACATCTGTTGATAGAGTCTTGAATCAAGATTAATTGGAGGATTATCCATTTCGCAAGGTCCGTATTGACGTGTACAATGACAATTTTAATGGGTTAAGGGGGTCTCCGCCCAATCAATACAAATTTATTATTGGCATCTATTAATTTATTGCCATTAAGGACATGTTTCGGGCCTCATGGGCCCTTCTTCAGCCGCAAAAATTAATAACATATTCGTCATCGGCTTTAACTCGAATCCGAGTATAAATCTTCTTCCTTCAGTCCAGTTTGTGGATGTGTTTACGGTGACTAAAGAGTCCAATCCTGGCATGGAACAAGCGACCACACAAGTCGCATAGTATTGCTGGAGGAGGACGTGGTTGGGCTGCTCGAAGTTTCCTAGCTTGACGCTTGGCCTCTTCATGTATGCGTCGATCCCTTTCAAACGTCTTTACAGTATCCGAGATGGTACGGCGCCAAGTTGAGAGGTTTTCAGCCAGCATGTCCCAGGTTTGTGAATCAAGACCTGTCAATTTCAGGGTCTGCTTAAATTGGTCCTTGTAGGGCCTCTTAGGACCACCATGAGGTCTGGTGCCATAGCATAACTCACCATATAGCATTTGACGAGGTAATCTCACATCATCCATCCGATGGACATGACCAATCCATCTAAATTGGTGACCTATTATGGATGATTCTATGCTGTTGATTTGAGCCTTTTCCAGAACAGCAATACACAAAACACGTACACTTTAAGAAAAACATTAAAATAGACACTAAATTAATTCTAAAATATTAACTTATCATGCTGCAAAAATTAAAAGTAACATTCAAAATTAATTCCAAAATACCATCCCATCCACATTATAAAAGGAGAAACAAGCACAGCTAAAAGAGATACGTCTGGTCTTGGTGGCCTTATCCATATTATGATCTAGCAGGTGCCCTATTCAACAAGCCGTCGAAAAAATTTTGGTTAAAATGTTTAAAAACTATATATTGGAGGTAATTATAATGCGGCCAGTGGGCTTGCTGGCTCTCCATTTGTGTTACGGGTTCCTGTTTTAAAGCCAATCTTCATGACCTTGGCCCGGGAAATTGTCTTGAACCAAAGTTGGGTCGTTGTTATTTTCTCAATGTCGGATTGGGTGGAGACTTTACACTTTGAAGAAACCGTCATACGGAGCCTGTGATGGGGTGAACCAGCCAGAGTTTAAGCCTGCTTCCCAACTATAAAGAAATAATGATGGGTTTTAGAAAAATGAATGCATCAGAAAAAACTAAACCCATCATTATTTCTTTATAGTTGGGAAGCAGGCTTAAACTCTGGCTGGTTCACCCCATCACAGGCTCCGTATGACGGTTTCTTCAAAGTGTAAAGTCTCCACCCAATCCGACATTGAGAAAATAACGACCCAACTTTGGTTCAAGACAATTTCCCGGGCCAAGGTCATGAAGATTGGCTTTAAAACAGGAACCCGTAACACAAATGGAGAGCCAGCAAGCCCACTGGCCGCATTATAATTACCTCCAATATATAGTTTTTAAACATTTTAACCAAAATTTTTTCGACGGCTTGTTGAATAGGGCACCTGCTAGATCATAATATGGATAAGGCCACCAAGACCAGACGTATCTCTTTTAGCTGTGCTTGTTTCTCCTTTTATAATGTGGATGGAATGGTATTTTGGAATTAATTTTGAATGTTATTTTTAATTTTTGCAGCATGATAAGTTAATATTTTAGAATTAATTTAGTGTCTATTTTAATGTTTTTCTTAAAGTGTACGTGTTTTGTGTATTATGATGGATGTGAATATGTTATTAATTTTTGCGGCTGAAGAAGGGCCCATGAGGCCCGAAACATGTCCTTAATGGCAATAAATTAATAGATGCCAATAATAAATTTGTATTGATTGGGCGGAGACCCCCTTAACCCATTAAAATTGTCAGAGTCTTCAATGGTGTGTGCAATAAAGAAAATTGGAGATGTCATTGTTGTAATAATAATAATAATAATATCGTATGGCCTCGGGTGCCTGGTGCAAGCTTTGTTAATTGACACCCAGAGGGTAGCTTGCATGTCAAATTTCGTCGTTTCTTTGAACGCTATGAAAGTCAAGGAGGTTAGATATCTAAACTCCTTGACACTACAGCGCTTTCAAGTAGAGAATGGAGGAACTTTGTGTTGGCGGAAAATCCCGAGATTAATTTTGCCATTGAACACGGCCTACTGAATTCAAATGGGTTCTTTAAGATGCCAACAACGTATGACATGAGTATTGTGATTTTTGTCGCCTTCAAAAATCACTTACCATGGCCAGGGGCGAACCTGCAATCTTGGGGTTGGTAGTCCGACACTATAACCACTCACCCACCGTGGCAAGCTGTCATTGTTATGGTTAAAGGGGAATAAATTGGTCATAAATAGCTACAAAACAGAAGTCATTTATTTTTACTTATATAATTCAGCATTGGAGGTCATTGGGATCGCTTCAGTACATCTGTTAATTCATTTGGACTTTCAATTGTACTGGAATGCTCATACTGAACATTTGGGTAAGAGACTGTCCTGAGTGGTGGTGGTGGTGGTGGTGGTGGTGGTGGTGGTTGTATGTAAACTAAAGAATTGATGACTATGATAATTGGTGTTTTAAGTGGCCTAACAACGAGGTGATAAAAGAGAGCTGTTATGTGCATACTGTGCTTTCTTCCACTCGTATTTATTTATTTATTTACATATGTTACGCCCTCATTGGAGCACTTAACCAAAACAAGTATATACATGTCTCAAAAACAATATTAAAGATTCAGCTTCTTATTTTTCTTCTTTCCCCAAAACATTTTCATTCTAGTCGACCTTGCCGCTCTCTCTGCATCGCTTATGGTGTAAGTTTTGCGAGTAAAGGTTTTTATGGGAAGTCGGATGTTCTTGTTTTTCAAGATATTCTTCTCATCTTTGTTAGCAATTTGGGACATTGTCAAGCCGAGTTCATCCAGATCATTTTGAATTTCCATAAACCAAGAGTTCTTTGTTTTACTTTTGAAAAAATAATTAAATAATACTTTTAATTGTCTGGTATCCGGCAGGCGTGAGATATGACAAAAAAAAGCAATTCGCCTTTTTCGCATAGTATCGACTATAGACTCAGTTTCTTTATAATCCACTTCATTTGTTAATAGATGCCTTTGACCATCCACCTGATGTTTTTTTTATTAATTATAGTCCTGAGAATTCTCCTATCAGTCTTCTGTAATGTGTCAGTAACTGGTCGAGTATTTTAACTTGAAAAGTGTTTCACAAGCATATATTGCTTCCGGTTTAATAACTGATTCGTAATGTCTTAATTAGGCATTTATGGAGAGTGATTTTTTTTTGTAACTAGACCAAGTAATATATTGCGCTTGTCTTAACTTTGTTGATCTATTTTCGATTGACGCTTTCTCATTCAAATTCCATGTTATAATCTCCCCTAAATATTTAAATTTATGTACAATTTTAATTTCTTTATTGTTAATCAATGTAATAGCTTGTTTCCACATCAAAGGATGCCATTATTTCAGTCTTTTCAAATGAAATTTGAAGTCCTACTTTTGCTGCAATAGACCCAAGTTCTTCAATTTGGTGTTTAGCCTCATCTATACTGGTTGCAAGCAGTGCAAGGTCATCCACAAAAGCCAAGCAATTCAGTTTTATATTAGTACCAATCTTTACATTTGGAGGACAAGTTTTGTTCCACTCACGCATGATCTTTTCAAGAACACAATTAAATAATAACGGTGATAGACCATCTCCCTGTCGAAGTCCAGTCCGGATATCAAATGGTTCAGACAAGGCTCCTCGAAATTTAACCTTTGATTTAGTATCTTTCAAAGTAACGCCGATGAGGTTGATAAGCTTTTGATGTAACCTAAATTCCCTAAGGATGTTAAGTAATGACCCTCGATGGATACTGTCATAAGCTTTCTTAAAATCCACAAAAGTAATTACCAAATCCTTTTGTCTCATTCTATGATATTTCATTATCCATTTCAGACTGATGATCTGATCCGGACAGCTGCGACCTGGTCGGAACCCTCCTTGATATTCTCCTAGTTCTTGATCGAGTTGTTGTCAAGATAATTCTAGATAGAATCTTGTATGTTACATCAAGCAAAGAAATCCCACGGTAGTTGTTCGGGTCTGATCTATCACCCTTTTTATGAATTGGGTGGATTACAGCCACTCTCCATTCCTCTGGTATTTGTTCCGAATTTCATACATCGATGAGACGTTTATGGAGGTTGGAGATGGTTTGTTCATTTGCATATTTCCATAGTTCTGCTACCAATGAATTCTCTCCTGCTGCTCTATAATTTTTTAGCCAATTAATCGCTGCACATACTTCAGTCAAGTCAGGAGGAATAATGTTCTGTAAATTTGTTTTATTTTTTGGATTACGCTCAAAATCAAGATATTCCTTAGGTTCATCAGCATTTAGTAGTTCTCTAAAATAATCTGCTAGAATTTTAGCATTATCAGTATCATTGTGGGCTAGTTTACCTGATTTATCTTTCATTAATAGTGTAGGAGGGCTGTATTTAGAATGATATTGACGAAATGTCCTGTAATAGTCCCTTGTTTTGTGTTGTTTAAAGGAATCCTCAATAATGTGTATGGACTTTTTTTGTATTTCTCTTTTAATTCTCCTAATTTCTTTGGCAGTTTCCCTTAAAAAATGGTTAATTCTTCTCGCGATTTTGTGGTCCTCTTTTGCTGATCATTGAGCCATGCTGTATGTCTTTTCCGAATTGCAGCGTCACATTCCACCATGCATGCTTTTTGCTTTTCCTAATAGGGGCAATTTCTACAGCAACGGTTTTCAGTGTGTCAACCATCGTTTCTAGCTTGTCACTTGAGAGCTTTAGACTTTTCCTTATAGGACACATTATTTATTAAATAACTAGGGTCATATTGCCTTTGCATGGTCGAGTTTGACGATTTTTGTTTACGTCGTGGAGTTAACTTGATCTTTATCTTGGATATATAATGATCAGAGTCAACATCGACCCCACGTAGTACCTTCACGTTATATATTTCTTTGTAGAACTTTTTATCCATTGCAACATGGTCTATCTGGAATTCCCCTAGTGCACTATTAGGGCATTTCCAGGTCATAAGTTTGTGTGGTCTTCGCTTAAATCTAATAGTTTCGAGGCGTAGGCCATGTTCTTCACAAAGGGTAATTAA
The DNA here is from genome assembly GCA_946902985.2 of Meconema thalassinum. Taxonomy (NCBI): domain Eukaryota; kingdom Metazoa; phylum Arthropoda; class Insecta; order Orthoptera; family Tettigoniidae; genus Meconema; species Meconema thalassinum. Next base: position 237,541,328 of record OX336389.2, on the reverse strand, counting down.
TCTTTGACCATTCTTGTTAGTGAATTTGTGAGCTGGCCACTTACCTACTATTGGACGAAATGTTCTTTCTTGACCAATTTTTGCATTAAAATCCCCAAGCAAGATTTTAACATGAAGGTCTGGAATGTTTGATATTAGTAAGGCAAGTTCTTCCCAAAAATTGTCCATTTCATCTCTAAATTTTTTGACATTCTTGTCATTAGTTGGGGCATGAACGTTTATCAAAGAATATATTTTGTTTCCTGTCCTAATTGTTAAAATTGCTAACCTTGATGAGTTCGACGAAAAGTCTTCCACTGAATCAATAATTCTGGTATGTACTAAAAATCCCATACTAAATTGGGGGACATTTTTCATAACTCGTGGTCCTGGAGGTCCCTTGTAGAGACGGTATCCTCCAGATTCAATGGGGTCTTGATCTGTGTTTCTAAGTTCTTGAAGTGCTGTTATTAAGATCTTGTGTTGGTCCAATATATCGGTTAAATGCTTAAGTTTTCCAATTTTAATTAACGGATGTATGTTTAATGTTGCAAAGAATGAAAATTCCCTATGTTTGTTAATTTTGAGTTTGTATTTGGACTTTCGGGTTTCCAGGCGCTCCGACTCACCTGACTCTTCTACGGGACACTCCACTGTATCCAAATGGTGCCTTGCGGTGGAAGAGTTCATTAGAAGACTGTTCATACTTGAGTTGATTGTCTGGTCTAGGACCCATGATCTGACCGTAGTCAGGGATTACAATTCCAGATGTGATCTGGAACTGTGATGAATGGAATATGATAGGATGTTTGATGAGAAATGGGAGTGTGTTTGGTCCACGAGAGCTATTTTATTTCGCTCAAGTCCGCCAGCAGAACTGGAGAGGACCCCCCTATCCGCCACCTGGGACGCGCCACGTCGGAGTATCACCTCTCCGCCTTCCTATGACAGTGTAGTCGTATTATTGTATATAACAGTACTGAGGGTCAATTATTTGGAGGCATAAGAAATGGCCAAGAAAGAAAAGAAAAGCAGTGATGTGTATAGAGGGGATATCAGATAGGGAATTGTTAGCCTATCTTCTCTGAACTAGGAATTAAGACTCTTACCTCAATATCATTGTAAAAAAAATAAAGAAAACCTTGGTATGGTAATTTTACGGTAGGGACTGAAGTGCATGCTCATTTGGTGCAGCAGTGACTTTTATCTCAAATTATGATGTTTTGGGAAACTGCATTTGTAAATATAAAGACCTTTGCTAAATTGTGGATTGTACATCTCGTGGTGTAGCTGCTAGCGTTTTTGGCTGTTGCCCCGGATTCGATTCTTGGTTCTGCCAAGAAATTTAATTCTGGTCAGAGGGCTGGAACGGAGTACACTCTGCCTCGTGAGGCAAAATTGAGACCGTGGATACGATTTCCACCTTGGGCATCCTAGAAGTGGTTTACCGTGATTTCCCACTTCTACTCGAGGCAAATGTCGGGATGGTACTGTCCCCGTTAACCCGGATAGTAGGCTGTCAGATATCCGCCCCCTCAATCGGATTGCCAATAATCAATCGCACCGGCACAGCTACATCAATGAAAATGGCACTGACAGATACTATCGAGATTAGAGCACAGTAGTTAACAAGAAATTATTGTGGAACACACCAAAATATACGGGGATTCATACTTACCTTTTACTTACCTTTTCAAATTAATCTCGGGTTTGGGTTGCCAACTGGATCACTTAAAAGTATGCCCTCACAATAACCTCCACCACGATATTTAAAATGAACCAAGACGGAAACAAGAAACTTTAAACTGTACAATAATTTATTTCACATAAAGGAATAATATAACAAAAATATAACAACAAAAAATACGTGGCGATCAGAAGCCATTGTTAATGTAATCATGTCCTCCTGTAGGACTTGTAGACTTTACATACAAAATTTCAGCTTTCTAGCTCAAAAGAACGTAATAATAATAATACACTTGGAATGGATAAGGGAGTTGGGACGAGACATATAGCAATTGTTTTCCTTTTAATAAACATCACACTTTATTTATAACCGCAAGCCTGCTATGTAGATGACCTTGGCCTCTATCATACAGTTGTCAGGCCACCTGCACCATGTCGCATGCTTGCATCGTCAAATGGACCCACCTGTCCAGCCAACGTTAGCATATGCTAGTTACATCAGAGCCTAGCTCCTTTTCAAAACACTTTAAATGTCCACAACTCAACTCGAATATTATCACGCAAATCTTTCAAATGCTCCATTCAAATATCAATGGATTACTCTAATAATCCCAAATCTTGTTTAATTGTATAATCCAAATGTTTAACTAGCGTTGTTTAGAGTATAATAACAAAACGCTTAATGTTTATAACAAAATGTTCATAATTATTTATAACATTTTAAATTGTTTATAATATTGTCTAACGACAATTGAAAAATTTATACACGCCTCTATTAATCCCTTTCGTTTCAAATTATTATTAAAGATATTTACATAATTATTTACAATATTAATATTATTTATTTTAGAAATACATTAAACCACACGTTTATCCGGTTGATAATTACTCAAATCGTGGTGATATAATCTACCAATGAAGGTTAGTTATATTTAAATGTTAGATTCAGGTGTAATAAGGTTTAATAATTATTATTATTATTTGTGACGGAAACCTCCATTCAAAATCGTTATCTCAAATTATTTAAACACTCTTGTTAATTTTAACAGTAACTTCACATGATTAATTTTCAAAGGACCTGGACAATACACTCAGCAGAAAAATACCTCGCTCAAAACGCACAAAATTGCACAAAATAGGCCCAGAATTCATCATATATCTCAATATATATGGCATCAAAATCTTCCACAATACATACAAAAAACCTCCACTTACAAATTCATTAACTTCATCCTTATTACTGTGGGAACCTCCTTCACTTATTCAAGGGCATTATTCATCAGCGACTTTTACACGTCCACTGAACTAACGATTATACATCCATAGTTCCTCTTTAAAAATTCTTATATTCAATAATTGTATCAAAAACTGTTATTATATTTAACCTTCGTGGGTTTCATTCATGAATCGATATGAAGTAAAAATTTGCCAATCACAAATAAATTTAATAGCAAATACGATTAGACACGCCTCCCTGGTCTATCAAAATTGAGATTAATATCTTCAAAGAATCGCAGTATAAAAATACTATCTTCAATCAAAGTTCATCTAAACTGCATAAATAATCGAATAGAATACAATTGACTGTGGAATGCAAACATTATTGTTCCAATCTAGAATTGAGAAAAACTCCTATCAAATGTTCATTACTATAGTGTACTCAATAAATCGTACTCAAAGTTCATATTTCATAAAATTGTCTATAATGCAATGGTATTTCAGAACTGACGATAAATGTCTATGTTGCAATCATGTTCATAAAACGACTAGTATTTCCAAGATCGTCGATACAGTAATAGATTTTAACGCTCTAAAATCTTTTAATTATTCTTCTTTCTTGAGGATGACAGAAAATTGGTCAAAGTAATTTACTGAATAGAATTACTTTAATAAAATGACACGCTGTCTGAATTCAAATTTGCCATAGAAAATCGTTAACTTTACAGTTAAATCGTGACTACAAAATATGCAAATTACTGAAAGAATATATTATATCAGTCTCAACTGATCCAAAATTATTTAAATATGCCAATGACATGATAATGTCTCAATAAATCGTAGAAAAAGGCATAAATCATCAAAGTGTACTGAGTACAGATATATCAAGCAAGAATATGGGGCAAAATATATGGGACAGAAAATATGGGAAAAATGGTTGCTCAGATAACGCTAAATGGCTCAAATAAAACAAGAAACGTTCACGACTACCTTATCTGTTGATTGAAGTTCTAGAGGAAAATTTCCAAAGAAGACTGCTGATGGTTCCATTTCACCGTAACGATGTGCTCCGACCTCAAACCTGGAACCAGCGCCCTCGGAGAATAGAACTGCTTCCTCCTCCGGAAATTGCACTGCTCCGTGTAGACGATAGACATCCTTCTGGCAAAACTCTTCTTTGTGAGCCGGGTCCACCCTGGCCTCTCTTGATAGTTCCCTGAAGTTCTGGTAGAAATTCGCCATGAAGTTTATTGCAATTATTTCCGCAGAAATATTCATAATTGTGGAGTATGAAGATATTTCCACTGCCATTTGATATAATTCAGCGTTGGACTACGATGCATGAGTGTAGTTGGATGTTCACTACATGCTCGCTTTTGTAGAAAGACGATTAGCGAAGTTCCATGCTGCTATTTCACTCCATTGATATATAACCCAATTGCATTAAAGTTTTTAGTCTTCCATCTCCACTTCTGTTATAATAATAGTTGAAAGAACTGCCAGATTATATTGTTCCATTGTGGAATGTAGTGTTGTATCACCAAATGCAATATGTAGTATCACGGTTGCAATACACGTGTCAGCCGTAACGTAGAATGTGGTGTTATAAAAGTGCTTCTCAGGTGGCGAGAAAATCACTTTTGTCTGCAGTCTTAAAATGCCAATATCTTCCAAATTATAATCGTGAAAATGTTCAACTTTCCTACACACTTCAATATTATACTGCACAATAGAATTAGCATAAAGGCAGTAGCTAACTCTTGATAGAAATTCTTGTAGACTCGTTTATGTGTGAGTTTCAACTTCGCCTAGTTTCAATCACCGTAAAATGGTACTGCTGCACTGCTCCGTGCTCGTTCGATGCGGTGGGCTCTACCACACGCGCTAATGACGACTTGCTTCACTGAATCACTCGAAGTCTGACAATATAATAATCAGAAAAACCACTATAAGACATCAGAAACTGAGATATGAGATATGAGCAATGTGAGAGCTTCTCTCTGCTGTGCAAGACCTTTTATCAACTTCTTAAGGGGCGTATCCATCCCTTCCATAGCTTGTTCCTCCGTCATTGCTAAAAGTTCTAACTTTGGCTATACTTGACGGATTTTCAAATTTCAAAAACTCAAAATTAATTTCTTCAAAATTCCAAATCAATGCCATAACTGAAAATAGATTTCCACAATTCTGCATTCCAAAAGTAATTAAATATGGTAGTTTCAGTAATCTCCGTCTCCCTCCAAACTATCATTCATTGGTTCGAGCCTTTCCTCCAATAGCGTAACTTCTTCCTTAGCACAATTCCATGTTTCCCTGCGACTGCGTCGTAAATCTCAGATCTTTCTCGAACAAAATCATGACGTCACCAAGAATCTCAGCTCAACCAGCCTACTTGCATGAAGTCTGCGTCATCCGTGCCTACGTCATGAATATCCACGTCACAACTATGACAGCCATAACTTTATTCATCTATGCCAATACAGCCACCGTGGTCTCAGTATAATTCAATTTACGGGGGCAGTACCTAACTTAAGACCACGGCCACCTCCTTCCCAATTCTCACCTTAATTGCTAATACTTACACTACTACAGTCGCCACATTAACACAGGTTATAAGACACATTTTTCACACACCTAAGTACACATGGCTAAATGACCACGTTGTCCAAGCCCCTCAAATGAAACAACAATAAACTGTGGAATATTTAGATTATATGAATGTTTTGGCGCCATATTGAATTGGGAGTTTATTACTTTGCTTGAGATAAGTGTAACGGGCCCAAAACAATTAATAATAATAATAATGTTATTGGTTTTACGTCCCTTTTAACTACACTGGCTTTTAGAGACGCCGGGGTGCCGGAATTTTGCCCCAAAGGGGATCTTCAACGTGCCAGTAAATGTACTGACACGGCTCCCTCGCATTTGCGCACCCTCAAATGCCAGCTGACTGCGCCAGGTTTCGAACCTGCAACCTTGGGCTCAGCAAGCGAGAACGTTACCCCTGAGCCACGCAGCCAGACCCAAAACAATTAAGAATTATCAGTGTTCTTGATGTAAGGTAATTGCAATATTTGCGGAAACGACTAAGTTAGTCTAACATTGCCAAGAAAAGCGATAGAGCAGTGCTGATTTAATCAGTCGGTGAAGAATATTTTACAGCACTACATTGAGGTGAGAGTAAAGATTTCTAGTTATGCCGCTGATGCAGCAAATGGGCGAAAGACGGAGAAACGTTATATGTCCTCCTGGCCTCTGGTTAAGTTGAGGAAAACTCAATCTTGCTCTAGTTATACAGCTTGTTTTAAAGACTCCCTAAGAGAAATACCAATCAAACTCTTAAAAATAAAGTTCATAACTGGCTGACTGTGAATAGCATTTTCAGTGTTGCCTGATTGACAATTAATGGCCTAATAAAATTTGAGTTTTAAGTGTATTTTCTATAAATGCATCAAAGCATCTGTTAAATTTAATGAGTCATATGAAAGTAATAATTATCCTCAAGGGACATGAGAAACCTGATAGCCCTCGACTATGACAAATGATCTCTCAACAGGCAGCATTTTTAACATAGGTTTTCTCTGTTGCAGATGCAGACTGTGCTATGTTTGAAGACTTTTGGCTTAGACAGTTGTTGGGTCCGTGCTGATAACCGTATTGGCATTGCTATGAATGGGACCATATACCATGAAAGACAGGTGAGGATTGCTGTTAAACAGTTACCATTGTGATATTCGTTGCTGGGATGAAATTAACAATTCTATTCCTGTTTGAAATAATTTCAATTGTAAGTGTGTTTGATCATTAATTAAATATTTCTCTCCAGGTGAAGGAACTGTGTGCCCTTCATGCACTCAACAATCTATTTCAAGAAAATGATGCATTTAGTAAATCCGAACTTGATTCGATTTGTTATTCGTTATCTCCTAATGTTTGGATCAATCCTCACAAATCACTTCTGGGGCTTGGAAATTATGACATTAATGTTATAATGGCAGCATTGCAACATAAAGGTTGTGAAGCCATCTGGTTTGATAAGAGAAAGTAAGTTTTGATATAATCTCTTTTACATTCTTGCACGCCTTACATTGTTTAAGTATGTTCGACATTTTAGAAATAAGTAACCACTTTGACCTTGGAAGAGAAATGTTCCCAGTAGGCCTAAGTATATAGAACTATTATTGTAAGCAGTCTCGTGCAGTCTTTATTTCAAATTGTACGAGTTGTGATTATTTTATTTCGAGACTACATGCTGTGACTGAAAGGATCATGTGAATGAGATGTGAAAGCAGAGGTAGCATATAACAACCTCCAATAGACCTGCCACAATGTGTCAACATGGCATCTTCCTTCAATTCTGTGTGCACACATTTTTAATAGCGTGTGCAAATGCGCAGGTGCAAAATCTCATTCGACTCTAAACCAAATTTGTCAGGTATTTTGTTTCAATTTATGGGACTACATCATTTAATGAGCACACTTCGTATTGGTGTTGGCGAGTTTCTACAATTTTATGGAATAAAGGAAACCCTATATGTTTTCACCTCCCATAGGAATCTTCATCAGGTGTCGAAAAATGAAATAACATGATGGGGTGTTTAAAGGTATTCATAACTACACAATCATGTTGAAGAGAGAATATTTAAATTATACCATTTAAAAGGCCATATAAATGAAGAATGACACTGTCTACATACGCCTTTAAAAGTGTGCAAAGAATTGCAATGATATGGCATGTTATTTTGGAGGGTAAAATTAATTTGTTGCATATTTCCTCTGTGAAGTGTTTTAAAAATGTGTCGTTAGGTCTGGGAAGTTCAAATCTATTACTCTTGCAGTTGGTCAATGTTTAGCATGGTAAATCTACATTTGATTAAATAGTATAGCCTACTGACCGTTTTCAGGGGAACAAATTTTTTATTGAACTTCTAATGGGGCATGGTGGCTAGTGTAACAGACTTAAGCTTAGCGAGAGAAAACGCACAGTTGTGGAGTCCACGTGGCTACTGACACGCTCCCCATAACTAGAGCCCTGCGCTGATAAACAAATCGTTATCCGCATCCCCCCTCATCCGCAAGACTGTTATCCGCATCCGCTTGACTTTTATCCAAATCCGCTGATATTTCAATATTATTTTTAATTTATTAGATAAAGTATGAAGTGTTAAACCAACACATTTAGACATTTGAGGAGAAAGTCGTTCCCCTGTGCCATGTTTAAAATGAATGTTTTACAGCCAGAATTGCAACCTTTTTCAGTTCGGACTGTTAATTATGCTTAATGACTTAATTTGAATGAGATTAGCATAAACCATCATCTTACATTTGTTATGGAAGAAATATGACGGAAAATTATGATATGTCATACATATTCAGGTCCTAGTAATGATATTCAACAATTTCGGATGCTAGAACTACTTTTTATTTACACATAATACATATACATATCGCACATTAATAACTAAAACTTTTTGTTTTGTAGGCTATATACGATTTGGTGCAGAATCTCCTAGTTTATTATTTCACAGGAATGCACGTGTGCCGCAGTAAGTTTGATGTGCCTGATTTGTGTCCTGAGTATGAATACACGTTTTTACAAGTAAACATCCTACTATATAGTTCACCTTTTCGTTTCCATTGAAAACGTAACCAAATGCCTGCCATATCGTTGACTTGAGCTTTGATTCCCGCACTATAGAATATTCGCCTTAATTTATTTTAGTAGATAGTTTATCCATGTTGGTGTAATGATGTTCAAACTCCCGGTCGCGGTATTATTCACTAATATTTAAGTGAACTTCTCTTTACGCTTGGAGAAAGGGATTGACATTTGGCCGGAAATTCCAAGTCAGTCATCATCCTTCTGCCTCTTGATCCATCCATCTTCGCATAGTTGATGTCAGAACTCCCTCCGTTGCAATATCACAGCCCACGTGTTTCAGTGCCAAGTTGGAAATAAATCTACAGATCTTCCAGTATAGCTTAGACTGCGAAGTATAGCTGACTTGAGGAATGTTAATGATGTCACCACGAAGAACTAACAAGCTTATTGACAGCATTATATCTCGTACGTGTAGTAATAATGGCAGTGAGAATTGATGAGATGTCAAGACAAACATACGGTACTTAATAAAATGTACTTGAAAGCATGTGGGTAAAATAATCTTCTCGTGTATAAGTGCAAAACGTGCCTGAATATTTCGTACGCAATATAGGAGTATTCCTCTTCATGAAGCTGTAGTTTGGCATATCAAATATGTGATATTATCGTAAGTTCCACATTGTATTCTAAAAACTATCCGCAAATTTACTCCAAACATTATCCGCACAGCCATGAAAATTACCGTACATCCGCGTGGCGAAATATTTTGCCGATATCAGCGCAGGTCTTTACCCATAACAAGAAAATTATGCGCGGTGCAAGCTGTCGCCACGTAATGCACAGTCTAAAACATTTTGAGTTACTCTACTTGGACAAAAGAACCTGTGAGGAAATGTCTCTTCCTTATCATATTACTTAAATTTCTTGTATTATACCTTTAAACCTGACACCCAGGAAATCCAAATTTATTTTCTTTGATATATTTTTGTTGTTGTTGGGATTTGCATTTTTCACTTGTTTCAGACTGTTTTATGAAAATTGCATGCAAAAATAGGATTTTTGTTTGTCTGCATGTTTTAAATTGAGAATGGCTGAGTGGTTACTGATAGATACACGAGCTAAGGCACAAGACTATGGGGCCTGGCACCTCTGGATTCGGTAGATGAGTGGGTTTGAGTTCGATCATAGGGTGTCCTTGAAGGAGGTTTCTTGGTTTCCATTTTCAACTATAGGAAAATGCCAGGATGGTATTGTCCCCGTATAAATCGAGAAGACTTTTACCGGAAATCCCAAAACCCAGGATCGCAGGATCTCTAAAGTCCCCGGCTATAAAAACCTCCTTAGACCTACCAGTTAAGTACTCCAAGATTTATACACAGCGGCGCTGATCTAGTTATGGTTCACAAAATTAAAACAATGTGCGGTAGAGTTGAGAAACTTCCCTTAAATCTCGGGGGTATAGGTATGTTGAGAATCCTCACCTAAAAGGGGCTACCATAACTTGGATCACTATAACATAATTGAAATAAGAACGCTACTCCATGAAGATATACAAAAGAATGAACAATAGTTTATTAACAAAAAGAAAAGTTTAAACAAATAAAAATTCCCTAGCATTAATTAATAACAAATACACATACTCCTACACACTCAAAGATGAAGTCTCTATGACTTCCTGAAAGTATTAATTACATTTGCGTTGGCCTCAGCCTTGCATTGGATTTGAAAAAAGAATTAACACAAACCCTTTAAAACTGTCAAGTTACATTCCTTTAAAGATTCCTACGCATGCGAGAACACGCTATTGTTAACTATGAGTGTCGAGCCAAGCTCATTCAGACTTTCATTCTTGAATCTGGACACCTGCAAAACTCTGTTACATAATGGGCCTGCGACATAACAGACCTCTACTTGTTTAACACCTGTCAGGCTTCCTCGCTCCCTTGGCAGAGCTCGTAATGAGAGTTTTTTACGGATTGGGTTGTTAGCCCAACGCCAACCCCCAGCAATCCTGGAGGGCCGATGTTTTCTTTCAGGGTTGTCTCCCTTAGCTGGTGGGTCCCCATTTTGAAGCGTCAGGAACTCGCTTTTTCGCCCTTACATAACTTAGCCGCGCACACAAAGTGTACCCGTTGCCCAGAGGCCATGGCGTGGACATGCATGTATCGGACTGTGTTTTATTAGTACACTTCCAACAACAGGAAGTGAACCCACAGGGCCACATACTACCCCTTTGATCTCACTATCAAGGTGATAGACCATTTTTCCATGCTACTGGACATTGGCCTTATGCAAAAAGTGCGCATTTGTACCTTCAAGAAATGTCCTGTTTGAAAGACAGAATTACTCCGGCAGAGTTCCAAAAATTCACAAAAGAAGATTATTTCACAATCCGAAGGTCAAACAAATTTTGGTCAGGCGTTTGGACTGACATGACAAGCGAACAGAAATTCATGCAAGATATGAAAGTTGGAGGTGGCTTGACTAGTGGAAGGGGAATGACAGACAGTACATGGTTGATAGTAAAAATACTGGAAAGGATATTAGAAAGAAGAATGAGAAGAAAGGCGGAAGGAGAGTTGCAAGAGGAACAGTATGGCTTCAGGAGTGGAAGATCCACAGTGGACCCAATCTTTAGTTTGAGGCAGGTGATGGAAAAGAACTGGGAATATGGAGAGGATTTGATATGACTTTCATAGATCTAGAAAAGGCATATGATAGTGTCCCAAGAGAGAAGGTATGGGAAACCATGGTTAAGAAGAGACTGGGAAGAGAAATGTTGGAAATGGTGCAAGCAATGTACAACAACTGTGTTAGCAGGGTACTGACCCCAGTTGGAAAGACAGATTGGTTTAGGAACAAGACTGGACTAAGACAGGGGAGTGTGCTGTCACCTCTCTTGTTCATAATGGTGATGGATGAAATTGTAAAGAAAACAAAGGAAGCATATGGACATAAAGAAATGAAGTTACTGTTATTTGCAGATGATATTGTGGTCTGGGGAAGGAACACCGAAGAAGTGCAAAAACAACTAGATGCACTGAACGAAAATATTCAGAAGTACGGCCTGAAAATCAGTATAGAGAAAAGCAAGACCATGGTGATGACAAGAGGGGAAAGACAAGGAAAGGGCACTGTGAAAATTGGAAGTCAGAGTTTGGAAATTGTGGACACGTTCAAATACCTAGGAAGTGAATTGATGCAAACTGGTAGGTTGGACATGGAGATTGGCAGGAGGGTACAGCAGAGCAATGCATTCTATCAAAGTGTAAGAAAACTTGTTTGGGATAAGGAAGTACCAAGGAAAAGCAAGGAGGTAATGTATAAAGTGTACTATGTTCCCATATTAACTTATGCAGCTGAGAATTGGACCCTGACAAGCAGGCAAGAGAGTAGAATCCAAGCCAGTGAAATGAAATTCCTAAGAAGTATGATAGGAAAGACAGAGTGAGGAATGAAGATGTTAGGAAGGAAGTTGGGATGGAAAAACTAAATGAGAGAATTGAGAAGAATAAACTAAGGTGGTTTGGACATGTAAAGAGGATGGAGGAAAATAGAATACCAAGACAGATGCTGGAGGCGAAGTGCAAGGGTAAGAGAGCAAGAGGAAGACCTAGAACAAGGTGGATTGATTCAGTGAAGAACAGCGTAAGAAAGAGAAATCTGGACTGGGACAAGATCGTGGAAGAAGAATGGTGGAAGGAAAGAGGAAAGTGGAGAAGTGCCATAAATACCCCGACCCGGCAGGAGCTGGATAAGGGGAAATGATGATGATGACATGGTTGAAGTGGACTATTGGAATGACTTCTCTTCAGGATATAGCTCAACAAATGGAGCAGTGCACTGAACTTACAGCATTGTATTCAGAACAACATGTGGAGCTGAGGCCCAGCAGGATCATGCGGGACGAACAAGATGTGCAACGGCTGCTCAAATGGTTTTCAAAACACCCCCTTTCCCTAAAGCAGAGGAAATTATGAGCATCAGCTATGATGTAGTTGGAAGTGAGCAGATGAACTGCTACAAGGCTCCGCAAGTCGTTATGGCAGGACTCTCAAGAATAGTGGGAACAACCTCTGGTGAAGTGTCCTTCAAAAAGAAGAACAAAGTGATATCTTTAGCAGCTGACAAGAACATCTTGAAAGTTGGGGAGAAGAAGATTGCTGTGGACCCAATCACACTCTATCACAGGATGTGCGTAGCAAAAACAACCCAGGACGTCATATACTCCCCCTCATCATTTATGTATGACTTCGCCGAGAACCTGTTGCTCATCCATGCCATATCAGCGGGTGTGACACAACGTCAAACATTTATGGGTTCGGAAAAACCAAATTTTGTTCCCTGTTCCGGAGGAAACCATTATTGTTGGAGATAAGTTATGTCTTCATGGACCCGGAAGCCACATTAAGAGGAAATCTCGAAAGTAGGAGAGCAAATATTGGTCGTCCTCTATGGTGGGGAATTCGACTGATCACTTTCTGACCTCCGACACACAAAATTTATTGCCAACACGACAAACTTGAATCTGGAAAAGCTGCCCCCAACCTCTGATGCAGCGCGATACCACTCCTTGAGGGTATACCACCAAGTGATGGCCTGGATGAGCAGGAAGAAAGACCCGATCATCTTTGGCTGGACAAGAGGAAGCAGGCGCTTGATTCCGACAATAACCACCAGAGATGCTGCTCCTCGTACCCTGCTGAAGACGGTATGGTGCAGGCGTCACCTGCTGTTCCGCAGCATGTGGATGCAGAAAAGCCGGTCTGCATTGCTCCACTTTCTGCAAATTCTGCTGCGGCGGAAAGTCCTGAGACAACCATCCCTTGATAGTCGCTGACGAGGAAGGACGAAAACATTGACGACCCATCCATACCATTCGACGAAGAGTCAGCCCTCCCGACCCCCCCCCCCCCCCCCCTTGCGAAACGTTCCCCCCCTCTCTCCCTTCTTTTTTAAAGTTTCTATTTTACAGTGTTCATTATTCCCTAATAATTAGGATGTAAATAATTAATATATAAAACGCATTGTATTGTAATCTATTTTTTGTAAATACAAACTTTTTTTTAATGAATGAACGAATTTGTTCTCTCCCATCTATTCATAGTTATACAAAAAATAGTTCAAATATTATTTAGGTACACTGCTGGGTTCAAAAAATTGTTGTAATATAATGAAAACGAAAAACGTTCACCAACACGGCACTCCAGGGCTGAATCACAAAAAAAACGCATTTCTTCTAGTTTTTTTTTAAATTTACCCCCACTCCTACCCATTGCTCGTTTTTTTTTTTTTTTTATATACATGCATTTTAAAGGAAATTAAATTCTCTACAACTTTCACTCCATAAAACTTTTGCTGAGATCAAGTCTTCCCCCTGTTTTTGCTATGGAAAGTGGAGCGAAAGTGAAAAATGTGCAGAATCGCCAATTTTCGCCCTTTTTCGGCTTCTCGTAGCTCGAATACGCTTGGTCCTACAAAAAAAACTTCCATACCAAAGTTGTTGGAAATTTAGTAATCTACATTTTCTAAGTTGGACATATCTTCTAATAAATGAACTGGGAATGAGCTAGAGGCCAACAACTGAAAAAAGTGCCGATTTCAAACAGCTTTTTCAAGATGGCGGACGAAGCAATGGGGCAGGGATGACGGAAACTTGGATTAATAACTACCTAATGGTCCTAAACAACATTAAAAAATACAAAAACTATCCCGCATCTGATGTAGGGTGAAGTTCGTTTATTGACTGGACTAAAATTAATTGGGAATCATGACATGACGTAATACACTTCATTAAATAATTATATGACATATAAAAGCATCAGATAAAAATATATGGACGATTATATCAAAGGAAATTACAGACTGTCATAAAATAGCAAACCACTTCTGTAAACATTTCACTTCAATTAGACTATCAAAACAGAAAAAGAAAGAAGACAAGACTCTCAAAAAAATAGTCAAAAAATGCATGAATAATAATGCAGATGATATCTTTAACAATAAATTTTCAATGGAAGAGTTAATGTTAGCAATAAAGAACACACAAGTCAGAAAACAACCAGGACCATATGAGATATTCCCAGAATTCATAAAAAATCTAGGTCCATCTGCTCTAAACATACTGCTACACATATTCAACAAATTTTGGACATCAAATGATAATCTACCTAAAGACTGGACTAAAGCAACCATCATTCCAATCTTAAAACCAGGCAAGCCAAAAAACCAAGTCCCCTCATACCGACCTATAGCACTTACCTCCATTCTGGTAAAAATTCTAGAAAGGATGATTACAAATAGACTCAATTGGTACTTGGAAACAAAATCTCTTCTATCAGAAGAACAAGCAGGGCTTAGACAAAACAGGTCCTCCTCCCACCAAATAATGAGATTTACACAAGCTGTTAAAGAAGCCTTTAACAAAAGGGAAAGTGTTCTTGCAGTTTTCATAGATTTTAAAGGAGCCTATGATACTGTATGGCGAAACATGCTGCTAAAGAAACTTATCAACTTCAAAGTAAATGGATGTATGTTAAACTGGTTTTCAAGATTCCTTTCACAAAGAATGATCAATGTTCGTTACAACAACAAAACTTCAGGTTGCAAGCAATCAAAACTAGGCCTCCCACAAGGAACTGCATCAAGCACAACTTTATTCAATGTGTACATCAACGATCTTCCAAAAACAATAAAGAAAGTAGGTAATGTGAATATCAGCATGTTTGCAGACGTTGTTATCATTTGGACCACAGCACGTAACAGCCCAAATCAGCAAATGCTTCTTGAACACAGAATGAACCAGGCACTTATAAAACTCAAAAACTGGACTGAAAACAATAATATGGAAATCAATACTTCCAAAACAGTATACCAGTTTTTCTCCCTGAGACACGACAATCCAACGTTTAGTCTCAAATTTAGTAATCAAGACCTTCCAAAAAGTGAAAGTACAAAGTACCTAGGTATCATGGACAAAAAGCTGAACTGGACCAAACACATAAAACATGTGGAGGATAAGGTAGGCAAACGGATGAAATTACTGAAGAGACTAGCAGGAGCTACTTGGGGGAGCACTCAAGACACACTCAACAAAACCTACAATACTTACATCAAACCTATCATAAAATATGGCAGTGAAGTACTCTCTACAGCACCCCAGTCAAACATTGATCGCCTCGAGAGGTGTCAGAATAATGCCCTACGAATCATAACAGGTGCAAAAAAAAAACACACCTATAACCGCCTTGCAATTATATACCCACAACTTACCAATAGAAGAAGAGATGAAACATCAAACAGCCAATGCATATCTCAGTATACAAAGACTACCTCAAATGACATGGATCAAAAAACCAGTTTCTAGCCCCAATCTCAAAACACAAAAAGATCCCTTAAGTCTCGCCAAAGAATACATCAATAAGAGCAATCTGCAAATAAAACTTGAACCACTCTGTATGTCAGTCAACCCCATTGAATATATACAAGTGACTACAGATCTTACTTTGTTAGAAGAGGTCTGCAAGAAAGACTCTTCACCACAAGATCTAAAACAACTGGCCCTCTGTGCAATAGAAGAAAGATATCCATCTAATCAATGGCTAAAAATATTTACAGATGGCTCACAAGACAAAGAAAATAGAACTGGAGCAGGAATACATTCATCTCTCTTCTCACTCTACTTCCCAGTAGGCCAAAACAAAACAAACTTTGATGCTGAGATAAGAGCAATTTCACATGCACTCCATCAGTTATTAGGCAGAAACATTGATTATCAAAAATGCGTTATCATTACAGATTCAAAAGCAGCCATCCAAGCCATCTCGTCAAATTATTAGCCCCAAAATAAAGAGCTGAAAGAAATTTTTTGTATGATAAAAACCCTTCAAAGACTCCAGAAACAGATCTCATTTCAGTGGATCCCTTCTCATGTTGGAATAGCAGGAAATGAAGAGGCAGACAGATTAGCAAAAAAAAAGGTACCACACTACAACAACCTGTCAGTCAGACTGATTTTATGTCAGCAAAAAGGATCTTGAAAAATACTATCAAAAACAGGTATGAAGAAATGGCAAAGAAAACAGCAGAAACCAAATTATGGAAAGACATTGATGCTAAATGGGATCAATATAAATTAACACCAAGAAGAGAAGCTGTAGCTTTCTTCAGACTTAACACTGGCCACGACTGCCTTGCAGCTCATCTGAAACGAATCAATATCCTGAGATCTGAAGAATGCACACTTTGTCACGAATCTGGAAGTAAAATGGATAAGGGTCACCTGCTACATTGCAACAAACTTGATGTGACTGCTAGAACTTCTGGAAACCTCACACAACTCTATTGGAACGCAAGAAAGCTGATGGATTGGAATCCGGGCTAGCCATAGGAAACAACAACCACAACATATCAAATCCTAAGTCCCGAAAGTGAGGGTTCGATCCCTTGTGATATGGTAACAGCCATTACTCTAGTTTTTACAGCATCACTCATTAAAAGGAGGAATTCAGGGGGGGGCTCCTTAAAAAATAAGTTTTAATTTTGGGCGCACAGTGACCGGACAAAGCTGATCTTAAGCTCCTTGATGCGAGAATCAAAGCTCAATACCCAAAGTGTTTTGAAGCCACAGAGAGATTTGTACGAGTCTGACCTTGTACACAGGTGATACAGCATTATGCACTCGCTGACAGATGTACTTCCATCTCTATTTACTATGACATCTAGCAACGTTGCATTGCTGTTCATGGATTATCTAGCAACTTCTTTAAGCGTTCGGCCAAACTTGAAATTTCCAAACGTTAGCGGCTGAGATTGTATTGTCTGTTGCTAGAAATATATCATCCAATGTGCATGGATGATCTAGTTGGGGAGAGATCAGCAGGTGACTGGGATCCTGAACAGAACCACACACACCCAGCTGACTGAATGTGCCATTTAAGTAGGTTGATACCGGTACTCTCACACTGTCCTGCTGGGCAGTGTAGATCACTACTGGGAGCCATTTCTTCCTTCATGGGGATGTCAGCATAAATTGAATCCAATTTGTGATGTAGTCCTCTTCTTATGATCCCACCAGGACCCATGTTCTCCACAAGATGCTCCTCTTGAATTTGAGCCATCATGCTGCAGGTTGATGGCCGTGCAGGGGATGATAGGGAGCTGTGTCCTTCGCCCTCTCCACCGTTCCAGCAATGTCTCTTTGGACGTGAGGTGGAACTATCCCAGTGAGTTGGTACAGTTTGTGAACTGGAGTTGGCTTAAGGCACCTTGTAATAATCCACATAGTTTCATTGACAGTGACATCAATCTGCTTCACGCAGGGAGAAACATTTCATGCTGGTGCTGCGTACTCCGAGGCAGACATGCACAGCACCAAGACTGACGTTCTTGGAGTTCGTGGATTTGCACCCTATGTTTTGCTTGTTAGCTTCCTGATAATGTTGTTCCAGCTCAGACTTTCACCAAGGTGTTTGTGCAGTGACGCTTGAAAATGAAGTCCAGAGTGACACCCAGGTATTTTGGCATCAGACAGTGATGTAAAAACAAGACAATAGAACCCATAATGAGAATATCAGGGACATGGCTCAACTTGGCAGACTGCAGGACAATATAACTCTATGTAGACTCATGTGGTATGGTCACTTGAGAGGGATGGATGCTGGACAAATACCCAGTAAAAGGTATGACCTAAAGTTGGAGGACCAAGAGGGCAGCCAAGATATTAAAGACATGGAGAGAAACAACATTCATCAGCTAGGTGAAGACTGGGACAGCATTATAGAAGAAGAAGATTATAATGATTGTAGCAGCTTCGGTGGCGTAGTTGGTAGCATGCTGAACTGCTGTTCCCAAGATAGCGGGTTCAAACCCGGCCGAAGTCGTCTGATTTTTTAAGAGCGTTAAAAATCCTTTAGTATGCCTTCCTTAGGAAGGGAAGTAAAGCCGGCGGTGTCCGCTAGAAGCAGCTACAAACTCAGGCGAGCCGTACATGTCCTCAGACACTCCCGGCACTAAAAGCCATAAATAATAAATAATGATTGTGGTGGTCGTTGGGCTTCATTCGTTGTCCCAGTGCATAGATGGAACGACGTGGGATACATGCGATATATGCATGCATGCTGTGTTGGAGTATGTTGCTTCACCACATGACTTCCAGTTCTTGCCATGCTTCCCTGTAGTTGGGGCGGTAAGCTCACACTCTTGTGTCCTATTCGGGTTTGGCTTGCGGTGGTTAGCGTTGTTGTACAGGCTCTCAAAGAGTTTGTTTTTCTACCTTCGCAAAGCTCAAGCCTTGAGCAGCAACTACTGAATCATCAGCATAGATGTGGGCTACTGCTGTGTAGTATTTGGCATACTGTATACTGTTGGTATCAACAAAGACATGAGCATCCTGCATCTTGCTAAGAAAGGTATCACAATGAACATATTGGAAGAAATTGAAATAGATTTTGCCCAAAGAACAGACCCCCTAACCAATATCAATGAGATCAACTTTGAAAATAACAATGTACTCTTTGAGACCTTAACCAATTACAGAGTTAAATACAAACCACCTTAATTTTATCATTTAATCCAGGATCTACAACTCCGCTCATTCCACCCCTCAACCCCATACCCCCATCCCGCTCCTGTCCTCCAAAATTGCCAGTATACTTCCCCTCCCCCCGCCCCTCTCGACTGAAGCCACGCCCGCTTCCCCCAAGCTATTCCATATCAGTAGTGCACAGTCTCCGTATGCCTCAGCACGGCCCGATTTCTCGCTGCCACAACTACACCTTATGTATGGTCACCTCTTGCTGGATTTCGGAGGTTATTATCGGAAGCAGGACATTGGAAACCAAAACAGTGCACCCAGCCTTTTTAAGACTTTTAATTGAACTTTCATTATGACAGTGTTTTAAAAAACTTTTTAAAGTGTTATTTTAGTCATCTGTGTGTTGTTTTAATAATTATTTTAATGTCATTGAGTGTTGCCAATAACCGTAGGCTGATGAAGGTGTCAATGTTACTAGACACCGAAACATGTCCCAACATACGTAAAGACAAGTGATTATGTCACGATAAAATCTCTAATAAAACAAGTATTGACTAGGCGGAACCATAAAAACTTTGTTTATTAATACTGTATACTGACCGTTCGTGTAAATGTTCTATAGGACTGGCACTAGTACACATCCTGATGCAGACCATTCTTCTATATCCTCAGTCTGTTGTTCT
Organism: Meconema thalassinum; assembly: GCA_946902985.2. NCBI lineage: Eukaryota > Metazoa > Arthropoda > Insecta > Orthoptera > Tettigoniidae > Meconema > Meconema thalassinum. The sequence continues at coordinate 237,521,626 of OX336389.2, read as the reverse complement.
GTACCAAATTTCTAACACCCTAGAGGAGGAGTTCATTCCACAGCAAGCAGACTTCCGACCTGGAAAATCGGGCTGTGATAAAGTTATCAATCTCGCCCAGCACATAGGATGGGTTTGAGTGAAGGCAAATTACGGGAGTTGCTTTCATCAACCTTACAGCTGCGTACATATCGTGAACTACAGGAAGCTGCTGACGAAACTTCCAAGGGAAGAACATTTCTTTGTAAGCCTTTAAAAGTGTATGTAGACAGTGTCTTTCTTCATTTATATGGTTTTTGAAATGGTGTGTTTTATATATTCTCTGTGTTTGACATGACTGTGTAGTGTTGAATTCCTTTAGAGACCCAACCTTAGATGTTAGTTATTTTCTTACACCTGAAGAAACTTTCAATGGAACAAGGTATGCTAATTAAATTCCAAGACTAGTCCCATATTGAAACAAATTTACCTGACTTACATTTGGCTGCCATCCCCTACAAAGTGGTTCCGTTGGGAAGCTATATACCAATATCCTAGCGCGTCGGCCATCCTTGGAACGCCTTATGGAGGTTTTGTTCTTGAAGACTGTCGAGCACTGCCCGCGATTTCCATCGAAACTCCTCGGTCATGGCAAAACAGTAACCATTTCACTTCAATTTCATCTTTAGAAACGGGAAGAAGTCGCAGGGGGGGCCAGATCCTGTGAAGACGGGGATTCAGGAAGGATGACTGTTACGGTTGTAAAACTAGTGTGTTGTGAGAAGTCTGTGAGCTGGTGCATTGTAATCATGGAGCATGCAGCTTCCCTCTCCCACATTAGTGGTCATCCCAACAAATAACTTCCCTGGAAAGTCTTCGAAACATTGCAGTAGCTATAAGCATACACTCTTGAAGCACAGGAACAAATTCTTGGTGCTTAATCCCAGGAATATTTAAAGAAAAGTCATGACCATGCTCTTGATTGCGCTCTTGATCTGTCGGGCATTTTTCGGTTTTGGAGATTTAGGGCTCTTCCACAGTGAAGATTGCTTGGTCTCGGGATCATACACATAGACGCAACCCTGATCTCCAGTAATGGTACTCTACAGTACAATAGTTATGGGCTATCCAGGGACCTCTGAATGAGATCTTGACAGATTTTGACCGGTGCTCTTTTTGTTTCGACAGAAGCCTGTGCACAAACTTGGCAACAGTGCAGTACTTGTTCCATACAAATGTGAGGATCAATAATTGAACCTCTCCAAATGACATGTTGATGATGTTAGCACTTTCTCTGATAGTCCGGTGTCGATCATCACGCTAGCAACTTACCTGAAGTATCAGGAGGTTAGGCAACTGCTTTTGAAACAAAAGGTCTGCAAATGACGGCCTCTCTATAAGGTGATCCGTAAGTGACTTAATTTTTCATACCGACTCCTTTCAAAAAATTTCCTTGAGACCCCATGGCTAGAAGGCAAGGAAATCTCAAACAAAAAAAGGGAATCAAAAACGCTCCAATGGGTGCAGAGTGTGATGACGCGAGCGTCACCCACATAACCAAGTGAGTGATTGAAGCTGTACACTACTGCATAGGACTCTTTCCACATCTCCTTGGCTGCCTGGGTGGCACAGTGATAACATTATCACCTGCAGATCAAATTCCAGCACAGTCAGTTGGCATTTGAGGGAGTCGGTAAATTTAAATGTTAAATATCTCTTTCAGTGCTGAATTCCACCACCCTTGCATCTCTGAAAGCTGCCATTGGTAAAAGAGAAAAAAATCCATATCCAAAAGTAAGAATAGTACTTTTCTAGCAGTCTAGACACACCTGTGGCTGCTGAACATAAGCAAAAGGTCCGCAAATAATGACAGGCCCTCTGTAGAGTGGTCCAAAAATGACTTAATTTTTCATACTCCCCAACTCCTTTCAAAAAATTTCCTTTAGGTAAAATAAAATAAGTTTTGGGCTATATTGAATATTATTTGAAATCATGATGCAACCTTGTAATTATATATTTTTAACTGTGCCTCATATAATTCTTTAATGTACAGCTGTTTTCTGATTTGACTTGAGATCAGTTCAGCTCTGTACGCCGCATTGGGTTCAACGAAGGTGTGGGCAAAATTGGAAATGCATAAGGCAATATTTAGTTGGGGTCCTGGTATCCAAGTGTAGTACTGCATATACGAGGGGAAACTGGGGAACCAAAGAAAAACGGATTTTCGCTATTAAAAATGTATATTACCTTTTTACAAAATTCCTTCAGTCACCTTCAAAGTACTCTCCATTAGATGCAATGCACTTGCCAAGTCTTTATTCCCACTGTTTGAAGCACCTCTGGAACTCTTCAACTTTGATATCGTATAGTGCCATATGGGAAGTTGTTTTTATCGCATCCACGTCATCAAAACACTTCCCTTTTAGCTTTGTTTTCATTATGGGGAACAGAAAAACGTCACATGGGGCTAGGTCTGAGGAATACGGATGGTGGGGGATGACAGAGCACCCCTGAGAGGCCAACTAGTGGTTCACAGATAAGGCCATGAGTGCGGGGACGTTGTGATGGAAGGAACCAGTCGCCTGATTGCCAAGTTCCTCTGCACATCCTCTCTCAAACGTCTTAAAACTCCCAAATAAAATTCCTGGGTAACAGTCTGGCCAGGGGGAAGAAACCCCCAGTGCACAATTTCACGTACATCAAAAAAAGACAATGATCATTGTCTTCACATTCGACCTCACCTGTCTTGCTTTTTTTGGTCTGGGGGAGTTGGGAGTCTTCCACTGGCTTGACACTTGCTTGGTTTCTGGATCGTACGCATAACACCAACTCTCATCACCTGTAATGACTTTGGTCAAAAAGTTTGGATCACTTTCAATCTTGTTTTTCAGTCCTGGCTCAACTGCAATCGAGTGTTTTTTTTATGCTCTGTGAGAAGGCGAGGAACAAAGTTAGCGGCAATACGTCTCATTTGCAAATCCACCGGCATGAGCACCAACTCACTCCTGTCTCTTCTGAAATTTCGTCAATCATGAAACTACGATCCTCGTTAATTCTTTTTTCTCTGGATTTTCTCAACGTTTTCATCATTGCTAGATGTTAAAGAGCGCCCAGAACAAGCATGGTCTTAACCCTCATCTCACCACGATTAAAGCACCTAATCCACTCAAAAACTTGTGTGTGGCTCGTAGAATCCTCCTTGAAAGCCTGTTGAAGCATTTGGTAAGCTTCTGTTGGCAATTTTTCAAGCAGGAAATAAAATTTCAAGCACACTCTTTGAATATAATCGTGCATTAGGGTCCCCAGCAAAACAGGAGAGCACAAATAAGTGGACTGTAAATAACGATTAAGACATGTCTGGTACAAGAATATTTACTGCCATACAGAACTGTAAACACATACATACCGTAGAGTCTACCGTCGAGCGCTGCAGAGCGAGCGAGCTGGCTGTCTAGATCGAGACAGCTGTACTCGACACTCTTTGTTCTTTTAATCAGCCATAACGAGTTTGCAGGTGGAACACTAGAACAGTAAGGGAAAAACAACACTACGATCAAACGGTCACATTCAAACTGACACCGTCTGAGCAGTTGTTTCGTGAAGGTCTCTATTAACCCCATCTAGTGGGAGAACTCTCTACTATGTCCATGAATGGCAGCCCACTCTCAGACCGTTTTTTTTTTTTTTGGTCCACCCTCGTAGTTGCTGGAGCACCTTCAGTCCATTGTTGATACATGCTGTCTTCCACAGTCAGTCCTTATGTCACCCCTTCATATTTAGTCTTCTTCACTCCACTCCCCTCCCCTCCTATCTTTTGACATTACCTAATAAAGTACAGTTGCCCACAGGCAGCCATCCAATGGAAACCAGAGATACTGCTTCATTGTAACGGTGACATTGAATTTCAACGAACTCTACGTATTGAACAGGCTGTGGCAGACTGAGGATACAGAATACATTGATGTCTATGAATTGCCTTGCTGTTTCTTAATATTGCTGAACACTGTCACTACATAAAGGGGGAGCATGATGGCACAGTGGCTTAGCTACTCGTCTTTCATCCGGACGGCCGGGGTTCGAATCCCGGTGACAGTGGGGTGGAATTTTCTCCTGAAAATCACGTGGCGTCAGAAAGGGCATCAGGCCTTAAATCCCCGGCCAAAACCAAAATGAGCCTGGTTGGCTCTGGTGACCCCAATTAATTGGGAAAAGCCTAAGAAAGTGTATTGTCACTACATAAAGCTAAAGGAAGCAGGATATAAAACTTGTACAGAGAGTTGTGTACATTATCTATTTCCTAGATAGCTTAGAAGGCATTGTTTCATTGTTATTTGTTGAATTCTACATAAAGATTTTCAGCTGATCAACACTGAGATGTAGCCAATTATCTTGGACAGTTAGTATTATTATAATTACTCAAAATAACCCTTTACAATACTTGAAATAATTATACAAATGATACAATTACAGAGTGAGTGAACTACGAGTATACAGAAAAATAGCTAAGGGGATAGATTTTCTCATCATGCATCATGCAAACAACATCTGATTATGTAAGTTTTTAAAGAGAACTGGGAGGTGGGGGGGGGGTATTTGTAATCAAATAGATTGATTATTAAATTTTCCTCCCAAGTGAGAAACCTTGAGAGCAGTTATAAAATTAAGCCTAATACTGTATATACAGTACTAACAAAATATTAAACAATAGGCACAATATTTAAATTTTAAGGTGACAAGAACAAGCTACTACTGTATGTCAAAGAATACAATGTTTTGGTAGAGACAAATAACTGTCTGTTATATGCTTTCTTTTAAGACAACTTTTTCAGCACATACAACACTTGTATAGATGTAGTGTTAGGAAACTTCATCCATTTCAAGTGTCTAATGTAGCATTCTTAAGAAACAAACAGTTACTTGCCTCTTCAGTTGTTTTATGACTTCTTCGTTTTTTTTTCCCCCTCTTACCGTAGATATTAACATCACTGTCCCATAACCAGCATCCATTGTGGTGTTATTCAGTTGAACACTGACCAGTCTGCATATGGCAACATGACATGCATTTTCAGTGTTTGAATGTGCCCGAGGACACCAGATGAAGGAGATATTTCTTTTCCAAAATTGTGTGGGCATTCACATTTCTCAATCCACAATCTTGTGTATACTGCAAAGCATTACCACACACCATGAACAGTGCACTAGCTGACTATGGGTGCTTAATAATCTTAGCTTCATTACTGAATATGGTCTTGTTGTACTTGCATATCATCCCAACCATCCTGAAATAATTTAGATCAAAATTTACAAGACAGTGTGCAGGGGTTATGCTCGCATGACATTGGTTGGGTATGCTGGTCTTCCTGGATATGTCATAGACTCATCACGGCTGCATTGCACTGCTTGGTATATTGTAATTGAGCCTGTTCTAGGACCATTTTAGATTGTTCCAATTAATGGTGCTACCACCATGTTCGTCAAACAAGAGCATTCGTTGTTGCTCATTTAAGGGCTAGGGATATCTTTGATTATCAGCTCCAATTGAACTTTAGGAGAATTGATGTCATTTTGAAGGTTTTCTAGATGACATGGCTAAACATTTCTCTTCGAGGTCTTCTGTAGAATTAGGATTGCCACCGAGTCGTAGTAGTTCCACCTGGCTAGAACAGCTTCATCCCAAAATTACTATGACAAAGGCCTATCTGAGGAATTTCAGTTAAGTTCTTTTGTAATTGAGTTTTGAATGTACATGATATTCAAGAAAAAGGGGGAAAGAGCTGCACAGGTATATTCAAATATTATAAATCTATGGAGAGAGTGCTGTTGGTGAATCAATAGTCTGCAAAATTCAAAGCCAAATTTTTAAGCTTAGTAGATGTAAATCTCTCTGGAAGATCTTCAGATGTGGATGACTATTTTATGTAGGTACACTAGGAGTCCAACCCATAATTAACATCTCAGGAGTGGGCAGAAACTCGGAAAATTCCCACAAATACTAGTCACAAACATTTACAATGGTGTTCGAATGGGAAGCTGTTTCAACCAATCCCACTGGCATGCAAATAACACATTTGTTGTTTTTATTTAAGGGCTTGGCTATCGTGGTCATTTCAGCCCCCATGTACTTGGATGTGTTGTCTGACAACCTGTGACATTGTGGTGACTAGAAGTATTAGTATTTGTTTCTAGGATTGGGATGGAAGCAACCATGGTCTTAAGTTAGGAACCATCCTGGCATTTGCCTGGAGTGAAAATGGGAAACCACCGCAGAAAACCTCTTCTAGAATGGTATTCAAACCCGCCTCTTCTGAGTTTTATCTCACGAGGCTTAGTGCCCTGTTCCAGTTCTCAGAGTAGAATAAATTTCTTTCAGAACTGGAATACAAACCCAGACCTCCTGGGCGGCAGCCAAGAATTCTAGCCGCTACATGACGAGGTGGTCGCAAATAACACACTCGAACACAGTGGATAGCAACTGTGGTACCAGACAAGCAGCTTTGCATTTGGAAAGCACTGTAGTAAAGCTTGAGTATGCTTCTTGTCATGATTCTTGAATTCTGTGCAATCTGTTGGATAAAGAAGTGCCTGGACCTGTACGGTATTCCATCTCCATAGTCTTCTAAACTGCAAAAATTTGTGACTGGAAATGAAAAATGATTTTCTACAACTAGGCCATCAAAGAACATCATACTTGTGCAGTAGGAAAATAATGTATGCTCATGTGATCCAGACGGGGAAGAAATCATTCACTCTTTCGAGAAGAACAGCTCACTCAAGCTCGTACACAATTAATATCGATAACTTGCAAAGTAATTTTTTGTCAAATAAATTTCCGGTTATAATGATATATTGGCTTTCACGGCCAGTGAATTAAAACTCGGCAAGTTTTCTAGGATTGTGTCGTGTCTTGTGTTGGGTCTCTTTTTGGAAGCCTTCATAGGGAGGTTATGGCTGCTTGAGCTTTTAGTTCTCGCAATAAACAGGCGCAGGTGCGCTTAAAAAAAAGGGAGGTAGCGCACAGTTCGCTACTCTTGTGGGGGTCTGGGCGGGAACACCAAGAGCCCGCTGATGAGCCAGCTTGGTGTCCTAGGCGTTTGGCAACACAGACCAAAATGCGTGGATTTACCACTATGATATTCTCAAGCTAGGGCACCCAAGACAAACAGCAGTTGCCATCCCTGGTCTACTATGATTGACATTATGCTGAAACAGTTGTGGGTTGGACCAGTGAAATAAACACCAAAGTGAATATTCATTCAAAGGAAGTTATACTCTTCATCATCTGGTTGGACTTCAAAGGCGTACTCTAAGAGCTACAACTCAACAATCCGATGATCAATTTAGGTGTGTTGCGCAGCGAGGTGGAGAAACTTCACCAAATCATTGAAGGCTAAAAAACTGATTACAAAATTTTACTGTACATTTCACCATGGCCATCTTGGATCACCGGCAGAAATTTGAACAAAATTGGCTGCGATGACCTGCCACACCTGTCATATTCAGATGTTTGCCATGTTACTCCCTTTTGTTCGGCCTCTACATAATTCTTTGAACAACTCTGTGCAAATAGAAATTTAAACATATTCTACAAGAGTCTTAAAAATGATTTGAAGGGGTGCCATACTATTTCTTAAGCACATGAAACTCATCTCCTCTTTAAAAATAGCTGAAAACTTCGCAGAGGGTCTAATTTATTGGTGGGATCTATACCTTTCCTACTTTGTGACTTTATTGACATGGATAGAAATAAATTTGGAGTTTTTTTTTTTTTTTTTTTGTAAATCTTAGGTGACTTCTCTCTCTCAAAAATTGCACTGTACAAAATTGACCGCTGTATGAAGGTTGAAATGTGCATAATATGAATCAGTGTGAACTGTTGCATACTTCTAACACAATGCTTGTTTTCTCTTCTCAAAAATGTGTATACACCTTTACTTGCACTTTCCTTTACCACTCATGTTTCAGTTATGCATTTTATAAATATTCTTCAGTGTCCATTTCATGTGATGAAAAGATATAATTCAGAAGTGACATATGTAGAACGTTCTATGACATTAGTTTACTTGGTTAATGTGTACTCTCTTCTTGTGACAGGGATCCTAATTGTCTGAATCTCCGCAATATCCTTGGTTTCATCTTAAACGTCCCAAGTGATTATAAACTTGGCTTTGTTCTATTACCACTGCGTCGTCGGCATTGGGTTGCAATTCGGCAGATTCAAGGCAACTACTATAACCTAGACTCAAAGCTGGAAGCTCCTCAGCTTATTGGCAAAGTGAGTTTATAATTCTATCTTAAATGAATATTTTAATATGTATTTATAGAATGCAATATGGTACTGAGATATTAGCATGCTATTTCTCTCTCTCTCTCTTCTATCTCTTCTCTCTCTCAAGTAGTATTGACATAAGAGATAATTTAGTATTTCTTTTGGGATTCCTGGAACTTGAGAAGAGAATGGCAATAGCTACTAAATGGACACAGCAGCCAAAATTGTGTGCACTGATCTTGGAAAGATTGCTCATTCCCACTACGTTGGTGTGGGACATTGTTCATCTCCACAGAGTTCCCAAGCAACTCAGGCATAACAGTACTGGCAGATGTGAACAAAACATACACATACTATAAATGACTTCAAATTGTTCAGTCTGGCCCATAGTGCCATTTGCGAATTCATTTTGGTTAGTTAAGATATAGTATGATGACAGTTAAGGATAGAGCCAGAGATACTAAAGAAGAAAGCTGATTTTGAGGTTATTATGTGTAATACACATACAGTACAAGCCTTATGAATGAGTAAATAACCCATTTTTTTTTAAGAATTTTAAAAAATGATGTTGATGTAAGGCATTTTGCCCTAAAGAGATTACACTCCTCAATAACTTACAACTAACAATTGCTATGGTTTTTGCAATATAAGGTCCACTGAAAAAAATCTTAGAAAACACTCTACCAAACTCTCATCTAAGTGGTATTTAATTCACTTGAGATCACCTACTGGCAGCTGTGATGTCTCTTACAACGTAAAAGATCACAAAATTGGTGATATTGTTGCCTTATGGAAACTGATCCTCAAAGTTGTAGCAGGTCATATATTTTTTCTTTCTGAACTTTCAGAGGTCCGTGTTCGGCCTATTTCAGCTCAATGTACACTCTTTAGGTACTTTTCAAAGTGTGGGAGTTATTTTAAAATATACATGAAATTAATATTTTTTTCTGCACCAAAACCAAGCCAGATCACTATCAGTATCTGTTTGTAAACATTTCCCTGGTTACTGCTTTAAAATCATAACAATTTGATTGGTCTATTTCTCTTATACTGTACTTCTGGATTTTAAAAGCCAGCCTAACCACTGTGTATCACTTTGATGCAACATAAATTCCCATGTTCTCGTCTGAGCATGAGCATACACAGAATCACATTCCATTTGTGAATAGGTCCCCCTCGTTGCGTAGTGGCTAGCATTCTTGGCTGTCACCGCGGGGGCCCAGGTTCAATTCCCGGCTCTGCTAAGAAATTTAATTCTGGTCTAAGGGCTGGAACAGAGTACACTCGGCCTTGTGAGGTAGAACTGAGAAGAGGCAGGTTCGATTCCTATCTTGGCCATCCTGGAAGTGGTGTGCCGTGGTTTCCATCATCTACTCCAGGTGGGAGTAAGGCCATGGCCGCTTCCTGTCCAAATCTTACCTCAATTACAAATACATACACTAGTACAGACATCACAGTGACACCACGCCCAAGTACACAGGGCTACATGACCACGATGTCGCAGAGCCCCTAAGGAATCGACAACATTTGTGAATGTCCCGACTCGAAAAATGAATGATCAATTTCAGGAATATACAAGACATTTACAACTTAACACACACACTGAAGAAAATACAGAGTCCTTATTCAGACCACTGCACACATCCAACATACTCCGGTTTATCAGCAGCAGTTTTGTTTTTCGTCTAGTTACGAACGTAGGATGTTACTTCTTGAATCTCCTTCCAGCAATTCCTTGTGCCACATACAATTTTCTGTCCTGATTGTTACATGAAAGACTGAGATTGTGTATGGAAAATCTTTTTTTTCTTCTTTCTGCGTGTAGTGAAGGACAGTGTCTTCAGCTTCGACATCAAATTCTACGTATAAACATACTGCCCTTTGTTTCTTGCTTCCACTTTCCTTTTCTCATGTTGCACTTGTCGCACTCGCCCTTCCATGGAGCATGAAAAGATGGATTAAAGTTATTATGAAAAATGTTCTACAAAGCCATTTCTTTTCTGGAGAAATATTTTGAATTCTACATTTCTGTAAGTCGAGTTCATACATTTTGGAAATATGCAGATATGCTGGCAAGCATTCTTCACGAGTGTAATGAGGTGGCATTCGTGGAAATGAATTTATGTTCAATTATGAATTCTCTCTGGCTTTTGCATCTCTTAATAGCAGGGGTATGTCGTCTTCTGCTGTGGTATATTCCTTTATTTAGCATGTTCTTTATTATGGTGGTATAGGTTATGAAACTAAAAGTATAATTCGGCCCCTGGTTAGGATCTGTCAATGCGAGACCTCCTCTTTCAGGAAGGACTAGAAGTGAAGCTTCTAGTCTAATAAACAATGAACTTTACTAGGTAAGAAAAGATTTGTCATTGATAAATAGCTATTAATGGAAACAGTTTGCCAATAACAGTGATATTTATTCAAAAAACTCTCAAAGGATTAACAATAAATAACAAATATATGAACATCCGATAGAAATGCGACCTGTGACAGGCCAACAACAAGTGAACAAGAATGTATAAACTTTAAATGCCAATAGAATTGAGAATAAAGTAACAACTTTATGACTGAATTCAGAAAGGAAGACTACGCAGGGCTAAATTTAACAGTGAGTAACTATATTGCTCACTAATGATTTAAAAACTTGACTAGAACTGCACACTGCTAGTATGCTTAGTTTACTTACAGAAAAATCAACATCGGCAAGCCAGTAGAGAGACCATCCCGCTAGTTGCCTTATCACTACAAAGCAAGGTTGCTTGTAATTGAAATGGGAGTATTCACAAAAACACATTGAAAGATTAAAGAGAGAAATCACCATTCACCTTGTCAAATATGTGAACTGGTGCTAAGTCCAAGTAGAATAGTGAAAGAGATGATTTGTTTTTCAATATAACTAACATGCGAAAGAGAGAGAACATTTGTTTTATCATAGACTACAGTTAGAAGGCAAAATGCATGCTTAAACCACTTAATTTACATTGGTTTTAGCATAGCCTACAGTTAGAAGGCAAAATACATGCTTAAACCACTCAATTAATAGAAACAAGTTGTGTTGATCATAGTTTAACCCTCCAGCGGGCGCGCTGGGGTATTAAGTACACCACTGTTAATGTTTTTCAACTTGGCAACAATGTAGCCTCTCTAAGGCGGGTTGCTGGTCTGCTATTCTTGCAGTGTGACCTTAGTTGTTGAATGTGAATGTTGGAGTCTCTGTGAATGCACCTGAACGGCTCTATTGTTGCTTCAATTCGGAACGTGTCACAAGCGGGCTAAAATGTACCCCACGCGCCTGATGGAGTAAGTATTTCGACTACATTAGTTTGATATTTTCAAGCACGGTAGTGTTTAAAACACTGAAATTTCTACTATTTCTTCAACTACAATATATTTCCGTTTATTTAGGATATTGGCACCTGAGGAAATAGCCAAATTACTCCATGAACAGCCAGAAAAAGACAACTAGGACAGCGCGGAATCAGATGAAGAACATGAAGTCATCACTAGAAGTGACCATGAGACAGACACTGAAGAGGAAGGTCTCACTTCAGAGGACGGGAATGACTCAGAAGAAAGTAAAAGTGTACGTTGTGTTGAATACTTTATTGGAAAAGACAAAACCACCAGGTGGAAGAAAACTGATTTTTCAAAGGTATGCAAAACTAAACCCAAAAATATTATCAGAGTATTTCCTGGCCCTAAACGTAATGCAAGAGGAATCAAAAATGAACTTTCTTCCTTCCATAAAATAGTTGATATAGATATGGTAGATGATACCGTGACCTACACGAACATGTACATTGAACGCAAACGCCTCGAGGCAGATTACTGGAGGGAACGAGATGCAAAGGAAACTTCTAGAGCTGAAATAATGGCGTTACTTGGATGCCTGTACCTAATAGGCACTAAGAAAGGACACCACACAAATGTTATTGAGCTCTGGAATTCAGATGGAACTGGAATGCAAATACTGAGAGCTTGCATGAGCTATAAAATGTTTCTATTCTTGCTCTGTGCTCTGCGATTCGACAACAGAGAAACAAGGGGAGACAGAAGGAAACATGATAAATTGGCGGCCATCCGTACTTTCTTGAATGCTTTTGTACTGAACTGTCGGAATAGTTACAGCGTGGAGCTTACGTCACAATTGACGAAAAACTTGAATCGTTCCGTGGACGATGCAGTTTTGTGCAATACATCCCAAATAAACCCGCAAAGTATGGAATAAAAATGTTTCTAATGTGTGACTCTAAAACATTTTTTACCAGCAACTGGAAGTGTATTGTGGCAAGCAAGAAGAAGGTCCGTATTTTGTTTCCAACAAACCTAGTGATATTGTTCACAGACTGATTCTTGACATTGAAGTTACCAACAGGAACATTACCATTGATAACTGGTACACCAGTTATCCATTAGTGAAGTCCCTCTTAGAGAAGGATCATACTTATATCAGTACACTGAGAAAAAACAAGAGAGAAATCCCAGATGAATTTCAGGCTAATAAACTACGAGAAGTGCGGTCATCTGTATTCGGGTTCCAGAAAGATGTAACACTTACATCTTTCGTCCCTAAAAAGAACAGAGCTGTAATTATATCAACAATGCATGATCACCAGAAATCGATGCTGAAACCAGGAAGTCAGTGATAATATTGGATTATAATATGACCAAGGGAGGCGTAGACACTGCTAACCAAATGAGCAATATCTACAGTGTTTCGCGCATTAATAGGCGATGGCCTATGGCAGTGTTTTATTAATTGCTGAACATAGCCGGTATAAACGCTCAAATTCTCTATTGTTCAAATCCCGAAAATTCTAAAGTCATCAGAAGGAATTTTCTGAAGAGCTTGTCCTTATCTGCCATGAAACCGCGCCTAATAGAAAGAGCAAGCATAAAGTCACTTCGGTCTGATATCGGAGCATTCCTCGACATATATCGTAGACGCGCAATAGATGATGTAAATCCTGATGGACCAGCGAAGAAAAAACGTGGAAGATGTTGCTTATGTGGTCGAGCAAAAGACATTACTACCACCATTCAATGCACTTCCTGCAATCAGTTTGCTTGCAAGAAACACGGAAAAGTTACCCACACGTGTGATTTCTGCAACAATGAAGAAGAAGGTGAATACTCATCCTAAGGTCACTTTATGGACTTGATATCGGAAGAGAGAACATTATAACTTATGTTGTGCATGTGTATTAGTAATTGCTTGTGTGAAATCAAATTTTGCAAAAAAGATTTCAAGCGTGCAAATATATTTTATTGTTGCATTTTCACTTTGCTACAGTGTAGAATATGGTAAAATAGTAATTATTACTGATGTGAACAAATAACTTCTGGTAAAAATGAGATATTTCCCATTATTATGTGATTAGATGTGATGTTAAGGTGTGGGGGTATAATGTACACCACACGCCTGGTCATGTATAATTTTTAGGCCCGCCTGCTGGAGGGTTAACATATTATGTAACATAACCCCAAAAAGGAAGAAACACTTTGAAGTTTAGGTTATATTTTGCACTTAACTTGCTTGTGTTGGTTTCGAGGAATTTACACATAATAGAAATAGTGGGAACACTTGTTGATCACTTTTTTCCATATTTCTTCTTTAGAAATGTTGAAGAATTGGTGTCCAGCACTGAATAAAATTGTATATCACTTTTACTAATTACAAACTGCAGTAGGCCAAGTATCGATGTTATATCGACTTAGTAAAACTCGCTTGCGATTGTTTAAAATGTGTTTGACTAGAAGCTTTGTGCAATGCATCAGCAAATGGCATTGAGACACTTTCGTAGAGTTTGTGCAGAAACAGAATGCATGCCTTTGTTTTTGGTAGACGTTTTTGGCGAAGTTTAGACATGTTGAAGTCCATGTAGAATGCTGAGTTGACCTTTGACTAGTTTGGTCAAGAGCTGCTCACAGTTCCCATAGAGAGAGTGAAGACGGCTGGAGACTGTTAAAGCTGAATGACGATTGATGTAGGCAATGCACAGGTGTTTACACCGGCGATCACGGCAGGCACGTAATGAAGGCAGGTGACGACGGCCAATCGAAGAGTGCAGAACATTCTCGAATGAAGTAGGGACGGCCAATCACAAGCAAGGAGCAAACTGGAACGAAACTCGTGACCAAACATTACTTCCGGAAAAAAAATGTCAGTACCAGAAGTACTTGGAACGAGTGCAACCAACAAAGGGAGTGACATATCACAAATGTAAGAGGTTATGTTATACAACCAAACGAATTTTTACTTTGTACTGTTCACTGAAAAGTGAACATACTGCCAGAGGGGCAACAAAGAGAAAAAAACATACGTAACAGAAAAGAAAGAAGAGCTAGAGTGGCAGAGGGGAAATCATAGAAATAGAACCAACACATTGTCCAGATGAAGTTTTAAGTTTGACCACTCGAACTCTAGCATCTCTTCCATAATAACATTTTATAACACGACCAGTGTTCCATACAATAGGAGGACGTGGGTCTCTGAGGAGAACCAAATCGCCCTCCTGGAGGTTGGGCCGAGAGAGCTGCCACTTGTTCCTCCTTTGAAGCGAGTTAAAATACTCGAGTTTCCACCTCTTCCAAAATCGAGCTTTATGGGATTCTATTGTTTTCCACAAAATAGGCAAAGAAAGATCAAGCTTACGATGAAGCAACGGAGGAGGCGATGCTAAAGAACTGCCCACCAGAAAATGACCTGGGGTCAGAGGATGGAAATCACGAGGATCATTGGAAAGAGGAGAAAGAGGTCGTGAATTGACAGTTCCCTCAATGCAAATAATTAAAGAATTGAATTCTTCGTAAGTTAGAATACTAGAGCCAAGAGTTTTCTTTAAATGATTTTTTGTCAGTTTTACACAAGATTCCCACCGTCCACCCTGATGGGGAGCATAAGGAGTGATGAAATGCCATTTGAATTGTTTTAAGTGCGAGTAATTGGAGATTTGTTCTTTAGCACGAGGGGAACAAAGGGCTTTATACCATTGCTGCGAAGCTCCAACAAAGGTTTTGGCATTATCAGAGAAAACTTCTGAAGGAATGCCCCTTCGTGAAATGAATCTAGAGAAAGCGGAATGAAAATATGAAGTAGAGGCACTAGTTAAGAGTTCCAAATGAATAGCACCAGTGACCATACAGACAAATAGAGAGATATATAGTTTTCCAAGAATTTTTCTTCTAGCACTAGGGTGATTTTGTTGGTACACAAAAGGACCGGCGTAATCAATGCCGGTGAAGGAAAAAGGTCTGCTAGGGGCTGAACGAAATGAGGGAAGATCAGCCATAAGTTGCTGATGAGGTTTAGGCTTAGCTTTGAAACAAATAATACATTTATTTATAACAGAAGTGACTTCGTGTAAACCATTAATCGGCCAGTATTTTTCACGTATCAGGCATAGAAGGATTCTAGAACCAACATGTAAGTATTGATAATGAAACTGACGAATGATTATCCCAGTGACATGATGTTTGGATGGAAGGAGAATAGGGTGGTTTTTTTTTCGTCAGAGAATTCAGAAAGAAAGTCTACCGCCCACTCTTAACTAACCATCATCATCAAGAAAAGGGCATAAGGCAAAAAGCCTGCTGTGTTTCTTGAGAATTTGACCTTAGCCAATATGTTTATTTCAAATGAAAACACTTCTCTCTGGGTGAACCAAAGAACCTTGATGGTGGCAATTTGCAGTTCAACAGCCGAAAGAAAAGGCTGAGGGAATAGAGGTTAATCTAGTACTAAAAATTTCCATCTAAGCACATAGGCAGTGATGCGCACTAGTTTTTGAAAAGAAGAATAATGTTCCAACAGGGAAGGAGTGTTGGCAGTTACAAAGGCAGAAGCTTTTTTGCCGATTTCAGGAATAGTCTCTAACGTGAAATTAGGGTTGGAAGGTCGTTTTTGAATTCTTTCAGAAAGCCATGAAGGGCCATGCCAGTACAAAAGGGATTGAGATAGCGACTTAGGAGAACAACCACGAGAAATGAGGTCGGCGGGGTTGGCTTTGCTAGAAACATGGTTCCATTGTTCTGGTTTAGAAACAGTTTGAATTTTCTCAACTCGGTTGGCTACAAAAGTTTGCCAATGAGAAGGAGGTTTAGAAATCCATGCCAAAGCAATAGAGGAATCTGTCCAAAAATAAGTGTGCGAGAACTTACAGTTAAGCGTTTGTTTGAGTTTGTTAGCTAATTCGGCAGCAAGTAGTGCGGCACAGAGTTCAAGACGAGGTAATGAAACAGGTTTCAAAGGAGCAACCTTAGATTTAGCACATATCAAATTGGAGAAAATAGGGGAGCGGCTTACAATGTAAGCACATCATCCGTATGCTTTGGTTGAACTATCAGCAAAGAGGTGCAAATCCAGGACAAGAGAAAAAGAGGACGGAATTAGTACTCTAGGAATGTCTATTAATGAGATCTCACAAAGAATGTGCCGAAAGGTAAGCCATTTTTGTAAAAGAGAAGGATAAATGGGATCATCCCAATCTGAGTTCAATGACCATAGCTCTTGCATAAGAACTTTAGCTAGAACTATTATGGGTGCAACGAATTGAAGCGGGTCGTATATTTTAGCTATTTCTGATGTGTACTTGTCTTTTAGTTTGTGGAGAAGAAGAGGACAAATTTACTTCGTAAAAGAATGAGTCAGCTTTGGGATACCAGTGTATTTCCCAAACTTCACTAGCATCCTCCAATTGACAAAGCTCTACTGAAGTATCAACATGATAGTTTGGCAAGAGATTAGATAGAAGTTCTTCAGAATTTGAGTTCCACCGATGAAGTAAGAATCCTCCTCTGCTAAGTAAAGATTTTAAACTTTGAGAGAGTTCGATAGCCTCAGATACATTCTTAAAAGAAAAAAGAAAGTCATCAACGTAGAAGGAATTTTTTAACAAAATAGAAGTTTCAGAAGGAAACAAATGACCATCTTGCTCGGCAAGATGTTTCAAAGTGCGAATGGCAAGGAAAGCCGATGGTTTAAGCCCATACGTTATTGTTTTTAATTTGAAGATCTTGACCAGAGAATTTTTGTTGTTCGGATTTAATCAAAATTTGTCTATACATTTGCCTTATGTTGGCTATGATTCCAATTGGAAATAAATGAAAATTTAAAAGAATAGATGGAAGATCAGACTGAATGGCAGGTCCAGATAGAAGAGTGTCATTTAAGGAAATGCCATTGGCATCAGGGGCAGAACCATTAAAGACAACTCTTATTTTTTGTTTGGTGGAGGGGTTCTTCCAAACTGGATGGTGGTTTAAATACACTGAATCTAGAGAAGGGTTGAAATCTTGAACAGTCTCCATGTGGTTAGAAGCTTCGTAATCCTCCATGAATTCAAGGTATTGTTTGCGAGTGGAAGGATCTTGCTTGAGTTGATTCTCAACTACAAATAAAGCTTTAAGAGCTTTAGGATAAGAATCGCATAAAGAAGGAGGAGAAGAAATTCGAGGCATTGTGACAATAAATCTGCCATCTGGGTTACGAACAGTGGTTTCCAGAAAAAGTTTTTCACAAAATTCATCTTCTGATGAAAGAGAAGAAACAGATTCAATGGACTCAATTTGAAAAAAAAAAAAAACTAGACGTTGATGAAGATCTGCATTAGTGAAACGGCATTGAGAGGAACCTTGAGCAGCTTGATGAGGAATGTAACCAGTGATAAGCCAGTGAAATTTAGTATGGTGGGCGTAGATACCAGATGAAATATTAACCCTTGACGGAAGAAGATTTTGCCAAAATCTGTTAGCACCAAAATGAATGTCAACATGAGAGCTTTGATAGAATTGAGGGTCTGCTAGTTTTAGATCAGAAGGAAATTTCCATTTGTCAAAAGAAAAAGAGTGACAGGGAGTTGGACTGCCAATAATAGGAATGGACAGACAGTTGAGATGAAGGTTAGTGCCATATTGGACTGAATCTTTCACCTGCAGCTTTACATAATTTAAGGAAGTAGACTTGCTGTTGTTGATACCAGATATTTCAATATTGGTGGAGATTGTTTTGAGACGTAACTTTTCAACTAATGATGAGTTTATGAAGTCGTGAGTTGCAGCATTGTCGAGCAAGACTCGTACTAAGTGCTAATTGCCTGAAGAATCTTGGACTTGGACCTGAATTGTAGATAACAAACCTGAGCACTACGCCATGAGGGGGTTGTTTGATTGTAAGATTGGGCAATGGTATTTACAGTAGAAAGAGAAGAACAGGGTGGGGAAGCATCACTGGTGAGGCTCAGTGCAGGTTGAGCATTGGAATTAGAAACTGTCCCAGGAATAGACGATGTAAAGTAGAATGATGTCTTAGTTTGCAATGCATGCAAACTCTTTAGAAGGACAATCCGCTAAAATATGCCTTGAAGAGAGACGGTTACGATCGTCAACTGAAAGGCCTTTGAAGGTATTGCAGAAATATAAAGGGTGCAGATTATTGCAAAGAATACACGAGGTTTTATTACCTTGTATAGAGAAAACATGAGAATGGGAAGATTTTTCCGAGAAATGTTTGGTGGGTTTACTTCTGCTGGCATCGGTGGAAACTTCAGCTTTATTGATTATAGCAGAAAGAATTTGACAATGTTTCTTTATGAAAGAGATCAAGACTTTAAATGTGGGTTCAGGTTTGTCCACTAAATCGGATTCCCATGCCTTACGAGTATTAAGGTCAAATTTGGAGGTAGCGAGATGTATCAGAAAAAGATCCCAATGTTCAACAGGTTGTTTCAGATGTTCTAGGGCTCTTACATGGAGTTCAACGGTGTCTCCCAGACTTCTAAGGGACAGTAAATTATAAGGGCGTGAAGCTAGTAAATTAAATAAGGCGTTCATATGGCATTGAATCCTAAGTTTGGCATTACCATATCGCTGTTGGATGAGGTCAATGGCTACTGAATAACTGTTGGTTGTGAGAGGTAAAGCTTCAATTAATTTTAAATGAGGACCTTGAAGGACAGACTTTAAATAATAAAATTTCTGAATTTCAAGGAATGATCTATTATCATGTATTAGAGAAGAAAAAAGTTCAAAAAAGGAATCCCCTTATTTTTCCTCCCCGGAAAAGGTAGGAAGTTGGATTTTAGGAAGGAAAGGTTTACTAACTTCGGTTTTTTGATGGGTTGCTAATTGCTCAATTAAATCCTTAGCTTCGCCATACGCATTGTAATACAGTTCTTCAACAGAACTGCGATCCTGTTCTTGATCAGGTTCGATTGTTTCAATTTCGGTTTGCAACAGATCATACTCTTGAAAATGTTGCTGATAAACGTTAAAACGTTGAACCAGAATGTCTTAATTGTGATCATCAAAAGATTTAGAAACCAAAAACTGCTGAAAACGAGTAAGTTTGTTTTGATAGGCGGTTCTTTTGGCTACAAGCTCCTTAGGAAGAGACATGGTGAAACCTCGAGTACTTTCACTCACCGATCCGCTAGACTGCTGAGCGCCTGAAGTGGTATTAGTGATATTACTACTAGTAGAGGTGGTAACAAGAGACATCTCTGCTCACCCCAACACCTGCTCAGCTTTAGTAGTGATAGCTGAAAAATACTGTTAGAACACATTAACCTACAAGACATTAATAAACAATTGAACACTAGTATCGGTGTTGTTTCAAATCTAGTGCTGCCATCTACGATGTGCACATAATACACACACAGTGTTTTGTTTTCAACCTTATACGCAGTTCATTTCGTGTCGGGTCAACAGTACCATGTATTTTAGAGTAAATAAATACTCGTTTGTTTAAACTGTTGTTTAATTGACTTTGTCCAGAGTCTGTTCCACTGATAGGTTATGGGCCCAGTATCGTAACTGGAACACGAAAAATTCAGTGTGAACAAAAAGGACTCTTCTAACCTCACCACGCGTTCGGCTGCAAGCGCGGTCAAGTTTTGTATCACGAGATGGCTGCACACAGAGCGAAGATCGAACTTCTCAACAAACAAAACTACCATACCTGGAAGCTCCAGATGGAAGCCATCCTGGTGAAGAACAACATGTGGGAGTATGTTAGCGGTGTAAAAGTCAAACCTGAACCGGCAGCTGACAATGCTGTTGCCATGTTGGAATGGGACAGAAACGACAGGAAAGCGAAACCCGACATTATCTTGGCCATCTCACCTTCTGAACTCAAACAGGTAAAGAATTGTGAAACCTCCGAGCCATGTGGACGAAATTGCGCGATATCTATCAGTCGCAAGGACCAGCGCGGAAGGCAACGCTGCTGAAACGGGTCACCTTGCATAAAATGGCGGACGGCGAGGACATGCGCGAGCACCTCAACGAGTTTTTCGACACTGTTGCCAAACTCGGCGACATGGAGATAAACATCCACCCAGATCAACTGGCGATAATGTTGCTGTACAGCTTGCCGTCTTCCTTGAAAAATTTCCGCTGCGCCATTGAGTCACGTGACGAGCTGCCAACCCCTGAAGCCCCGAGAGCCAAAATCATGGAGGAGAGCGAGGCCCGAAAAAATGGAACATCCAACGATGGATCCGCCATCTTGTTTGCGAAAAATCAAAACTTCCCGCCAAAGAAGAATTCGCTGCATCACAAAGACAAGGACGGAAACCAAAGAAAAAACAAACCAAAGTGTCAAATCTGCGAGAAAATCAGCCATAAACCATCGGATTGTTGGTACGGCAAGAAAAACAAAAAAATCCAACGAGGAACATGCAACGGAATCTGGAAACGTCTTGTTACCACGTCGGTAATGGTGCTGTGTCGATAAAGCAGAGTCGTGACTGGTGTCTCGACAGTGGCGCCACGACACACCTGTGTCGCAACCCGGAAAGTTTTTGTCAACTCGACATCATTCAACAAAAATTATGTTAAATGGTCCGGCTAAGCTCAAACAATTTACAGCGTTTCGCCCCAGTGTACCATTGGGCTCTTCAGTTGGTACGGTACACCTCACCAAGACGCTGTTTAGTGCTCACTGAGTAGACCAATGCAAGACGTCCAATACACATTATAAAATGTAGTATCTACGTCTCGAGCAATGCCAAAGCAAATACAAACCTTACCTTGGCAATCTATATGTCGAATGAATGTTCTCAAATGAGAAACATGTTCTTATGGTCCGTTAAGCTGAGAATTATTCAACAAAAATTATGTTAAATGGTCCGGCTAAGCTCAAACAATTTACAGCGTGTACCGTACCAACTGAAGAGCCCAATGGTACACTGGGGCGAAACGCTGTAAATTGTTTGAGCTTAGCCGGACCATTTAACATAATTTTTGTTGAATAATTCTCAGCTCAACGGACCATAAGAACACGTTTCTCAGTTGAGAACATTCATTCGACAACTCGACATCGATTAACGCGCTACTCTCAATCTTGCAAATGACAGTTCAACTCCGATCACTGGAAAAGGGACAGTTTCATTCAAATCCGAAGTGTCGGGAACCGAAGTGAATGTGACTCTTAATGATGCATCTCACGTGCCGGACTTACGCACAAATCTCATGTCGGTGAGCAAAATCACCAATCACGGTTCCGATGTTGTGTTTTGTAAACAAGGTGCAGTGGTCGTGAACGCGAGTGGCGAAATCGATTTGTGTGCAGATCGAGTTGGGGACATATATTCTGTGCACTAACACTAGCAGAACGCGTGTGCTGCGGCGTGAAACGAAAAGACAGTGTCACTTGAGACATTACATAGACGTTTTGGACATGCGAACATGCACAATATTACCCTCGCAGTGCGCGATAAGCTAGTGACTGGCATAAAACTCGATGACAAAGTGTCTCAGCTGGAGTGCGATACCTGCATCAAAGGGAACATGACAAGAACGCCCTTCCCAAAGTGTTCCGAGAGAGAATCGGATCCACTTGACATCATCCTCACTGATGTTTGGGGTCCACATCCGATCACATCCACGGGCAGATCTCGGTATTTCATTACGTTTATAGATGACACCTCCAGATGGTGCGAGGTTCCATTCCTAAAATCAAAAGCTGAGGCATTCAACGCAACTGTAGAGTACGTCACATTCGCTGAGAACTTCACCGGTCGGCGCGTCAAACAAATCCAGTGGGATAACGGCCGCGAATACTTCAGTGGAGAAATGGAAAAGTTCGTGAAGAGCAAGGGCATCACTCGACGGCTCACCATACCTTACAATCCGGAGCAGAACAGCGTCGCGGAGAGGAAAAACCGCACCCTGTTAAATGAAGGCAGATGTCTAATGTTGGAGTCTTGACGTACCCGATTCACTTTGGACCGAGATCATCAACGCCTCAAATTACCTGCGGAACCGGTTACCATCAGCAAAATTGGGAGGAAAAATCCCATACGAGATTTGGACGGGTAAGCCTCCTGACATTTCGCACCTGAAAATCATCAGGAGCCCTGCGATTTATCTCGACCGAGAACCCGGTAAATACAAGTTCAAGCGACGCGGTCGAGACTGTATTCTGGTGGGATACTCGACAGAATCCAAAGGTTACCGAATCTGGGTTCCTGACAAGAGGCAGGTGATAGTGAGCCGTGACGTAAAGTTCTTGGAACGCAAACGCGAAGACAAAGATCAACCCAATGCCGAGCGCAATCGTCGAAAAATCGTCACCGCCCCGAAAATTCAAGAGAAAGATGTGAGCCAGAGGAGCCAACCGAAATACGCGGAGTTTTATTTGGATGCTCCAATCCACGCTGGACAACAACTTCCTCTGGACGAGGAGGAAGAAATGCAAGAGTTTCGAAGATTCGATCCAGAAGAAGAACCGCATCAAGACATTTCAATTCTTCAATCGATGATCAAATCTTTACACAACGCAGAACACAACTACGACAGCAATGACACCATGGTCGAGGTGCAACCTAGCGACGCCAAGGAGGTCGCCGAGAACAGGGGCTACAATCTTCGCAGCAGAAAAGCTACAGAAACTGGAGACACCGATCAGAGCGCAATCGTCGAGGACACATTCATTGCCAAAATCCCGATGGGTCAGGCAATGAAAAGCCCAGAGGCCGACGAATGGTTCCAAGCCATCGTCAACGAAATGAGATCAATCTTGGAAAACGACACCTGGGTACTCGTCGATCGACCACAAGTCAACATCATCAGCAGTAGGATTGTTCTCCGTAACAAATTCCATCCCGATGGCTCTCTCGAGAAGCGGAAGGCGACGCTGATCGCACAAGGATTCAGTCAACAGCCTGCGATCCAGTTCACACAAACCTTCGTTCCAGTCGCTCATCCTTTCTTCGTTTTGCCCACTTAGGGAGCGTGCTTGAACTTGTTGACTCGGGTTGATGGAGTTTTCCTCTTCTGCTCCTCCCAAAATCTCCTCATGATCTCACTATGCCCCTTCTTACGTTCCTCCATCCATCTTTTTCCAGTAGTCTTTTTAGCTTTTTCGGTGAAAAAGTGATTTTTTAACTAGAGTTCCAAAAGTCTTGTGATTCACGATGATATCTTCTGTAATGTTTATTTCCTTTAAGTCCTATTTGATTTCTTCTAACCAACTAATTTTGACCTCCTTTGAATTAATTATATCAAGCAGTTTTTTTGCATATCTGGTGTTGTCCATTCTGCAGATGTCACCATAAAATTTCAATCGTCTCTTAGATTCTTTTGAATTCTCCTTTTTTTTTTTTGCGATATCTTGTTCTGAATATTCCAGCTTGCAATGTTGGGTGAAAAACCCTCAATATCTACAAATCTTTTACAGCAATCAAACTGAATTTTTTTATGTTAATAGAGGCTATGAACACAAGTTTACCTATAGGACTTTCAATAACCTGGCGAGCACAAATCCAACATGGCGGCGACGTGAAGTATAAATATTTAAATGTACGTTTCTTGCGATTTAACCATCCGAGTGCAGTAAAACTTGGTATGGTAAATGCTTTTACAAATGTTAATCCACTGGCATCTAATTTATTTCAATCGTTTTCATAACCCCAAGATGGCAGCTGTGCGAAATTTTAAAATCTCGTATTTACTTCTTGTGTCCTAATCATGCGATTGAAGTTTGAATACCACACATACACAATAATCTTCATGTAATAGTTCATAACTCTAAGACCTACACATATAAAAGTTCAACATGGTGACTAACCAAAATATTAGACGGTTCTCAATATCTACGAATCTCTTACAGTAATCAAACTGAAATTTTGTATGTTGATAGAGGCAATTAACATAAGTAGGATGTATGAAAATAGGCTTCAGTTCTTCACGGAACTACTTGTTATTTTTGTATTTTTTTGCAGGCTGCTGATGTCATCGTTTACCTGCAAGAGCAGATGGAATGCAAGGAGAAAGAACTGTTTGTGGTGGTTTTAGGAGAGGTGGAAAGGAATCAAAGTTGGTTGATAAGATCCAGTATGCAGAAACCTGGAGTTTACAGTAATGAAGAAGGCAGTGCTCCTAGTCATGGTGGAGGTGGCGCACGGACTTTCAGTGCCAAGGAAAGTGTGACCAGTGAACAAAATGAGCGGACATCATGGTCTCCTCTTATAACCAATGAGAGCAGCTAGTGATATTGTTGTTGATGTGAAATATTTTCATGCTGACAGAGTTTTCTTCAGATTAATTATAATGAGTGTTATATTCTTCTCTAAAAGGCTTGTGTGATATTTTATAGGAACACAGTGTGGTGAAGGTTGATTGTGATTTTGAAGTATGTAGAGATATTAGATTGTGTATATATGATTGAGATGGCTCTTATGTGACCAGTCTTTCCTTCCACTCATCTCCTAATGAAAGAAAAAAAACTTTTGATTATTTATTTTATACATGTTTCCACTCCGTGAAAAATTCCTTCCAGTTGCTTATGCTTTTCAGCATTCAGAAATGAACAATGTATTTGCTAATGTTCTCAATTACTTTGTACAGTATCTTCCATGTGAATATGTCTAAAGATAATAGTTGAGTTCTTGATTGAAACTGTAAATTGTCCTATTAAATTAATATATTTTGTGATGATTTGACCCAAAGTGGTTCAGCATTTAATTCCACAATACGTGGAATGTGTAATTTATATTAGAAAAGAAGGGTAGCAATTACATGTTAAGTGATTTATCAATATGATTTGATTTACCATACATTTGACAATTTGTGGTTATATATTGGGTTGGTGAATATGAAATGTCTTGAACCAGATTACCTGTACATAAATGGTCATTACTCATTACATTAGTCATCATATACTAGTCTGTTTAGGTCAGACATATTTCTATTCTGTCCATCAGGTTAAAAGAGTCTTGGTTCCTCAGTGAGCAAAGATTCCATCCAGTGTTTAGTCCTTCGTGGCTCATGCAGTGGAATGAGATTTGATTTTTAGAGGTTAGCCAACTTATATTGCAAAATACAGTAGTACATGGTAGGTCATTTAATCTTTGGAATTTGGCTGGCTGCATGGCTCAGCGGAAACGTTCTCACTTGCTTAGCCCAAGGTTGCAGGATCGAATCCTGGCAATGTCAGTTGGCATTTGAGGGTGCGCAAATGCAAGGGAGCCGTGTCAGTACATTTACTGGCACTTTAAAGATCCCCTTCAGGGCAAAATTCCAGCACCCCGGCGTCTCTAAAAGTTGCAGTAGTTAAAAGGGACGTAAAACCAATAACATTATTATTATTTAATCTTTGGATGGTTTGGGTGTTCAAGTTCATTCGAGGAATATGCACTGAATGCCCAGTTACAATTTAATACCGTGGGTACTTCCTCATGATGGGTTTCCCTTGTGGGGATGGCAATCTGCTATTACACTGCCTGACAAAAAAAGGTTAAGCACCCAGAAGGAGTGGTTGAAGGTGAAGGAAACTACATATATGCGGAAAGACCATGTGCCTTTATTGAACTGATTACAATGGGATGAAAGAGACAAGGCCGTTGGCAGTTACAAGTGGAATGTTGGTGCCAGGTCAGTAGGGTGCGCACCCCCCCTGGCTGCAGTGCATGCCCTTATGCGGTTCGGAATGGTGTCAAACAACCTTTAGATCCTCTCCTGAGGCAAGTTCGCCCACAGTTCTTGCAGCTGTCCCTCCAGATCCCGCAGGTTGGTACGAGGACGGAGTCCACTTCCAATGTCATCCCACACGTGCTCAATGTTGGAGAGGTCCAGGGATCTTGCTGACCACAGGAGGAACTCAAGATGCTCTAGGCAGCCCATAGACACATGTGCTGTGTGTGGACGTGCATTATCCTGTTGGAATACTGCCCCAGGGGTAGGACGTGTGGACGCAGAATGTCTATGGCGTATCGCTGTGCCATCAAAGTCTGCCGAAGCACTATTAGAGGTGACCTGAATGCATATCTTATGGCTCCCCACACCATGATGCCAGGGATTATGGCTGTGTGTCTTTCTTCGATATGGGCAGGATTTGCCCTCTGTCCTCGCCGCCGCCAAACTCGCACACAATGATCATCGGAGGTTATGGAGAAGCGAGACTCATCACTGAACATTATGCGACGCCAGTCGTCTTCTGCCCATGCGTCCCGGGCAAGGCACCACTCCAAACACAGACGTTGGTGTTCTGGTGTCGATGGCAACCGACGCATGGGGCGGTAGGTCCCCAAGACGATGGATGCGAGTCGTTAGGATACTGTGGAGGAATTCACAGGATGTTGTAGAGTCTCCAGAACATGTTCGCTGTTGGCACGTGCCAAAGTTATGGGATCCCGCAACGTTTGGCGCACCATACGACAGTCCTCTCTTAGGGTGGTGTTTCTTGGTGGACCCGAATCTGCACGACGTGAGTGGGTGCCCTCATGTACCTATTGAGTCCAACATCGGGCCACTGTCATATCTGAATAGCCCAAATGCCTGTTACGACCAACCAGCCTCATGCAGTCCCACAATGCAGCCTCTGTCAAATGCTGTCAATTGGTGGATAAGCTGTCTAACGCGTTTGCGAGGCATTTCAGGTGGTTTGTACTGTACGTACTCTGACTCACAGCAGTTACTTACCAACAACAGGGCAGTGCCATCACGAATGCACTCTAGTGGGCGTTCTAAACATACAGATCCTTGTAAATCTAATCATTTATGCACACATCAATGGTATGTATGCATACCGAAATGGGATAATATTGGACCACTCATTCTGGGTGCTTAACTTTTTTGTCAGGCAGTGTAGATACTGTTGGCTGTTATGATCAAAATTTTATGAAAAATTAACAATGATTGGTCCACTGTCACCATACTATAGGTTCACAAATACTGGCCATAATGTATACTATATTGACATTTGGTCTCCACCAACCCAATTTGCTTTTTGGGAACATATAATTGTTAATAAACATTGATGGTGTGTTAAATAATACGTTTTAGTAAACTGATTAGTTGTGGCATTGTTTTATTTTTCTGTAACTTATAGAGAATTGTTAAAAATATTTTGTGTAACTCTTCCTTGTGTGCATGTGTGCGCGCTCACTGAATAGCTACTTCAGTGACAGCATCTTCACACTCCTATTGTCTGCTAAGTGGGCCTACAAACTATAATCTGTGGCACATATACATACAGTATAACCTCAGTTCAGTATTTTTACAGCAAATGGAGGTTTTATTTTCTGTCAACAAATTTTTTTTTTTTTTGTTTTTTCTTCAGAAATTCTCCCATAACTGTAGACCTTGTTTAAGTTATATGAACTAAGAATTCAATTTCAAAAGTTGCAATTTGGTATTTTACTACAAAATGCACAAGTTAAATACCGGTAGTAATGTTGAACTTAAATATTGCAATTGCCAGCTCAGCTGAAATAGTTTGAATTGTGTCAATCGCAATGTATATGGGAGAAAAGTTCACTCTGAAAATTAAAATGGTGTTAAAATTTCTAAATTGCTCTTGGTTTCCCTAGTCTCTCTTGTATCTATAGAAGACTGGGGCCGATAATCTAGATGTTAGGCCCTTTAAACAAGAATTATCATCACCATCTATCTACAAAAGAATAAATATTCATGAGTTAAACATTTCCTCACACTAAATATGAGTTCTACACCCATGTGGAATAAATTTAATTGAATATGTAAAGCAGTATATCAGAATTGCGGTTATACTGTAGGTTTGTCTTCTGTGCCTTATCCTGTTGTTGCCAATGGTTGTTTTGTAACAGTATTATAAACTGCTGATTAAATGAATCTATAATTATTAGATATTATCGAATTTATTTTCAGTTGTTGTTTTTTTGTTTGAAAGGAGGTACAGTAGAGTTCCGAAACTTGTCCTAATGCTGAGAGGGTGTTGAGTTACAAACTCGGACTCGTTAAAGACTAACATAAAACATATTTCAGGTTACATTGTAAAATACTGTGCTTAATGCACAATTGATGGGAGAAAATATGAATACTAATCTAAAAGAATTTATTTGAAACATAATGAAATGAACAGATGAACAGTCAAAAATTGTAGCATCTATTGAGAAGTAAAATATAAGAAAGTCCACTTATATCTTTGTGCAGTTAACTGGATCAGTTTGTAACACTACACTTAGTTCTTATTCTTTGTGTCAGTCTCTCTAACTCTACCCTATCCAGTGCTCCAATCCTCGTCTCTCTCCTTGAGATGTGCACGCGCTTACAGCACTACAAAATTATAATCTCATGGCACTCTCCCACATAGCACAGTGGGTCAACCTTAGGCTTCAAAATTCGTGCCTACCATAACATTTAAGGTACAAATTCTGATGTGAATCCTTTTTTGGTCCCGAATGAATATACCTAGTCTTACCATAAATGCTGTACCAACTATTGAGGTGGCTGTACTTTCGCCCGAACGAGGGAGCGGCTACAAAACCGGTATCATGAGGCGTGAGTTATTGTTCGTTGAGCTGCAGAAGTGTACAGTTGTCAGTTTGAAGTTTTCAAGATGGAATGGGGGGAGTATGAGACTTGTGTGGCCGTGATAGCGTTACACAAGGTAGGGCAATCGCCAGGGGAGATTTTCAAAAGACTCCAGAAGCTGAAAATTAGTAAGAAATTTGTTTACCGCACTATAAATCGATGTGTTGAGGCTGGAACTGTGAGAGATCGCCCGCGGCAAGGAAGACCACGCACAGTACGAACGCCAGAACTTATCAAAGCAATGGCGGCTCGTGTGCGACGAAATCGGTAAGGAGACAGTCAGTGATATCAGAAATGTCTATGTCTCGCATGTTAAGCATTGACCTGGGACTCGGTGCTTACAAACGACGCAAAGGACATCTCCTGACAAATGAACTGAACTGAAGTGCCAGATGCTCCTAAAATCAAAGAGCTTACTTAAGCGTTACGCAGCTAATGGTCATCGTCGAATCCTGTTTATGGATGAAAAGATTTTCAGTGTTGAGGGGACTTTCAAAGCCCAAAACGACAGGGTATATGCCCATTCCTCTAGAGAAGCTGGTAAAAAGGCTCCAAGGATCCAGAGGGTCATCATCCCTCATGAGTTATGGTGGGGTGGGGTGTGAGCTTCTAGGGCACAACGGAGCTCCATTTCTGTGAAAAGGGAGTCAAAACTTCAGCTAAAGTGTACCAGGAGACAGTGCTTGAGGGACTGGTCAAGAATCTCAACAACACCCTCTTCCATGGACGGAACTGGAGCTTCCAGCAGGACTCAGCCCCAGCGCACAAGGCACGGACATCCCAGCAGTGGTTGGAGGCAAATGTTCCTGATTTCATTTCCAATTCAGATTGGCCGTCTGCAAGTCCACAAAGTCCAAGACTACAAATTGTGGTCCAAGCTTCAGGAGATGGCTTGCAAGAAAAGACATTCCAATATTGAAAGCTTTAAGCAGACTCTTGGGAAGGCAGTTGCAGATTTTCCAGTTGATGTGTTGCGTAATTCCATTGATGAGTGGCCACAAAGACTTAAGGACTGTGTGCGTGCAAATGGTGGCCATTTTGAATAATTATTTGTGGTTATGGTTCAAAATGCATCTATGTAACACTTGTTATTAGGATATTGAAATATCTCTAACCATTTTGTGTCAATTTACTTAAACCTTTGGGACAGTATTTATGGTAAGACAGGTACCTAGTCATCTGGAGACTAGGTGCTTCACTCCATTCTGATAACTTACGAGAGAGTGATAAATAGCCAAGTAAAATAGACAGCTTTCTGCATAAATCGTGTCAGCAATTTGATGGGCTGCAGACATGTCTCCTAAAGTATCGGTACCGTATTATTGGTATTGGAACACAAAGGATGTTCAAGCCAGGATAAAAAAATGTACCGGATGAAACACAATCGGGGCTCAAATTAATGGGAAGCAGTGTAAAAAGAATCTCCAGGCTAATACCTCTGGCAAGGAACCTTCATCCCCTCCACACATTTAAGTAAAGTTTTAATTCACAGAAGTACAATACGCAGCACAAATTGAAGTTGTGGAAGTAATAAATGGAATTCAAAATGTTGAGTTCTTAATGATTTAGAAACTTCATAAATTTCTGATGAGAAGTTACTGGCATAAACTATTAAAGATCTTGTTGCTTTTACTTCAACTTTGAGCTTCTGGTCAACAGTTTGGTGTACTTATGTGTGAATTTGTCTGATAACTTGTATTATTGTAGTGAGTGTAACTGTAATTATAGGGGCAGATGACCTAGCTGTTCTGCCCCTTAAAACAAATCTAACTGTAATTATTTGGGCCTAGGATTGGGGTAAGGTAACAAGGTAGCATTCAGCCATTTGCCTAGAAAAAGTGTGGAAAATCGCAGAGGGAAAGTGCACTTAGGATGACTGCTTTCAAAACCAGGATCCGATCCTCCAAAATCCGAACTTGATACAATTCTATTGTAACCTTAGAGCACTTTCTGACCCATGTGGCAAAGCTTCTGGGTTGATTCTTTGGTGGAAAAAAATAATTGCTTTTTGTAGGGATGCAAAGTGTTCATAATAAGTTGACAGGGGTCACAAATATGTTTACAAACTCCCAGGGCACTTCTATTAGGTTATCCTTCTCGATATTATGTTCTTATAAGGAATTTGAAACGATCGTTACTATCAAGAATCGCAGGGCTTTAGTTGGGTATCAATCACATAAGAAGGGCACTTACTGATCACACGCGCGGCTACTAAAGCTTGTTCCGTATTTATACCCCTAGATGCTAGACCACAGAAGGCGAGGAGACTCCTGTCCCAGAGGTCTCGAATTTGATTACCGGTTCTGGCTAGAAATGTTGGTCTAGTCCGGGGGCTAGAATGAGGTACGTACACTCAAGGTTGTGAGGAGAGGGTGTGATTCTCGCATCACCCTTACTAGAAGTGGTTTTCCCTTGTTTCCCCACTTCTGTTCCAGGAAAATACTGGAATTCCCCAATACAAGGTTACTACTTTGAAGAGTTTGGTCTCAAAGTCAGCGAATCTAAGACTGTAGCCATGAAAGTCAGCAGACATGGAGGGAATACAGATTTACAGCTGAATGGATGATCTCTGGAGAATGTTCCACAATTCCTGTATCTGCTCAGTGTGATCGACTGTAAAAATTCAGTTCGAAGTTAAGTCCTAAACCGTACCCATAAAGCTACCCAATTCTACAACCAAATAAGATATCTCCTGTGGGATAATCAAGTGCCCCATAAGGCAAAACTAACCATCTTCAATAATACTACATCCCAATCTTGACCTATGCATTAGAGACGTGTGCCTTGACGAAACGAGAAAACAATCAGATTCAAGCTGCTGAAATGAAGTTTGTTCGATCCATGCTAAGACAAACAAAAAAGGACGAGATAAGGAATGAAACAAATAGAATGGAAGCAGGTTTGAAATTTAGTGTGTTGGAAAAATTACGGTGAGGTAGGCTAAGTTGGTATGGTCATGTACAGAGGAGGGACGGAACAAGAATTGCTAAAAAGCACACTGAAATGGTTGTGATTGGGAAAAACCCTGTTGGAAGACCAACAAGGAGATAGATCAATGTGGTTAAGAAGGACATCTCCGTAAGTGGTCTTCAGTGGGATAGAATCCAAGTGGAGGAGCTGTATAAGGATAGAGGAATGTGGAAGAGGCTCGTCACCAGCACCCGGGAAACTGGAGCCCAAGTGCACATGCTAGGGTAGCACAAACACCACGATAATACAGGTTATCAAACATTTTCCACACGGCTGATAACCATGATATCCTGAGCCCCTGAATGAAACAATAGACTTGACTATCTCAACAAAGAAAATGTTAGGCCTATTTCATAACAAAGATTGTAAAACAAAAGGTACTGTATATTTGACACCAGACATTGGCTGTTATAACGGATTTAAATAAGAATTGTATGGCCTCAGTTACCACGATGTAGATATTTTGAATTGGAGCCATTTAGGTGCTCTACTCTCCAATTTCGACATTCTGTTTAGCACTGCCATCGGGCATAGACACAGGAACTTTATTGGGTGACTTCTGGCAGAGTCGCTCTTCATAAATCTGACTTTTTTGTCCGAATAGAACTCGTGATCAGGAGGCGGTCGTTCTACCACTGATCCACAAAGGTTAACTAAAATACTGAAATCTCGCTTCGTAAATGTGGTGGTATATTTGAAGCTTGGTTATAATACTTTTATAGAGCATCCAGCGTTTAGAAAAGACTGTGGAGCCTTATGGTGACAGTGTTGCTAGCTCTAGGCAGAGTAGCGCTGACGTCATACGTTATGTTCACCCGCTTCGAGTACTGTGCTTTCATACGTTAGCAAGACAACACAAACCCCAGCAGCTACCTGAAGTAGAACACGTACAGGAAGGAGCAGTTTTGCAGGTGTTGACGGATTGGACTAGTATTAAGAATACCGTACGCAAAGAGAACCAATAACGACATTCATTTCGTTGTGATATGACGCTTTACTGATTGACAGATGTCGAGAGCACAACCCTTCTTTCCTTCTCGGATGTACTGTATGCTGACGATGTTAACAATTTTTACGTCAGCAATACTGTTGATCATCACTTTTTTGTTATTAGTTAGGCTATAATTTAGTTTCTTTCAATTCTATTCTTGTTGTTTTGTTTAGATTAATATTTTTAATATTGTAGTGAGTTAGCCATGTGGTTAGAGACGCGCAGCTGTGAGCTTGCATTCGGGAGATAATGGGTTCGAACCCAACTGTCGGCAGCCCTGATTCGATCGAACAGAAAATAAAACAGACACACAACAATAAACCAATGACAGATGGTGCTTCAGAACTTATGTTGCCGGCGGAACTGAGCACGTGCTCCACTCCGGGCGAGCATGCAGCACTGGACGAGGCTCTTCTTTCCAGCGTGCTAACCTCGAAAATGTTTAAATTACTAAGACGTAATATAAACGATACTTGTATGCAATAACAAAGGTAATCAATTGGCAGGTAATTGTAGGAAGCTATTATGACGAAAAATATATATGTTCCGAGTTCCATCATGATAAAAGGTGAGGTAACAAAACCAGTGTAGGGGGGGTTTCCGTTAAAAGTAAAAGCCCATAAGACCCACAGTCTTTTCTAAACGCTGGATGCTCTATAGATATTTGCACATTATCTTATCTTTTCTCATCTACTTGTTTCGTCTCTTTATGCTATATATTAGGCTATATTTTCCTGATTCAATGCCCTTTGAACTTGGTAAAGATAGCTTTGAAGCCATTTTTCAGTGTTGCCTTATTAACAATTAATATCGTAGCTTTCAGTCGGTCAACACAAAATAATTCCAATTACTGGAATATGTGAAAAAATACCTGAAATAAATTGCATAAATAGTCCATAACAATATATACAGAGTCGGACTGGATTTTTCCCACGCAGACGGACAGACTTCCCCCGCAATCTCCGCTTGGGGTTGGTGGAGGGGGATGTAAGGAAGGCTGGGAGCCAGCCACACAGTTGGTTCCCAGCTATAGTGGAGTGTA
This sequence comes from Meconema thalassinum, assembly GCA_946902985.2. Lineage (NCBI taxonomy): Eukaryota > Metazoa > Arthropoda > Insecta > Orthoptera > Tettigoniidae > Meconema > Meconema thalassinum. The sequence goes on along the minus strand of OX336389.2, from coordinate 237,487,606 downwards.
AATCGCTCGTCTCCATAACCTATGCAAGTGCACTCGTCACACTGCATCGTGGTTCGTCTGTTGAAACAGCGCGCTACGCCATCAAATTTTGTGTTAGGCTCGGCAAACCCGGGAAAGAGACTCTTGATATGATCAAGACGTCTTACGGTGATAACGCCATGGGCAGATGAGAGTGTTTTTGACTGACCCAAGCAGTTTCGGGAGGGGGGAGAGGAAGTTGAAGACGACGCACGTTCAGGATGACCTTCGAGCACCAAAACTGATGAAAATGTGGCAAGAGTGAAGCAATTTTTTGGACAATGACCGCAGAGTAAGGTTTTTATGTGGAGGTCCTTGAAACAGCTGAGAAAACACATCGTCCGTGTCCGCCCAGCGCAACATTCCAACCCTGCCTCAGCCACCCTACAGTCCCGACATTGCCCCAGCAGACTCTTTCCTCTTCCCCCGCATCAAAACCACCGTAAAAGGACATCGTTACGGCTCCGTGGAAGCGATGCAACAGACAGTGACGAGGGAGCTCTACAGCATTCTGGTTGCCGCTTTCCAGAAAGCGTACAAGGGTAGGAAATCCCGCTGACAGCGGTGTGTGGATGCAGAAGGGTCCTACTTTGAAGAATATTGAGCGTATGTATCATTTCGGTCAATGATTTTTTTTAAAATTGACTCAGTCTCTCTACTTTCAGGACAAACCCTGGACATATCTTAATCACATGTCAATTTTTCTCATATTCCAGTAATTGAAATTACCATATTTTGTGTTGACCAACTGAAAGTTACAATATAAACTTTGAACTTAGACTTCCAGTTGCCGATGTTATTCATAGCTAAAATCTTGTATTTGATTGTTAGTTTATAAACTAGATTCTGTTAATATTTCTCGTCACAAACCACTGAAATACGTTGTTAATGGTGTTGGGGTAGCGTGCCTGCCTCTCACCCGGAGGCCCTGGTCCATCAGGGATTTTAGAAACTGACGTGAGGGCTGGAACGGGGTGCACACGGCCTCGTGAGGACAATTTAGTAGCTGCCTGACTGAGGCAGCGTCCCGGTCACAAAAACCAAGATTAACGGCCGAGGGGACCCGATGCGCTGACCATGCGTCACATCAATATCTGCAGGCCAAGTGGCTGGACAGCGGTCGCTTGGTAGGCCTAGGCCCTTCATGGACTGTAGTGCCAGGGGTTATTTATAGTATTGTAATTATATCTCGAGGATGGAGAAAAGATGCAAAACAAGACTGTGCTTCATGTAAGATTGCATTGTAAATCTGGTCAGGCATGTTGCATCTACTACCTCCTACGTGTGCGTCAGCAGAGTAGCCATTAGGAGCGTGATGTGGTGGAGTGGTCAAGCTTATACATTTTATTTACCTTGTAATAGAGTAACGGAATCTAGTAAAACAAAATAGTTGCCAAGACCCGTATTTGAACCCCCAGATCTTCTGGTTGGTAACCAAAGATCTTTCCCCTACACTAACACTGACGTACTGTGATGTGCTTTACATTGTGCTTCATTTGCCAGTCATGTCCCTCGCATCACATATATATTTAACATTTTGGCAGTTTCTCATACATTTGATTCTATTCTTTTATTTGGTCTGATATGTGGACAGTTGCATTGTGTACAGACAATCTGATTAGCCAGGAACAAATTTAACAAAAAGCTACTTGTATAAATTTTTGATGTAGCTCACTGACAAGAGGAAGATGATATCCAAACATTACTTTAAATTTTCTTGTGCATCAGTTTTAGATTGTTCATCTCTATATGAAACTTTTAGTCTCGTTCGGAGAAAAAGCTGGTGATGTTGGTTTGTCTCTGGCACTCACTCCTCCTTCTGACAGCTTCCGCACAACAATTCATTCAGGATTGGCAAGCCAATCCATGGAAAGTTTCAACTTAAGATATTTGTCTAGGTACCGGTACTTCATATCAGTGATTTATACATTCACCTGTCGATACATCAAATTTTTATATGGTTAAACAATTAGGACAGGTTTCGGACATTACTGCGGTCCATCATCAGCTCAATTATCCGATAGTCGGATCGTAACTAATAGCGCTAAAATACATATTATAGTTTAATGCACATGTGAGTTCATTTGTTGTTGTCCTAAGTTTGTCAAAGTAGTTCTTGTTCATTCATTTTCATTAATTCTTACAATTTATTTTTCGGTGGAAAGTCCATCCCATGCAGGTTGATCAGAAATGAATGCAGCGAGTGATGAGTAATTATTTTAAAACTTGTATTTCCTTACTTTTCGCCTGGTCAATACGTGTTATTCTTTGAATTATTTTATCGTTGATAAATGGTGTACATGTTTTGGGTTGATTTCAATCCTTCTTCAACATCTTTCAGATTACCATTAAAATAGAACAAACATCTTGTTTTTTTAAATTCACATTACAAACTTTAAAAATGTTCATAAATATAAATAAAACTTTTTTTTTCCTTCACTCTCTTAGTTTTCACACATTAAAAATACGAATATAATTTGTGTACAGATTTCATTAGCAAAGTTGTGTTGAATTTGTTGATTGGTTTTCAATGTTGATTAATTCAGGTATCATGAAATAAGTCTTTTAGTAAAGTATCAAGAATATTGTTGGTTTTACCTTCTTCTGTACTGATGTCAAGATGGGTCCTTCGAATATTTGCTGTCTTGTTGAAAACAGTGATAATTATTTTTTTCCAATGCGACACTCGTTGTTTAAAACTTGACTCTATTCCATGTTACAATATGACTTATAATCAAAATTTTCTCGAAAGAAAATCAAAATGAGTATTGTCCGTTGAGCCATTATAATTAACACAAAAAGTGATTAAAATGTCCAGCATAACTCAACACATTGCTAGCGTTTCGCCCCGGTGTACCAATTGCGCTCTTCAGTTGGTACACCTACCAAGACACATAGCTGGCACACACTGAGAAGGCCATGCAAGACGCCTCGCTACATATGTAGCCACGTCACGAACATGCCAGTGCACCACAGGAGTCACTTTCTGTGTTAACAATATGACTTAGCCAGAGCCGTGTTTGCTGTTGTACTGTACGATGTATGTAGCAACTGATTTCAAGGCCGCATGTGATAAGAATGATGAGCAGGGCGCTATTTTGATGATGTGTCATCTTTTTTTCTTTGTGTCTTATGCAATGCCTGTAAACATGTAAATCCTGTATACGAGTTTCTGATTACAGAAATGCAAGGGTTTTTAGGTAATTTTTGTCACAATTTCTCTATTTTAAAAGATTTAGGTCCTTTTGTTTACATTTCAGACCTTTTTAGGTCATTTTCTTTATATTTTATGAAATTTTCAGGAAATTTGCAGCAATTTTTAATGACAAGTAGCACAGTAAATTTCATCATCTCTTCCCATTGCATGGTCTCTGTTTGGATTGAATGACTTCATAAGGGAATTCTCTTTCTCCCTGTATAAGGGACTTGGCTTACTCTTCTATGTCTGCAGAACGCCTTCTCACTACAGTTCAGTGAACTAGTTGATCTTAATGAGTTCGGTAGTGCGTATTTGTTTCCTATTACTTAGTTAACTACATGTTCCCTACTGCCTACAATAATGACAAAAGTGAAGCATGGTTATGCTACTAGATTAAAAAATATAGTGAGTTTGGGGAGGAAGTTTTTTCAACCGATGGTTCTATATTATTCTGTAAGTTTTGTTAAATTAAGGTAGCGGCCAAGAAACGATTCACAGTGCAACAGCATGTTGGGCGCAAGAAACATAAGCAGGCTGTTGAAAATTCCAATAAACTAAAAAAGTTGCAATTGGTACTTTCTCAGAGTTTAGAGAAAAAAGTGGATAAATAAATGAGTTGGAAATGGTACAAAGAAAGGCCGCTAGATTTGTGCTTAGTGACTTTAATCCCAGGAGCAATGTGAGCCGTATGTTAAAGAAACTTGGGTGGGAATCACTTCAGGCTAGGAGGATGAAATCTAGACTCTGCGCTATGTACAACACGTATACAAATCAACCAGCATGGGGTGAGCTTAGCAAACGTATGGAAAAGCCTACTTACATGGGTAGGAGCAATCATCCTTTCAAAGTTAAGGGCCGACCACAGCGAACAAATTATGGTAAATATTCTTTCGTAAACCATGCCATTGATAATTGGAACTCTCTACCTGCCGCAGTCTTAGAGCCTTTTCCCAAACATATAGATGTGTTTAAGAAGAGACTGACTATTTGTGTAAATACTCCAGTTTAATTGTTAGTGAATTGTTATGTGCAATTATTTATTTGTTATGTATATCTAATTTGCCACCGGGGGACACACCCCCAATTGCAAATAAACAAATGAATGAATGAAAATCATCAGAGTTTTGTAAGGAGCTGTGCAACACATTAGGGTCTGCAAATGTTCCATTAATGAAAGTTGAACAAGCCAAAGCTGAAAAGATTTCTGGAACACCACATGGGATTCTCTTCACAGGACAAGTCAACTTTAAGAAAGAACTATATTCCTTTGTGCTATGATGAAACTATGCGAAATATTAGAGAGTATGTAACAGGAAAGAAAATCTAAGTTTCCATTGACGAAAGCGCTGACACTGAAGGTTGGTTCCTAGCTAATATAATAGTGGATACTCGAACTCGAGATAAAATATTTTTGTTGACTTGTGAAGTTCTACAGAAAGTAAATCATTCAGCTACATGTATTTTGTTCGCCAACTCTGTGTCGTTGCTGTGGCCTGATGGGATCCGGCATGAAGACGTGCTGTTTTTTAGCACTGATGCCGCCCCATATATGGTTAAAAGCGATAAAATTCAATCAAGAACATTCATCCTCAAATGATACATGCAACCTGTTTGGCGCATGGTTTGCATAGAGTAGCTGAAGAAGTGAGGCTACATTTTCCGCAAGTGATTCACTTATTTCTAATGTTAAAAAGATTTTCATCGAATAGCCCTCACGCAGAGAAAATCCTCTGTAAACACCCTTGACGCAGAAGAAGTTAGAGTGATTGAGTTAGCCCAACAGGTGTTCAACAATGATGAAATATAGGCAGAATTCGCTTATATCAAGTTTACTGTCTGTCATACAAAGTCTTCTGAAAAGGAGTATTACACTGAAAAAAGCTGTAACTGGTTAAGAATGCTAAAGCTACGTTGAAAAGCATGACTGGTGATATTGGCGAGGTGGTCTTAAGGAATTTAGAGATGTATTAGACAAAAATCCAGGATACAAGACTTTTTGCACAATAGTTTAAGTACTTTCAGGGGCTAGTTTAAAAACTGTGTAGATACGAGAGGAATTGAAACCCAATGACTTGTCACTGTTCAAGTATGCTCCTACAGTCTCAGCAGAAGTGGAAAGAAGCTTCTCAATGTACCGGTAACGAAAGTAACGAAAAAGTAACGAATTTTACAAATGGGTAACGAAAGTAACGAATTTTACAAACGGGTAACGAAAATTTTCTGAAGGCGGGTTGAATCATTTAAACTCGCGCCGCTAGGTTCAGAGATTGCGAGTTTCACGCAAGCGGCGCCGTGCCTATTGCATAGTACTAAGCTAGGCCTATATCTCTCCGTGCCCGACCTCAAGGAAATACATACCGAGGATACCTTGAGCGGTATACATCGGTTCAACGTATATTTTCGGCATCAAGAAGTCTTAAGTTTCGTGTGAAATATTTTTCTGTGTTACTGTATTAGGAAACCTGACTTTTCGCGAGACGTTTATTCGCGAATACTTCCGAAACTAAAAAGAAATCTCTCATTTCTGTTATTTGGAAACTATGTCAAATTGAAGACCAGAAATAACGCGAAACAATTTAATGTCGCAATCTTGCGAAATGTTACCGTTTCGAAAAAAAATGCGAAAAATCTTCGAAATACATATAACTTATTTAAAAAATATGACAAGTAAATTTGCGACATTCAGTATGGTTAATTCGAAATTCCGTTATAAGTCGATTTTTCCTTCGAACTTTCGTTCCATCGGATATATAATCTAACCGATTATTTCAATAACTTGTTGATAATTCGTGGTTCTCAATCGAAATAAAACTTGCCCTCTTGTCGTATTATTCGTGCAATCCTCTCACAACAATTCGTAATATTCGATACCGTACCTACTTCGAACGTTCATCCTCCAAAATCGCTTCCTCAAGACGGCCGGCTGACCGCACGACTTGCCTGTGGGAATCTCGTCAAACGGACCGAGATCGACGTCAGTTGCGTAAAATCATAAAACCCGTCCCCTATCGTGAACTTGTGACCTCGAGGACTGCGGGAATCCTGTCAAAGGTGTTTGGGCACCCATCACGGGGCACCCATCACGAAACCTACTTGCCACTTTTCCCATGACCGTATACTTAAAAGCGTGCGGGGAGCGAGAAGTGCATCAACCCACGTAAAAATGGCAGCCTACGTAGCATCGAAATACTAAATCCTCCTCGTGATCCACCCTGAACTCATGAACTCCCAACTACAGCATAGGGACAAAGGGAATCACGGCGCCGACCGAACAACATGTTCATAACTACGCGTGAATTTTAACCATGCCCAACTTTGAGCTTGCCTCCGCCATTCTATCAGGACAGATAGACAGGCAGACAATCGTTGAACGGCCGGGTGCGGCGACGATTGCATAATATCTCGAGGACAACGTAAAACGGCCAAGAGCGGCAGCGATTGCGATATATCGCGATATTTCTCCGCATTCAATGACGAGGACAACTGTATTCTTGTCAAACGGACAGCAAGTGGCGCCGATTGCGTAATAATGCTATATTTTCTTGTGCCCGAACTCAAAGACAATGGAAATCTCGTCGAATGACGAAAAGTGACGCTGATGATCTAAATCGCGATTTTTCTCCGTGTTCTATCGTGAAAACTACGGGAAGCTCACCAAACAACTGAGACCAGCGCCGATCATGTAACATCTTGATATTTCTCCGCATTTGACTGCGAAGACAGAATTCGGTGATGATCGCGTACCATCGCATACATTTCTTCGTGACCTACCGTGGGGACGAAGGAAATCTCGCCAAATGGTCAAGAGCTGAGCAACCTCTGGGTACCGTAATAATAACATATTGTGGACAAGACGACATATTAGCTGAAACAACTCATTGGATATTAAATATCTAGTATATATTTATTATTTTTTAAATTTTTATAACATCATGTGAATTTTATTTAAAGTGGCTTCGGTGGTGTAGTTGGTAGCATGCTGAACTGCTGTGCCCAATATAGCGGGTTCAAACCCGCCGAAGTCGTCGGATTTTTTAAAAGCGTTAAAAATCCTTCAGTATGCCTTCCTTCGGAGGGGAAGTAAAGCCGGCGGTCCCATGTCCTGGGTTTATGGCATGTAAAGGATTCTTCCACAGACAAAACTTGTGTGAAGCTAAATTGTTAGGTTATATTTCGTCGGAACGCTCTATCAAAGTTCCAACGTTCACCACTAGGTATCATTGATATCTGGTAGCAACTTGAAATTGAACGGAACTTGTAGCTCACCCTAAGGGTGTCCGTTGGAAGCAGCTACAGACTCAGACGAGCTGAACATGTCCTCGGACACTCCCGGCACTGAAAGTCGTACGATAAATAAAAAACTTCTTTAAAAACAGTTCATTGTTGTTTTTCTTCACCGCGTGATGAGCGCCTATGCTTGTAGACCGCAGACGTAACTTGAATTCAAAGGTAACTAAAAGGTAACTAAAAGGTACCTAAAAAGTAACTAATTTTTACTTCATCCTTACAGTAGACACCCTGACAGTACAACAACGTCCTCGCCGACAACTGTCGTTCCTTCATATTCGAGAATCTTCGAATGCACATGTTCATTTGCTGCAATGGAGAGGATAGCTCTAAGGTAAGATTTTCCATTTTTTTAACATGAATTTGCTTTTTAAGTTGTTTTTAAAAAAGCCCTTATGTCATTGTTTTAAAATTGTTGGTCATTTTCTCTTAAGTTTTGGGGGGCATTTTACAGGTAATTTTTAAGGTCGTCAAAATCCGCGCCCTGATGAAGAGTAAATCGACACCAGCTTACACAGCTTCAAAAGCTGCCCTGGCTGTAGGTAGAAATTGCTCCATACCAGGATCGTTATTTACAGTCTGCTCGAAAAATTCCTATCCTTAGTCGTACTGCTTGACCAGAAATAAAATGACACTAATTTCATGTTGAGTCTAGTTCATCATGTCTAGTTTTATAAATGGTCTTTATCTCTAACAGTTCAACTTAGATCCTTAAATAAAATCCGAAACATTGGCCCCCGCATAGTATTGCCATGTTCGTTGGGAGAAACATTCTCAACACCGACCATGACCCGATAGAAGCCACCATTCGTGTTCCAGCCGACATTATGCCTGCAGTTCACTTGCTGAGAAGAAAACTCTGTCCGCCTTGTTGCATAGTGTTTACCACTCATGGCTATCACTGCAAAGGTCTGGGTTTAATTCCCGGCTCTGCCAAGAAATTTTATTCTGGTCTGAGGGATGGAACGGGGTACACTCAGCCCTCAGCCTCATGAGGCAAAACTGAGAAGAGGTAAATTTGATTCCCAGTTCAGTCATCCTGGAAATGGTATTCCACTTCTACTCCAGGCAAATGCTGGGATGGTTCCTAACTTAAGGCCTCACACAAATTACAAACACACACACTACTACAACTATTATAAACACCGAATTACAAAGGTTATCAGACAAACTTTACACACACCGAAGTACACTGGGCTACATGACCATGATACCTAAGCCCCTTAAATGAAACGACAGCCATTTCAACAAGATTTCCCCCACTCTAAATTATGGCTCTTGCAGTCATGGAGTAGCCTGTCTGCACAGAACACCCCTGTCTGTAATATGCTCAAAAAGAAACGTGTTGCTGTTTTATTGTCCAATGGGCTAGGTACAAAATATTATTCTAAAAGGTATTTAATTTTATTAATGCAACCAATGGCCATTTGTTTTCTAGAAAATAAAGAGTTTGTTAGAAACCACAACTGCAAACTCCCTCTGGTGTAAGAGCTCGAGTTTTATGAAACATACACCTTAGAACAGGCTGTTCCAGCCGAGCAGCTCGCTCGTGAGCAGTGGAGTACTCGCCGCCTTCCGTGAGTAAACCTGCAACATGCAATACAGCTCTGCTGTGGGGGGTTGCCGTCACTGCGCGGTGGATACATCAAGACTGGTTGGAAGCGCATTGACTTGTGTTATGACCTTCGTCCAGTGACGTATTGGCTATCACCCCCAGTCCCTCTCCAACCGTGCTCGGAGCATCACTGCTGAGTACTCGCGTGTACTCATACTCAAACTCATGGATTTGGAACAGCCTGCCTTAGAAAATAAATGGCCATTGGCTGCATTAATAAAATTCTAATAAAAGGTACCATATATAAAGATATGAATTTTACCATGTTTTTGGGTAGATCCGTAATGACTTACAATATATTTTACAAGAATTTATTTTCCTTTCAAACGGTTCCACCTAATCAATACTAATATTTGTTAAACTAAAACACAGATACTGCTTGTAAGTGTACCGTACAAGTTTTCTTTTACTCCATGCAAATGCAATATATTTCAGGCAGTTCAATATCAAACTTGTAGCAGCATCATTGTTTGCAAAATATATTTATCACTACCCTTCTAAACATTTAAAAAAAATTAAAAGACAAAGGTCAAATATTTCAATGAGATTTTGGGTGAAATATTTTATTTTCCAAATGTAACTTTACAATATTCAATGTTCTTGTAGTCATTTTCCATTATCAACTTATGTTTTCGAGCATTCTCTCTTGTTGTTAAATACAACTTGATTGTGATTCATTAAATGGACATTTTTGCACAAGTTTTTTATGATGTTACATTTAAAAGTTCATTCCAGACAGCTGCTTAATGAGAAATAAACTGCAAAATATTTCTAAAATTTATATACAGTATAAATCACCGAACTTGCATCGATGTTAATCCTAATTCAAGCACTAAATAAATACAGGTATAAATGAAGGTTATAGGAAAAATATATAAAAAATAATCATATTAATACAATTCATAACGATTTAAAAGTCTTATTCACACAGGTCGCATTTCTGTACATGGCACCTGACTGCCGCATACATAACCAAACTACAGGGTCTTTCATATAAAGTAAGAACGGCAAGCGGCGGTTTTGTAATCCGCTGTTGTGGTGGCCTTGGCCGAGCTTGTGGCGAGCCGTGGCCCCCTGCTTTAAGCGTGTGTACAATCCTCTATGAAATATTACCTTATAAAAGTTGCTGTAAGTGTCGTCCTTGCTGGGTTATACAGGCATTGTATTTGGTAACCACATTTTGGCTGACGCGAGTGAGTTCTGCCACTGTAATGTTTCTGATTTTTTATTTTGTGTTTTTTATTGAGCACTGAGCCAGTAGTGTCAAAGTTATTTACAATTACGTGAATCTGTGCTAGTGAAGGTGGCATCATCATCAGGAAATTGCTGAATAAATGCATCACTTACCCGCTGGGCCGACTCGAAATTAAAATAAATTTTACATACAAAAATACGATGTTGCAATGATAACTGTCTCACCATGTTAGCAGTTGAGGGTCAGACTGGCGACTGACAACACCTGCACGCTTATTCCAAGGTCAAGTTTATAATATGTGCGCGCTTTCAATACTACAGCAGGGGGACGTGGCGCGCCACACGCTCGGCCAAGCCGACTGCAGCAGCGAATTACAAAACTGCCGCTCGTCGTTCTTACTTTATATGAAAGACCCTGTATACTGCCACAAGGAACTTATACATTCAAAATAACCTCCATCATGACTTCTAGTATTACTTTATATGGAAACATCCAAATGCATCTAATGTGATGAATACTGCAAGCTTATAAACTGAGCAGCTGAGTTGAAACCAAATGTTTAAGTCCTGTACAGCCATGATATAATTTCTTGGAGACAACATGTTACTTTATGCGGGGTGTCAGGCAGTAGTGGCTCGTGCTTAAATTCTTAGGGTAGGCTAATTATGTTATAACCAAATCATTCTTAAAATGCAGACTATGGGCCAATCCTGTTCAAAACTCCGGAAACAATGAATTAATTCTTAGAAACACAAGTCACCAAACACATAACAATTTAGAAGTACCGTAATTTGACTCTTATCGTGTTGGAAACCATTTTCAGTGTTGTCTTAGTAAACAAAACTTTTGATTTTCAGTTGGCCAACATAATTGCATTGGGTATTGTGCCCTAACCCTGAAAAAAATTACATGAGATTAATAAATTCACTTTGATAACCAGTTTCGATCGTCAAGCAATCAGATCCCTTATACTGAGTGTAAAGGATTTGACTATGATGAACGCTAAGGTGTATGTTTCATTAAACTCAAGCTTTCAAACGAGAGGGAGTTAGAAGGTGCGAATTGTACCAAAATCCTCCAAATCGCCTCAACATTGCATGAAAAATCTTTCATATTTTGAAAAGTCAACGGAAATATATTTATTTGCTTATAAAGTGCATTTAAACAATAAACAAGCCCCTGGCAGAACAGTGTCGCGTTGAGCCCGCATAGCAGTAAAGCCAGGTGGGTGGTTTAACACATGCGAGATTTCTCCCTCTATTATAATATAGTCCATTAATATATAATGAGATAATATTAAATATAAGTATAGTTGACAGGTTCCTTTTCCGTTTCTCAATATATACAGATAGGCTTTGCCTATCCTGGGGAGCTATGACTGGTGTCAGGGAGGCTGTAGTAATATAATTACAAACAGGGTGTAATTTATATGGTGAAGAATTTATATCAGTAGCCTACATGACATATACTTCTGCTCTTAACCCAGCAACTCATTTTATAAGCTTGCAATCGTATGTGAGAAATATCCAAGCTAAGTAGTTCCCTTATGGGTGCTAGCAATAAACATAACCCATTCTATTTTTGAATTGGTCCAAATGATTTTAAAGCCCCGAATTTTCTGCATAAAGAAGAATGTTCCTCCAACATTTTCTAATAGATACCAAAAGGGGGCAAGTCACATTGTTCAAGTTGTTTGAGGCATACATTCCTAAGGAGGAAACCATTCACTAATTCTTATGCTGCCAAATACAAAGTCTGTTATGCTCGCAAGAGAACCATGCAAACATGAGCATCCCGATAGGGACAAGTATACATTGCAAGGAAAACATGTGTGATGGTAATTTATCCCCAATTTTATTTGGGTCATTCTTAGATGGGGCGAAATCGTGCGCACTAATCTGAGAAGCCTAGGTGGATATGTGTACTGACTTCTCATACCCTCTCGGACCAATTGATTGCATCCACTCCTTTCTGCAGCTTGTCTATTGTATAGGTGGTGGTTATAGCAGTGCAACTAGTTGAAGAGGATATAAGAACTTTGCGTGTGCATCCAATTAGGTTGCTCTAAGTCTTGCACATATTTTTAAACTCGCACAAATTCATCCTCTCAAGAGATGGCCCAAGTGAATTTGGGGTCAAAATGCCATCTCAGATATTTTCCTTGCGATCTGACCATCATTTGTTCCAGCAAGATTCGCAATGTTCCCGTGTTAGAGCGGCACACAACACAATCTAGCCTATAGCATTATTATGTACTGCAACATTTCTTATAATATTTGTAATAAAATTCCAGTATGCTACATAAGTGCAAAATAAATAATAAAACCATTATGACTTGATGCTGGACTTCATTAACTCTCAATTACGAAATGCTGAGTGATTAATAAAATACAATTATACCACTATAGACAAGAACAAGGCCTCTTTGCGGATCTGGTGATGTAATATTTTTAATATTGTACACTGAATTGCAATATAGTTCACATCTTCATGTGTAGTCTTTTTCAGGAAGCATTCCAGTCTTCTGCAAGTGCATTCATCAAATGTTTCAGCATTTAGAATGTAGGACAGTTTCTGTGCCTTGACAATGTTAGTCTATCACTGTCCAGGTCCAGTTCTGTCAGTTTGCTGTAGACCTCTGCCCGCGCCCATACTGGCAGCTCCCGTCTCCTTCCCAACACCCATACAAGATCTACAAGAAAACATGTATTAGTATGGTGTGCCAGCAGATATGACATGATACATACCATTATGAAAAATGACGATGCGAAGACAAATGAAATTACCAGAAGACCTGTCACATTTATACCAGGCCCAAAACAACTGTGAACATGAGGGAGGAGCCAGATTCATGCGCTCACCCGCGCCAGCCAATTGCATAGCGCGGCGTTGCCTAGTTAACTGCGCACTCTGGGCTCGCTGTGCCGTACGAAATCTCTATTTCTCTCCGCGCACGAAAATCATTAAATACCCAATTATTTAGAAGAACCTATGTTACAGAGCTAAACATTCTGAAGCTGACTGTGCAAACCCCATGACGATAAGACCAGCCGTTCGGGAGATATCATCTGCCCTTGAACTGAAGGGATAATTAGAGCGAAGAATGGTTAGGTGTTGAAATATTTAGTTTCGCTGGGGAAGGTAACTAAGAGTGACAGCATGGCTGTAACAATTCAGTAGTGGAGCTTATAGAAGTTAGTGCTGTGAGCTGAAGTTTAGAACTCATAAAAATGTTCCGTAGCAAGCCGAGTGGCAGTCGAACAGCCAGGCAAGAAATATAATTTTCAGGGTATACGGCCTTTTAAAGAATCTTTCGAATACAGAAGTACGTGAAAACACAAAATCTGATAACCTGTGTTGTTGTGGTGTCGGCAATTATGTTTTTTTTTTTTTTTTATTGAGTCGAAGAAAACTCACCTCTTCACAGTCTTACCTCACCATGCATAGAGTAAAACCAGTGCTAACCCTGAGACCAGAACTAAATGTCTTGATTGAGCCGTGAATCGAATCTGGACATCATGAGTGACAGCAAGAGTTGTTGTTGTTGTTGATGATTGTTGTAGGGGCTTTGTGACATCGTGGTCATGTAGCCCCATGTATTTGGGTGTGTGTGGAATTTATCTGATAACCTGTGACACTGTGATGTCTGTACTAATGTGTATATTTGTAATTGAGGAAGGATTTGCATAGGAAGCGGCCGTGGCCTTACGTTAGGTCCCATCCCGGCATTTGCCTGGAGCATTGGCGGTTCTTGCTATAGCGCAATGGAGCAATGAACCCCCACTAAATTTGACAATATATTTAGCATTTTGTCCCTCTTTGTAAGAAAAGAGCGCGGAGTTCAAATGCAGGAAACGAGCGCGAGGATGTCGAGCCGGCGCAAGATCTCGTTTGAACCCCCAGTCTTGGTCAATCTTTCCTGCAGGGAATAGGCGAGTAACGTAGAGTGTGGGCATGGGACATGCAGCGGGGGGTGTAGAAGGGAAAGAGAACGGTGGATACAAGCGAAACGTGTATCTATCCTACACGCATGCGCACCGGTCCTGAATTCTTTCAATAGCCCAGCCACTGCCGGCAGTGAGCCCAGCACAGGCTCTTCAAGGTTGCGCGAAAGGTACACACTCTGCCATCTCTTGACGTGCGTGTAAAATAATGCGGCCAATGTGAACATACAGTGAAAGTCGCCTCTAGGGGCGCTTTTGAATCGGTGCATCATGGGTGCCAAATTAGTTTATATGCGCCCGTAATTTATCCGTGAATTTATCTATATAATGTGAACTACCTAGCTATGTGTTGTATTTGAAGGCTAATTAAATAAACGATTCAGTTAGATTGAAATAATACCAATAAAATAGCAGAAAAAGGTGTCTTGTTACGCTCCGGAGTAACCCAAACCGCTACTGTAGTTCCAATATTTTCTCAGGTTTAAGTTAGTTACACTGTCAAGAGCGCGAACGTAAATTTCTTTCAGTATTCCCTTGTGCCTATTAACTGCGTGAAATTAGTGACTGTGTAATTCGATTATTTTTTCCGTGTGCGTGTGTGACAGCCCAACAGGTAGGGAGAAACAATATGGCTTTAAATAGTGTCCAAAGGCTTATGAAAACTAACTTTTCCTCTCTTTCGTTAGAGCAAAAAATAGAGATAAAAGCAGTAGGGCGGCCAATGCCGGATCTTGATTTAACCAACCAGACTAAAAATAAAGATAAGAGGATTGTTCGGAAATTTAAACCGGACATATACAAGAGAGCAGAATGGATTTGTGGGTGTAATATCGTTAATAGGCGTTTCTGTTCCCCGTGTTTGTGTTTCTCAAATGGGGATGGAGAAGGAAACTGGACAGAAGTAGGTGTCGCAGACCTTGGCCATTTGTCACAGAAAATAAAGGAACATGAAAGTTCAAAAACACACATGATTGCTCAGCTTGAATTTGATCTCCTGGGTAAGCATGATATTCGACAGCAGCTTGACAGTGCTTACAGGCAATCTGTGGAAAGACATAATATCAAGTGCGGAAGAATCGTTATATACTATCAAAAATCATTGACTGTGTAAAATTCTGTGGTGCCTTCGAATTAGCACTTCGTGGGCATGATGAGACAAATGAATCGTCAAATCCTGGCATATTTAGGGGCCTCGTCAATTTTAGTTCATAGCTAGATGTTGCGCTTAGAGATCACATATCTAAAGCAACAGTTTTTAAGGGCACCTCGAAAGAAATTCAGAATGAATTACTCTCTTGTATGCTTGAAATCTGTCATGAGAAAATAAAGAAAGAAATATTCACACCGGACTTTATCTCGATAATAGCAGACGAGACGACCGATGTATCAACGGCTGCGCAGTTGGTCATCGTGTTGCGTTACGTTCCTCCAAGTGGCAAACCAATTGAACGATTCTGGAGTTTTCTCTCACCCGATGATCATAGTGCTAAAACATTAGCAGAATGCCTGAAATCTACTTTAAACAACGTACTAGACAATCCGGATAAATTAATTTCACAGAGTTATGACGGAGCAAACTTAATGAGTGGACGCCATTCAGGAGTTCAAGCTCTAATTAGGAAAGATTTTAAGTATGCACACTACGTTCACTGCTACGCTCATATGTTGAACTTGATTATGGCACAAGCTACAAGTCAGAATACCAAAGTTTGCATTTTCTTCGCAGATCTGAATGAAATACCCAGCTTCTTTCATAACTCCCCACAACGATTTGTGGTGCTGAATGAGGTTGTAGGCAGGAGGGTTCCTCATGCTTCCAGTTCAAGGTGGAATTTTAAATATAGGACCGTTGAAGTAGTGTACGAGAATAGAAGTGCCCTTATTGAGTGTCTGGAACAACTCGAAAGTACTTCTCGACAGCCATCTACAATTACGCAAGCACGAGGATTGCGTTTAAAATTAGAACACTTGACTTTTCATTTCTGGTTGGCCGTATTTTACCAAATCATGCCTCATGTTGACATCTTGTATAATCAGCTGCAAAAGAGAACATCAGACCCTCTCGAGACCAGGAATGCAATTTCGAATTTTGAGGCTGCTATTAAAAAGATTAGGGACCATAAAATTGATGAAATTGCTGATGAACATGATGCCTTACCTCCACCGGCCAAGTCACAAAGAATACAGCCACAAGTCCCAAAAAGTGTTGCTGCAAAAGAGATTTGTGAAACAGTAATATTTCACGCCAAAGAACGGTTCGAGTTCACTAATCACCTTCTTGCAGGAAATCTTTTCTCATCAGAGAGTTTTGCCACGTATGAGAAGCAGTTTCCACATCCTATTCTTCACAAAGCCTGTGAATCATATCCATTCCTCAACAAAGCAAAACTTGGAACCGAATTAGAGATTTTGTATATGCGAGAAGATTTCCGGGCTGTTTCAGGCGCTATTCACCTCTTGCAGTTTCTCCTAGAAAATAGGTTAGCGAATACCTTCAGTGAATGTGTCAAACTCTTGAAAATTATTGTTACCGTTCCTATGACAACATCAGAAGCTGAAAGGTGCTTCTCAACTCTGAAGAGAATTAAGACCTTCTTACGCAGTTCGATGGCTGAGAACAGACTAACAGCACTGGCTATGCTATCCATAGAAAGAGAGTTTGTCAGGGACATTGTGGATTTCAATGAAGCAGTGATAGACAAGTTTGCCTCTTTTAAGGAGCGTAGAATGGATTTTACATACAAGCAGTCTGCATAGGGTGAGTAAATCTATTAACACTTCTAATACTCTCATTATATGCTGTGCTTGCACCTTAGATTGCTGTAATATTTGAAGTGTTGCATGTTCTTAATCAGGCTCATTACCGGATGGAGCCTGTCATACAGGTGCGTGTTTGTGCGTGTGTTTGAGAGAGAGATCGAGAGAGAAAACTTTGATTTTCACTAATTATGCTGATCCAGGGTTCAAGTTCTGGTTGAGGCGAATGATTTGAATTCACGGTGTTTGGAATCGCTCATTGTAATGTTCAAAACTATCTGTATGAAATTTGAGGTACCACATGTATACTGTTTATTTTTGTAGAAGATTAAGGGTCCACCATTTGAGGTGAGTGCTCTTTTCTATTGAACCCCCAGTCCAGAAAGTGACGAGCCGCCACTGGCCTGGAGTAGAAGTGCGAATCCACAGAAGAACCCCTTCCATGATGGCTGAGGTAGGAATCCAACCCACATATTCCCAGGTTTGCATCAAGAGGCCGAGTGTACCCTGTTCCAGCCCTCAGACCAGAATTACATTTCTTGGGAATCGTACCCGGGACTCCGCGGTGACAGCCAAGAATGGACAGCAATGTGCTAGCCAGTACACCACAAGGTGGTCTCCAATAAACAAAAACTTATCCCAACAAATTGTTTTCTCTGTTTCTATTACCTTATAAAGGGCCAACACGCAGTGTTACTCAGAATGGCTTGGGGTGTAGATTACATCATGTGATATAATAACGTTGTAATTGTTGTTTCATTTGAGGGGCTTGGACATATTGGTACTTTAGCCCCATGTACTTGTCTGAAAATCTGGGTTACTGTGGTGTCTGTATTAGAGTGTGTGTATTATTATTATTCTGGTGAGGATTGGGAAGGAGGCGGCCGTGGCCTTAAGTTAGGAACCATCCCGGCATTTGCCTGGAGTAGAAATGAGAAACCACTTTCAGGATGGCTGAGGTAGGAATCTAACCCACATCTTCCCAGTTTTGTCTCACGAGGTTGAGCGAACCCTGTTCCAGCCCTCAGACTGAAATTAAATAGCTTGGCAGAGCCGGGAATCGAACCCGGACCTCTTGGACGACAGCCAAGAATGCTGGCCGCTATACCAGTACGTGCTCACTTGCACGAATAATGTTTGTGTGACATCTTATATCTGGCTCATATCACATTGTGTGCAATCCGTTGTGAGGATAGTTATTCGTAGGATTAGGCCCCCCAGTTCGTACATGCACTTACATTCAGAGCGCCTTGTGTTCAGGGGAAAGGTCGTGTGTATACTGCGAGCGTAGAGCTGTGTCAACTCCGCAAGTCTCACTGTGGCAACAGCGCTCAGCTGGACGCACGCTACTGGGTGAGCCCATGTTCACAGTTGTTTTGGGTCTGGTATAGGAGACAAATAGACCGTAACCACTCTGTCTCAGAGCCAGGACAGTCTCTAAATTATAGGGGCCTTGGCTTTGAAAATACCTTTTATTGTTATCATTCTGATAGTATAATTCTATCTTATTATCATTATTATTTCTTTTACAAAAGATGGAAAAATATTAAAAGAAATGAAAAATATTAGGATGTCTCATAAGTAATGTCGTATTTTTTAAAGTTTGGTGTTTTATAAGATAGAATTGGTTTTCTTTGGATCGCCAATGCTATTTACAGGAGGCCATGACTAAAATTGCATATATAGCGAGAATGTATCAGCCGTCAGTTGTTGATACGCAATCACAAATCAAACTTACTACTGGAAATGAGATTACAAAGCTGCTGCTGCAGCTCGAAGAATATATGAAGTGAAAGGAGAAGGTGTCGTTAGTGAGCGTGTGGCACAATGATGGTTCCAATGTTTCAACACTGGAGAAGAAAACACTACAGATTTACCACGTTCTGGAAGACCTAAACTATGGGATATTGAGAATACACGCAGAGCTTTGGAAGAAAATCCACAAAGAAGTACTGAAGATCTTGGTGCATCAAAAGATACCTTACATCACCAGATTAAGAAACTTGGAAAATCAAACATGAACTGACCCCTGAACAGGCTCAACGTACAGTGGATATCAGTCGTCAGCTTATCGGTAACCATATGGATGATAGATTTATCAGGAGAATTGTCACATGTAATGAAGAATGGGTCTATTACAGCAACGCTGATGCCTCGAAACAGTGGCTCAGTCCCCGTCAACCTGCCAAAGTGATTGTTAAAGAGGATCGGTTCGGGCCCAAAGTGATGTGTGTCTGGTGGAATTTTGAAGGAGTGATTCACTGGAAGTTTGTTCCAAATGGGTGTGCAGTCAATGAGGATCTTTATTCTCAACAACTGGAACGAGTTCATGAAATTTTGAGATGGAGATAGACTACCCAGCATTGCAGCATGACAATGCGAGACCTCATATTGCACGAACAACCATGGCAAAATTTCGGGAATTGGGAGGAGTCAAACTGCTACCACATCTAGCATACAGCCCTGATCATGCGCCTTCAGATTACCATCTTTATCGGTCCATGGCCCATTTCTTGCGTGGAAGAAATTTAGAAAACATTGAATCTATGGAAGTGGGTCTCGCTAAATTCTTCGCATCAAAACCCAGAGACTGGTACCGTCACGGGATAAGAAACCTCGCTGAAAGATGGCTCAAGACCATAGAATCTGATGGTCGATACTTTGAAGAATAGTTTAATTTCTTGTCAGAAAACTTTCCAAATAAAATTTTCTTTAAGAAACGTCATTACTTACGAGACATCCCCTGTATTTAGAAATGAATACAAATCTTTTAGAAATACATTGAACAAAGAAATTCGTAGGACTAAATTAAATTACTACAAACTGAAACTAATCAACTCCAAAAATAATTTGAAGGATACATGGAAAACAATAAATGAAATATTAGGGGAAAAAACAAATTCAGTAGATGATTATATAAAGGTATTTAGGGAATATCCACTCAGGTAATGCCATTGCAAATAACTTTGGTACATTTCTTATTCAACCAATAAAAAACTTAAATCCACACATGTGAAATATCTACATCATGTCGCAAATGTGATACCTCAGTACAATGAAGTATATCCAAAAGAAATTTGTAATATTATAAGTAATTTCAAGGCTAAGTCACTGAGAACATTTGAGTTAAGGATATGAAACATTGTGTTAATGACATTAGTATAGTTTTAGATAATAAACTTGATCTATGAAACAGGAATTTTTTCAAGAGCCCTAAAAATTGGGATTGTTTACCAATATACAGTATAAGGGAGGTGACCATATGAGACTTGGCAACTATCACCCTGTGTGTATATTATCCATCATTAATAAAATTGCAGAAATTTGTGTTGAGACGTGGGTTTCTAACTACCTTGATAAATAAAACATAATTGATGGAAAGCCAGTATGGTTTCCGCAAAAGTAAACGTACTCAACTGCTGTTAACTAAATATTCAAACTTAATAAAAGGTGCTCTAAATTATGATAAACATGTTTTAGTACTAGTTACATGTTGAATGAGTTTTTGAATGGTATGCACTCCGTCTTGAGGAAAGAATTCATGATGAAAATTAATAAATGTAAAACAAAAATATTGGAATGCAGCCGCAATAAATCAGAAACCTCTATGGACATCAAATTGGCAGAGGGAAAAACTAAAGGAAGTAGGAGACTTCTGTTACTTAGGAAGCAAAATAACCAGTGATGGACGAATCAAAGAGGATATAAAAAGTAGGTTGGCTCAGGCAAGAAAAGCATTTCTACAGAAAAGGAATCTGTTGACATCGAATATAGATTTAGGTATTAGGAATACATTTTTGAAAACCTTTGTCTGGAGCGTCGCACTCTATGGAAGTGAAACTTGGACTATTGGTGCAGCAGCAAAGAAGAGAATTGAAGCGTTTGAAATGTGGTGTTACAGGAGAATGATGAAGATCAGATGGGTAGATAGGGTTACAAACGAAGAGGTATTAAGACGAGTGAAAGAGGAGAGATGTTTCTGGCGACTGCTAATGAAGAGATGAGATAGGTTGGTAGGACATATACTAAAACAACCAGGAATAGCAAGCTTAGTTATGGAAGGAAGGCTCGAGGACAAGAACTGTAGGGGTAGACCAAGGTTAGAGTATGTTGAACAGATTGCCTCGGATGTAGGGTTTGGTAGCTATGTAGAGATTAAATGATTAGCTCAGGACAGGGAGGCATGGAAAGCTGCATCAAACCAGTCAAAAGACTGAAGAATCAAAAAACAACATGTTTAGATCTATACCAGTACTTGAATGACAGTGATTTTCTTTAGTCCCATGAATTTATGCAATCTATTTATTTCTGTCCCTATGCATTGACACTGACCACCTCGTGGTGCAGTGACTAGCATTCTTGGCTGTCACCCTCTGAGGTCCCGGGTTCAATTTCCGGCTCTGACAAGGAATTTAATTCTGATCTGAGAGCTGGAGCGGGGTACGCTCAGCCTCATGAGGCAGAACTGAGAACAGGTGAGTTTCGATTCCAACCTCAGCCATCCTGGAAGTGTTTTCCCGTGGTTTCCCACTTTTACTCCAGGCAAATGCTGGGATGGTTCCTAACTTAAGGCCAAGGCTTCTTCCTTCCCAATCCTCACCAGCATTACAAATACACACACTTCTACAGACATCACAATAACACAGGTTATCAGACAAATTCTACACACACCCAAGTACACGGAGCTAAATGACCACGATGACGCAAAGCCCCTAAATGAATTAACAGCAAACAACAACTCTTTTGAACCTGTCACTCGGTAAGTTGTTAAACTTCATTGCATTCTTGTACAGTACCGTATTTCAGATAAGCCTCATAGTGTGAGTTTGGACACATAATTTCCAGAGCAGGAGATGTGTTGAGTGAGTGTAATGATGTAATGAGCCTAGATGCCACGGGAATTGGAATATGGAACATCCAGTGGAGGGAGAAAGCCACACCCAGGATGGCCACTGCCAGTACCAAGACTAGAACCTCGGATCTCCTCGCACTCGACTACGATGCTCAAGCTCGATCAAGGAAAGATAATATTATATTTTCTCACCTGCATGCATTAGTGTGAAGTCTGTGCAGGACCAAAGGATTGCGTAGTTCTCGTAGTCCGTATCCAACACCGTGTAAAGGCCCACCCCGGGCATCATCCTGGCCACAGCGGCAGGAAGACGGGTGTTCACGCGGTAGTTGAGGACAGCAGAGCCGTTCTTGATAGGATTGGCTGTTCCTAGACTAACACTGGGAGTTCCCGTCCTGTGAAAAACAACACGGAAGTCACAATGAGATAAATCTATCTTGGAGTTGTGCCGTGCAGTTCTCTGGAAATTGAAGCCAAAATAATTAATTTTGAAGTTCCTTTAGAACGACTCTTCCGGTTGTTCGGCCGTGTTTATAAATAAATGAAATAAATATAATTAATGAAATAAGTCAAAATAAATAAATTAAAAATTAAACAAAATGAATAAAATTAATTCATTAAAAATTAAATAATGAAGATTAATTAAATTTAATAGACTATTAATACATCTTTTAAATTAAATAAATACACTGAAAACGTTCCTTTGTTATCTGACGTTACTCCTGCAAGTAGTAGTCTAGTTATTGTTGTTCTTTCATTTGAGGGGCTTGGGCAGTGTGGTTATTTAGCCTTGTGTACTCATCGTGTGTAGAGGTTTATCGCGGTAACTGTAGTAGTGTAACCTATGTATTTGTAATTCAGGTGAGGTGGCCTTAAGTTAAGAACCATCCCGGCATTTGCCTGGAGTAGAGGTGGGGAAACTACTGAAAATAATTTCCAGGATGGCTGAGGTGGGAATCCAACCCACCTATTCTCAGTTTGTTATTTTGTTTGGGTAATTATTTATTTGATTTTATGTCTTTGGTAGTGGCGAAGTTTTGCCTCACGAGGCTAAGTAGGCCTATTCCCCGTTCCAGTCTTCAGACCAGAATTAAATTTCTTGACAGAGCTGGGAATCGAACCCGGACCTCAGGGGTGACAGCCAAGGATGCTAGCCACTACACCACGAGGCGGACCCCCCCCCCCCCCCCCCGATACCAAGTACGGCTGCCGGTAAGCCGTTCTGAAGTCTCTTCACCCGGCTGTGAAAGCGTAGCCTACACCAGTTCCGGTATGTTAATTTTGAAGTTATGACTGGTCAAAGTGAGAAATGAAAATCCACAGAACTGTGCCGGCTGCCGAAGCCTGTCGCACTCCCCTGGGGCAATGATTAAATGAATGACAGATGAAATGAAATGATAGTGGAGTGTGTTGCTGTGACAGGGAAAACCGGAGTACCCAGAGAAAAACCTGTCTGCCTCCGCTTTGTCCAGCACAAATCTCACATGGAGTGACCGGGATTTGAACCATGGATCCAGCAGTGAGAGGCCGGCGTGCTGCCGCCTGCCACGAAGGCTCTACTGGTCAAAGTAATTATAATAATCATCATCATGATCTTATAGCCTCAGTCAGGGCCGTGGGGAGCGAGCATGGCCCTCGGATTTACGGGCCCCTCCATCTATGTTCGTCCCGTGACATCCTGGAAATATCAAGTTTGCATGTTTATGTTTCAAGCCCTCTTCAGTATTATTTATTCAGCCTACTGTTCACCTCGTGGCTTAGAGACTAGCATTATTGGCTGTCACTGCGGAGGTCCGGGTTCGATTCCCGGCTCTGCCAAGAAATTACATTATGGTCTGAGCGATGTAACGGGGTTCAATCAGCCTCGTGAGGCAAAACTACGAAGGGGTGTGTTTAATTCCTACCTCAGCCATCCTAGAAGTAGTTTTCCGTGGTTTGCCCACTTTTACTCCAGTCAAATACCAGGATGGTACCTAAATTAAAGTCACGACCGCCTCCTACTCAAATCCTAGCCACAAATAGACACACTAGTCAGCCATCACAATGTCACATGTTATCAGACAAATTCCACACACACCTAAGTACACGGGGCTACATGGCCACGATGCAACAAAGCCTCTAAATGAAACAACTGTTCTTTATCTACTCTTTGTCCTTTGTAAGTTTTAATTTTGTTCAGTGTGAGTTTAATTGTCGCTCTGTCGCTTTCGTTGTATCTGACTGTAAAGTCACAAGAACAAGTCTAACGCGTGTTAGACTAGAAATCGGACTGAACAAAGTTTAGACATTCTCCGCCCCATCAAGACTTGACAACTTTGGAAACTTTGCAATTTCTCTGGTTGCGAAGATGTAAATAGAATGGCTACCGTATTTATAAAATACATTTCATGTTCTCTTTATAATATGTTGTAGTCCATCCCGTGGTGTAGCGACTAGCAATATTGGCTGTCATTGTTGAGGCCCGGGTTTGATTCTCGGCTCAGCCAGTAAATTCAATTCTGATCTGAGAGTTGGAACGGGGGTTTGCTCAGCCTCGTGAGGCAGAATCGGGAAGAGGTGGGTCCGATTCCCACCTCACCCATCCTAGAAGTGGGTTTCCATGATTTTCCACTTATTCGCCGGGATGGTACCGGTACCTAACTTAATGCTACGGCCACTTCCTACCCAAAACCTAGCCCAATTACAAATACACAGACTAGTGCAGTCATCACAATCAACTTTCTTCGGCTTTTCCCAATTAATTGGGGTCGCCGGAGCCAACCAGACTCATTTTGGATTTGGCCGGGGATTTAAGGCCGGATGCCCTTCCTGACGCCACGTGATTTTTCAGGTGAAAATTCCACCCTGCTGTCACCGGGATTCGAACCCCGGCCGTCCGGGTGAAAGACGAGCAGCTAAGCCACTGCGCCATCACGCTCCCGCAGCCATCACAATAGCATAGGTTATTAGACAGTTTCCACACACTTAAGTACACGGGGCTTCATGACGATGAAGGTGATCTATCATGCCCTCAGAGAGCTAGTTCATGAGAAGCCGCAAAACTGTCACAGTTTACGAGGAAATATCATACTCATTGTGTTTGTTTCCCTGCCATAACATACCATTTCTGCGGCAGCCTTGGTGGAAGATTGGGTAAAATCCAGCCAGTATAATAATTGAAAATAAGCGGGTTAGTTCTTAACCAATGACAATTTTGTTTTGTTTTTCTGTTTTTTTTTAAATCTCCGAAGGGCGTAGCTATCTTGTCCACGCATGTTTTTCGCCCACTTAGCCTCAGAATTCCATTCAATACTCTCACTTGTCAGAGAAGATAATAATAATAATGTTATTGGTTTTACGTCCCTTTTAACTACACTGGCTTTTAGAGACGCCGGGGTGCCGGAATTTTGCCCCGAAGGGGATCTTTAACGTGCCAGTAAATCTACTGACACGGCTCCCTCGCATTTGCGCACCCTCAAATGCCAGCTGACTGCGCCAGGTTTCGAACCTGCAACCTTGGGCAGATGTCAGAGAAGATGGGGAGAGAGAATTTATGTGGTGATGATGTTGGTTGTTGATACGGGGGATATGGCAGTTTGAATGCAGTATTCATTTGCAATAACATTGTCTCTGCTGCTTTGTGCAGGACCTTTTGGATACAAGACGCCCAGTTGAGTTGTCCTGCTTGGGTAATATGGTTCTCTACTGTGTGCATACCTTTCTCATACTGTATGTGTCGACTTGGGGGAGGGGGACATTGAATCTCCAATTAATTCCAGGATGTTTCCTGATTTATTTAAGCCGAGAAGGGCGCAAGTCGGTGCGCTAGTTCAGTCGATGTAAGACTTGTAGGGTGCGGTGCACTTGTGTGTGCTTTTGATTAGGATAGTTCTGCTCGAATACAACACATATAGAAGTGGACAGAGAAGAACAAGGAACATTTGCTATGTTGTAGTAACAATGTATAATTTTTCATCTTTGTGATATTTTTCCAAAGGTCATACCTGATAAAAAAAAAAAGGTTTTATTTTAATCAACAACAACAACAACAGCAAGCTTAAAGCTCAGTACCATGGAAGCTGATGAAAATGAAAATCCACAGCCTGCTTCCAGTCTCCGACCGGGTCAGGAATGGAATGAATGAAGCTCCCATCTAGCGGCGAGGATATGAACTGTGCCGGCTGCCGAGGCCTGACGCACTCCTCTGGGGCAATGATTAAATGAATGGCAAATGAAATGATAGTGGAGAGTGTTACTGGAATAAAATGTTGACAGGGAAAACCGGAGTACCCGGAGAAAAACCTGTCTGCCTCCGTGTTGTCCAGCACAGATCTCACATGGAGTGACCGGGATTTGAACCTCGGACCCAGCGGTGAGAGGCCGGCATGCTGCCGCCTAAGCCACGGAGGCTTGCGCCAGGGAAGCTGATACCTCTTATAAATATCTGAAATTCCATGCATTTTGCGAGGGAGTTGAGATGCAAAGATAATGACTAGAGGGTTGGGGCTTCGGAGGGTAACTAGATTGGCGTCTAAGCGGATGAAAATTTGGAGATACTGTAATTATATTATTTTCAGGACACAGGATAGACTATGTTCATCCCAAAATCTTGGGGGAGGCACTGAATTTAATAATTTATAAAAAGTTCTATTGTGATCTACCTGGCGAAGACCGATAACGCAACTAGTATTGTTGTACAGGAGACGTAGAAAATTAACACGTTTGATGTATGGGTCTGAACGTACGAATCATGGTAGATGGTGGGTGTGTGTTGAGTGTTCCATTGAACTCAGCAGTGGAGTGTAAGAGAAACAGGGGTAAACCTAGGTCCTAGAAGATGGTTAAACTCTGCATTTATCAATTTTCAGGAGAGCGAATAGAGGTAGATGTTGTTGTTGATCATTTAGGGGCTTTGCGACCTCGTGGTCATCTATCCCATTGTACTTGGGTATGTGTAGAATTTGTCTGATAACCTGTGTCACTGTGATGTCTGAACTCATGTGTTTATTTGTAATTGAGGTAGGAAGCGGCCATGGTCTTAAGTGAGGTAGCACCCCAGCATTTTCCTGGAGTAGAAGTGGGAAACCACGGTAAACCACTTCCAGAATGGCTGAGGTAGGAATCGACCCCGCCTCTTCTGAATTTTGCCTCACGAGGCTGAGTGTACCCCTTTCCAGCGCTTAAACCATAATAAAATTTTCTTAACAGAGTCGGGAATCGAACCCGGGCCTCCGCGGTGACGGCGAAGAATGCTAACCACTTCGAGGTCGTCTGTTTGCAGGGGCTTTTAGACTGAACGCCGAAAGGTCAAATATGCTGTTTCGTTTTGGGTCATTTAGCCCCATGTAGGCATACAAGAGAGTGTGTGGGGAATCTGTCAGAGAACCTCTGTCATTGTATTGGCTGTATTAGTGTGTGTACTCTTCAGTCGGTCAACACTAATTTGCCCAAATGACTGGATATAATGTATGGGCTATAATATCAAAAATAAATAAATAAGAAAATAAACCCTCTTGAAAAAGTTATAGTCACTATTAAATAATGATGAATTCAGGATTGTTATAACTAATAGGCTACATGTATTTTTTTTCAAGCTTGTTTATTTATTTATTATATACATTATACCTACACCCAGTCATTTAAGCAAACATGTTGACCGACTGAAGAGTTACGACTAGCAGTTTGTACAGGTAACACTGAAAACAAAATGGCTTCAAAATTGTACATTAGTGAGTGTATGTGTAATTTGGGATAGTATTGGGAAGGGGGCGGCCGCGGACTCAAGTTTGGTACCATCCCGGCATTTGCATGGATTAGAAGTGGGATGTTCTAGGATGGCTGAGATAGGAATCGAACCCACCTCTTCTCAGTTCTACCTCACAATGCTGAGTGTGCAACGTTCTACCCCCCCCCCCCCAAGCCAGATTGAAATTCCTTGGCAGAGTCAGGAATCGAACCCAGAACTTTCCGGGACGGAATCTTAATACGTAGTAGCCTATCCCAAGAAAACAGAATGTGACCCTGTCATGTATGTATGTATGTATGTAGGATACCGTATGCAATGCGTGCTTGAGCCCACTATTGAAAACTGTTTCCATGAATCAGTCCCCTCCAATTTAACATGCTCTCATCCTCTTTTGCACGAGTAGGAAGTGAGTCAGCAATTCCCCGCAGCTTGCATATTAGCCTGTCATTCAATTATCCACTTCGCAACACACATGCTGGGACCATTCCATCTGCGAAGAGACACAGAATGCTCAGGGATTAGTGATAATGAAATAATAGATTCATGCTGTAAAAGACAATCCGATTGAAAAGTCTTGAGATCTGATTCGTTTAATTGGTTGCATAATTACCCAGAAATTGAGACAATAACTCACTTCCCGTTAGATGACGGCTCCGCGAATGTGAGGTTGTGCGTGCTTAAGGTTCCATGACATTTTAGATCGTCATGGTAGGTTTCTTTCAAATGTAGGGAGATATTAGTAATTAGGCGACAAAAATCACGACACGCATGTCATACATTGTTGGCATGTTAAATAACCCATTTGATGGTATATTGGCTTTCAGGGAGCCGTGTCAGTACATTTACTGGCACGTTAAAGATCCCCTTCGGGGCAAAATTCCGGCACCCCGGCGTCTCTAAAAGCCAGTGTAGTTAAAAGGGACGTAAAACCAATAACATTATTATTATATTGGCTTGCACGGCCGGTGGATTAAAACTCAGCAATTCTTCTAGGTTTGTGCCGTGTCTTGTGTGGGGTTTCGCCTACGACACCAAGCTGGCTCATCGGCGGGCTCTTGGTGTCCCCGCCCGGACCCCCACAGGAGTGACGAACTGCGCGCCACCTCCCTTTATATTAGATGCAACTGCACCACTTGACTGCGAGCACTAAAAGCTCAAGCAGCCTTAACCTCCCTATGAAGGCTTCCAAAAAATGGTATATTGGCTTTCACGGCCGGTGCATTAAAACTCAGCAATTCTTCTAGGTTTGTGCCGTGTCTTGTGTGGGGTTTCGCCTAGGACACCAAGCTGGCTCATCGGCGGGCTCTTGGTGTCCCCGCCCGGACCCCCACAGGAGTGACGAACTGCGCGCCACCTCCCTTTATATTAGGTGCAACTGCACCACTTGACTGCGAGAACTAAAAGCTCAAGCAGCCGTAACCTCCCTATGAAGGCTTCCAAAAAGATGGTATATTGGCTTTCACAGCCGGTGAATTAAAACTCAGCAATTCTTCTAGGTTTGTGCCGTGTCTTGTGTGGGGTTTCGCCTAGGACACCAAGCTGGCTCATCGGCGAGCTCTTGGTGTCCCCGCCCGGACCCCCACAGGAGTGACGAACTGCGCACCACCTCCCTTTATATTAGATGCAACTGCACCACTTGACTGCGAGCACTAAAAGCTCAAGCAGCCTTAACCTCCCTATGAAGGCTTCCAAAAAATGGTATATTGGCTTTCACGGCTGGTGCATTAAAACTCAGCAATTCTTCTAGGTTTGTGCCGTGTCTTGTGTGGGGTTTCGCCTAGGACACCAAGCTGGCTCATCGGCGGGCTCTTGGTGTCCCCGCCCGGACCCCCACAGGAGTGACGATCTGCGCGCCACCTCCCTTTATATTAGGTGCAACTGCACCACTTGACTGCGAGAACTAAAAGCTCAAGCAGCCGTAACCTCCCTATGAAGGCTTCCAAAAAGATGGTATATTGGCTTTCGCAGCCGGTGAATTAAAACTCAGCAATTCTTCTAGGTTTGTGCCGTGTCTTGTGTGGGGTTTCGCCTAGGACACCAAGCTGGCTCATCGGCGGGCTCTTGGTGTCCCCGCCCGGACCCCCACAGGAGTGACGAACTGCGCACCACCTCCCTTTATATTAGGTGCAACTGCACCACCGGCCGTGAAAGCCAATATACCATCTTTTTGGAAGCCTTCATAGGGAGGTTAAGGCTGCTTGAGCTTTTAGTTCTCGCAGTCAAGTGGTGCAGTTGCACCTACTATAAAGGGAGGTGGCGCGCAGTTCGTCACTCTTGTGGGGGTCCGGGCGGGGACACCAAGAGCCCACCGATGAGCCAGCTTGGTGTCCTAGGCAAAACCCCACACAAGACACGGCACAAACCTAGAAGAATTGCTGAGTTTCAAGCCATTGGAATTCAGTAGGCCGTGTTCATAATGGCAAAATTAATCTCGTGATTTTCCGCCAACACAAAAGTTCCTCCTTTCTCTACTAGAATGCGCTATACTGTAGTGTCAAGGAGCTTAGATATCTAACCACCTTGACTTTCATATCGCACCAAGGAACAACAGAAATTCGACATGCAAGCTGCCCTCTGGGTGTCAAATAACAAAGCTTGCCCCCGGCACCGAGGCCATACGACATGATTATATTATATAGTAATGTTTATCACAATTATTACAAGATATTAATGATGTTAGAGGATCATCTCGTGGTGTAGCTGCTAGCATTCTTGGCTAGTACCCTTATTAAGATCCGAGTTCGTTTCCCGACTCTGCCAAGAAATTTAATTCTGGTCTGAGTGCTGAAACGGGGGCACATTTGTTATGATCTCTTACTTGTGAGTTCCCCATGTGTATAGACCACCCGCCCAGCATTACTGCTATGCGGGCTTGGCGCGACACAGTTCTGGAAGGAGCGATGGTCTTACTTGTTTAAACGCACTTTTAAAACAAATTGTCGCGATTTATGAAACCAGAGTTCAAGTCATCACTGCTGCGGGGAATTCTCTTTCTTTTGAATGGTTATTTGTTACGATCGGTTACTTGTAACCTAGCTTCATTTTGCAGCGGTAACGGTCTTGCCTGCTGTTCTCAAGGATGCAGGATCAAATCATGGCGCAGCCAGTTGGCATTTTAGGGTACGCAAATGCGATGGATCCGAGTCAGAATATTTGTTTGGCACATTAAACATCCCCTTCGGGGCAAAATTCCAGCACCCCGGCGTCTCTATAAGCCACAGTGGTTAAAAGGGACGTAAAACCAATAACATTATTAGAGGTTACCTGTGAGCAACCCATGTGTATATAGGCTACCTTATTTTGCTGTTATGGGGGCTCGACACGACACAGTTCTGGCAGGGGCTATCGTACAATGTTACGCCGAATGATGATGATGGTGATGATAATTATTATTACTGTATTATTATTATTATTATCATCATCATCATAATCATCAAAATCTGTTCACTTACTTAAACGTACTTAAACTGATATATCTTGACAATTTATTGCGCTACGACAACGTGTGTTGGCTCAAAATTATCTGCAAATTACGCATTATTCATTGAGCTCTTCGATTTGTTATCTATATAATTGGCAAGATTTCATATTTGGCCCTTGAAGAAGCGTGTCAAATCCTTATCATTAAAGGCTGGTGCGCATCAAGCTTGATCGAATGGAAATCTGCATACGTATCTCGATAATATTATATAGTTAGGGTATAAACTAGCTTCGATTTTATGCTCAGAAATTCAGACGGGAGCTGGGAGGGGGGGCTTTGGAGGTGAAAATTGTCTGATCCTCATTAGCGTACAAAGGACTTGCTGTACTTGATTAAATTCCTGTTGTCCATCGTGGAACATAGGACATCAGCAAAGCTTCTTCATGTGGTCCTATTGACAGCTCACCTCTGCACCTAGCTCCAGGTCCTGCCTTCTTCCATTGTTTCCATGTGTACTGATGATTATGATGATAATAATAATCATCACCATCATCATCATTCGGCGTAACATTGTACCATATTGTACGATACCCCTGCCAGAACTGTGTCGTGTCGAGCCCGCATAACATCAAAATATGGTCTATACACATGGGGCGCTCACAAGTAATAATAATAATAATAATAATAATAATAATAATAATAATAATAATAATCCCTGGCACTACAGCCCATGAAGGGCCTAGGCCTACCAAGGGACTGCTGCCCAGCCTTTTAGACTGCAGATATTCGGGTGACGCGAGGTCAGCGCATCGGGTCCTCTCGGCCGTCAATCGTGGTTTTCGTGACCGGGGCGCTGCCTCACTGTCAAACAGCTACTCAGTTGTCCTCTCGAGGCTGAGTGCACCCCGTTCCAGCCCTCACGTCAGTTTCTAAAATCCCTGACGGAGCCGGGAATCGTACCCGGTGCCTCCAAGTGAGAGGCAGGCGCGCTACCCCTACACCACGGGACCGGCTGGGGCGCTCACAGGTAACCTATAATAATGTTATTGTTTTACGTCCCTTTTAACTACTGTGGTTTTTAGAGACGCCGGGGTGCCGGAATTTTGCCCCGAAGGGAATATTTATTGTGCCAATAAATCTTCTGACACGGCTCCCTCGCATTTGCGTACCCTAAAATACCAACTGGCTGCGCGATGATTTGATCCTGCATCCTTGGGAACAGCAGGCAGGACCGTTACCACTGCAACACGCAGCCGGGTTACAAATAACCGATCGTAACAAATGTGCATTAAAAAGAAAGAGAATTCCCCGCAGCAGTGATGAATTGAACTCTGATTTCATAAATCGCGACAATTTGTTTAAAAAGTGCGTTTAAACAAATAAGACGATATCCCCTGCCAGAATTGTGTCGCGTCAAGCCCGCATAGCAGCAATGCTGGGTGGGTTGTTTAACGCGTGCGAGATTTCTCGCATAGGTACTCTAGTAATCCTATTATCAAAAACGATAGGCTATTAATATTATTGTCCCCCTTTATCAGTGAATAATATTAATATACTGTATGTAATCTTTTTAAAGCCTCCGTGGCTTAGGCGGCAGCACGCCGGCCTCTCACCACTGGGTCCGTGGTTCAAATCCCGGTCAATCCATGTGAGATCTGTGCTGGACAAAACGGAGAAAGACAGGTTTTTCTCCGGGTACTCCGGTTTTCCCTGTCAAAAATGCCATTCCAGCAACACTCTCCACTATCATTTCATTTCATCTGTCATTCGTTTAATCATTGCCCCAGAGGAGTGCGTCAGGCCTCGGCAGCCGGCACAGTCCATATCCTCGCCGCTAGATGGGGGCTTCATTCATTCCATTCCTGACCCGGTCGGAGACTGGAAGCAGGCTGTGGAATTTCATTTTCATGTAATCTTTTTCAGGAATAGTGTGTTAGTGACCCTGCCTAATCTAATTGGGCTAAAAGCGTGCTGACTGACTGTCAAGTATAAATTGATAGTCTCAGTACAGTCCAGAAGAGTGCGCTGTTACTCTAACGTTTGGACACAACATGAATTGAACACAGTTTGTGTCTTGTTCAGTTTGAAACATGCCTCGATGAGTCATGACCGCATGCGATCGTACGCATATAATGACTTAACATCAGCAGGACATATCCGTGAGGGAGATTGCCCACCTGTGATAGGACACACAGCTCGTCACAATGGTCGTCCGCGGTCAGCAACAGAACCTGATGACCGTTACGTGTGAATCCTGGCTCGCAGAACCAAGAAAACTCCACAACCAAACTACGCAATGCCTTGCTGAGGCAACTGGATGGATGTGTCTACTCAGACAATCTGAAATCGTCCCCATAGGGCAACCTATACTCAAAGAGTTCCCTGACGAGTAGGCCTACCTGCACGTACACCTCAAGACCGTGGTGTCTCTTCAAGATGAGAATGCGCGTCCGCATCGTGCCCATCTTAGGGCGGCCTAAGTCAATCGGATGGAATGGCCTGCGAAGTCTGTGGCCATGAATCCAATGGATAGACAGGCAGTGCGAAGACGCAGGAATTCATCTCCCACCCTCGCTGACCTCCGGAGGACAGCTGTCGAAGAGTGGGACAGGATAGTGCAATACAGCCTCAATTGCCTAGTGCAGGGGTTTCCAACCTTTTAGCAACTGCGTACCACTTGAAATTTTCAGAAATTCCGGCGTACCAATAGTCCTATATTTTTTATAAACATATATTTACTGTCGGAAAAGTGCCCAAATGGCTTGTTATATTTTAATTAAATTACTGAGAATTGAATAGAGCCTCCGTGGCTTAGGCGGCAGCACGCCGGCCTCTCACCGCTGGGTCCGTGGTTCAAATCCCGGTCACTCCATGTGAGATCTGTGCTGGACAAAACGGAGGCAGACAGGTTTTTCTCCGGGTACTTCGGTTTTCCCTGTCACAATTTCATTCCAGCAACACTCTCCACTATCATTTCATTTCATCTGTCATTCATTTAATCATTGCCCCAGAGGAGTGCGACAGGCTTCGGCAGCCGGCACACTTCATATCCTCGCCGCTAGATGGGGGCTTCATTCATTCCATTCCTGACCCGGTCGGAGACTGGAGGCAGGCTGTGGATTTTCATTTTCATTTCACTGAGAATTGAATGCACTTGTATTTCGAAACCCTTTATCAAGACATTAATAATCTAATAATATATATAGATTTATTTTTCATATTTTTCTTGCTATTTTTAGAGATATATGTATATTAATAACATTATTCCAAATTACTGTTCTATGTATTACTCATAGGCCTAAAATAATAAAATGTTGTATAATATTAATACAGACTAAGCCAAAAAAAAAAAAAAAAACATCAACATCATCCAAAATCTACTTTTAGTGCGAAACTTGTTGTTGTTGTTTGCTGTGATTAAAATATCAATATCAGGAGTAATTGAACTTAACTTCACTCTTAAGTCTTCTTCACTTATTCTGTTTCTATGTTTATTTTTTATGTAAAAAATGCAGAAAATCCACTCTCACACAAGTAACTTAAAAACAAATGACATCAAAAATAGCAGAGCTTGACGGTAGAAACTTGGGTACTCGGTTTTACATCCGATCCAGAAGTTAATCAAGCATTTCTCTTTAAAACTGTCTTTCATGGAACTATAAACCTTTTAATTTCAACCCATTTGGTAAGATTCCCGAAAAGGGATTTCTGATCCAGTCAAATTTGGAATAATCTACGGAGAAATGTTTATTAAAACTTTCTTGAAGTGCTTCCAAGTGAACAATGATATCGGGAACCACGTCTGGCATTGGAGATATTGAATTTTCTTAAAAAAATGATAGAGTAGGAAATGCAGATAAATTCTCCTCCTGTACTTGTGAACAATCTTATCACCCACGCGTACCACCAGTGGTACACGTACCACCGGTTGGGAACTCCCGGCCTAGTGGACAGCCTGCCACGGAGGGTCAGATCTTGCTTCACTGCACGGGATAGCATAACACTACACTGAGAAGCAGAGTCTGTGTTCCATGTTTGATCGCCAGATGCACGTGGCATAAAAATATTGTTTTTCTTATTCTTTCGTGTTTTTATTAAATCAGCCATGTTATTCATTACAGAAAGTGTGTGTTTGCATCCCATACTGCCACTTGGCTCGTAAGCAACCAAGATCCTCAGCAATTCAAGTGGTGAAAAACTGTTTTTGAGATGTGTAGAATTCACAGCCATTTTAGTATCAGCAGTTCTAAAGGCATAACATAATTCCACTTATCCCTTCAGACTCAATTTGCGATTCATTAATGTTTTGCTCCTGCTTTCTTTGCCACTTTCCATAATCGGAAGTCAATTTTTCTTTGTTTAACTTTAATAGGTTACGATACGTCATTTGATAATGAACAGGTAGTAAAATTAACTGCTCAAAAATGAGTGGGACATTATTTTGTTGCGTGTACCGTGTAACCATCTTATCCAACGTACCCAAGGTGGGAACTTTGAATTGCATGAGGCAGTGATCTGACATGTTTTAGGACGTTTCGCAAGCTCAACGCTGAAGATAAAGTGAAAGTGAAACTTTTTATTGTACTTACCATCTGTTAACAGTCTTCACGGCGACCTTGATGTTTCCTGATGGCTTAACGTTGAAGAATATTGATGTGCAGCTGCTTGCGATCTCGTATAGGTAAAACGAGCGCTCAACTTCGTACCACTTTCCTCCGAACTGGAAACACAAGAATTTGACGCCATTAAAACCAAAATTGTATTGGCACAATTGATTGTACCTCTCTCAGGTTAGTAGTACCCAAACCTGTGAACATCTCAGAAGAAGCTCCTGAAAGGATAAGAGCGTGTTTTCGCATTAGGTGCCAGAACACTGGATAGTCTACTTCAGTTACTGTCTTGCAACTGCCACATCTGATGTGTCCTGCTTTCGTCGACATCACCCTGTAGATTAACCACTTTGATTTTCACATACACAACGACCTTCTAACCAATTTAGCTTACCTAGAAATTCATCTTCAGAATGAAACATATTTTATCCAATAGTGCAACATAGGAAGTATGCATATGTGCAAAAACCATACCAGGAGTATGACGTAAGCAGCAGATAAAACAACATAAAATTTTCAATGAAACAATTTTATTAACTTAATGCATTTAATGGCCATTCATTTTATTTTCAGGACGGGCCAGGGAAGGGATTTTGGAAGGAATCGGCCGCGGACCTATTGAAAGGAACCGTCCCGGCATTTCTCTGGTGGTGAAAATGTGAAACCACGAAACCCATTTTCAGGACGGCCGAGGTGGGATTCGAACCCACGCTCTCCCGATGCCAGCGAGGCACGAGATAGCACGTTAGCGCCCTCGGCCACCGTGGCCTGTATAAAATGTTCAATCATACTTATTCACAAATGGTTTAATAGCATATCCCACATACTAGGCACGCGCCTAAGTCGTAAAGAAGAGAATCAAGGATCTTTATTGGGGATATGATCAGTGATCTAGTCTAGTAGTTTTGAGAGAATAATAATTATTTTATTGTATTTTTAATTGATAAGAAATTTGTCAATTGCACTATTCATGTACTGTATATATTCGTTGCCTTGATCTCTGTACAGCACAAAAAAGTAGGCTAAATGCTAGCATAGTAGTAACTTGGTTGTTACATCTTAAAATCAACTTTGTATAATTACTATATTAATTTTAATATGGGAGTGTTTGACAATTATAGAAAACCTAAGGGGGTACGCTTATAGAAAAGGTTAGGAAGCACTTGTCTAGGGGTGGGTATTGAGACTCATGTACTGAAGGATCTGCCGAGAAATGAAATTCTGTTCTGAGGGCTGGCTGGAGCGGGGTTGACACGTCAACTGGGAAGAAGTGGATTCGATTCCCAATTCAACCATTCTAGAAGTGATTTTCAGAGATTTCCCCACTTCTCCTTCAAGCAAATGCAGATATGGTACCTAACTTAAGACTCTACCAACTCTAGTCCTAGTATTACAGATACCCACATTAGGATATACAGGCTAGCAAACACACTCAAGTGTACAGGACTGGTGACCATGATGTAGGAAGCCAATTAAATGTAACAACAAGAACTACAATAACATCAACAACCTTCCTATTATCATGAAAGCAATACGGAAGTCGGAACATGAGTGAAGTAACTACGAACTTCTGATTGAGAAATCATGCCACCATGCTCCTGTCGAAATGGGATTATCGATAGGGGGCACAGCTGATATACGTCATACAATGTCTCGACCTCTCATATGTGGCCTAAAAATAAGTAAAATGTGTTCCGATTAGACGTGCACGAAGGTCATTGTTCTCTGTACATTCCAGCTGCACTCTCTAGCTGCACGAACCGTAGAGTGGCTTCTGCCATCAGCCTACCTAGTAGCAGTACCACATTACCCTATGGTCATGAGGCACGTATTGAGACTTCAGTTCCAAAGGCCCTGGGTTCGATTTCTGACTCTGCCAAGAAAATTCTGGCATGGGGGTTGAGACGAGCTCCACAGCGTCGTGAGACAAAACTGAGAAGCAGTGGGTTTTATTTCCTCGTCCGCCATCCTAGAGGTTGTTTTTCCTGGTTTCCCACTTCTATTCCATGTCGGGATGGTTACTAACTTAAAGCCACGGCTGTCTACTTGCCACTCCTACCCTTAATGACACTCACAATACTGTAAATACCAAAGTTACACAAGTTATCAAACAAATTCTACACACATTTAGACACTCGAGGCTGATAGCCAAGTTGCCCAAGCCCTTAAATAAAGCAATAATACCAAACCACTCGGAGTAGAAATGAAAATCCGTGGCCTGCTTCCAGTCGACCGACCGGGTCAGGGAATTGAATGAATGAAGTCCCCATCTAGTGGCGAGGATATGAACTGTGTCGGCTGCCGAAGCCTGTCGCACTCCCCTTGGGCAATGATTAAATGAATGACAGATGAAATGAAATGATAGTGAAGAGTGTTCTGGTATTAAATTTGTGACAGGGAAAACCGGAGTACCCGGAGAAAAACCTGTCTGCATCCTCTTTGTCCAGCACAAATCTCACATGGAGTGATCGGGATTTGAACCACGGACCCAGCGGTGAGAGGCCGGCGTGTTGCCGCCTAAGCAACGGAGGCCCAACTCGGAGTGGACAGTTTCTTTATTTCAAGTCCCAAAGCATATTTCCCGGTACTAACCGCTCATAAGCATGGGACATACTGTAAGCCTACAGCGGCTCTTGAACAGCAACATCCTTCCCGTTTTGACAAGAACCTGGAACTCATAAAATGAACTGGAAGAAACGTAGCCTACTTATCCATATTTCCATTCCTCCTGTGGAATGTGCTTTGGTCAATGTTGTTCTGGTGAGCCTATATCTTATATACGGGGTGTTAAAAAGTGTACAATAAGGAGGTGGAAATATGGATCAAAACAAGAATAAAATGTATATAATCATTGATCCTACAGCACCAAGCCTCCGTGGCTTAGGCGGCAGCACGCCGGCCTCTCACCGCTGGGTCCGTGGTTCAAATCCCGGTCACTCCATGTGAGATCTGTGCTGGACAAAACGGAGGCAGACAGGTTTTTCTCCGGGTACTCCGGTTTTCCCTGTCAAAATTTCATTCCAGCAACACTCTCCACTATCATTTCATTTCATCTGTCATTCATTTAATCATTGCCCCAGAGGAGTGCGTCAGGCCTCGGCAGCCGGCACAGTTCATATCCTCGCCGCTAGATGGGGGCTTCATTCATTCCATTCCTGATCCGGTCAGAGACTGGAAGCAGGCTGTGGTTTTTCATCCTACAGCACCACTTTCTTGTTCATAGGAGATGTTCATTGCAATGCGTCTCTCTGCCCTTCACAGTAAGAAAGACACTACGGTACGTACCCAGAGATAAGATGATGATGATGATGATGATAATTGTTGTTTAAAGGGTCCTAACATCTAGGTTATCGGCCCCCAATGGTTTGGGTGATAGTGAAAGATGAGATGAAAATGTAATGAAAACTATAACTAATACTAACTACAGTCTTACAAACTAGAAGAAGAAATGGTAAACAAATAAAGAATAAGGCAAACATGGACAGGAGGAAAAGAAATTCCCTCAACCCTCGAAGAATGAGGACTGAGGAACTTGGAAGGAAGGAGAACCAGAGAGGCAGATAGGAAAGGGAAAGAGGAGAGGGTCCGTCCCAGATGCACTCGAAAAAGGGGAGAAAACCGGACCCAGCTCAGGAATCCCTCGGGGTTGCCAACTCCCGAACTCACAAGCCGTGAGCCCTTGAGGGTGCACCAGAAGTGGTGGGGCTATATACACCCTGCATCCTTAAGGGCCCTGAGCAGAAGGCAGGAGATGTGAAGAGAACAGAAGAGGTCTGACCCCTCGAAGAATGAGGGATCAGGAAAGATGAGACAAGAGCCAATTATGGCGGGAAAGTAAAAGACTCCCTAGGCCTCGGATACCCTAATACCATCGGGGTCGGAAAAGAACAAGAGATGACCAAGGGTGGTCGATAGGAAAGATGACAGAGAGGAGTCCGGCACAAGTAAGTGGAAGCAATGACGAACTCAGCTGGGGTCCCGTGGTCGCCAACCCACGTCCCTCTAGCCGTGGGACCCTGGAGGCCAGAGTTAAGGGTAACGTACACTAACATGACTAGAACCAGTGGCGGCTGGTGCAGACAATCAGTTGACTGCAGTAACCCATCTCCCCTCCAAAAGCTAAAAATATTTAGAAACATTTTTATTTTATAGAAATACTTGGTGTGAGCGCGCAAAAACAGAAGTTCTGAGTGTTACCAAAGCAATAAAATAAAACTAGCAAAGTTACAATGCAAAACTAGACATTTTGTAAAGAAAATCACAATATCATGTCCTTATTTTGACAACATACAAATTATAATTTTTATAGTTCATCGGATTACAAAACGTGGCTATAAAATAAGTAAGTTGGGAGCATTGAAAAAGCTTCTGGTGGGAACAGCTGATAGTTTCCTCTATTTTCCCCCCGTTTGCTTTGAGCGATTACCTCTAAAATGCTACCGCAGAGTCTAGAAGGTGCCTCCTGCCATGTTCTCATTTCGTGTGACCAGTGCTGCCGCTATGTGGTCGAAAGAAGAATCGCTGTGATGTCTTGGCTCTGGTCTTGGCCAGTGGTTTTGGCTGTTGTCCCAACAGCACAACGGAAAAGTTGGGCACGCATGCGCAAAAGGCAGAGTTCATGTTTGGTGGCAATAAACGTAGAAATTCTAGCTGAGCTATCATCCGCACAGGCAGTGCCAGGCGCGGAGTGGAGCGCACGACTGGATGCATCGTTGTGAGGGGACTTGAAATATTTCCTTCTAGCGGACCCGTGCGAGAACTCTCGCATAATGGGTTGTGTGCGCCCCATGTGTACAGACTACCCCTAGGGGCAGATGACCTCATAGTTCCGCCCCTTAAAGCAAAAATATCCAACTACAGACTACCCGCCCGGCTCTAGTGCTATGTGGGATGTACGCGACACAGTTCTGCCAGGGGCTATCTGGGTTGTGTGCGCCCCATGTGTACAGACTACCCGGCCGGCTCTAGTGCTATGCGGGCTGTACGCGACACATTTCTACCAGGGGCTATCGTCTTGTTTATTTGTTTAAAAGCACTGTATAAAAAATAAACATATTTCCGTTGAATTTTCAAGAAACGCAAATTTTTTCCTGAACTACTGAGACGATTTGGAAGATTTTGGTACAAACCACACCTTCTAACTCCCTCTGGTTTAGGAGCTTGAGTTTTGTTAAACATAAACCTTAGCGTATTATATAATAAGATTGTTTGCCTGACGTCATTTTAATGTCCTTTATTTGATTGTAGATAATATTTGATTAATTTTCAAATTAAACAATGTGCTGCAGCACTTCAGCACATAAGGTGTGACCACCCCTAAAGGACCACACAAGTGCCCCTGTTTATCGGAACGCCAAGATAACGACTCTGCTCATATTCGCAACCCGACTTAAGATGTATCAGTATTCCATGCCAGGGAATCAGCTACTGTATAGTGATCTGGTGGTCTGCACCTCCGATAAACAAGTGTTCAGGTCTCAGAAAGGACGCGCTTTAGGATCCATGTTTATTAGACATTTTATTCTTGTATTGATGCATACATGCACCTCCTAAAATATTGGATACTTTTAAACACCCTGTATACAGCACCTTTTTTGATATTCGACCGAGAGGTCTCTTAGGGCGAGGATATCCAAACACCGTGGTTACGTTTGCTAGAACCGTATACACGAAATTTACACGAGGGAAGACAATGTCAGCAGACCAACATGTACATTAAAGAGCTCTCCACTTCGTGGTGTAGTGTCTACAATTCTTGGTCGTCACCACGGAGGTCTGGGTTCGATTCCAGGCTCTGCCAAGTAGTTTAATTCTGGTCTGAGGGCTGGAACGGGATACACTGAGCCTCGTGAGGCAGAACTGAGAAAAGATGGATTTGATTTACAC
Source organism: Meconema thalassinum (assembly GCA_946902985.2). Taxonomy (NCBI): domain Eukaryota; kingdom Metazoa; phylum Arthropoda; class Insecta; order Orthoptera; family Tettigoniidae; genus Meconema; species Meconema thalassinum. The sequence goes on along the minus strand of OX336389.2, from coordinate 237,446,097 downwards.
CTCAGCCATCTACTCCAGGCAAATGCCGGTATGATACCTACCTTAAGGCCATGGCTGCCTCCTACCCAATCCTAGCCCCCCCCCCACACACACACACATGAATATAGCCAGCACAATGACACAGGTTATCAGACAAAAATATTACATACACACACACAAGTACACGAGGCGACCTGACCTCAGTGTCGCAAAGCTAAATGAATCAAAAACACTCAACACGTTATCAATTGTGTGCCTCTGTTCGCTGTGAATTATGTCTGAACTGATCTCGGATTAGCCACTCAGACATCAACAACGTGAGATTGTTATATGTAAAGCTTTTGTTGAGCACTGTAGCATAATAGCCTGATCACAACGACTGCTTGCGTCATAGTCACGCCTAACTGTCGTTACTGGTGATTGAAAGAGATTGGTCTGTGAAGCATGTTACGACGGAGTATGTTGTTGGTGGAGTTCAAACTTCATAATTGTGTGGCACAAACAAAAGGCGGACTGAAGAGAAATAATCTAAACGTACTCTTCCAGAGTCACAAGTCTGAGGAGACCCCAGAAGGTCCTTGTGTGCACTGGAGGCGATCTTCTTCTTCACCAGTGGTCAATCCGAGGATTGGTTTGCAGCAAATCTCCACTCTTCGCGTCTTTCCGCTTTCCTCTTCATTTCTCCGTAGGTCTTGCACCCCACACCTTCCTTAATTTGATCTATATACCTCAGGAGTGGTCTTCCTCTAAAGTCTGTTCGCCGAGTCGAGATAGTGGAAGTAAACACAGTTGTAACCGACAGCATTGGCTCAGCTGGCTAAAGCGCAGCATTAGGCCATGGGGCCAAGCTCTCTGCTGACTCGGTAGACGCGTGGGTTCGAGCCCCACCGTCGGCCGTCCTTGAAATGGTTTTCCGTGGTTTCCCATTTTCAACACCAGGCAAATGCTGGGACGGTACCTTCTGATAGGCCACGGCCGATTCCTTCCACATCTTTGCCCTGTTTCATTCATCCTCATCCATTCCATCTCTCATCCCGACGCGCAGGTCGCCCACGGGCGTCGAATAGAAAGACCTGCACTCGGCCTCTCAGGAGACCACACGACAAAAAAAAAAACACACAGTTGTACACGTGATTGCAGGGCTGCCGGCAAGGGGTACATAGAGCTGTGCCTGTTGAACGTACGCCAACTTCAGTGCTGTGTATAGCCTACATGTGAAGCGGGCTGACTTATCGGTTACATGCTACAGCGCGGTTTATTTATTGTTCGTTTATGCATTTAATTAATTAATTAATTAATTAGTTCTTAACTGCTTATGACAGGCAACAGTATACAGTGCAGCAAGTCCTGTCTTTTCTAGGGCTACGGCATGACTAATGATCACGGAGCTTATTGGCTACCCCAGTCCGGCAGAGCCGATGACTTGAACTGGGCGTCTTTCCCTGTCCGGGTAGCCAGGGGCACTGTCTCGACTCGGCGAATAGACTTAGGTCTTTTTCCATCAACATACCTCTCTATGATTGTCTTCAGGATTCCTTCATGTCTCAATTGACGTCCGAAACGGGGGAGGAGCTTACGGTCAGCTGTTTGCAATATGGCGGCGATATAGTGACGTGAAGTAATTGGGTGTGCGTTTGTTATGGCTTCTAATTATTTATGATGGCAAAATACTACATATTTTCTTTCATTGATAGACATATTTTTATAATCAATTTAAATGCAGCTAATTACTACCAGTTAAAAATATTACCCGCATGTAGATAGTTAATTTACTGTCTGCTGTTACATAGGCCTATATGAAGCCAGTACTTGGGAGCCTAGCGGTATCGATGTTTTAATTAATTTCACAATATATATATATCACATAACACAAAGGACGACTCCCTGATAATAAATTGAATCAAGCAACCCTGAATTTGCATGAATGTTTTGGGTTCAAAGAAGCGTTACTTGGGATGCTCAAATCATACTTCAATATTGCAAATATTGACCTACATACTTGCTGTTCAAAGGCAAGAATATTAATTTATTACTCTCTTGCCACAGGCAAGTTAAAATGGAGGCATCCTTTTTATCAATATATTTAATTAAATGTTTAAAATACAGATATTTAACAAAGCTGGAGTCTCCATTTGAACTTGTCATAAGCAAACGGAACAGATCAAAAACTACACTTTAAGCCAAACCAAATTCACTCCTCAGCTCGACATAAACCATAATACCAATTAAAACCTATACAAAACATACTCTCCTTACTGTTGTACAACTTTAAAACCAACTATTCGCACTCAAAACTGAAAAACCCCGAAATGGGAACTAATTAAACTTAGAATAGCCTAGGCCGATCCGGTCTCCTGCTACATTACCGCATATGTGTACTTAACAACTTAATAACTTAATTAACTAAATTCAACAGTAGGGAGATCATAGCCAAAAACAGAATTTAAGCCAAATCATACTTCAATGGCCTACATACTTGCTGTTCAAATGCAAGAATATAAATTCTCTGGCAAATTAAGGCTAGGAACAGCATTTTTCTTAAGTTTTCTAATCATTCGGCTATTGTCAATCGGAAGAACCCCTAAAATAAGTTTACGAAGAGCGGATTACATTCTATGTACGGCACAGAAGTAATAGGCTACAAGTTTATCAGTATTTTTGATGTAGCTAAATCCATGTGAATACAAATTAGGGACAATAACTATCAATAATCAACAGTACCGGTGGAAAGAAGTCGTCTTCACAAAAATACACACTGCACACTGTCATGTAACATATAACATGTTTTCCAATTGACAGGGCCGAAGCCCATCTTTCTCTCTGAACTTTTTGTACAGGAAAGTAGTGAAGATATTTCGTACCAGTTTTATACGATTTGCAACCGTATACAGAGCAGTACCTCCTCGAATTTGACAAATTTCTTTCTGTTTCCATCACGACGTCAATGCTTCACCATCTAAATAAACCACACCAGTCACAATGTTACAGCTTCAACATTCTACCGCGTGGCTGCGCCATCCAACTTTTCTGACGTCAATAGCTAGCCTGTAAGTTGTAGCCTACTCTTCTTTTAACAATTGAGATCCACAAACTTATCTTCTCACCCACTCTTTTCAAGGCCTCTTCATTTGTAACCTTGTCAATCCATTTTATTTTGATCATGCGCTTATAGCACCATATCTCAAAAGAATGTAGCTTTTTCTCCTCCACTGTCTGCCCAGAGTCCAGGTTTCACAGCCGTAGCACGCCACACTCCAGGCATATGCTTTCAGAAACCTTTTCCTGATTTCAAGGTCGATGTTCTTAGAAGTAAAGATCTTTTACTTGTTGTTGGTTGGTTGGTTCCTCAGTTTAGGGACTGCGACAACGCGGTCATGTAGCCCCGTGTACTTTTGGGTGAGTGTCGAATCTGTCTGATAACCGGTGTTAAATGTGATGTCTGTATTAGTGTGTGTTATCTGTTTTTAATTCTAGTAAGGACTGCAGACATTCAATTTTCAAGTAGTTCCTGCTTTTGCTACCAAACGCCACCGTCAACGATAACTAGTTCTGAACTTGGTTTACTAGATGCCACCGCAGTCGGCTCCTGGCGACGAACGTTGGAACCTAAAAGCGTTAGTCAAATCTAACCTATAATTTAGCTTCACACAAGTGTAATTAGTGGAAGGTTCTTTTACATGCCATAAATCTATGACATGGGACCGCCGGCTTTACTTCCCCTCCGAAGGAAGGCATACTGAGGGATTTTTAACGCTCTTCAAAAATCCGACGATTTCGGCCGGGTTTGAACCCGTGACCTTGGACATAGAAACTCAGCATGCTACCAACTACGCCACCGAACCGAAGCCACTTATTACTTTTTGTTAAAGGCAGCTTTTGCATGAGCAATTCTACTAGTGGAGGCGATATCACTAGGGAATTCGCCATGACTAGTGTGTATCAGCCTCGATCATTCACGAATATCTCCACCAAAGTGCGCTACCCAAAGAGAACGTCAGAAACAATATTGGTCTGACCACATCGTGGTGTAGTGGCTAGCAATCTTGGCTGTCGTCCAGGAAGTCCGGGTTGGATTCGAAAGATTTACTTCTGGTCTGAGGGCTGAAACGGGGTAAACTCAGCCTCGTTATGCAAAACTGAGTTCGATTCCCACTTCAGCCAACCTGGAAGTGGTTTTCCGTGGTGCCCCACTTCTACTCCACGCAAATGCCGGGATGGTTCCTAACTTAAGGCCCCGGCCGTTTCGTTCCCAATTCCCTCCCGAATTACAAATGCACACACTAATACAGCTATCACAATAACACAGGTTATCAGACAAACATTCACCAGAATAAGAGCCCTTATTTTAAACACCTTATAATCAATGATGACTTGACGCAGTTGCAATTAGTGATTTCATTTGGTGACGAACTAGATTTAAAACACAGGAAGCCCACACATAATTATGTGCTACTTTTCTGATTGGATCACACCTTACTTGACTCACCCTGGAGGTTGTTGTTTCATTTGAGGGGCTCGGACATCGTGGTCATTTAACTTCATTTACTTGGGTGTGTGTCCGGCTCCGTGGCTAAATAGTTAGAGCGCTAGGCTTTCGCCGAAAGTGCCCCGGGTTCGATTCCCGGCCGAGTCATCAGGGATTTTAATCTCCTGGGGTTAATTCCCGTGGCTCGGGGACTGGGTGTATGTGACGTCTTCATCATCACTTTATCCACATTAAAACGTGCAGGTCGCCCACAGGCGTCAAGTAGAAAGACCTGCACTCGGCCTCTCCGGAGGCCACACGATCATCATCACTTGGGTGTGTGTGTTAGTATATACGAGTATATAAAATGTATCTGATAACCTGTGTTATTATGGTGTCTGTAGCACCGACAGTGGTAGCTACGCTCGCTAAAGCGCAGCGTTAGGTCATGGGACTTAGCTCTCTGCTGGCTCGGTAGACGCGTGGATTCGAGCCCCACCGTCAGCCGTCCTTGAAATGGTCTTCCGTGGTTTCCCATCTTCAACTCAAGTCAAATGCTGGGACGGTCCGCTTCCTTCCACATCCTTGCCCAGTTTCATTCACCATCATTAATTTCATCTCTCATTAACTCCTCTCGTGAGGTTGGCGTCAGGAAGGGCATCCGGCCGTAAAATTCATCCACCACAAAGACTTTCATCGCATCTCATTCCCGAGCCCGTTGGATAAACGGGAATAATGAGGGGTAGACATACAATTATGGTGTCTGTAGCAGTGTGTGTATTTGTAATGCAGGTGAGGATTGGGAAGGAGACGGTCGTGTCCTTAATTTAGGAACCATCTCGGCATTTGTCTGGAACAAAAGTGGGAAACCACCATTTTTAGGATGGTTGAGATGGGAATCGGATCCACCTCATCTCAGTTTTGCCTCACGAGACTGAGTGTACCCCGATCCAGCCTTCAGACCAGAATTCAATTTTTCTTGGCAGAGCCGGGAGTCAAACCCGAGCTTCAGGGATGCCACCCTGGAAGATTCTGAGCACTCTTGAATAAAATAATCGTATCATATGCAACCCAGTTACCAGTAAAATGGTGTCCCCCTCTGTGGCAGCAGCCAATGAACACAGGATATTAGCTTAAGTACGCCGAGGGCTGCAGAGTCCAGCGTAAAGGTCACTCAATCCGCGAATTTCAACTGTCTCTTGTGATGACAGGACTACAGTGGACAATATCCTACACCAAAGTTACTTGTTGACATAACGATGGATTGTACAAGGTGTGCGTCACTACGCGTTCCAGTATGACCTAGGCATACTGTACATCGTGGTGACCAGACATCTGAGCTAAACAGCTGTCTGTGTCTTTGGTGAATAGGACGAGTCGTATGCTTCTGCAGTACCGTATAACAACCGGGTGAGTTAGCCGTGGTCGTTACGGCATGACTGCTGGCAGTCGCTCACTTCCGGGAGGCGAGGAGGTTCGAATCCCCCCGCCGGCAACCTTGAAAATGGTCTTCTGTGCTTTCCCATCTTCCTTCCAGGCAAATGCCGGGGTTGGTCCCTAACTATAGGCCACAGCCACTACCTTCCAACTCCTCGAACTTCCATTCCAACTTTCCTCCCCAACGGTACTTGTAGCTCACCCATTGGGTGTCCGTCTCGAAGCAGCTACAAAACTGGCGAGCCGAACATGTCCTCGGACACTCCCGGCACTAAAAGCCATACGCTAAAACAAAAAACCGTATAACAAAACCAGCACGTGCAAAAATAACATAATAATAATAAGGCTATTGGTTTTACGTCCCTCTTAACTACTGTGGCTTTTAGAGACGCCGGGGTGCCGGAATTATGCCCCGAAGGTGATCTTTAACGTGCCAGTAAATCTACTGACACGGCTCCCTCGCATTTGCGCACCATCAAATGCCAGCTGACTGTGCCAGGATTCGATCCTGCAACCTTGGAAACAGCAGGCGAGAACGGTACCACTGTGCCACGCAGCCAGTCGTCAAAATAAAACAAACGCCACACAAAAGAATTCTTCCTAACAGAGGGACAATGATTACCATGTTACAACTTTCTAAATAACAAGTTCAAAAATGGCGATACAGAAATTGGATTAAATTACTGTTTTTTTTTTGCTTCTGTCCCGAATTTGGCAATCGCTGAAACTGTGTGTTGTGCATTCCGTTCAAATCAAATATTCGTCTCCAAGCGATCTAGTTGTATTTAAACACTTGAGTGTCACATTGAGCTGCTAACAAGGCAATATTGCTCTGGAGTGGGTTCGTGTGCTGGCGAAGCTACAGACATAAGGCTGTCGCATTTAGACACCCTTAAATGCAATCGAACTGAGCTGGGGTCGAACTCGAAACAATACGTTTTGAAGACTAGCTCCTAATAATAAACTTCCTCTCAGCTCGACGAAAGCAAACAAATTGTCGACAATTTTCCTTTTAAAACTTGTTGTTGTTTCATTAAGTTACTTGGATATCGTGGTCATTTCAATCCCGTATACTTGGGTGTGAGTAGGATTTGCCTGATAACTTGTGTTGTTGTGATGTCTGTAGGATTGTCTGCATTTGTAATTGAGGCTAGGATTGGTAAGGAGGCAGCCGTGACCTTAAGTTAGGAACTATCCTGGCATTTGCCAGGAGTAGAAGTAGCAAACTACGCAAAACCTCGTCCAGGATAGCTGAGGAGGGAATCGAGCCCACCTCTTCTCAATTCTGACTCAAGAGGTTGAGTTAACCCCGTTCCCGCCCTCTAAGGTGACCTTTTATAACTATATAGGACTGTAAATGTTGATGATGTGCCGGGTGGGAGAAGAGGGGGCACGACCCCCAGTAATTTCACAATCTCGTCAGTTTCTCAGCCAAACCGTGTTTCAATTCGACAATAAAATGTACACACAGAGAGAAGGCCTAGCGATGGGATCGCCACTAAGCGGGTTAATCGCTGACATCTTCATTAATGCACTAGAAAATGCTTTCTTAGAAAAGACTTCAACAAAGGGAATAGTAATATGGAAAAGATACGTAGATGATGTAATTTGCACCTTCGATACTGAACTAACAAGCGAAGAAACAATTCTCCAATCCATTAATAGCCTACACCACTCAATCAAATTCACTAAGGAATCCGAAACAGACCGAAAAATAAATTATCTCGACATAACTATTTAACGTAAAAACAACGAGCTCTCATATTCCATATTCCGGAAAGCCACACAAACCTCGCATGCAATCGACAATCAGTCTAATCACCCCAGTACGCACAAGTTAGCGGGGTTCAATTCAATGGTGCACAGGGCTTTAAACATACCCATGTCAAAAGACAACTATAATAAGGAAATAAGAACCATTAAGCAAATAGCAAAGGAAAACAATTTCCCGCCAAGCAAAATAAACCAAATTATAGCCAAACATAAAAATAAAGATAAAACGATTCCCAAACCGGACAGTAATGAGAAAAAATGTGCGCGTTTCAACTATGTGAATGCGAATACATATAAAATCACTAATCTATTCAAAAAGCAAGGCATAAAATAGCTTTCACAGCGAAAAACACAACCGGTAAGCACCTACAAAATAGTAATCTAAATAAACATGACCCGTATCAAAGTCAGGGGTATATTCTATAACGTGCCAAGACACCGGTTGTCAAGCTAATTACATCGGACAGAGTGGAAGACGAGTAGACACACGTTATAATGAACATAGGAATGCGATACGATACGGAACACATTCAGCCGTATGCGAACATAGGTGTGATGCGGGGCACAGATTTACTAACATTGAGACGGACCTAAAAATAATTCATCACGAATCGAAAGGCAGAGCTCTTGACATAAAGGAAACAATCGAGATACACCTAGCTAAACGAAACAATCCCAACAACCTAAATGAACACGCGTTCATGAAGAGCTCACCCCTCTTCACGCTACTCAAAAACACACCCTGTCGGAAACAAGACACAACTAAGTGATACAGCCAAGCTAGATAAAAAGGGGAGGGGGAAATTAGGGGGTTTTAATAGGTAAATGTTATCTGGATCAGGTGTACGATGTACTTTTCTTCTGCAATAAACCAAGGCCCGTATTCGCGGCAGTATTAAAAGTGCCGGGACGTCCTCATAAGACCGGAGAGCGCTTAGTTAGAATGGCTTATGGTCCACGCGTGGCGGGGAATGTTCCACGGTCTTTGATAGTTGTAGACCCACCTCATTCAATAACATACATCTTATCTAGGTTGGCAACACCCCACATAAACACATCGCACTGACTCCGCACAGCACATATGAAAGGGGGGAAGAAAAGGGAAAAACCCGTGTCGTTGAGATAACAGCCCCTCTCAGTTGACCACACCTGGAGCTACAGTGAACACGAAAACTGCGCGCAGCTCCAGCAAGGAAGACTACCAGATAAGTAGTAGCCTGTAATATTACATTTTAACCATAGTTGGTTTTTTACAACCATATAATCACTCCAAATTACAAACTCCGGATATCTATCACCATTTAGCATTTCACCTAACATCATATATAACTTACTGCATTTAGCATACACCGACAGTTGCAGTACCAATACTGCAACTAAATAATTGTAAATATTTTCACCTGTATTTTCAAACATAGATTTTATAACCTAAGTGTAATGGATCTGATGATGATCGCTTGACGATCGAAACTGGTCATCCTACTATATGTATTAATCGCATGTAATTTATTTCAGGATTATTGCATAACCCAGCTTTTTGGGTACACTCGTGTTGACCGACTGAGAAGCACTAAACTCTTGTTTACTAAGGCAACACTAAAAAATGGCTTCAAACCCCACAATGTTTCAAAGGTGTTCCGTGAATACCCTGAATATGAAAGGTGGACATAGACTTGCTAGTGATTGTAATATTACTTCTTAAACTAGCTGACTGATTGTGAGCTTCGCTCAGAACCTTGTGGACTTGGAAACCAATTAGAATATGGTGTTCATTAAACTGACCATGATGTTGTGGACTGGGAATTTCACGCTTTACTACTTGTGAACACAGGGCTTGAAATAGGCCAGGCATATCTTTGAGTGCAATATTACACCAATATCAGAGAACGTGGTAGTTATCATTGAAACATTCTACCAATTATACTTGAGACATTTTTAAAGTCAGTTAACGCATCGATCAAGACTGTTAACCAAAACACCATAAATGTCGAACACGCACGACAGTATTTGGACTATCCTGAGGTGAGTGAATGGGAACGTGACGTCATCGACCAGCTATAGGAAGCCCATGATGGGCTAGTGGCCTAGGGGGTAAGTGGACGATGCCGGACTAGCAGAATGGAGTAATGACGGCGATGTCATCCCTGGCAGTTTGCGCGAACATGGAGCCAGCAGTAAGACGAATGCTGGGATACAACCTTTCCCGAGGACGGAGTCCTTACGGAATCGTGGTGCCTGGTTCCATTCCGCGCCGAGGGACTTCCAGCATCAAGATATCGCTAAGGTAGAAGTCTTCTAATTTGCCATGTGAATTTTATTTTTGCCATGAAAGTCCTAACTTCCGTAAATTTGCGTCTTTATAATGCACTGCGAAATACGTTAAGTTTAATATCATCGTTGCCTGAAGTTCATGCTTACATTTGAAGATGAGGTGGATCCTCATTAAATTAAATTAAATTAAATTCATAATATAGGAGGTCTTACGCTATGTTTTCAGAGGCAGCAGGATTCGTGACACCTCAAAAGCTCTAGTTGACGCTATCAGAACACGAAATTAAATAATAATAATAATAATAGTTTTCATGTTTGAGAATAATAATTATAACAATGACTCTGCATATTTTTTATCATTGAATTCTTATGGAAAGTGACTATTTTTTGATCTAGTACTGTAAAATGGTGAATGATATTGTCAGAAATATATATTTGAGAGTGGGGAATCTAAAGTAATCCTTAAGCTAATAATGGACACGTGGTAATTGAAGCTAATTATTCTAATTGCGATTGGAATATAATGGTATAGGGATGTGTGTTTAATCCCAGAGTGATAAATGTTGTTTCCTGAGTATCAGCTCAGAAGGTTTAGGGGTAAATCCTCTGGTAAATGGGACATGTTGCGATGGTGGTAATCCTGCCCCATAGTGTGTATAAAAAGCTTCAGATAATTAAAGTGTCAATTCAATATAATAAATAGACTTCCACATGAAATAAACGTTATGTTACTAGTCGAATCTATTGGGAAGAGTAAAATAACGTCACGTCAAATAAGGTTGCCAATTCATGTAGTGGCTTGATAAAAAATATCAGTGTTGAAATAATTCATTTAAAACCAATGTGTTGAGCAGCATAAAAACATATTCAAGTGTCAACAATAACATTATTTGTGAATGAAAATCCACAGCCTGCTTCCAGTCTCCGACCGGGTCAGGAATGGAATGAATGAAGCCCCCATCTAGCGGCGAGGATATGAACTGTGCCGGCTGCCGAGGCCTGACGCACTCCTCTGGGGCAATGATTAAATGAATGACAGATGAAATGAAATGATAGTGGAGAGTGTTGCTGGAATGAAATTTTTTGACAGGGAAAACCGGAGTACCCGGAGAAAAACCTGTCTGCCTCCGTTTTGTCCAGCACAGATCTCACATGGAGTGACCGGGATTTGAACCACGGACCCAGCGGTGAGAGGCCGGCGTGCTGCCGCCTAAGCCACGGAGGCTCTAACATTATTTGTAATTTTTAAAATTTTATTATTATTATTTCTCTCTTCGAAAGCTCTTATATTTCGGTCAATGATTACTGTCAAATGTCAGAATATTCCATGACTAAGATATTTACATTTTGAGAAACCTTCGCTTCGATAAGTGGAGGTTGCCAAGAATCAACCCAGTTTTGCTGATTCGATTTTGAAATATAAACATAATGTATAAATGACGTCACAATGATGATGACAGTGTGTGAAAATAACTCCGAAGCTGTTAAGTAATGTACATGGTAGGGAATAGGGCAGCGAAATGTGGCATCATTTACTTAATTAATTTTCCATTTTTATTTCTATACATGATTGTGCATTCTCTCGTGTATATTGTATGGGGTAAAAAAAATGTTTTCGTCGAACATAGTCAAAACAAATGGACTCACGTGACGATAAGACTATGAATATACAGGGTGATTCACCTAAGAGGGCCATCTCAAATATCTACCGAAACGTTCAAGATATCGCCATTCTGTTTTCAAATTCTTAAATCGTATTAAGGGGCTCATACAACACGGTACCCTTTGCCCCAGCACATACGTATTGACCGAGAAACCGGTAGCAACTTTGGTGTTTTAAATGGGAATATAGTAATTTCACCCACTGGAACAACAAAGAATTAAGTGACAAGTTCAGTGATGTGCGTAGTTTGAAAATCTGACGAGTACTTTTTGAGATATTAAAGGTTTCCATATACGTCGGCATTAGACAGAAAGCGATGCGCCAGCCGCTTGAATGTGGAGTGCATGATTTCCTTCCGTGACCCACTTCTTGTTGACAAATACTCATGCTGAATTTATTCCATTCTATGCATACTGTAATGTGTATATTTTAAAAATGTTTGATGATTAACTGAACTCGTAAGAATTAATATTAGACGAGACGTTCGCAATGAACTAAATGGGCGAGTTTTGTTACATTTCTGATTTTAATATGTACATTAAGTCATTGTCATAGGTCCGGCAGCACTAAAAAAATCCGTTTATTATTTATCCTCTTCATTGAGTTGTTTTCAGATTTTTCTGAAAGGATTCAGGACGAAGTGGAGAGGGAGAAAGGCACAGGTACATAAGAGACTGGATTTTGATTATGTACACATTACAGTAGGTCACCTCCGTTGCGTAGTGGTCAGCGTGATTAGCTGCCACCCCGGAGGTCAGCCTCGGGTGGTCCAAATGAGTTGAGGGGGTTCGATTCCCACCGCAGCCATCCTCGACGTGGTTTTCCGTGGTTTCCCACTTCGTCTTTGGGCAAATGCCGGGATTGTACTGCCCCCGAAAAATGAATTATTTGGGACTAAAGTGAGATTATTTTTGTAGCCCATGATATAATTTAACATGGCAATATGCATCCTAGAACTTGACACAAACGAGTCGTGTTAGAGTGTCAAGCAAGGAGGGTGATCCCAACACGAGATATGTTGCGCAATAGAATATTCTAAAAGGTTGAAAATGACCTAGCAACAGTGGATCTATCACGGATTATGATTAAATATTGTTATAAAATATATCATTGGACATAAGCCCACAGCCAATAAGAAGAGGTCTTATTGAAGACGGGATTACCTTCAACTAAATTATATGGAGAATTATTACATTTAGGCCCCAAGAAAGTTATTTTATTCATTGAAAATTAAAAGAAAATTAAGAGAAAATATAACAGATACTTTGAAAGTCGCCGAAAGGACGAAATTCGCCGTAATAAGCATTATTCAAGTGCGCGCTAAATTTCTGGTGGGAACAGAAATGGCGGCCAGAATTTTTGACTTGGAGGGGGGACGCCAAGCAACAGGGTTCTTATTCCTGTAGAGTTTGAAGAGTGCAGACGTATATTCCGGGAGAGTCGTGTTCCCGAAGGTAATAGCCGAGTGCGGAGTTCAACCACTCGTGGAGACAGCGACATTGCAGGGTAGATAGTGGAGATCGCCCCTGCTTACGAATTGAGTGAAGTTGCGAAGAGTCTCAACATTGCAATAACTAAGTATCATTTGAGAATATCTCAAAGTAAACTAATACAGAATATAGTTCTGAACGCATAGTATCATAATATAAAATGTCAGCGTCACAGAAAGAAGACTTTAGCAGATATTGACTATTTCGAAGTGCAGAAGAAAAGTGACGGACTCAGAAGTTGAAAAGCATTTTAGTTTCAACGAGATTGCAGCGAACACAGGTTCACTATATAAAGTTCACGTGAGTAATAGTGTGATTGACTTTAACATTGGAGCAGTATATTATTATAACAGAACTATGACTGCTAATATTCATCAAGAAGAAGTGTTATTCGAAATATATAATATGGTTGAGATGATGAACTAAAGACTTTTATGCGCAAGGGATATGTTTGAAACAGAGTATTAGATACAATATGGAGCTCCGTTAACAAGATTACTTCTGAATGTCTACGAATCAAGTATACATGAAACGCTATGTACAACTCCATCTCGTGCATTATCGTAACTTCATGGACTTGAACTTAACATCTTCGAGCTACATAAATATATCATAGAACATCATTATGAATATTTCTAACAACGATTGTGGTCCAGCACTTCATTTACAAATTTTATTTGTAACTATGAAGCTGAATCTACAAAATTGCTCGATAATGACATTAGAAACTCTATCAAAGACGGAGAATGAAGATTCATCAGAAGAAAAGTCAAGATGCCAGGGTGGACCCGGCAACAATGAAGATCTATGAACGAGAGGTTGCAATTCGATCCCAGACGGAGATTGATGTGTGCCGGAAAGGAAATCCTTCCTTCTCCGAGGTCGTTGGTTCAAGGAAGCGGACTGGGGTCCAACTTAGTTTCTTGGGAAGAGGAAACATCTAAGTATTTTCCAAATACTTAACCAGAACATCGAGAAGTCTTCTGTCAAGGTAGTAGTGTACATTATTATGTAGTTAGAGCATTATAGTGACATTCAAAGCAAACCTTTTCTCCATATTTCGTTATATATTTGTATTTATGTATGTAGCCAATTTTATTCTACAAGATCATGTGAGGTGATCGTCTTGATCATCTTGATATTCTAAACTGAGATGTTAATTTGTTTAAGGAATTAGTATTCCAGTATTTCTTTATTTAAGATCAGTGACTTTAACTTTCGACGTTTTTCTATTCATTTCGAATAGAGGATTCAGACAATTTGTCTTGGATGCCAATTAAATTCTTTTTAGTAATTTAATTTGGGCATCTTATTTGTAACTAAGAAACTTCAAGAACAGAAGAAACCACGAGTGATATATTGTTATAATATCACAATTACTATGAACTTTACGCCGATCTGACAAGAAATATTCGTCATTATTATGATAGGAAGTCACATACTCATAGACATTCCTTGTATAGAATGGAGACACATTCCGAAATTGACAATCCTTACTTTATTAGAGAAAGCTAAGATCTTTCGTCAATTAAAGTTTATTCGAGATATATCTTCATGGAAGATACTTTCATCCCACGTTAGGGTAGTCAAAGCTAGTCTATCCCAGTAGCAATTGATTTTTATTGGGCACTTAAATAACATTTGTGGTTATTTATACACAATATGTAATGCCACGTCATATTGAGGACGTAACATTGCAAGACGTGAAGCCAGATAAGTACGGTGGAACATAATTGTATTTCTATTAAATGTATATGTAACAGTGTAGTCGACATCCAAGTAACATTTTAGAGTAAACTCATGGAGGTTATTCACAATACGTCAAAGGTCATCTTTATGAACGAAGGTAACGTTTAAAGAACAGATGTAGCTGTTCAGGATGCCAGCGGTTGATTGTTGCAACGCTGAGGTAAACGCCAATAATGTAAATGCAAGTTTTATAGAAGAGATGTTGGTAACAATTATTTTTTGTGTGATAGAATTGTTCAACAAGCAGTAAAGGAGAGTGTATTTCCGTATACAGAGGTATATGAGGCTACGTAGAGAAATGTTTGTGTAAATGCGAGGCAGTTTCCGCATTTAGAGAAGTTATTGAAGTGCAATCCTATTATTGGTAAGAATATGGCATTATAACAATGGAATCGAGTTGTTAAGAACTCCGATGTGTGAATTTACGACTTAGAAGTGGAGACAAGAGTGTGATGTGCGGAAATAGAGTGGGAAAAGTGTTGTCAACTTCTGTTTACTAATACTATTTATTAACATTTTTGTTAAATACGGATTTGAGTAAATACTTGTGTTTGATCTTTGTTGATTGAATACATTAGACTGATAGCGACTACAAACCTAAATATGACATGGTGGTGTAGTATTTTATAAAAGAGAAGGAGATCTCTAAATGATTCTGACATTTATAATGTGCAGAAAGATAAACTTTGAACCAGAGCTAAGGCTCAGATATATAAAGAGTTTTTACCGTTATAAGAGTAAACGTTAACAAAAACGAGAGTACATACTGTAAATAGTTTTTCATCAATATTTAATTAAGGGTATAATGTGGTAATAATAATTTGATCGTATGTTTTTAACTTGTACTATATTGAAGGATAATATCTTTGGAACGCATGTTTTACGTTGTTAAGTATGAATGAGACAACTTCATCAGTCATGAATGATGTAAAAGAATGCTTGGATTGTTATGTGAAAGATTGAATGGATTTGAGAAAGGAATGACTGCTTTATAGAAGGTTTTGTTAAGAGTGAATGATACAATTTGAGACGTGTAACTTTGAAGCGATGTTTCACATTCGCTAGGCAGACCGGCAGTGTGAACTGTACGGTGGCAAGGAGTGGAGACAGCCCCCTTATAAAATCAAGGTCAATGTATTATATACACACATCAAAAAAAGTTTTGCATCACCTCGGTTCCCAGATCTCCGGCATATAGACGTTGACTGTGTATATTGTATCCAAGATACAGTCCCTTTGACTGTTCATAGATGTCACTAAAACTGCTCAAAGATGTAAACAACCATGCATGAGCAGGGCCTATTAGACGGAGGGGGTACGACAGCCGATCAGTTCCAGTCATTCCACCAGGACGAAGGTACGCTGCTCATGTTGTCTGTAGTTCTACCATGCCTAGAAGGTCAATACCGCAGTTCGATCGCGTCCGCATTGTTACTTTGTGTCAAGAAGGGCTCTCAACAAGGGAAGTTTCCAGGCGTCTCAGAGTGAACCAAAGCGATGTTGTTCGGACATGGAGGAGGTACAGAGATACAGGAACTGTCGATGACAGGCCTCGCTCAGGCCGCCCAAGGGCTACTACTGTAGTGGATGACCGCTACTTACGGATTGCCGCTCGGAGGAACCCTGACAGCAATGCCACCATGTTGAATAATGCGTTTCGTTCAGCCACAGGACGTCGTGTTTCAACTCAAACTGTGCGCAATAGGCTGCATGATGCGCAACTTCACTCCCGACGTCCATGGCGAGGTCCAGCTTTGCAACCCCGACACCATGCAGCGCGGTACAGATGGGCCCAACAACATGCTGAATGGACCCCACGGAATTGGCATCACGTTCTCTTCACCGATGAGTGTCGCATATGCCTTCAACCAGACAATCGTCGGAGACGTGTTTGGAGGCACCCTGGTCAGGCTGAACGTCTTAGACACACTGTCCAGCGAGTGCAGCAAGGTGGTGGTTCCCTGATGTTTTGGGGTGGCATTATGTGGGGCCGACGTACGCCACTGGTGGTCATGGAAGGCTCCGAAACGGCTTTACGATACCTGAATGACATCCTCCGACCCATAGTGCAACCATATCGGCAGAATATTGGAGAGGCATTTGTCTTCATGGACGACAATTCTCGACCTCATCGTGCACATCTTGTGAATGCGTTCCTTCAAGATAACGACATCGCTCGACTACAGTGGCCAGCATGTTCGCCAGACATGAACCCTATCGAACATGCCTGGGATATGTTGAAAAGGGCTGTTTATGGACGTCTTGACCCACCAACCACTCTGAGAGATTTACGCCGAATTGTCGTTGAGGAGTGGGACAATTTGGACCAACAGTGTCTTGATGAACTTGTGGATAGTATGCCACGGCGAATACAGGCATGCATCAATGCAAGAGGACGTGCTACTGGGTATTAGAGGTAGTGGTGTGTACTGCAATCTGGACCACAAATGCTGAAAGTCTAGCTGTATGATGGTACAACATGCAATGTGTGGGTCTCATGAGCAATAAAACGAGCTGAAATGTTGTTTGTGTTGATCTCTATTCCCTTTGTATTTAACGGTTCCGGAACTCTTGGAACCGAGGTGATGCAAAACGTTTTTTGATGTGTGTAAATGAGAAGAGTTGCCACGGCCACAATCTTTATGAATGAAAGGAGGTTGACGGCTGATTGGAAACTGTGTCAATATATAAACGTGTCGACAGTCCAGATGCACGCTTTTGGCGCGTGCTGGAATGTTAATAGCTTGTGAAGTATGCTAGACACGCAGGAATTTTTTCGTTAAATGTTTTATTAATTTTAATTGGCGGAGGCCTTTCAAAATGTATTTTTTTTTTATTACTGGAGACATAATAACTTCAGTGACGTATATGTGGAGAGGAGTGAGTGTGTGTAAATATTTATTAATTATTTGTATAGGGAATTTTTATTTGTCTTAGTTTATAGTTTACATTTGTTAATAAATGTATTTAGTTCGTTTTCTACGTCGTGTTTCGAGTGACTTATTTTAGATATATAGTAAATTATATTGTGGAGCCCCATTTCAGGTCTGGAGCTAATTACCCTTAATAAATCCCGAGAGATATAAGGTAAGTGTTCACTTGAGCCCCAGTGTATTTATTGTTTGTCCATAATATCATTGTAGTCTTCTGCGTATATTCCCGAAGACCTTGTTGGAGCGGATTTTGATGGTATTTTTAGCCTGGTGCCTTCAGAATTTTGCAATCCAGCCGAGCTATGGATTTCCGGCAGGCAACTTCTCGAATATACCGGTACAGTACCTACCGCAAGGCCACGGCCGCCTCCTACTCACTTCCTTGCCTAACGTTCCCACTCTTCCCATACCTTCACCAGGCCCCTGTTCGCTTTGCAGGTGAGGCCGCCTGGGCGGAGTGTTGGAAACACACCCCAGTTGTATCCCTTTCTCAGAGTCTCAAGCTCCAGGACATTGCTCTCAGTGGCGGTAGAGGTGGGATCCCTCGCTTAGTCCGTGGGAAAAGCCAACCTTGGAGGGTAATACGATAGCAAAAAAGATACACATTACAGTAAGGTATGAATGGAATAAATTCGGTATATGAGTTCGTCAACAAGGAGTGGGTCAAGCAAGAGAATCATGCACTGCACATTCCAGCGGCTGGCGCATCGTTTCTGTATAATGCCGATACATACGGAAACCTTTAATATCTAAAAAAGTACTCGTCGGATTTGCAAAATAAGCTCATCACTGAACTTGTTACTTGATTTTTAGTTGTTCCAGACGGTGAAATTAGTATAGTTACATTTAAGAAACCAAAGTTGCTGCCGGTTTCTCGGTAAATACGTATGTGCTGGGAGTGAAATGGACCGTGCTGTATGAGTCCCTTAATACGATTTAAGAATTTGAAAATAGATTGACGATATCTTAAACGGTTGCGTATATATTTGAGGTGGCCCCCTTAGCTGAATCACCCTGTATATTTTTTTCGAGATGCACAAATCATAATACAACATTGTTTTCGCCACCACACATAAATTTCCGACAGCAGTGAAGTGGACAGGCATATTTTTATGAATAAATATGTGAATTGATTGTCTTTCTAAAATGTGTATGTTCTCACTCAGTGTATGTGTTGTGTACATATGCCTTGAATCCTTTACTGCTCGGTTCCAAGCTCTGTGAACTTGCGGGATGAAGGGCAGAGGCAGGGTATGAGCAGGCGAGAATTGAGAAGCCTGTCGACAGCCCGCCGTGTTACCTGACATTCTTGTCTATTCCAATACTGCTAACATGGGTCTTTTCTGGCGTTGGGAATGAGTGACTGAGTCACCGACTAATGTATTTGCTTCTCTTACTACGCAAGGACCGAGAAACCTCATCACTCGTCGCCACCACTACTCATAGTCTGCGATGCACATTCCTCTCAGGTCCACGCAGCTTAGACCCGAGCAGTACGTGGAACATGAGGGCAGTGTGCAGTAGATTTTTGCCGGCTTAACCCAGGACGCCCTGAGACCTTGTACTCGTGCTCACACTGTGGTCATGTGTCCTCGCATGTGATCGCCTGTCATCCCAGGTGGACAGACGGGCACAGTATATCTAAGGAATTACCAGCGACTCCATACATTCATTAAAATCAACAACTCCGACAGTAATTGCGCAAATAGCACATAACTAGGTAAGAGTAACCTATCATTAACGGTGTGTTCTTCAAAATAAAATAAGTACTGAACTTATCATCATCATCATCATATATACACTGAAGAAAATGGATATTGCAACACCATAAAGGCATTGGTCGTTTGTGTTGATTTTCAAGACATGGAACGATGCAATGTAGGTATGTAAACGATCAAAGTTTCAGACCCATTGGATTGTTGCTACAGGTCTCCCCACGCGATTGGTCGCGGAGGAATCAACTCCAGTATACGGACTCTGATGTAGCGTAGTTGACTTGCAGTCTGTGCAGTGAAGTGTGCCCCGTCAAACATGCCTCGACGACAGAGAAGAGCACGCAATCAACAACTGTCGCCGTTTGAGAGGGCTCGGATAATTGAACTGTTTGAGGCTGGATTATCGCTAAGGACTGTCGCTGCACGTGTTGGCCGACAGGCATCTACGGTACAACGTGTATGGCAGTAGTGGTCAAATGAAGGTACCCACACTCGTAGACCAGGCACAGGCCCAGCGCGACAGACAACTGTGAGAGAGGATCACCGCATCATGCGGATGGCCCGGATGGAACCCCATGCAACAGCAGCGCAAATTCGAGCAGCTGTGGCACCCCACGTTACACAACAAACAGTTGGTAATCGCCTGCGTGCAGCTGGCTTACGATCTCGAGTCCCTGCAGAAGGTGTTCCATTGACCCCACAACAGCGACGTGTAAGGCTGGCCTGGTGTCGAGAACGATCGACGTGGGTCGACGAATGGCATAGGGTCGTCTTTAGTGATGAATCGCGCTTCTGTCTTGCCCGCAGTGATCGCCGGAATCGTGTGCGCCGACGTACCGGGGAGAGGGGCCGCCCAGACCTTATTGTCGAGAGACACACAGGGCCAACACCAACATTGTGGTCTGGGGAGCTATTGGCTTTAATTTGAAATTACAATTAGTGCTTGTTGAGGGCACTATGACTGCTCGACAGTACGTTGATAGGGTACTCAATCCAGTGGTTGTCCCTATGATGGCGAACATTGCTAATGGGATGTTTCAGCAGGACAATGCCCGGGTTCACACTGCACGCATCTCCAGAGAAGCTCTCCACGACATCACAACCTTAGAATGGCCCGCCAGATCCCCGGACCTCAGTCCTATTGAGCATGTGTGGGACATGATGGGTCGACAACTGGCCAACCGTCCTCAGCCACCCACAACTCTGGAACAACTGACCCGTGCAGTGCAGCAAGCATGGACCACAATTCCTCAGGAAGCGATCCAGGGCCTTGTTGACTCCATGCCTCACCCAATTTATCAATGTATTGCAGCTCGTGGTGGGCATATCCTGTATTGATTGTTGTCCAAACTTGCGGTCAGAGGGACCTGAAAGTGTAATCATCGAATCACAACCGAACACTCGTCCTGCATGTTCAATTGCAGCAATGTAGCACCACTCCTTCTGGGTGTTGCAATTTCCATTTTCTTCAGTGTATTATTTCAATAGTATAGATCCCTCCTGCGGCACTCACAAGCGACCAATCGTGAAAATGAGCATTCAAATGAAAGAGAATATACATTAGCAGTGACGAATTGCACTCGAGTTCCATAAATATCAATAGTTTCTTTAAAAAATTACTTTAAAAAAAATGTACGAAGTATGCGATTTGCAGATACAGTTGATATAAGAGAATACGCTCCATAATTGCTGTCCACTTCACATTTTGGTCGCTGAGACGCCCATTTCATGTCATTTTAACATTATGAGGTATTTCCTTTATCATTTTGCATGGAATTCAGAAACAGTAAATCAAAGGAATGAGTACTCATATCGTATAATTTCATAAATAACGAATAACCGGTGAGTGTTACAGAACACTCAGCACACAAATGACATTATCAGTGACAAATTGCATTCTAATTTCTGAAATATCAATTTTTGTAAGAAGTGTTCGATTAGCAAAACCTATTGGGGAAAGTGTGGTTTATGAACATGCGAGATTTCTTGCACGGGTTCACTAGTATATATTATTTCAGTAGTATAGATCCCTCCTGTGGCACTCACAAGCGACCAATCGTGACAAATGAGCATTCAAATGAAAGAGAATATGCATTACCAGTGACGCATTGCACTCTAATTTCATAAATATCTATAATTTCTTTAAAAATGACTTTTAAAAAATTGTACGAAGTGTGCGATTTGCAGATACTGTTGCTGCAGGAAGATAAGCTCCATAATTGCTGTCCACTTCACATTTTGGCCGCTGTGACGCCTGTTTCATGTCATTTTTACATACTGAGGTATTTCCTTTATCATTTTGCATGGACTTTAGAGACAGTAAATCAAAGGAATGAGTACTCAAATCGTAATTTCATAAATATCGAATAACCGGTGAGTGTTATGATGATCCAATTTTCACTGATTGACTTCTTAAGTTAGGGAACGTAGAACTTAGCATTCTAAATGAAATGTAAATAGTGTTCTTTAATCATTTGGTTGAAATGAAAACATAACAACCTTTCTCCTTAAGTTTTTCATTATAAAACTATTGGGGAAAGTGTGGTTTGTGAACATGCGAGATTTCTCGCACGGGTTCGCTAGTTTATACTAAACGTTTACTTATACCGTTGTGGTATTTACCCATGCATGTGAGATTTTCGAAGTGAAATGCCATGTCCTGTGGTTTGGATTCCACGTAAAAAGGAGGTCCCGTGGCTCATGATCTCGCGATTAACGGTCACGTTAAACTACAAGCTTCCCTTTTTTCCATTAAATTACTGAATGATTTTGTTGATAGATCTCGTGGTGTTTGAGGAATATTTCGACGACTAGACAGAATACATATTTTTATTGTTTAAATGTGGATTTTGTGACTCATTTTGAGTCCTTTCACGACATAAATATATATTCTTCTATGGGAAATTGGGCAATTTGATGGACGTGGCGATTTTCTGTAAATTTGAGTTAGCCACATTGTGATGACCCAGTGGTTTGTGAGGTTGTCAGTCATTGTTTAAGTACGGAATGTAGTTCACTTTAGGCCTATCTTATAAAATAGACATTTAAGGAGTGCAGTACCATGGACAGCGGGGAAGGATACTACTAACCCTTACCCGTTATTTTAGAACTTCCAATGAATGAACTCACAGTTGTTTTAGAAGTGCCAGAGTTTTGTTTAAATATTCAATTGTTATTTAATTCGGACAGTGACAGCTATGCTCTTTACGGCACATCGCTAGGCCTGGGGTCAAACTATCTGCAGACTTGGTAGACAAGTGGGTTCAAACTTCACCATCTGGTCATGAAGCCCCGTGTACTTGAATGTGTGGAATCTGTTCGATAACCCGTGTTATTCCGATGGCTGTATTGGTATGTCATGGGCGCTATGATTGGATAGGAGGTGGTCGAGGCCTTAAGAAAAATACCCATTTCCCTGGAGTAGAAGTGCGACACCACTGAATACTAATTCAAGGATGGCTGAGGTAGGAATCAAACCCACCTACTCACAGCTCTGCCTTACGTGGCTGAGTGTACTCCGTTCCAGCTCTCAGACCAGCATTAAATTTCTTGGCAGAGCCTGGAATCGAACCCGGACCTCCGGGTGACAGCCACAAGGTGGACGTTTTCTATTTGTTTCACGTTGACCCCGTGGCGTAGCCGTGCGAGTTAAATCGCTCACCAAGACCGCGACGGGGAGCTGCAGGAAGTCCGGAGATTGGTGGTTTGAATCCCGGCGCCTAGAGCGGCTATCCTGAATGTGGTTTTTCCCCGGGTTTTTTCCACACCCCCTCCAGGCAAATGCTGGGAAGGTACCTTATTTCAAGTTCCGAAGCACCTACCCGATCCCTGTCTCTAATACAGCTACACACACTCCTACAGTCTCCACAGTAACACAGGTTTTCTGACAAATTCAACACACACCCAAGTACACGGGAGTGCTGATCAAAGGTGTCCCAAGCCCCCTAATACGAATTAACAACAACAACACTGTTTCATTTTGGGGCTTGGGCACCTTATTCATCAGTTGCTGGTACTTCGATTTGTATTAAATCTATCTGATAAGCATTGTTATTGTTATAAAGTAAATAATGTTAGGAATTGGAAGGAGGAAGCCGGGGCCTTATGCTATTTACCATCCTGACATTTACCTAAAGAAGTGGGATAACACGGAAAACCACTTCTAGGAGGACTGATTTGGGAATCGAACCCACTTCTTTCCGTATCCTCTCGGGGCAGAGTAAACTCCGCCTAGCTCTCTGATTACAATTAAATTTCGTGGAATCTTCATACGCACCCTAAGATCGCAAAAGGTGACTGATAATAAATCAGAGCATTACATACTTTTCCTTAGAAACGTGATGACACTTTCGAAGAAATGTTAGAATTGGCGATAATTGTTGAGAAAGTCCACGAGTGACAATCTTAGCTTCGTGCGTTAACATACAAACCATACAGAACGCTGATGATAACAATGAGTGTCCTGTAGACGGAGATTGCATGAGTTGTAAATCCTTGAACTGGGTTAGCCCGCGACCGCTTTGTCACAAAGCGCCGAGCGGCCTCATGCAATGGCTCCTTATCACTCCAGTACTGAATTCGCACATTAATGTGAAGATAATAGCAAAAATTTATGAGGCTAGAGTCATTGATACACATAATTCATAATTAAAATAATTATTGCTGTCTGCGTATCAGCAAGTCATAAATATCCGATAAGGGACATAGACAACAAAGTGTGGCATGCGACGTTTCGGTTGTTCGACATCCTCATTCACACGGTCTCCAGCAGTTTCTGGTGGGATGCAGGACACTTATAGAGGGCTGTGTACGGATGTGAAGCAAGTGACGTACAACACTTCTGATGGGAGGCCATGGAACGGTT
The DNA here is from genome assembly GCA_946902985.2 of Meconema thalassinum. Lineage (NCBI taxonomy): Eukaryota > Metazoa > Arthropoda > Insecta > Orthoptera > Tettigoniidae > Meconema > Meconema thalassinum. The sequence continues at coordinate 237,421,758 of OX336389.2, read as the reverse complement.
CCTACGAGCTCTTTACAACTTATCAACCAAAGCCTTACAATCCTGATGAGTTTTTACACAATGTCCTTTTCCAGAATCAAAACTGCTGCTGAGGTGTTGGTGTCCTCGCTTTATGCAGGAGTGGAATGATGACTGGCGAGTGTTTTTAGCTTATTGTCCGTATATCACGAAACGCTAGATACAGCTTCATTCAGACTGATTCTAAATGACCTAAAGCTTTTGGAATGATATCACTTTAGCTCCCACATTCGTACTGGTTTACTAAAGGGTGTGACTTTTATGATGGCACTATTACGTTGAAATCGTCACCCTGGTTTACTTCTGGCACCGAGATTTCTTTGTGAAAGCTTTCCATTACCACAGTTTTGGAGAGATGATTTGAAAGTCGTTGTAGATTTCCATTGATTCGCACGCCACCGCTCACGGAACGTCGACATTGGAGAGTAGGCTAGGTAGCCTAATCTGCTCAAAAGACCTACACTGGGCAGCTGAGGCCACACGATTAACATTATTATTATTATTATTATTATTATTATTATTATTATTATGTTATATATATTATTATCAAGCCTCCGTGGCTTAGGCGGCAGCACGCCGGCCTCTCACCGCTGGGTCCGTGGTTCAAATCCCGGTCACTCCATGTGAGATCTGTGCTGGACAAAACGGAGGCAGACAGGTTTTTCTCCGGGTACTCCAGTTTTCCCTGTCAAAATTTCATTCCAGCAACACTCTCCACTATCATTTCATTTCATCTGTCATTCATTTAATCATTGCCCCAGAGGAGTGCGTCAGGCCTCGGCAGCCGGCACAGTTCATATCCTCGCCGCTAGATGGGGGCTTCATTCATTCCATTCCTGACCCAGTCGGAGACTGGAAGCAGGCTGTGGATTTTTTCATATATTATTATAATTATTATTATTATTATTATTATTATTGTCGCCTCCGTGGTGTAGTGGTCAGCGTGCTTAGCTGCCATCCCGGAGGTCCGAGGTTTGATTCCCGTCTCTGCCACGAAATTTGTCGCCTCCGTGGTGTAGTGGTCAGTGTGCTAACTGCCACCCGGATGGTCCGAGGTTCGATTCCCGGCTCTGCCACAAAATTTGAAAAGTGGTATGAGGACTGGAACAGGGTCTACTCAGCCTCGGGTGGTCCAAATGAGTAGAGGGGGTTCGATTCCCACCTCAGCCATCCTCGAAGTAAATTTCCGTGGTTTTCTACTTCGTCTTTGGGCAAATGCCAGGATGGTCCCTACCGTCAGGCCACGGCCGCCTCCTTCCCTCTTTCTTGTCTATCCCTCCCATTCTTCCCATCCCTCCCATTCTACCCATCCCTCATGAGGCCCCCTGTTCGCTTTGCAGGTGAGGCCGCCTGGGCGAGGCGCTAGTCCCGCTTCCCCCAGATGTATCCCCCGTCCCGATGTCAAGCTCCAGGACACTGCCCGTAGAGGCGGTAAAGGTGGTATCCCTCGCTGAGTCCATGGGAAAAGCCTACCTGGAGGGTAAACTGACTACGAATATAATTATTATTATTGCAATTGTTTCCTACTAGAGTGGGCTGTACTTGTCAAAGAACAAAAGAAGTTTCTTCAATCGAGTAACAGTGACTGAAACTAGAATCTAAGACCTGGTACTAAAGAGTCGGCAGTCGTGTAGGGTTAAGCTGGAAGCTTTTAGTTTTACGTGGCCGTTAATCATGCGATCATGAGCCACGAAACCTCCTTTTAACGTGGAATCTGAACCACAGAACATGGCATTTCACTTCGAAAATCTCACATGCATTGACCGGGAATCGAACCCGGTCCACCTTGGTGAGAGGCCAACAGCTTTACCGCTGCGCCACCACGCTACCGTGTAGGGTTAACTTGGGAAGTATGTGGCTTTGGCCTTGAAGAAGGCACACACTAGCATTTGGTCACATGTTGAAGTTGGAAACCATGCAAATCGCTTTCAAAGATAGCCGACGTTAAGATTCGAATACGCTTGTCTCAACGTGAGATCGTAACCTTTCTCTGAAGCACGTTTGACACTATTTCAAATCGATTCCATAGGTAATAAGGAGATTAAGAGCGAGAACAATTTGTAAAGCTGAATAATAATGGTACAATCAATGCATCATGTAAATGTAGAAAAGAAGGCATACCGAAATAACTCCAAACAAGAAATCTTACGAATATAGAGCAATATATAGAGAAAAGGAACAATGCCAAAGAAAGAAAACAATCGAATCCTAAAGGAAATCTTGGAAGGAATTCGGGAATAAACTGACAGTGCTGGAGGAACATTAATTCCGGCCTTAATAAATTCGGTATATCTTAGACATTATGGGAAAATGGAAGTACGCTATGTTGTGGATGTATAAGGTGAGTTCATTGCAGATCCTAAGCAAGCGTTGAAGAGAACCTGATGAATGCAAATGGAAACCACTCGGAAGGCTTTTGGAACTGAGTGGAATGAGAATTAGACAAGGGATTGAATCACAACTGATGACGTAAAAAGAAAGGTAAGTACACTGAAGAACCATGAAACAGCAGAAGCAGATGAAATTAGGCCACTGATTGTGAACTTTGGTGCACATACAGAATTAAAATTGTACACTGAACATAAGTATTCGCATGGGAATCAGAAAATGTGGCACGAAAACAATAATTGCACCTATTTACAAGCAAGGGTACAGGACTGCAACACCTATCGAGGAAGCCCTTTGAATAGTGTGCCAGGCAAAAATTTAATGGGCATTGACAGAGAATCATATGGATGAAAACATGGTCATTTACGCCATGTATAATTTATGAACACCAAGGAGGACAGCAATATCTATACCATAATACTGATTCATTATATAAAATAAAGGATGTATAGGATCATTTCGGGATATCTCGACACCTTAAGGATAAATTGGATATATCGTGGCAATTCTTCAACAAATAATTTTATTTTCAAATACCGTTACGAATAGTTTACCATTTATGAAACATTATAGCGAGCAAAATGTACATGAATAGGCCTATTTGCCGTGACGTAAGGAACAAATCTGTGACGATGAGGCCAGTTTTTCCCTACTAATGGAGATCTCGATGAGTAGAAGAGAATGTAAACTATACTGTGCTTAATGGCTTATTTAAATGAATACGGTATTGAATTTAAGCCATTGTTGCTGACACCCATCTGTCTGCTCCGAATGTTATGGCTTCATTCGCTGATCGTTTAGTTTTGTTTTCATCATTTTCTTCTCCTTAACTTTTTAACATAATATAATAGCAAAATGTGAACGGATTCGCGAATTACAGTTTGTTTATTTAAGCCAATTTTTACAATTTTTGGTCCTGCCAAGCCTAGGCTTGTCGGTAGGTGCCAATTATAATTACAATGTGTATGTTAACAAAAACAATTACATTTACACGTATACGGTACCGTCCAATCTCTCACCTTCCATTTTTATACAGTGCCACCAATAATAATTAACAAACATATTCAAACACCTCATAGCAATTAATTATGATTAATATTATCATGTTCAATTAATATCTCTTTTCATATTGCCACAGTCTATGAATAGGAGTCTATTACATATACAAGCAGTTGTCCACTTAGTTTAAGGAGTTATTTAATATCCCACTTTTATATCTTTTTTGTTTTGTTTTTGCTCTATTCTCAAAGATCGGCAGTGAATGTGGTAGCTTGTTAAATAGAAATGGCACCATGTAAGCTAATGCTCATTTGCCAAGCTCATTATTTGTTTTAGGAATTAAAAAACGTGAGTTCTTAAATCTTGTTTCCTTTTCATGTTTTAAATGTTCTTTGAAAGTACGGTACTATTAAACAAGTAGTTCCGTGGAGAACTATACAGCCTATTTTCATATATCCTACTTATGTTAATTGTCTCTATCAACGTACAAAATTTCAGTTTGATTGCTCTAATAGATTCGTAGATTTTGAGAACTGTCTAAATATTTCGGATGGCCGCTATGTTGGATTTTGATATATGTAGGCCATAGAGTTATGTACTATTAGATGACGATTTTTGCGTAGGTTCATGATTCAAACGTTCACTTCGATCGTATGATTAATACACAAGAAATAAAAACTTAATTTTCAAATTGCGCACAGCCGCCATCTTTAGGTTATGTGGAAAAGGTAACTAAATTAGATTCCAGTGCATTACAATGTGTATAAACATTTACTGTACCACATTTCACTGCGCTCAGATGGTTAAATCGCGAGAAAAAATTATTAAAATGTTTCACTTTCGCTTGGCCGCCATGTTTGTTTTGTATTTTACAGGTCTTTGGAGGTCTCATAGCTGAACTTCTAGCAGTACCCTTTACCACCGTACAAAGTTTCAGGGTTATATCAGTAATAGTTTCGTAGATATCGAATGCCGGTGAAATATCTTGCACAGCCGCCATCTAGAGGTTATGCAAACAATTGAACTAAATTAGATGCCATCGCTTTACAATGTGTATAAACATTTGCTGTATCAAGTTTAATTGCGTTTGGATGGATAAATCGCGAAAAAAGTCTATATAAAAGTTTCAATTTCGCTTGGTCGTCATGTTCGTTATGTACAGGGCGCCAGGAAATGTTCTCCGCAGTGGCTACGTGCAGCTGCGAAAGGTAGCGTCATCAGTTTAGTTGGCAGCACGGTGTCCTTGATAGGGTGAAGGCCTCATGTGTGGGTTGTGGAATGTCGAAATTGTCAGTGTGTATAGTTAGATTATTGGAAGAGTGGAACAGTATGTTATGAATGGCTGTGGTGAGTATATGTTTACCGTTTGTTTTGATACAAGCGACAGCCGTGCTGCCAACATAACTGGTGACGCTATCCCTCGCAGCAGCTTGTAGGCACTGCGGAGAACATTTCCTGGCGCCCTGTAGTTAACAGGTGTTTGAACGTCTCATAGGTAAGCTTCTAGTAGTGACGTTTATCACCGTACAACATTTCAGGGTGATGTCAGTAATAGTTTCGGAGTTATAGAATGCCGGTGAAATATTTCGCACAACCGCCATGTTGGATTGGTGATACGTAATAAAATTTGAAGGGCACGGTCGGGGTCGGTCAAAATAGTTCTATGACCTTACAGAGTTTCATTGAAATCGCTTCAGCTGTTTAGACGTTATTAGGGACACACACACACATACGCACACACATACACACACACGGACAAAAGGTGATCTCATAAGCTTTTTTTTTTCATAAATGAAAATAGGCTAAAAAAATGTTCCATAATTATCATAAAATGTATAAGACCCCTACAAGGCATTATCTGACAATTGGAGAACAATATCACTGGTGAATATAATCCATGCCTTTCACCATGTATTACAAAGAATTTTAGGAAACGTGTTTGAATGCTGGTAATTCTATTTATAATGTACTAGCTGAAGTACCCGTGCTTCGCTACGCGTCATAAATAAATTAAAATGTGGAGGTGACAGTTAAAACAGGGGATAGGCGAGGTGCTGCGCAGAGGGAGATTAAGGATGGAACATTTTGTCCAACTACACCGCTCGGCGTTGACCGTGTTTTATAGCACAAATTTAGGTTTTACTCGCTAACCGTTGGAGATACCTCTCGGATAGAAAATGTAATTTTAAACCTCGTATATGCCATCAAAAGTTTGCTATTTCTTAGCGTTCTCTTTTTATTTGAAATGGAAATATGAAAGTTTGAAACCAAAGGGTGTAGTGATGTCACTAAAATGGTCGCCATCTTTAAATAGTGCAAAGTATTAAAATCAAAAGTAACCTATATGTTGACCAGGTAAATCAGCTACTTCCATGTAAAATTCATGTAAATCGGACCAGTGGTACTTGCGTGATTGAGTAATACACAGACACACACCATCTTATTTTTAGCCTCGCTTCGCTCGCGTCATAGTCGTGTCGTATTGTTATTCAATGAAATGCAGGTTTAACCCCGTTAGCACCCCTTTAGAACCTGAATATCCAAAAATCCCTCCTTAGTAGACGTTTTCGAAACACAACAAACATATCCCCAATATATCATTCTTCTAACTTTAATAGTTTTGGTTGGTCGATGAGAGTGAACATCCAAAAATCCTTCCTTAGTGGACGTTTTTCTTCCAGAATTTCACCCCTCACCATAGGCCCCTTAAATTGGATTTATGAAAAAACGGTCGAACACCTATTTATTTTAATTATTTATTTTTTCATTTATTTATTTATTTGTAAGCTGATTGATTTCCTCCGAGTTTCAAACTCCTCGCCTATGTCGTTTAAGAGATACACGCTCCGTTAGGAATCTTTCAACCCCCACTTTTCATCCCTTTCACCTCATAATATAAACCACATCGAAAAACCATTAGACATGTGTCAGTTTATTTTTAATGATTAGTATGTATGCCAAGTATCACATCCCCAAATGAAATCACTCGTGAGATATTGTTATTCAATGAAATGCACGTTTAACCCCTTTAACACCTCTTTAGAACCCGAATATCCAAAACTCTTTCCTTAGTGGACGTTATCGACATACAACGAACATATCCCCAAAATTTCATGTTTCTAACTTCAATAATTTTGGCTGGGCGATGATGAGTGATTGAGTCAGTCAGGACATTTTCTTTCATTTATTTTTCAGAATTTCACCCCTCTCATGTACCCCTTAAATTGGATTTATGAAAAAAAAAACCGGTCGAACACCTATTTAGTTATTTTTGAGCTGTTCATCCCCCTTGAGTTTGATGAGTGAGTGAATTAAGACACTTTCTTTCCTGTTTTTTTCCCCAGAATTTCACCCCTCTCCAAGGGCCCCTTAAATTGGATTTATGAAAAAAAACGGTCGAACACCTATTTACTTATATTTTAAGCTATTTTTTCCTGCCGAATTTCCAACTTCTCGCCTATGTCGTTTATGAGATACACGCCCCGTTAAGAATCCCTCAACCCCTAATTTTCACCCCTTTCACATCATAATATACAACACATCGATAAACCCTTAGACATATGTCTGCTAATTTTTAATGATTAGTTTATATGCCGAATAACACATCCCCAAAGAAACAACTCATGAGATATCGTTATTCAATGAAATGCACGTTTACCCCCTTAACACCTCTTTAAAACCCGAATAAACAAAAATCATTCATTAGTTGACGTTTTCGACATACAGCGAACATATTCCCAAAATTTCATGTTTCCAACATTAATAGTTTTCGCTGGACGTGATGAGCGAGTGAGTCAGACAGGACATTTTCTTTCAGTTATTTTTACCAGAATTTCACCCCTCCCCATGGGCCCCTTAAATTGGATTGATGAAAAAACGCTTGAACACCTATTAACTTATTTTTAAGCTGTCTTTTTCCCCTGAGTTTGATGAGTGAGTGAGTTAGTCAGTCAGTTAGGACACTTTCTCTCCTTTTTCCCCCCAGAATTTAACCCCACCCCATTGGCCCCTTAAATTAATTTATGAAAAAAACCGTCGAACACCGATTGACATTTTTTTTTCGCTGAGTTTAAATTTATCGCCAATGTCGTTTAAGAGATAGGCCTACACGCTCTGTTAGGAATCCTTCAACCCCCACTTTTCACCCCTTTCACCTCATAATAATACACCACATCGAAAAACCCTTAGACACATGTCTGCTTATTTTTAAAGATTAGTTTATATGCCGAGTATCACATCCACAAATGAAACCACTCGTGAGATATTGTTATTCAATGAAATGCAGATTTAACCCCCCTAAAACCCCTTTAGAACCTGAATATCCGAAAAACCTCCCTTAGTGTACGATTTTGACATACAACGAACATATCCCCAAAATGCCATGTTTCCAACTTCAATATTTTTGGCTGGGCGATGATGAGTGAGTGAGTGAGTCAGGACATTTTTTTTTTCAATTTTTTTTTTCTTCAGAAGTTCACCCTTCCCCATGAACTCCTTAAATTTGATTTATGAAAAAAAAACTGTCGAACAGCTATTTACTTACTTCAAAGCAGTTTTTTCCCCCTGAGTTTGATGAGTGAGTCAGTCAGTCAGTTAGGACACTTTCTTTCCTGTTTTTTTTCCCCCCCAGAATTTCACCCCTCCCCATGGGCCCCTTAAATTGGATTTAAGAAAAAACGGTCAAACACCTATTTACTTATTTTTTATGCTGATTTGTTCCGCTGAGCTTCAAACTCCTCGCCTACGTCGTTTAAGAGATACACGCTCCGTTAGGAATCTTTCAACCCCCACTTTTCACCCCTTTCACCTCAAAATATACACCACATCGAAAAACCCTCAGACCCGTGTCTTCTTATTTTTAATGATAAGTTTATATGCCGACTATCACATCCCCCAATCAAACCAATCGGGAGATATTGCTATGCAATGAAATACAGGTCTAACCCCTTAACACCCCTTTAGAACCTGAATATCCAAAAATCCTTTGTTAGTGGGTGTTTGCGGCCCGTAACGAAGCTGCATACCAAATTTCACTCCAATCTGTTCGGTGGGTTCTGAGATTACGTGATGAATGAATGAGTGAGTGAGTGAGTGAGTGGTATTTGACAAATATATAGTAGATAGTGTCAAATCTTTGTTACGCTATACTCGGTTGACTGTGCTGTGTGAGCAGTTGAGTAACTAACGGGATTTCAAGTAATGAACCTCATTTTCTATACCCGTAGTGCCGAGCGCAACTGGCATCCAGTTGGCCGTGTCTCGACTTGAGCTATGTTGCCATGGAAACTATCTGCCTTGCCATTCCTTCATGAGTTAATTTTATGATTTGATTAGCCTGTGCTTGAGTGCAAAAGGGCCGAAATCAGAAGAATGAGAAAGACTATCGAAAATGCATGTAGCCAGCGGTTCCTTCTGGGTCCTAAACTATGTGTATGCAAAATTTGGTTGAGATTGGTGGAACGGTGTAGATTTGTATACGGAACAGACCCACCCACCCACCCACCCACCCACCCACATACATACATACAGACTTTCACTTTTATTAGCCTACTTTTCACATTTTGCAAAAATGAGGAAAAAGTAGACTTATGAGATCGATCCGGGGAATTGTGTGTCTGTCTGTCTGTCTGTCCTTCTGTCTGTCTGTCTGGCTGGCTGTGTGTGTGTGTGTGTCCCCCTATCAACTCCCAAACGGCTGCAGCAATCAAAACCAAATTTAGTATGAGTAAAGATGTGCACCGGAATATCTCACGTCCATATTTGAAAATGATGTCAGTGCTACCAACTGCTGAAAAAACGCACTAGAAATTTGAGCTCCATGTTGGATATCTTGCAAGGTATGCATGAGAGCTATTCCAAAATTGGCACACATGTAGATAATACTATTTCAGTTTAATTTCCTGAAGGCCAACCATGATAGTGTTGCCAAAATAATTTTAAGCCTTCTGATAGGTCCAATGTTTAAATGCATATAACTTCTACACTATCAATTGGATTTCAACCAAATTTTGTATGTAATATCTGTACATAAACATATATGACTGAGCGTATTCTTAAGAGCCACCAGGGCTGCCAACTGTTAATAATTGCTCTCTCTATTTATTTTTATCAAAATACCAATATATCAGAAAGTATGCAAGCCAACAGCTTTAAACTATGCACACGTATATTCTGACATTTTAGATTAATTTGGAGTAAGATATATATGCCAGTTCTACCAACATGATTATAAGCCTGCTGATAGTACCAATTTTTAAATACATGTAACTTCTATACTATCAGTTGGATTTCAACCAAATTGCGTATGTTCTATGTGTAGCATAACAGATATGACTATAAGTATTGTAAAGAGCAATCAGGGCTGCCAACTGTTAATAAATGCTGTCTATATTTGTTTTACCCTAATATCAATATATCAGAAAGTATGCAAGCCAACAGCTCTATACTTTGCACACGTATAGCACCTGCCATTCTAGATTAATTTGGAGTAATTAATACAAGGCAGTGCTGCCAACATGATTCTATGCCTGCTGATATGACCAATTTTAAAATGCATGTAACTTCTATACTAACAAATGGATTTCATCCAAAATTGGCACAACAAGATTTCAGATTATTTCTGACCAGCACACGCATGGTATTGTTGGCAACATGCTTTTACGCGTGCTGATAGATCCAGTGTCTAACTGCATGTAACGTCCATTGGACTTCAACCAAATTTTGTATTCTGTACCTTAAGAGATGGAACTAAGAATATATTCAGTCACCAGGGCTGCCAACTGTAGTGCTCTATTAGGCTACATTATACCAGGTATATTTTGAACTAATTAGATATTTCGATATTACCAACTTAATTTCGTCATTATTCTAGAAAGGTTCATATACTGTAGAATAATCATTGGCATGAAAAGTAGGCTGTATAGTTCTTTACTGAACTTCTTGTTATATATAAGATGTATTTGAAGGAAGTCCCCAAGCCTTTATTCCATATCGAATTATACTTTCCACTAATCCATAGTATGCCATTCTTAGCACTGAGATAGGCATATCTTGCCTGAGATGGAAAAATGTACTTAAAATTATTCTTAGTTTGGACGTAACTTGATTAATATGCTTGTCTCACGTGAACTTACAATCGATATACACACGAAAGACCGTAAGTATTTCTGAACAGTTACATTTTTTTACTGATATACAGTTTCCACAGTTATTGTTAATACTTGCCATGCAATCGCAGTCATGTATTTTTAGATGTACCTTTTGTAATAAAGTCATTGGAGACCGAATATGCATTGTTGTTGTTTTTGCACTGTTAATTATTAAGCCATGATCATGTGCCCATCTCCGTAGCACATTGAAGTCTCCTTGCAAGAAATATTCTGCCTTGTTAAAATCCTCATGAACTGATACCAATATTGTGTCAACAGCGTATTGTAGGATTTGTGTTCTTCATATGCTGTGCAAGATTATTTACATGTATCAATTAATAATAATAGTAATACTAATGTGGCATTTTATGTACAATTTCATATTCTGAGCTTTTCTCGGTAATATTTTGTCGTTAGCTTAATTTTCTTAATTAAAGTACACTCTTAAACATCAAGCACCTATTGATGGTGAATTCAACAAGTTGACTTGTGCAGTTGTGGGATACGTTAGAGAATAGAATAGTCCTGTAAGAAATGCAATTAATATTCTTTTTCTAGGACATTCCGCACATTTACCAGAATCCAATGAATCTTTGATGTAAATTGTGTGAAAAGATAATATTCCTACTGAGTTAAGTTTTATTTTGCAGAATTTCCATTAATCTCCGTCAAGAGTGTACAACAATCTCCACCGGAACAAATGTTGAAAAAAAAAAAACATAAATTATTAAGTTAATCTTCGAAAATACCCCCTCTGGGTATGAGTAATGTACCAAGACCATAGCATTTGGCCATGAAAGATGCTCGTTACTCGAACTGTGAAACTGCTCAACTATTTGTGTTCACTCGTACTTGCTGTGTTGATTGCGAAATGCGTTAATCAGTATTTTGCTCTGACATAGAGACATCATAAGTTCCAATTCTGCAGTTCAGCTACAATGCTGCTGACAAGTGCCATCGTAGGTCAAGCGGATTTCGCTCAAGCGGATTTCGCTATCTCCTTAGGAGCCGATATAATGTGGCCTGAAAGAGCTTTTCCTTGGTAATTCCAAACATAGATCATGGTTTCTTAGAAAGATGAACGTGTTCTTCAAGGTCACCGTTAGCTGGAAAGTTAATGAGAAGTTCAAAGAAACTGATTGAGTGGCGATGTGGGTCAGTGGATTCCTCCTCACCGCCTCACACTTTGGTGTTGTTAATTCACGAAATGTATGTTTTTCATTCGGACAACACGAGTGTACCCAATTGTGATAGGTGTTGTGCTCTGAACCTCAAAGAACGTAACATGAGATTAATAAATTCACTTGGATGACTAGTTTCGATCGTCAAGCGATCATCAGCAGATCCCTTACACTCAGGCTGTTATAACTAGGCCATAATATATGAGGCAGAATCAAAACGTTTCCGTTTGACGGCCATACAGTCCAGAGGCTCTCATCCAACCGACGCACCAGGTTGACGATCCTCGTGTGGTAAAACAACGTGTCCTGCTGCGAGAAGAAGGCCGCAACCGCCTGCTGCACGTCCTCGTCCGACAGGAATCGCCGACCCTTCAAGGCCTTTTATCATTTTAAATGATCTAGTCGACTTCGTCGTTACGTTACGGCGACGTCACGAAATGTACCGAGAATGCACTGAGGTGTGGGACGTCATAGTACCGCTTGGTGCAGGTGTACTGAGTTCACTGGTGAGCTCTGGAGTTACGAGACGGCAACGACACGGCGAGCGTGACGTCATCCAGGCAGCTCCCTCCTTTCACCGTGCGCTCCAGCTCCCTAATGACTTGTAACTTTCTAGCGTTCTGATAGTTTCTTGATCATCTAACATGTCAAGAGTCTTTGGCTTCGAGCGAAGCGAGAACGCGAGAAGCCTCCAGCCTTTCTAACATTTTTCAGCATTTGTAGCATTTAAAATTATATAAAGTCCAGTCTTTCAGACTGACTATCTCTTTTTTTAAGGGACCGAAGGTAGGGTTGCCAGACGTTCCGTTTTACCCGGAACAATTCAGTTTTTTCTTGTTTTGTTCCACGTTCCGTTTTAATCTTTAACGGAACGCCAAATATTCCGTTTTTTGTTAATTTTATAATTTACAGTATTCAATTTCGCACCAATTTTTGATTGTCCCGCTTTAGAATTGATTGTAATATCTAGCTTGTTTTCTGGTGATACAGGTGCAAGTTTGAAAGAGAAAATGATTTCTATGTCTGTGGCAGATAGATGGGTACATATTATAGATTTAATAGGGGCAACATAATTAAGGAATATCTTAGTCCTTGTGAAGTTAATACTCAGCATTTTCCCCTCCAATGCTTTTACGGAGAAAGTTTTTTTCTGTCAAATGGAGAGATGATAGAAACACAAGCTCCATTAGTTTGATAAAACAAGAATTGTTCACATATTACAATTATAACGAAAATTGTAGGGAATTTTATCAGAAGGTGCTTGCAAATAAAAAATTCTTACAAAGAGTCGTTCAAATGAAAAGAATTTGTAAGTTGGTGGTGTCATAGGCCTATATGATATGTCAGCAATATCTAGTTTTAATTTCGTGTATTTGATTATGTAATGCTTATTTTACACATTTGTGTTATGTTTATTAGACTACAACATTTAACAACCTTGATTTTTTTAAGCAATGTTTTGGGACTTGTGTTCCGTTTTTCCATTCCTGAAATCTGACAACCCAGATCGAAGGCGTGATAATCGCATGAGAAAGATCAGGGATCTAGGACGGATGCTCGAGTGTCTCCCACTTGAGTTAGAGTACCTTCTGCGTTACGATCATTGCGATATGGGGACGTGCGTTATCATGAAGCAGCACCCCTTGTCGTAGTTTTCCCGGACGTTTCACCTTAATTCCACGCCGTAATTTCTCCAGTAGCCAGCCCTGTGGTGTTGGGAAAGCGCGCTTGCCTCTCACCCGGAGGCCCCGGTTCGATTCACGGCTCCGTCAGGGATTTTAGAAACTGACGTGAGGTCTGTAACGGGGTGCAATAAGTCTCGTGAGGACAATTGAGTAGCAGTGAGGCAGCACTCCGGTCATGAAAACCAAGATTAACGGCCAAGGGGAAACGATGCGCTGACCACGCTTCACCCCAATATCTGATGGGCAGCGGTCGCTTGGTGACCTCTTCATAGGCTGTAGTGCCAGGGGTTATTATTATTATTATTATTATTATTATTATTATTATTATTTCTCCAGTGTTGTGCAGTACAGTTCCCCGGTGATGTAGACACCAGGTTCCTCGAAATCACTAAGCATTGGGCCCCAGTAATCAAAGGACAGTGTGAGCAATACCTTTCCAGCGGATGGTTGGCTCTTGAACTTCTTGGGACGAGGGGACGAAGCAAGACACCGCACAGTGGGTCAAAATCGAAATCTAGGAGGACAACATTATTTATTTTCATAATTAAAAAATCAAAATTTATCACTTCTACAGCATTCTCATATAATTGCCACTCACTATTCTGGGATATAAACGCATCTTACTGTTAGTGTAAATCTGTCACCACTGTTCGAGCAGTCAGAATTGGAGGGTGAATGTAAGTGGCTGTGGTTTGGTTGTTTTTGGGGTTAGTGTGATGCTTTAAGATGGAACATGCAGCTGAAGGTATGAACTCTGTAACGTGTTTCAGTTATTAATGGGCGTAATTGTTACGTAATTTTAGCTATTTTTGCATTATATAATATTTAACAATTATTTTTAAAATTATATTTTCACTTAGATTTTTAGTTTGTCGCGTCACTCTGCGTCACTTTCTACTTAATGTTAAAATGTAGATTAAGTCTTGTAGTTTACGCCTGTTATAAGATTTTTTGCATCTTTTTGCAACTTACTTAGTTATTTTACGTTTTAGAAGATGCTGCGCAACCAGTTCTCACACGATTACAACTGTTTGAAGCACTGGGTTCGACGATTATGTCAAAAGTGTAACTTTGTGACTTTGTTAAAAGTAAATTAGGGGTAGAAAATTGTTCTGAAGAGATAACTGAATGCTCTATCCAACTCCTAGTCATAGACAATTTCTTGTATGTGTAGACGTAGCTTAAAAAGGTCTTAACTGATGTTTATTATGAAGTAACCGGGTGAGTTAGCCGAGGTCGTTGCGGCAGGACTGTTGGCAGTCGCTCACATCCGGGAGGCGAGGAGGTTCGAATCCCCCCGCCGGCAACCTTGAAGATGGTCTTCTGTGGTTTCCCATCTTCCTTCCAGGCAAATGCCGGGGTTGGTCCCTAACTATAGGCCACAGCCGCTACCTTCCAACTCCTCGACCCTCCCATCCAACATTCCTCCCCAATGGTACTTGTAGCTCACCCATTGGGTGTCCGTCTCGAAGCAGCTACAAAACTGGCGAGCCGAACATGTCCTCGGACACTCCCGGCACTAAAAGCCATACGCTAAAAAAATATGAAGTAAACAAATTATATACGTTGCTTTCACTCTAAATTCATGATTAAAACGTAAAAATAATTTTGTCCCCCTAGGTTTCGATTTTGACCCACTGTGCACCGGTGTTTGTCCTTTGACAGCCAAGAAAACGATAACAGCACGTTAGTTCTGTTTGGACGCATTTGGTAATAACATACCTACGTGTCCGTGCTTATATACCCGCATCGGAGTCGCGCTACGTTGCATATACGT
Organism: Meconema thalassinum; assembly: GCA_946902985.2. Lineage (NCBI taxonomy): Eukaryota > Metazoa > Arthropoda > Insecta > Orthoptera > Tettigoniidae > Meconema > Meconema thalassinum. The sequence goes on along the minus strand of OX336389.2, from coordinate 237,406,562 downwards.
GGCAGCAACGCCCTCCAAGAGAAACGTTTTGATCACCCCTTATACAATGATAAGTAATAAGGTGACAAAGCTTGAGATCAGCTCGATAATTCATAGGCTTATTAAAAAACTTCCGCAAAGACTGCAGTGATAACCATAAAAGTAAACGATATATCCATATGATTTTTTTCATCTTTATTTTTCAACCACGCAACCTGGTAACTAAGATACTTGTAGTTTTTAGTTTTCAGATGGAACAGAGTATTCGTACTGTACCCGATACCTAGTTGAGGCGATCGGCTACGCCAGCAGACATTAAGCCGTAGTTGAGATTATGGGAAGAGTTATGAAGAGATAGCGCTCAGATCGAGTCAAGAGGAATGTCAGGATGACGTAGAAGGTCTAGGATTAAGAAGGCACTGACTGCAGACAAGCAGATGGAATTATGGATGGAATTATGAAGCTTTATTAAGATCTATATGGAACATGGTATTTAAACATCTCAGAAGAGAAGATATAACAAGCATTATATGTGGTAATAATTTGAAGGAAGTCAGGTAGCCCTTAAGTTATTTTATAACTTAATAGCCGAGATGATCGGGGTTCGAGATTATATTTGTGACGCAAGACCACAGAGGTGGGGAGAACGTCACGTGACTGCGCCAGGGAGGTTCAGGTCAATGCAGTCCAGAGGCAGTCAGTTGAGCTCAGTGAGCCAAGCAGTCGAGCTCTGTAAGCAGAGGAGTCAAGTACAGTTAGCACGGCAGTCGAATTCAGACAGCGAGCTGAGTGGGACATGCGCCGAGCGTATGATAAAGGTCGCGCAGCGAGCAGCATTTGTCTCGGAAAGTGAAAGCGACAGTTTTAACTTCACCAAGCAGCGAACGAAAAGTAGGTCATTGAGCCGGGCGGACACCCGCAGTAGGCAGCGTGAAGACCGGTTACAGAACCAGCTGTACGGCCCAAGCAAGCATGAGAAGGCCGGGGTTTAGAACAGCACAGTAAAACGAGTAGTTGGAGAACTTTATTACAAGCTGCATTTGGAAACGCAGAACAGCATAGTAGAGCGACATGGCGAGGCCAGCTTTAGGCGGAGATTATTCTAACATTGCAGTAGGGGCGAGCGGGTTATTTCCAATTATATACGCAAGCATTATGACAGAAGCTGAACTTCATTACAACATTGAGTTGGAACGTTTATTCAGCATTTGAATTGTACAAGCAGATAGTTACGAGATACTGCAACTGTGAACTTCGAATGAACATAGTTTTTCAATGACATTACGACGATGCAGTTCATAACGCATTCCAAGTAACATTAACGATTATAGGCAAATGGAATGTTGTAAGCATATGCACTTCTGAACATTAGCACGTGCATTAATGCAATTCTTTCTTATGCAGTGTTATAAATTACCGAGTATGAACACAGCTACAGGGTGTTTCATAAACTCAGACACTCTCATATAAAATTTTATTTTATGAAAGTGAGACTTAGCAGTTATTGGAGATTGAACTTTCAACACTCAAACCGAACATTGTATGGAACAGTGGCGTAACGTAGAAGAGGAATAGGGGGTCCGCTGTTTCTATGAACTTTTTCGTGAAGATTTGGACAGTATCCGCTATGGATAACCAGCAGTTCATCATGTCGGAGTAAACGCAGACAGAGACGCTATGGCACCACAGAGCCATGGATTCGATTCCTGACGAGAAGGAGGTCCACCAGCTGATTCACTTGGGATTTTGAAGGCAATCTTCATTGCGTGGGTGGAATGATATTCACGCCGATCTTTCGAGAAATTCATTACACGAAGATAATCGACGATCTTTGAAATTTAATAACAGCTGATTATGAGAAGGTACTGTAAGAGTTATAACTTTCTGATACGATTATTTTCATGAATACTGGGCACACATGTATATTTTTCTAATAGGAGTGATACGATTATTTAGACATGGCTTTGACTTTATATGCTTCAAATTTTGATAGAATATGGCATGACCATATGATATGGCAGGCATCATTATACGAAATTCTCACCATTGGTTGGCTTTATTAAGCAGATGTTTGGTCTTTTAGACATTTTTCCAGCAAGGATAGTTTTCATGAATAGTTTTTTTGTGTGACGAGTATTTCGATCTCGTGATCTGCAATTGATTATCTAAATTACTTCGTCAGTTCATTGCATACTAGCGAGTGTGTATTATTCATCAGTAGGGATTTTTTCCATTGGATTGTTTGGAGATATTAAGATGTTATTCACTTTAGTGAATGAATATCGCTTTTATATGACAACTAGAGACTTGTTGATTCCTATCTGGTACATTCACTCATTTAGTCTTCGAGATGGGGTCTTTCGTATTTATACGATTGTATGGTGGTTACTCATCTTACCCATCGTTCAGGGCACTATCATGTTAGTCCACGGGGCGAGGTCTTTCGTATTTATACGATTGTACGGTGGTTACTCATCTTACTTGCCATTGAGGGACTCATTTTTATCATCCGAGTGTACATGAGATTGTAAGTGAATCACACAAGGAACTACTAGTCACATATCAGTCGAAATTTTGTTAAATAAAGTACAGATAAATGTCAGCAGGGTTACATTTGGTAATTCTTGTTTGCTAATCCAATATTTTGTTGCTATACTCTTTTGAGAGTACTTTCAGTTTAACAGCTGGTACAGCTGATGCTTTTGATGATTTTTATAATTGTGTTTGATACCTTTGAGAAGGATTTAAAGTAATTGAATCTTGTAAGATGAATCATTAATGGTCAGATTTATTTTAAGGCAGATCAGTATTGCAGATTTTGATATGAGAGATTATAGCACATTGGTGTTTTTCTGTGATGTGAATTATGAAAATTGTAAGAGAATTCATGCTATTTGAAAGCAGATCTTGAATTACTAAGGTAATATTTTCCAATTGTTTAAGAAGTTGTCTAGATGTGATCAGAGTAATTACAGTTATTGGAGATTGTGGGCGTTGATAATTTGAAGCCAGTTATATATTTTTTGTAGATCATGCAACATGGTTAAGTGGAGTTTGTGATAGGCATTTTGTGGAAGTTGCCATGTGATAGTTGCAATGTTGCTAATGTATTTTGAGGCAGACATGAGGTTGTCGAACCCAGTCTAGCGTAATTGTTGAGATTCAGGCTGTATGCTGAATATTTATGGAGTTTTGTGGAATAATTGTGGTATTCAAATGTGATATTTGAAGAAGTGAGGAAATATAATGTAGTTGTGGATAGTCAGATCCAACGTGATGTCGTGAAGGCAATAATATTTTTGGCATGATAATTAAATACGAGATATAACTTGGAAGTGATAAAACTGTAAGACAACGTTCTATAACCCATATTAAACAATTTGTTAGGAAATTAAACACATAAATAAAGTTGATAATACAAGATTTTCTGAGAATAATAATTAATGAAATAATAATCTGAAATTTAAGCATATTAATGATCTGACCTAATGAAATAAAAATCAGAATGACTAGATGAAATAATAAAAATCTACATAACCAGAAGAATAAAATTTAAATAAATTGATAAATTAAATTTTGGAATAAATCAACGAATTAAATAAATGGATGAATTAAAGATTGGATAAATAAACTGATTTAAATAAATTAATAGATGATTGGATAGATGGTGAATAACTGAATTAGAAGGTGATAATTAACTAAAGAAGCTGATGATTAATGAATTTATATGGATTAAAATAAATTTAATTGAGAGATGATTTAAAGAAATTGCAACTTGAGTTGAGGAATTAAACGATTTATATTGATGATTTAAGATGATTTAATCTGAAGAAGATGATGAAATAAGAGTGTGTGAATAATTAGAAAGTATAATGAAGTAATGATAATAATTTTCGTTTAAATGATTTAATGGTGATGAATTAATGATTCTGACAGGAATATGTTGAATTTTAAGATGAGAATTAATGTGAGAAATATTTAACTTTGATGATGATAATGATGACCAATGAGCAATGGATTTTCTGTAATTCACAAACAAGCAATTATTAATGACAATGTAAATAGTGTAAATTAATTATTCGATGTTTAGGAGCATTTTACTAACGTATTTAACATTTAAATTATGCCATGCAAGCCATAAATTACGTGATGTTTAAAATATGTGATTATAATATGTGTGTTTAGACAGATTAATAATATTTTCAAATCCATATTTATGATGTTAAATTAAAGAAAAATTAGGTCTCAGGTATCACGAATGTCAGTGACGAAAGACATAGTGCTACAGTGATCCTGAGAACCCAAGAGAACTTTAGAGATTTTTCTTGTTTTATGTGGATGAAATATTTTTGATTAGAAAAGAGATGGTTCGATTTTTGGACAATGACAATTTAACGTTGGCATTCGACCATGCTCTCAGGTAGGATGAATATTTAAAATGTCTGTCTGACTATCAAAGTGAAATAAATTTGTTTTTATCTTAGTTGTGATCTGATGATGGTGTGATTTTCCTTTTCTTTCCTTGTCTTGATTAAGGCTTAACCGGAAAGGATGTGGTTTGCTAGGAATTCAGTTGATGGCGCCCATTTATATTTGCATTTTTCTATTAAATTTAAGCCCGTAACGACCCTAGAGATACTCTGTCTCGTGTTACCCACTGCTTTTTCGATATCTCAGCTGAATTTCCGACACATTCCTTATTTGACTAGAGGTTCATTTAACTCCGCTCTGTCCTGGAACTCCAGGAATGCGATGTAATAGCAGATGGGTCATCGCATCCCCAGGACGAACGGGTACAGTACCAAACTAAGGATCGGATGCGAATGATTAAGGAATTGAAAGATTCTACTTGTTGCGAGTAATATGGTCTCAGTAACGTCATAGCGGCTTCGGTGGCGTAGTCGGTAGCATGCTGAGCTTCTATGCCCAAGATCGCGGGTTCAACCCAGCCGAAGTCGTCGGATTTTTTAAGAGCGTTAAAATCCTTCAGTATGCCTTCCTTCGGAGGGGAAGTAAAGAGTAAAGCCAGCGGTCGCATGTCATAGATTTATGGCATGTAAAAGAACCTTCCACTAATTAAACTTGTGTGAAGCTAAATTTGTAGGCGATTTCGTTGAAACGCTCTATAAAAGTTCCAACGTTCACCACTAGGTGTCAGTGACACCTGGTAGCGAAAGTTGGAGCTACTTAAAATTGAACGGAACTTGTAGCTTACCCCATGGGTGTCCGCATTGAAGCAGCTACAGCCTCTGGTGAGCCGACCATATCATCGGACACTCCCGGCACTAAAGGCCATACGCCAAATAAATAACAATAATAATAATAATAGTAATGTCATGTTAAAAACTTAGCCGGCCCCGTGGGGTTGGGGTAGAGCGCCTGCCTCTCACCCGGAGGCCCCGGGTTCGATCCCCGGCTCCGTCAGGGATTTTAAAACTGACGTGAGGGTTGGAACGGGGTGCACTCAGCCTCGTGAGGACAATTGAGTAGCTGTCTGACAGTAAGACAGTGCCCCGGTCACGAAAACCAAGATTAACGGCCGAGGGGACCCGACGCGCTGACCACGCGTCACCCCAAAATCTGCAGGCCAATTGGCTGGGCAGCGGTCGCTTGGTAGGCCTAGGCCCTTCAAGGGCTGTAGTGCCACGGGGTTAGTTTTATGTTAAAAACTTATCAAATGCTAGTCCCATACTTAAATCATTGAGACAAGGCAAAATCTCTCTTTTGTTAAAACTTGCAAAATGTTTAGCCTACTCGTCGTAGTTTACAAATAATTACATTACCATTGTTTCTTACGGTTTGTAGTATTTCAATGTAGAGAATTGATGTAGGGTACTGCAATTAATTGCCTATTATTATTGTTACCATCAGCAACTTTCTTGCGGAGTAAACACTCTGCGTACTCGCTTGGCAATTAGAACCAAGGGGCAGAACCTCGCTGCAAGGTTACAGCCTTACAGCGCACTCGTCACTTGTCAATATGACAGTCGCTCATAGGTTTTTGCTCCGCCCCCAAAGCTATACAGTATATGCTCCCTTTTCCAGACTGGTTTCGACTTTCCGTGCCGAAGTGTAGGTATTAAAATGTATTCTAGAAGAATTGTTGTTACGTCGTTTTATTCGTCTTTCATTACAGATTATTTTTTTAAATTTCACATTTTGGTCTTTAAAAAAATCGCGATTTTTCGGATCACATTACACTCCTCCAGTGAGCTACTGTCGACTGTCGGTGCTGTTTCGTTCATTGAAGACGTGCAGCTTCAAGACTGACACACACACACTATTTCACTTCCATGGTCATATGTGATATGTCAGTGGTACCATCTGGTACCAGTGCAACACCATCTACAGCGCTTCAAAGCAACTAGTGTGCTCTTTTAAGGGGGGTTACAGATTTTGATTGAGAATTTCTACACGGCGTTGCTCGGGTAAGGAATTGTATTAAAAAGAAGAACTGTGTTATTGAATACACCCATCTCAATTCAGTCTTACCACTCCACTGAAGGCATAACTCCATTGAAGACATATTCTATGGCATTATGTATTTACATATCTCGGGAATATTTGCGAGGTAACCAATAGTGTATCCCCCACACATCTTTATCCGTAGATAATACACAGCCATCTAGTCACATACATTTTATAATCTCTGATAACAAAGATCTTTCAAGCGATAGGTCATGTACCTTTGCATTATTTTACGGTGTTTTGACCCCTCGTAGCCCCCCAACCCAACGTATTGAAACTTTGAAAAATAATGAATATACTACTTTGAGAACACTGGATAGGTTATATATCATTACCGAAAATACTGTATTATAGATCTGCGACACAGGAGACCTTTATGTGTTTATTACCCTAAATTAAGACTGAAACAGAAACCAGTCTGCGCCCTGAGAGCATATTGAGTTAACATAACAAAATTTCAAGAAGACCGAAGAAATTTATTGTGTAAATTTTCGGGTAAAGTATTAAGGTTTAAATAACTATATGACCCCCAGCCCCTCGAAGGATGACAAAAATTGTAAACACATATTCTCATGTAATACTTGTCTAGACCCCTAAAATGTACATACAGCATTTATTTGCAATTCTGTCAAAATGAAAAAAGTAGGTTTTTAGTTAGTTATTGTTGTTGTACGGGGAGGAACAGTGAGGTCAACTGCCCCTAAAGTAGGTTTTTACTTAAAACCGATATCTACTAATGACAGAAGTGAGAGATGGTGACCCACAGCGTAGCCGTGTGTGTTAATTCACGCACTGCGACTTCAAGTGGGAGTTTAGTCCGGAGATCGATAGTTCGAATCCTAACGCTGACAGCGGCCATTCTGAGTGTGGTTTCTCTCCTGATTTTACCACACTCTCTCCTAGCAAAATATCCGGAGCTGATATACCGTATCTCTACTTAGTATAAAACAAAGTCCACGATTCTTGGATGTAACGGGTAATCTCGAGAACCACTGGATGGATTTTGATGCAGTTTTCACCATTCTGTAAAGGATATCTCGAGGAAGGTTTCTGTAGAAAATAATTCATTTATAATCAAAGAAAGCCATGCAGTAACGATTTCAGTGAAAAGGTCGAAAAAAGACCTGGCGTCCGTGCGCTTTATAAGCTTACGCTGGGCAAACCGTTAAAAATATCAATATACTATGAGTGTAAGAATTGCTCATCATGAAAAGTTCTACAAAAAAAAGTCTGGGAGAGCATATCTCTATCTTCAATACATCGCCCACTATAGGCTAAGTGTTTTTACGTTTTCATTTCTTCCAACAATCTCCATTCAATTACTGAGGCGACAGTTTACGAGCTAGCTAGGGGCGAGCCTATCACCCCAGTTACAGCTCAGCTAGCGGACGAGCCTATTGCCCCAGATACAGCCAGCAGCAAACTGTCGAGTCGTGTTGAGTTATGACTTCAGAGAAGAGTGAATGTGTTTGGAGTTTCCCTGGAAGTGCAACTCGGATTTTCTTCATTTCGCCTGTGAACTTTTCGTTCCGCAAAATACACAGTCAAGTTAAGATTAGACGGAAGGGGGATTTGTGTTTCATGCACCGCGCCATTCTTAAAATACGTCTGACAAGAATGCATTGCACATGCATCTCCATGATAATATAATTCATGGTCCAGTCAGTGATTTTAACCTATCGTGCCGAGACGTAAAATGGATATAGGACGTAGTTCATTGACATCGAAGAAAAGCGCTTAACACATAATGCATTCGAAACTGTTCCCGGGCGAAGAAAAGGATAGTGGCTGGAAAGTTGCGACCACCAACACGTAGGGCCTATATGACCACGTCGCTTGTTTATCAACCTTTCTGAACAAGATCCCTATTGTTGTTTATATAATAGTTACGGTGCTTCGTTAGAATACTGAATTAAATAATTTAAGAGCTGGGAAAATATTTTAAAAACCTCTAAAATATGATAAAATATGTACATGCTTGAAAATATGAAACTTTGGCCAAATTATGATGAAATATGATTTTTTTCACATGATCATTGAGTCCTTCCCTCTCGAAACGCAAACGATTTCAATCCTCGTAACTTTCCGGTCTACTGTGAAGGGGATGGCCAACATGAGTATGAATATACACTGTTGTTTCATTTTAGAAGTTTGGATATCGTAAACATTTAGCCCTGAGTAGTTAGGTGTGTGTATATAAATAAATAAATATATGAAAATGAAAATCCACAGCCTGCTTCCAGTCGACTGACCGGGTCAGGGAATGGAATTAATGAAGTCCCCATCTAGCGGCGAGGATATGAACTGTGCCGGCTGCCGAAGCCTGTCGCACTCCCCTGGGACAATGATTAATTGAATGACAGATGAAATGAAATGATAGTGGAGAGTGTTGCTGGAATGAAATTTTGACAGGGAAAACCGGACTACCCGGAGAAAAACCTGTCTTCCTCCGCCTTGTCCAGCACAAATCTCACATGGAGTGACCGGGATTTGAACCACGGACCCCAGCGGTGAGAGGCCGGCGTGCTGCTGCCTAAGCCACGGAGGCTCCGAATATATAAGTAAATAAATAAATACAATATATAAATAGATAAATAAAATGTCTGATAACCTGTGTTACTATAGTGTCTGGAGTAGAAATGGGAAACTACTTCCAGGATGGCTGAGGTGGGAATCGAACCCACCTGTTCTCAGTTTTGCCTCACGAGGCTGAATGTACCCCGTTCCAGCCCTCAGACCAGAATCAAAGTTTTTGGCAGAGCCGGGAATCAAACCAATGCCCCAGGTGCGACTTCGAAGAATGCTAGTCACTGCGTCACGCGGCGGACGATAAGTACACGGAGTGCAGTTTGAAATCAGTGTATAAATCAGTATTTATTACAAATTTGGTCATAGATCAGCGTAAATGTTGGTAACTATAGCCACGGTCGCCTCCTTCCAAATCTCATCTGAATTACAAATACACACATTAATACAGCCATCACAATAACACAGGTTATAAGACAAAATTTCACACACACCCAAGTACGCGGGGATGAATGACCACGACGTCTAAGCCCGTCAAATGAAACAAAAACAACAACTGGTAACTTTCCCAGTCCCTTTATAAAGGAATGTAGAGCAGGATTCTTTGTGAGCGCTGAAAAATAGTTATCAGCTACTTTCAGCTGCAGGTCAGCTGTGACATCACATCAAGCGTGAAATGGTGCTACATTGATAATGACTGATGACCTTAGTTCGAGTAGACCCTAGAGGATACGTTGCTCTCTTTGCCTATGATGATTTATTGGGTGACGCTAATCCTCCAAGCTTCGTTAATCATAACTCCACCCAGTATTTTAACGCTAACCCACCAAGCTTCGTCAATCATAACTCAACCCAGTATCTTAACGTTAACCCACCAAGCTTCGTCAATCATAACTCCACCCAGTATCTTAACGCTAACCCACCAAGCTTCGTCAATCATAACTCCACCCAGTATCTTAACGCTAACCCACCAAGGTTCGTCAATCATAACTCCATCCAGTATTTTGACGCTAACCCTCCAAGCTCCATCAATCATAACTCCATCCAGTATTTTGACGCTAACCCTCCAAGCTTCGTCAATCATAACTCCATCCAGTATTTAGACGTAATCCTTCCAAGCTTCGTCAATCATAACTCCATCCAGTATTTTGACGCTAGCCCTCCAAGCTTCGACAATCATAACTCCATCCAGTATTTTGACGTAATCCCTCCAATCTTCGTCAATCATAACTCCATCCAGTATTTTGACGAAATCCCTCCAAGCTTCGTCAATCATAACTCCACCCAGTATTTTGACGAAATCCCTCCAAGCTTCGTCAATCATAACTCCATCCAGTATTTTGACGTTATCCCTCCAAGCTTCGTTAATCATAACTCCATCCAGTATTTTGACGTAATCCCTCCAAGCTTCGTCAATCATAACTCCATCCAGTATTTTGACGAAATCCCTCCAAGCTTCGACAATCATAACTCCATCCAGTATTTTGACGTTATCCCTTCAAGCTTCGTCAATCATAACTCCATCCAGTATTTTGACGAAATCCCTCCAAGCTTCGTCAATCATAACTCCATCCATTATTTTGACGTAATCCCTCCAAGCTTCGTCAATCATAACTCCATACAGTATTTTGACGCTAGCCCTCCAAGCTTCGTCCATCATAACTCCATCCATTATTTTGACGTAATCCCTCCAAGCTTCGACAATCATAACTCCATCCAGTATTTTGACGTAATCCTTCCAAGCTTCGTCAATCATAACTCCATCCAGTATTTTGACGCTAGCCCTCCAAGCTTCGACAATCATAACTCCATCCAGTATTTTGACGTAATCCCTCCAAGCTTCGTCAATCATAACTCCATCCAGTATTTTGACGTAATCCCTCCAAGCTTCGTCATTCATAACTCCACCCAGTATCTTAGCGCTAACCCACCAAGCCTCGTCAATCATAACTCCATCCAGTATTTTGACACTAACCCTCCAATTTCGTCAATCATAACTCCATCCAGTATTTTTACGTAATTCCTCCAAGCTTCGTCAATCATAACTCCATCCGGTATTTTGACGCTAACCCTCCAAGCTTCATCAATCATAACACCATCCGGTATTTTGACGTAATCCCTCCAAGCTTCGTCAATCATAACTCCATCCATTATTTTGACGTAATCTCTCCAAGCTTCGTCAATCATAACACCATCCGGTATTTTGACGTAATCCCTCCAAGCTTCGTCAATCATAACTCCATCCATTATTTTGACGTAATCCCTCCAAGCTTCGTCAATCATAACTCCATCCAGTATTTTGACGTAATCCCTCCAAGCTTCGACAAGCATAACTCCATCCAGTATTTTGACGTTATCCCTTCAAGCTTCGTCAATCATAACTCCATCCAGTATTTTGACGTAATTCCTCCAAGCTTCGTCAATCATAACTCCATCCGGTATTTTGACGCTAACCCTCCAAGCTTCGTCAATCATAACACCATCCGGTATTTTGACGTAATCCCTCCAAGCTTCGTCAATCATAACTCCATCCATTATTTTGACGTAATCCCTCCAAGCTTCGTCAATCATAACTCCATCCAGTATTTTGACGTAATCCCTCCAAGCTTCGTCAATCATAACTCCACCCAGTATCTTAGCGCTAACCCACCAAGCCTCGTCAATCATAACTCCATCCAGTATTTTAACGTAATCCCACCAAGCTTCGTCAATCATAACTCCATCCAGTATTTCGACGTTATCCCTCCAAGCTTCGACAATCATAACTCCATCCAGTATTTTGACGCTAACCCTCCAAGCTTCGTCAATCATATCTCCATCCAGTATTTTGACGTAATCCCTCCAAGCTTCGTCAATCATAACTCCAACCAGTATTTTGACGCTAACCCTCCAAGCTTCGTCAATCATAACACCATCCGGTATTTTGACGTAATCCCTCCAAGCTTCGTCAATCATAACTCCATCCATTATTTTGACGTAATCCCTCCAAGCTTCGTCAATCATAACTCCATCCAGTATTTTGACGTAATCCCTCCAAGCTTCGTCAATCATAACTCCATCCAGTATTTTGACGTAATCCCTCCAAGCTTCGTCAATCATAACTCCATCCAGTATTTAAACGTAATCCCTCCAAGCTTCGTCAATCATAACTCCATCCAGTATTTCGACGTTATCCCTCCAAGCTTCGACAATCATAACTCCATCCAGTATTTTGACGCTAACCCCCCAAGCTTCGTCAATCATAACTCCATCCAGTATTTTGACGTAATCCCTCCAAGCTTCGTCAATCATAACTCCATCCAGTCTTTTGATGCTAACCCTCCAACCAGTTTCGAACATATTATGGCCTTCTTCAGCGATGTTGTTAAAGAAAAGAAACTAATGTAATAACGAACAAAGATTCGTTATTAATATTTCACTTGGATTTTCTATGAAAAATCTTGTATTGTAATGGGTCGTTCCCTAATCCTGTAAAACATTTACGTGAGAATAATAAACACACTTGGATGACCAGCTTCGATCGTCAAGCGATCATCATCAGATTCTTTACACTTAAGGCTATTAAGTCTATGTCTACAAGTATGGGTTGTGACCCGGTCCACCTTGGTGAGAGGCTAACAGCTTGACCGCTGCGCCACCACGCCCCCTGTCATAGATTATTAGATATTGAGAACCGTCTGAACATTTCAGATGGTCACCATATTGGATTTTTAATTATGTAGGCCATAGTGTTATATACTATTAGATGAAGATTATTGCATAGGTGGTGTATTCTTGGAATACACGGTACGAGAGAATATAAATTTTAATGCTCTTTTCTTGTTCATTTCTTCCTTTTTTATCAAACACCAACAGTGATCTTCTATTTTCTCTTTGTTGGTCATGTCTCTTATGTTCTTTGTGAGTCTGTTCTAGATATATATCTTCTATGACCCACCTAGCGTCATCTAGCAGCGAATCTCAGAAGCTCCTCAATTCTTCCTGGTGCAAGAGGACTTCCTTATCCATCTGGCCACCAGTTCTCGTTGCCATCGCCAACTATTATCTCCGTGATCAAGAGAACTTCGTCTACTCTTTCACCCATCAGGCTGTGCTAGTATCGCCTGCTATCAACTCTTTGAAGACCATTTCCTCAAGAGAATTTAAGTTTACAATATTGGTCATGCTTATATGTATTCCTTTTGTCTCCTACCCCCACTCTTTTCCCTTTCTTGGACCCTCCGCGCTTCGCTGAGTGGGTCTCACTTGTAAGTCGGCAGTTGACTTGGTCAGTCAAGGCTCAACCAGAGCCAGTCTCCTCAAACCAAGAGGCACTTTATACATTCTACGCCATGTTGGCACATTAGGTATCCGTCAAAAGGAACTTCATCTTCGCCATGCAACAAAGATAAGTACAGACTTAAGGTTTTAACCTCATCTTCATCGGTTTTCATTCTACATACTTCAATGATCATTTTATAGGCAGTGTGAGATTACTTATTTGGGGCAAAAATCATCCTTCGCGGGATTTGCTATGTTGGGCTTTTGTTTGTCTAAGCCAACCTTAATAAAAAGTAGCTTTTCTTAAGCTATTTAAATGAGAAATCTTCTCACCACGTGGGATATTATCTAATACCCGCTGTCTATAAAATACCAAGCTAGTTCCTCCGCTGGATTAACTTTGGCTCCATTCTTCTATTAGGATCGTTCTGGAACCTTCCAGATCCTGTACTTTATCTACAAGTCTTGCCGTCATGTACTTTTCACTCACTTGTGAGAATACTATTGAAAATTGAAGAATCTTCCTTCTGAATTAAAGCTCAATAGCTAATTTGCTTCCACCGTTGGAATGTTCTATGGCGCATTTAATTGTAATACACAACTTTCTCAAGCAATAGACTTTCGCCTATCTAGTGCTACCAGTTCTTTTTCATCATTGCAATAACTTTCTTTGCCATAAACTTTCGTGTTACTACAGTGAACTTTCATCCATTTAACAGACTATAGTGATAACTAGTGCTTGTTCAACTTTTCTACCGCGTCGCGATCGTCCGTTTACCTTAAATAAGGCCATGAACATTGATCCTAAATCCCAATTGATCTTTCCTAAACCTTCTACTAACAAACCATATTAATAAAATTGTAACTCTAGATCATTTTCAATGAGGTGTCACTCTAACGAAGTGCCCTTCCATCTTGCTTGTTTATCATCAATTAATTTCTGCATAACCACGTGTCTTATACACGGTTCAAGCTTACATTGTTTCTCCCTTATAATCAGGGAAAACAATTCTTTCAACTCATGAGTGAGTTATTTCTAGGTCTAACGAAAGGGAAACTGCCCCATTTGTCTCGTGATTCCTACTTGAACATAGGAAGTCTAGAACCTTCCTTTTGACTTTCTCTTCAGGTTTCACAGTAAGTGACCTGCTCTATTTTGCATAGCTATCATAAAAGTAATCCAGTATAAATATACGAAGTTATAGGAACTTCTCTTTCATTCTACCTGTTCTCTTTCTTTGTTATTTTGAAGTTGTAACTTTTTCTAAGATAGGTACGCAGAAATTTCTTATAGTACACACCTTGTACTCTAATTATTGTTAAACTTTAATCACCTTAATTGTCTTTAAATTTTAAATTTTTATCTTCGCTATTTTAAATCCTTGCTAGGATTTTATAAAGGTTTGAAACCTAATAAATTGTTAATTGCCTGGCGCAAACGTTTAATGTTTTCTGAGGTCTGTGACCCCAAAATTGTTAGCCAAATTGAAAATATATATTTGTTAAAGTTATCAACTTCCTTTGAATTGTTAAATAAATTAAATATTTGTTTTTGGATTTATCATTTCGCAAATACAACGGTTAAGCAAGATCCTGGCTTTCCTAACTCTTCCTAGGTTCATGCCCTCGTTAATACGCAATAAATCTGTTACTATTTGTCTTGTCAGACTATCACCCTTCCCCATAGTAGGCATATGCATGCTTGAGAGGGAATACGCTAAAGCCATTCTCTGGCAAACCGCCCAAGTCTTAGCTGCGGTTCCCGTTAGCTTCGACCAGGTCCTTACCCACTTTAGGTATCAGAGAGCGGATTTGCGGTGGCAACCGCCTCTGAGTGCATTTAAAGTTAAATTCATAACTTTTGTGGGACTCTCCTCCTATTTTTCTATAATTGTCTGGCTGCGTGGCTCAGGGGTAACGTTCTCGCTTGCTGAGCCCAAGGTTGCAGGTTCGAAACCTGGCGCAGTCAGCTGGCATTTGAGGGTGCGCAAATGCGAGGGAGCCGTGTCAGTAGATTTACTGGCACGTTAAAGATCCCCTTCGGGGCAAAATTCCGGCACCCCGGCGTCTCTAAAAGCCATTGTAGTTAAAAGGGACGTAAAACCAATAACATTATTATTACTATTTTTCTATCCTTTTCCTCCAGTCTGAAACCCACCTCCTTTTCTTTATCATCTTCCCTTGGTGGTTAGGTTATTCCTCAGACAATAATCTACCCAATAGGTTCATTATTCAAACGTTTACTTCGATCGCATTATTAGGACACAATAAATAGAAGCTTAATTTTAAAATTTCTCACAGCTGCCTTCTTGAAGTTATGTAAACAATTGAACTAAATTAAATGTCAGTGCATTACAATGTGTATAAATATTTGTTGTGCCACGTTTCACTCCGCTCGGAAGGTTATATCGCGAGAAAAGCCTATTTAAATGTTTCAAATTCGCTTGACCGCCAGGTTCGTTTTTTACTTAACAGGTTTTTGAACGTCACATAAGTGAACTTCTAGCAGTGCCCTTTATCCCCGTGAAAATTTTCAGGGTGATATCAGTAATAGTTTCGGAAATATAGAATGCCGGTAAAATCTTTCGCACAGCCGCCATGTTGGATTGGTGAGACGTAATAACATTTGAAGGGTACAGTCGGGGTCAGACAAAATAGTACTATGTCATTCGCGAGTTTCATTGAAATCGCTCCAGCCGTTTAAATTTCCTTAGGGACACACCCACATACGCACATACACACACACACGCGGACAAAAGGTGATCTCATAAGTCTATTTTTTTTTTCATAAATGAAAATAGGCTAAAAAGACACGGATAGTCAGTCAGTCAGTCAGTCTGAAAGACTGGACTTTATATCATTTTAAATGCTAGCACCCGAGTACCAAGAAGGCAGTGCGACAATAAAGTTTCAAGATTCTATTTTGTTTCTTCACTGCCTACTTGATTGTTCTCACACTGCCTTCTTGAAACTCTGTTCTCGCACTGCCTTTTTGGTACTCGGCTGCTACATCGTACTATGACGTCACACGCCTCAGTACATTCTCGGTACATTTCGTCCCGTCACCGTAACGTAACGCCAGACCTCAGCGTAACGACGAAGTCGACAGGATCATTTAATATGATAAAATTACCTACGAGGTTAATGGACTCAGCTTGGAGACAATTAGAGCCAAGTGAATTCAAGGCAAGGTGTGTGGATTAAATAGATGAACCCGCTCAGTTAGTTCACATACGCGTGCAAATTGTTCGCTGAAAAGAGTACTGTAACATTCCGCTATGCAAATGTGTTGAGGTTCCGTTCGAAACCATTAGGGACTGAGCAGCTTCTCACATGGAACATTCGTGAGCTGTCGGGACAGATAGTGGTGTAATATTGAGTTGTTGTTGTTTCATTTGAGGGGCTTGGACATCGTGATCATTTAGTCTCTTGTACTTGGGTGAGTGTGGAGTTTTGTCGGATAACATATGTTTTTGTGTTGCCTGTAGCAGTTTGTGTATTTGTGATCTAGGTGAGGATTGGTACGGAGGCGACCGTGGCCATAAGTTAGGAACCATCCCGTCATTGGCTAGGAGTAGAAGTGGGAGAACAGGGAAAACCACTTCCAGGATGACTGAGGTGGGAATTGAACCTACCTCTTCTCAGATTTGCCTCACGGGGCTGAGTGTATCCCGTTCCAGCCCTCAGACCAGAATTAAAGTTCTAAAGCTACACCACAAGATGGTTGGTATAATATTGAAGCAGACGGAAAGTTCAGCTGTTAACAATGTTTATGTTCGACGATATCGAAATGTAAATATTATATGTCAGAAAACTATATCATAATGAGGGTCATTATAGTACTATTCTTCATTATGAAACAGTTCATTGACCAATTAGGTAAGGATAGCTTCGCGCATGCGCTCAAAATCCAACATGTCGGACATGAATTACATGATTTGAAAGTTCAAATTGGTTAACGGATCAACCATTGTAGTTACAATCCCAAACACAAAGACAAAATCAGCACGAACCTTTACGGTAACAAGAAAATACTATGACATATGCAAGAAATTCATGAATCTACGTCCAGAAGTTAGCAACACAGCATCCTTCTACATAAATTACCGACATGGAAAGTAGCCTACACCGTCCCATATGTTCGCGTAAATAAACTGGCGAGTATGAGACAAGAAATAGCACTGCACCTTAACCAACTCCAATTTCTACACAGCGCATTGCTTTCAAACGACTTCGGTGACAATATTAGTGAAAGCTAGTTCTGATCGGCGCTAGACATCATGCAGGCTGTAAACAATAGCATTGGCAAGAAAAGTAAATGGTCTCTGCTTTCGAAATTCTTTGACCCACGCATGCGCTCTGTTCAGTCAGCAAACAACCCAGCGCGCTCTGTTCACAAACTGAAGTTACTGAATCCCACGGATATTTATGAATATTTATGTTAAAACATATAATACAGTTATAATTATCGTCGAACATGAACAGTCGTATGCAACTCGCCTATAATGGTAATTAAGACATTCGTATGGAAATTATAAAACTTGCTACGCTCGTTTTATAAACATACTCGTGTCTTCATTATTGCCATTGTAGGCTCGTTGCATAATGTACTATTATATCAGAACATTTGGCTGTCCATAGCGGTAATTATACATGTGTACAGAAATTTGCATTAGGCCTATTTTACCCAGACCCATAAACATGTAGGCTACAAAGTACGTATGGCCAGCTGCCATCCCTTGATGAATGCATTATTTTTATTTTTACATTTTTATTTTATTTTTTTGGCACATGTCTGGGATTATATGAAAGCTACTGAGGTATGGGTGGTGCTGAGTAACTGCTAGTGCGTGTGGATACTGTGAAAGGTTCTACTCTTAAAGCCAAAGTGCTGATGTACTGACTCAGTGAGGAAAGTAATGACAAACTACCTCACTCCTCACCTTGCTCAGAACGCCACAATATGGCACTGTCTTGGATTTTTGTGGGTTTTTACGCACATAACCTCCAGGCTGACTGCTAAACAGATAAACAAAGTATGTCTGTCTAGCAGTAGACGTTCACCACCTGGTGAAGCGGCTAGCATTCTTGGCTGTCGGTCCGGGTTCGATCCCAGCTCTGCCAATAAATTGAATTCTGGTCTGAGGGCTGGAACGTTGTTCACTCAGCCTTATGAGAAAAAACTGATAAGAGGTGGGTTTGATTCCCAACTCAACCATCCTGGAAATAGTTTGCCGTGGTTTCCCCACCTCTACTCCAGGCGAATGCCGGATGGTTCCTAACTTAAGGTAACATTTGCCTCCTTCCCAATCCTTACCTGTGTTACAAATACGCACACGACTATAACACAATAACACAGTTTATCAGACACTTAAAGAATATATATATATATATATTAGGTTTATTGTCCCCTTAAAATATCCCTCACACGTGTCTCCTTTCTATGCTCTACTTTCCTGGGTAAAAGTAGAACAACAAAGAAACCTGCATTTATGCACACTCATCTATCAACTTCTCAATGAAAGCACACCTCACTATCTCTCTTCTAATTTTTGTTTTCTTTCTTCCTTGCATGATCGTCACACGCGATCTGGTTCTATAATTGAAATTCCTTTACATCATTCATCTACCTTCAGTAACTCTTTCCTCGCGTCGGGATGTAGAATTTGGAATAATTGTTCTCGTGACTTTAGAAATTAAAAATGGGTGCATTAGGAATGGCATGCAAGTGACCTGTACGATGGAAGAAAGACTATGCATTGCACGATTGAATTGTTTTGTGCATGTGCAGAGGATGGAGGAGAATAGAATCCCCAGACAGTACTTGAAAATGGCAATACCTGGAAGGAGACATGTTGGACGTCCAAGAAGGAGGTGGCTGGACCATGTAAATTCAGACCTTATCGAGAAAGGAACAACACTGCAGGATGTGGAAGGAGAGGAACTCTATAATGATAGGAACCAATGGAGGCATATTGTCCATAAAAATCCTACCCGGCCTGCTAGAAGGATACCCAGATGATGATGATGACGTTAGAAATTGTACATCCCTAACAACTTTCAAACGTGCATGTACAGATTTCCTCTTGAATTCGTAGGCCAACTACAACAATTTGTGTATGAACGTGTAAGTGAATGAATATAGTAAAACTTTGTTAAAACTTCACGTGTTGTTATTTCTGTATGTCATTTTTATAGCTTACAGTTAGTTAATATCACACAGTTGCCACTTAAATTCTAGTATTTAGATTTTCTTAGTATTCAAGTTTGGTAGGTTAAGAATAGTCGCCTCCGTGGTGTAGTGGTCAGCGTGCTTAGCTGCCACCCCGGAGGTCCAAGGTTCGATTCCAGGCTCTGCCACAAAATTTGAAAAATGGTATGAGGACTGGAATGGGGTCGACTCGGGTGGTCCAAATGATTATAGGGGGTTCAATTCCCACCTCAGCCATCCTCGAAGTGGTTTTCTGTGGTTTCCCACTTCATCTCCAGGCAAATGCCGGGATGGTACTGTACCAGTATTTTGCTGAAGCGATTGGAAAAGAACAGCAGTCTCCGCGTATAAAATTTTTACGAGTGTAAGACCCTGTTAGCGAGAGGAAAGAATTACGTAATAAACACTTGTTACGAGACGGTGAATGCCAGTAGTGTAAGTAACCTGCAATGTTATTCGGAATTCACCTCTATTCAAGGTCATTGTTGCCAGTGCACGCAGGTTAGGAAGAGGTGTGGGGTTATCAGCTGATCGACAGACAGCATATAGATCGAGAAGGCTGCAGAATGTAATGTGTCATGAACACAGAGTAATACAGAATTATATGTGCACGCTGTTATACACCAGAAATTACCATAAGTAAGCAGGAATGTGATTTCATTGAGATTTTGTTGAATGTGACACTGTGTGAATGACGTAATGGAATTGTATGTTGGATATCGAGATTTATCGCGAGACCAGGTCAGCGATGGTGTGAGAAAGGGCTGAGAGGAAGTAGTCAGAAGAGAAGAAGGGCCTTAATATTTTGAACCGTGGAGAGTGAACATCGTGTTTTCAAGTCGTAACCAGTACGAGAAGTTACGAGAACATGGTTAGTGAAAACGAATATTCCAGCAGTAATCTACAGTGGAGATGTACTCAAAACTTATTCTTTTGAAACATACACGATCATTTTGAGAACTTGCTAGAAGTACAGTATCAACTATATTTGGAGTTAAAAGAATACCCATTCTTATGATAAAGCATTTCAGTAAAATCAGTCCACAACTTTATTTCACTATGTTATACTACGTGAAGTCAGGAGGAATATTATCGCATTACACTAAATCTACCGCGATGAGTGGTTAAATATAAAGAGGGAACACAACATATGAAGTAACTGAGAATGTCATGAGTAATCAACGACGCTTACAAGTTCGATAACTACTTATTTCAGAATTATGGAGGAAGTGAGGTCAAACCACAATCCAATTTAAAGTGGAAATGCTACTACAAAATTGAAAGATTCTTCAAAGAAGAGAGATGGAGTCTGCAATCTGGACGAACGAGAACCCGGTATCTTAGAGATGCAGTCCACAATCCAGGAAGGAACGAGAGGGAGGAATTCGTAACCCAGTTCGAGACCAGGAGAGGCAGATGGGTGAGCAGAACCGCAGTTCCGTTTTGGAGGAGACTTTTGTGTATTTTCGAATAAGCAATTTCTACAAGACTCAGCACAAGGTAGAGAAGGAGATTTTATTTTAGTAGTAGTAGTTTGAGGTACATTGGAGTTTACAATTTCGGCATTTTTGTCTATTTAAAATGAAATATGTTGTAGATATGCTACTCATTTCATATTTCGCCATATTTTTTAAGTAGGATTTTGATTTATCTGCGAATGCATCCTCAATTTTCGATTTTAGATTTTGGATTGAATTTATTTTGGATCATGAATATTTTCGACTTGCTATTCGTTTGAATGAAGATTTTTTGTTGTTGTGAAGATATGCGTTAGGAAGAAGAATTTGTTAGGAAGAAGAATTATTGGATTAAGATTTTGATGGACATTATTGTAGGAAGTTTATGAATATTCTCGACTGTTATTTTACTTATATTATGATCATATATGGTAGTGAAAATGTATATATGGAAGGATTACTTTGTCAGCCAATTTAGTAGATTCTGTTGAAGATCTTATGAACTATGAACAGTATTACAAATAATCTCAACTTTGAGATGTTCTATCAAGCTATATTTTGAATGACATTTTGAGTCGATTATTCATTCATTTGAGTTAGGAAGATTACCATGCTTTCATACTTGTAGAATTTATTAAATTCTAACGAAAGTCATTTGAGTAAGATATCACCATGCTTTCATGTGTGTAAAATTTATTGAACTCTAATGAAGGTTTGGATGAATTTTGAAAATGAGAATAATAAATTTAGAATTTGAGTACGGACACCAACTCGAACCTACCCATGATTAAGGCTGCTGCAATGTCAGCCGAAACGTCGGGAAATAATAACCGATATGCCACGCGGCTCAATCCTGTAAGCCAAGATGATAAATTATTCTGATAATGTTGAAAACTTAAAGATGTTTGATATTATTTATAACAAATAAGATATTGACTCAAAGTAACTAACTGTATTGAAATGAAAATGAAAAGTATTATTAAACATTATAGCCATGAAAATCAACGAAATTTTGTATTTAACAAAATGAAATCTAACTGAAGTATAAAATTGTTGAGTAACATAAGAATTTGCAGCATGTCTATTTAAAGCATATTTGAAGGTATAGTGAAACTGTATCTGATATAACAGTTGTATTGAAATTATTGAAGCATATATATATATTGTATTTATAGCGGGTGAGTTAGCCGTGGTCGTTACGGCATGACTGATGGCAGTCGCTCACATCCGGGAGGCGAGGAGGTTCGAATCCCCCCGCCGGCAACCTTGAAGATGGTCTTCATGAAAATCAACGAAATTATAATAAAACATGTATTTAACAAAATGAAATCTAACTGAAGTATAAAATTGTTGAGTAACATAAGAATTTGCAGCATGTCTATTTAAAGCATATTTGAAGGTATAGTGAAACTGTATCTGATATAACAGTTGTATTGAAATTATTGAAGCATATATATATTGTATTTATAGCGGGTGAGTTAGCCGTGGTCGTTACGGCATAACTGATGGCAGTCGCTCACATCCGGGAGGCGAGGAGGTTCGAATCCCCCCGCCGGCAACCTTGAAGATGGTCTTCTGTGGTTTCCCATCTTCCTTCCAGGCCGATAACCTAGATGTTAGGCCCCTTAAAACAACAATTATCATCATCAACACATCCTTCCAGGCAAATGCCGGGGTTGGTCCCTAACCATAGGCCACAGCCGCTATCTTCCAACTCCTCGACCTTCCATTCGAACTTTCCTCCCCAACGGTACTTGTAGCTCACCCATTGGGTGTCCGTCTCGAAACAGCTACAAAACTGGCGAGCCGAACATGTCCTCGGACACTCCCGGCACTAAAAGCCATACGCTAAAAGAAATGTATTTATAAGATATTACGAGGAATGTTGATTATGTGATTATATTTAAAGGAATTTAGTCGTGATTTAAGACATGAATATTTTTTGGAGATTATGATGAGAAATTATTATGCTGCGAGAAATACATGATCATATATGATAGTGAAAATTTATATATGGTAGGATTAATTTTGAATGATGTTAGTATTTGGAAGAATTAATAAGCGGAGCTCATGGTAGTAATTTTTATTATGATTATTTACTATTTGACACGAATTCGTAAGATACCTTTGAACTTAGCTTAATTACTCGGTCAAATAGGCCAGATTGTGACGTAGATTTACTGTGTTTATGAAACAGAAGATATAATAAAGACTATTGGTGATCTCAGTACGTTAACGTTAGTTGCGTTGACGAATGATACTGATACCGATTATTGTGAAAGGATTATAATTATTTTGATGCTTAGAAAGATTCATGAAGTGTGATTATGTGAATTGTGAGTTAATAGTATTGGAATACTGTATGTCCACGTCTAAACGATATCTGTATTAACCGATTCATGATTTTTGTACGAAGATTTATATGATTACAAGTATTACGATTGCCATATCATGGACATTTATGCATACATTTTAGAATCAATGTTGTTTATTCTCAACAGAACGCTAATATCCACGCGTAGTTGTGGTATTTTCAATTTAATTTTCTGCATTTTTATATTGCAAGCGTGAAACTTCATTACGACGTAGCTCATGTCGTGTGATATATAATTTTGATTCTTTTGACAGGGGAATTAAATTTTTCTTGTATCAGTCTACGATTCAATACATTTAGTGTTGTTTTCTGTAAGGTTGACGTTGTGATTTATAATAATTGCTGTAAGATTGTGTTATGAAGACCAGTGTTGGGTGTTATTCCCAGATTAGTCCCATTGGTAGAGATTTTATTTTTCTTGATTCTGGATTTTTATCGTCTGAGCTAGTTCATTTTCGTTTCTTCATTGGTTTCTTTTATAACGCAATCTTTATAGGAGAGTGTTTCCTTACATGTAGCAGTACCTGTTGGAAGGTTCTCGATGGTTTTTCTAGCCGGGGACTTCCAGGTTCTACGATCCAGCTGTTCCATCGGATTCGACAAGTACTGTTCATGTTTAATCAGGCACAGTACCTAACGTAAGGCCACGGCCGCCTCCTTCTCTCTTCCTTGCCTACCCCTCGCAATCTTCCCTTCCCATCCCTCAGAAGGCCTTTGTTCGCTTTGTAGGTGAGGTTGCCTGTGCGAGGTGCTCGTCCACCTCCCCAGTTGTATCTTCTGACCCGAAGTTTTAAGCACCAAGACACTGCCCTGGAGGCGGTAAAGGTGGTATCCCTCGCGAGTCCGAGGGAAAATCCAACCCTGGAGGGTAAAACGACTAAGAATGAAAGAAGGTTACGAATAACATAATGTGTATTCTTGAAAGTTGCATTGTATGTGGTTAAGTGTAAGAAAGGTTGATGCTTGTAGTTTTACGTGGCCGTTAATCTCGCGATAATGAGCCACGGGACGTCCATTTTACGTGGAATCCGAACCTTAGGACATGGCATTTCCCTTCGACAATCTCACATGCATTGACCAGGAATCGAACCCGGTCCATCTTTGTGAGAGGCATGTAAGAGAGGGCCAAGAGTCCAAACTTCACCACAATAAAGACAATAATAATAATACACACACCCAAGTAAGTACACAGGGCTAAATGATTACCACGGTGGGTGAGTGGGTATAGTGTCGGTCTACCAACTCCAAGCTTGCAGGTTCGCTCCTGGCCATGGTAAGTGTATTTTGAAAGGCGACAAAAATCACGACACGCATGTCATACGTTCTTGGCATGTTAAAGAACCCATTTGAATTCAGTAGGCCGTGTTCATAATGGCAAAATTAATATCGGGATTTTCCGCCAACAAAAAAGTTCCTCCTTTCTCTAGACTACTAGAAAGCACTATAGTGTCAAAGAGCTTAGATATCTTAACCTCCATGACTTTCATAGCGCTCCAAGGAACAACAAAATTCGACATGCAAGCTGCCCTATGGGCCTCCAATAACAAAGCTTGCACCCGGCACCCAAGGCCATACGATATTATTATTATTATTATTATTATTACGGGGCTAAATGACCATGATGTCCAAGCCCCTAACATGAATATTAACAATGAACTGTGTCTAGCAATAGCGTGTCCTCCCAAGAGTTCCCATTCCCACCAGTTCCAAATTATTTAGCGGATTAGCTATCTGCCAATTACACTACCTGAGCGAGTACCACCTTAATTTTCTACAGCAAAATTGTATTAATTTGTTTATTACTGAAACAAATAAGGTCCATTGTTTACGCCAGCCAGGAGTGCGTGCCCTCTTTAATGAATTGGCTCCTCTAAGAGAGGGGGGCGGACGCCATGGACCGGTAGCTCCCATAAGCAGCTTTCGCCTTGTCAGTATCTGTATCAGCATGTGCCTTCATCAAAATAATCAGTTTTGAGTTATATTTACAAAGTTCTTAAAATAGTATCAGCATGTCACTTCGTCTTAGAACTGTTTTTATCTTATTTACAAGTCACTTAGTAATCAGCATGTAGCTTCGTCAAATTGATCTATAAACTGAATTATTCTTCTCTTTATACTCTAATCAATATGTACAGCACCGGGTGAGTTAGCCGAGGTCGTTACGGCATGACTGCTGGCAGTCGCTCACATCCGGGAGGCGAGGAGGTTCGAATCTCCCCGCCGGCAACCTTGAAGATGGTCTTCTGTGGTTTCCCATCTTCCTTCCAGGCGAATGCCGGGGTTGGTCCCTACCTATAGGCCACAGCCGCTACCTTCCAACTCCTCGTCCTTGTACATTCCCACTTTCCTCCCCAACGGTACTTGTAGCTCACCCATTGGGTGTCCGTCTCGAAGCAGCTACAACACTGGCGAGCCGAACATGTCCTCGGACACTCCCGGCACTAAAAGCCATACGCAAAAAAAAATGTACAGCAAAAGACACAAACACAAATGACATACCTGGTGATAAGGGCATTAACTCTTCTAGGTCGCGTCGTACTATTATTAGCCGATCAAACCTCAGAACTGACAGCTGGGTTTTCCAGTGATATTCCGAACTAGTGGGACTCATTAGCTTATTTACTCAGGCGCGAATACGCGTTCGTAACTCATGGGACGTTTTTCCTAAGAAATTTGTTTTCGGAACTCGTGGGACGGAACCTAGCAATAGCGGGTTGTGCCTAAACTCTCACAAATTGTGTATAACACAGCATGTTAAAATCTTGCAGAACACAAATAATTTATTAAAACTTACAAAACTCGAGTGACAAAAGTGCAGTTACATGATTGTAGCCAACACTGACAGCAATGTGTAGGCTAGGCAGCATATCTGCTCATGTCGGCCTTTGCGTTGAGTATGGACGATACCAGCTCTGCGAAGAGATTTTATTGCAAAGCTATCCGTCTCCGTGACTAATTGGTTAGCATGCTAGACTTTGGCCCGAATGGTCCAGGGTTTGATTCCCGGCCGGGCCAATAGGATTTTAATCTCCCAGAGTTGATTCTCCTGGCTCGGGGACTGGGTAATTTGACGTCTTCATTACCGAAATACAGAATATAAACCGAAGAAATGTTGTTGTTTGAGTCTTCAGTCCTTTGACTGGTTTGAATATGTTAAACAGATTGTCTCGGATGTAGGGTGTGGTAGCTAGGTAGAGATGAAACGATTAGCTCAGGACAGGGAGGCATGGAGAGCTGCATCAAACCAGTCAAAAGTCTGAAGACTCAAACAACCGAAAATATAAAAGTAAAATATACTTGAAAAAATAAAATAAAAGGAACATGGATAAGCTTCTTCTTAGTTTTGTTGAAACGCACATATTTTCTCATCCTCGGTTGTAAGTGATGAGAAATGTGTATTCATTAAATAAGCTTGAAATTATTTTCGGTTCCTTTCTTCCTGTGGACGCAGACGCATACGCTTAACGCCTCGTATGTTCAAAGGACCACATGTTCAAAATGAACAAGTTACTCTACAACTGTGCAATAAAGTGTTATATTATACTGTAAAACTGCTTCTCACCTGGTAGAGGCAGCAATGAGATGCGGGTATAGTCTGTATTATGATAGAAGAACGCTGACAGCTATCAAACCCAACACGCGAGGAGATGCCACGTTGACACTGTGACAGGTTATCCGAACATCATTGACTGTATGTACGTGTAACACGAGAACAACTGGACCGATTATTACGCAGATTTTAATGTTTCCTAAAATATCTTCTATCCTGTGAAGGAATATCCAAATACACTTTTTATAGACACACTGGATAATATCGACAAGGAACGACTCCGCACGCCACGCTAGGGCACCGGGCCAGGCCATGTGTTCGGAGCAGTCCTGGAGTACATTGCAACATGGCTCGTTGTTTCCATGGTAACAGTTACTCCACTCTACACACCTCACCTTATGAGCGAATGACAACTGCCAGCGTTCTTCTTCCATAATAGAGACTAAATAGTAACTGCGCGCGCCCGCGTAGGGGCAAGGTGCGATGTGGGCCGTCGCACTTTCAATGTGTATCACGCAAATTTTGGCTTGAAACTCAGTCCAAAAATATAACCACGTTAAATTAAAAAAGACCTGTATCACTCTGGAGTTGTGTTCTACGGATTGGCGTTCAGTTTATAAAGGCAGAGTGCATGCACTAATATACTGTACTTGCTTGAGACCGGACATATTGAATTCAGAAAGCAAAATACCCTTTGAAACAGGGGCGGATCCAGGGGGGGCGATGGGGGGCGATCGCCCCCCCCCCCCTAAGAGGAAAGAAAAGAGGGAAAAAGAGAAAGGAAAAACGGGGAAAGCGAAGGAAAGGAGAGGAGAGAAGCGAAGGAGGAGACGCACCAAACGAACTATAAACAACGATTTTAACCTAACTAGTATTCAGTTAATAATCGTGCAAATATACAGTATATTAAATTACCTAGCCGCGTCGCTCTCTTCTCGCTACCCCGCTCGCTTATTTTCCAGCATTGTTGCTATTGCTGTGACGAGCCGAGCTGACTGAGCACAGCGCAGCCGCCGCGCAGCCTGTCCGAACGGAGCCGAGTACAAACGAATAATCCCCTTCGGCCCGCTCCACCCGAGCCTGAGATATGTCTATCGAGGTAAATTGAATGAAGACTTCACAAGCTTTATAAATCTCCGAGAAACAGTGCACAACCGTTTAAAGGGAAAAGACGTAATTAAAGGGAAAGTAAAAGGAAGAAAAAATACGAAATCCCAGTATCAGAACAGGAATATATCGCCCGAATCGAAGGGAATGTCGATAGAGAAATAAAATTAATACTGAAGGGCTAGCGCAAGAATCGCCAAATCCGAAAACTGGAGAAGAGATGCTAAATGATGACAATATTTAAAAAGCAAACAGCGTGACGGAAACAGAAACCGAGCGAGAGCTACAGGAAGGAAAAGAGCCAAAGAAAGCAGAAACCGAAGAAGAAATCCACAAGCAAGAGATAAAGATGGAGAAGAAACTAAGGAGGATTCGAAGAGAAAATGTAAAGCCAAAAATAAAGCCAAGAAACAAGTTGCAGAGCCTACTATCAAGAAAAAGAAGAAAAATGTAGCAGAACCAGAGGATGAAGATGAATACAACCAACAAACAAGAGATGAAGATGCAGATGCAAGAACTATAGAGGAGAAAAAGAAAACGCAAACCAAAGAGAGAACCAGCAAAAAACAAGAAACCAAAGGAGTTCCAGAGCCTACCGTAACCGGCAGTGACGTGGGTAAAACTGTGTTGAGTATTCTCAAGCATCACAGTCTTGTCCTGTGTCGGTGTGTTGGCGTTGGTACTGACGCGTGCGCTATCATGGCGTCAGTAGCTTGTGGTGCTGTCGCCGAGGTGCAAACCGAAGCAAAGCATGCCGTTAGGTGCCCTTGTTATAATCACGCTCTGAATTTGTCTATTTCGAAGTCCTCGAAAGTCGTCGCCGTACGAAATGCAATAGGAGTTATGAAGGCCACTATTACGTCCATTGATTCGTCCTCAAAACGCTCCTATGTATTTAAAGCAACTCTAGGTGAACTTTTATGCGGACTTTGTGAGACGCGGTGGATCGAACGGCACGACGGTTTTGTACAATTTCGCTCTTTACTCCCGAACATAGTAGAGAATTTAGACTCGATTAGCCTACTTTATGAAAAGACTCAGAATGTGCTTCTAAGGCAAAAACGCTCATAGCTGCTCTTGGTGAGAGTGATTTTATAGTTATCGTCATTTGCTTGTCAGAAATTCTTGGAGACACTAAAACACTCAGCATTTTGTTTCAAAAAAGGGCAAATAGACTTGAAGGAAGCCCAGGATGCGCTAGACGACACTGCTACTGTGTTGAGCAAGAGGCGCGAAGAGTGCGAAACACAATTTGCTGAGCTCTTCCAAGAATCAGAAGCTCTAGCAAAACAACTTGGAACCGAACGTCTGCTCCCACGCATCGCACAACGGCAAAAGCACCGCGAAAATCATCCAGCGTCAACCGTAGAAGACTACTATCGCCGGGCCACTTTCATACCCATTTTAGGCTACGTCCTAGAAGACCTAAACACTCGCCTCCCTAAAGCAACGCAAGAGTTACACAGCCTATCAGCAATGATGCCAATGTCATCATGGACGTCAGCGGATGTGGACACAATCGCTACAAAGTACTTCAAACTTCTCCATCAACATTCTGCCGCGTCGGCGGCAAGGCTTCTACAGGCTGAACTTCGTATGTGGAAGGTAAAGTTGTCCCGGGAGCTTGAATCGGGATCAACCATCCCAAAGAAAGCTATGGAAGCTTTAATTGCCTGCGATAAAGAGTTGTACCCCAGTATTCATCGATGTCTCAAGATTTATGCTATTTTACCCGTCAGCGCCGCTTCATCGGAAAGGTCATATTCTTCTTTGAGAAAGCTGAAGACGTGGTTGCGGTCAGCTCAACTATGTCCGATGAACGATTAAACGGACTTGCTTTGATGCACATCCACTACGATGTTTATGTTGATCCATCTCGCGTGATTGATCGGTACGCGAAAAAACCAAAACGGCGACTAGAGTTTGTTGTTTAGCTTAAAATTGTTTTTATGAACAAAATTGCTGTATTTGTAATATTTACGTACAATTAGCAGTACACATGTACCTGTCATAATTTCGGGTAGCCTTGTTCTTATTTCGCTCAACCTATACCCCTAAAATAAAGGTTAAATATAGTTTTAAACTCCCGTAAATCTGATTAAATCGTGTCTTTAACGATCTTTTTCTCGTCGATTGATTAAAATTCCTCGGGCTTCGAGCCGGGTTTTTATTTAATCTTGAAGCTATTGTCTAAGCTATATAATTATTTTTTTACGGTTGTCAGTCATCAAACTATATAACTCTGATTTTACTCTCCTACACTTTAATTACATTAATACAGTAACTACAAACTATGAACCCGGTATGATAGCGTTTTGGATAAAATAAAAAGTCTATCTTTACGAAAGCGCTCCAGTGATATTGGCATGGCAAATGATAATATAGAGAGCAGTGTCGGACTGGCCATTTGGGAAGAACGGGAGTTCCCATCGAGGCCTCGGGCCAGGTGACTATGAGTGCCAAGGCCCGCCCTTAGGCCCTTGCGCAAATAGGCCTGTGACCCCAGTTATTAGCTAGCAAGATATTCTGCGTCTTTGATTACAACTTAAGAGAGGGAGGGCTACTCGCAAAGGGGACAAAGTCAATCATTACCTATGGGGAGGTCCGGGGGACTTTTGACCCCCTCGGACCATTCAAGGCATCTGAGGCATCAAGGGGCCTCGGGGTCTTAAAATTAATTACTTCGGCCCTTGTGCGAGTAGGCCTCTAACATCAGCTTATTATATTGTATCTAAAAATGGGGAAAAGGGGGGGGGGGGTAAGTTCCGAAGGGGGCTCATTACGATCACAGTATTTCAATGCGCACGATCTCCGTGTCAGTAAACTCCGCATAAAAATAGTTTTCAGCGTCTACTCACCCGCTCCCGTCAAGGGCTCTTAGGGCCAGTCCGATACTGATAGAGTGTACGTAAGTATAGGTAAGTATGAGCAAACAAACTATTGTTTAGTGACCACACAGAAAGTAGGGAAGTAACGAAAAATTTCACATTTCGAAAAAAATGGCATTTTGTTAAAAGTATGCGCAAATAATTCAACGTTTATTGTTAACTTTTAAATTTGCATTATGGTATATTACCCCCCCCCCCTCCATTTTGAGGACAGATATCATGACCGCCCCCTCCAAGATCAGTGTCTGGATCCGCCCATCCGCCCCTGCTTTGAAACACTATTTATATTAGGACAGAGAATTAAGCAACGTATAAGGGACGTTCGCCGGCCCCGTGGTGTTGGGGTAGCGCGCCTCCGTCTCCCCCAGAGGCCCCGGGCTCGATTCCCGGCCCCGTCAGGGGCACTCAGCCTCGTGAGGACAATTGTGTAGCTGTCTAACAGTGAGGCAGCGCCCCGATCACGAAAACGAAGATTAACGGCCGAGGGGACCCGATGCGCTGATCACGTGTCACCCCTTATTTATCTTATTTCAAGTCCCGGGGCACCAATCCCATCCCTGTCTCTAATACAGATGCACACAACTACTACAGTCGTCATAGAAACACTGATTATCAGACAAGTTCAACACACACCCAACTACATGGGGATGATGACCAAGATGTCCCAAGCCCCTAACATGAATTAACAACAACAAATAAATTAGTAACAGGGCAATTCCTAGGAGCAAGGGCGGATGGGCATGGAGCTGATCACATTTAGCGCTGATATCACGAAGGGTCTCCGTGGCTTAGGCGGCAGCACGCCGGCCTCTCACCGCTGGATCCGTGGTTCAAATCCCGGTCACTCCATGTGAGATCTGTGCTGGACAAAATGGAGGCAGACAGGTTTTTCTCCGGGTACTCCGGTTTTCCCTGTCAACATTTCATTCCAGCAACACTCTCCACTATCATTTCATCTGTCATTCATTTAATCATTGCCCCAGAGGAGTGCGTCAGGCCTCGGCAGCCGGCTCAGTTCATATCCTCGCCGCTAGATGGGGGCTTCATTCATTCCATTCCTGATCCGGTCGGAGACTGGAAGCAGGCTGTGGATTTTCATTCATTCATCACGAAGGGTGGAAACCTCTGGAAGCAGGCTGTGGATTTTCATTCATTCATCACGAAGGGTGGAAACCTCTACCATTCACTGCTTCATTGTCAGTACGGAGTTGGCAAAAAAAAAAGTTTGTCAGCCCAGAGGCTGATTGGATCCTTAAAAAGCACTGCCATAAGTTATGTTGGTAGAAACAAAAGAAATAAATTTAAAAAAAATACGAGCCTTACAGTAGTCGCATATGATGTGTAACATCTGACATAGAAGAAACCTCACGTGAAATTGTTGATACACCGGTATTTTATACTATTATTGGCACAAATATTAATCTATTGTAAAAGGGAGTGTTTTACAGATATTGTAGTTTATAATACGGAACTCATTTTATTAGATGATTTGTAGCTT
Source organism: Meconema thalassinum (assembly GCA_946902985.2). Classification (NCBI taxonomy): domain Eukaryota; kingdom Metazoa; phylum Arthropoda; class Insecta; order Orthoptera; family Tettigoniidae; genus Meconema; species Meconema thalassinum. The sequence goes on along the minus strand of OX336389.2, from coordinate 237,374,244 downwards.
CCACCAGCACTAGCCTAAATAAAGAATACGATATGGATCAACTAGATTAATAGACGCGACACCGCTCATAACTTAAATTCCTTATAAACAGGTCCTCTTCATTCACAGACCAACACGTAAATTCATATGGATTCTGTTAAAAAGAGTTATATTGATATGATAAATATCGTTTAAAATGATAATCTGGTAGCAAAAATATCTACACCCTCCGGGATTCGAACCTAAGATCTCTAGATTCACAGTCATAAGCACTAACCCCACGGCTATTTCGACTACGAAAAATTTGTGCACAAGATGGTGACTTATTTCCACGTTCCAATAATACTGCATTACGGAATTGAGTTTCATTTATATTTTGCATGTTTCGATAATGTTCCTGCGTGAAATTGAATTTAAAATGCCTTATGAATAGGCCCTCTTGTGAGTGAAGAGAATGTATTCAGTAATAGTTCATGAAGGCTTGCTCAATTCTCATATTATAACCACAACGATTATATTACATTGATGACTGCATTACCGTTATGTGGGTTAATATTTGAATAGCCATTGTGCAGAAACATAATACCGGCAATGCCGACTACTTACAATGTTTGATATTAAGGCATTTTACCATTTAAATACTGAGTCGCCTCCGTAGCGTAGCGGTCAGCATGGTTAGCTGCCGCTCCGGAGGTCCTGGGTTCGATTCCCGGCTCTGCCACGAAATTCGAAAAGTGGTATGAGGACTGGAACGGGGTCTACTCAGCCTCGGGTGTTCCAAATGAGTAGAGGGGGTTCGATTCCCACCTCAGCCATACTCGAAGTGGTTTTCCGTGGTTTCCCACTTCGTCTTCGGGCAAATGCCGGGATGGTACCTTTTTCAAGGCCACGGCCGCCTCCTTCCCTCTTCCTTGCCTATCCATCCTGACCATCCATTACCTTCCCTCATGAGGCCCCTGTTCGCTTTACAGGTGAGGCCGCCTGGGCGAGGTGCCAATCACACCTCACCAGTTGTATCCACTCCGATTAGATGTTCCCAGCTCTAGGACGCTGCCCGTAGAGGCGGTAGTGGTGAGTTCCCTCGCTGAGTCCGTGGGTTCCACCAACCTGGAGGATAACCGACTAAGAAAAAGAAAAGAAAAATACTGATACGAAGACTTCGAACATGTATCATGTCATTTGTTTCAATCACTTGACACCAGAGTTCGCATGAGCGTTTTCCGTTCAGTATGTCATATACATTCCACATGGCCGAGAGTACGTCATGGTATCAATTTTCGACACCGCGCGCTCATTGTTTCTCGTACCACTGCCAGCTGGGCCTTACCACTGCTCGCTGGATCGATCGATCGAGCGGGCAGTGCATACTTCCGTTTTCCACCACTGCCAGCTAGTACACTTCCGTTCGATTGATCGAGCGGGCAGTGCATACTCCCGTTTTCCACCACTGCCAGCTAGTACACTTCCGTTCGATCGATCGAGCGGGCAGTGCATACTTCCGTTCGATCCACCACTGCCAGCTCGATCGTTCCGATCCACATCTGTCCCCAATTTTCAAAATCACTCCCACAAAACTATCCAGCAATCGAGCGGAAAGATGTTACACATCAAAAGACAGTCCTTAGACGCTAACGCGCTACCTCATGCCTCGTTGGTACCGGGAGAGCGTGGGTTCCAAACCCACCTCGGCCGTCCTGAAAATGGTTTTCCGTGGTTTCCCATTTTCACCAACAGGCAAATGCCGGGACGGTTCCTTTCAACAGGTGCACGGCCGACTTCCTTCCTATCCCTTCCCTCACCATTCCTTAAATAGCCCCAAGTTAGCAGTCGCCTGGGCGATCGGCCTATCACCATCCCCATTTGTAACTGCTGACAGAGGTTGTTCAGCTCCCAGCCACCGTCCTTACGACGCGACGCTTAGAGCAATTATCCCTCGCAGAGTCCGTGGGTGAAGCCGAGGTGGGAGGATAAGATGTAAGGTGCGTTCAAAAAGTAACGAGCCGGAGGCATAATTACAGAAACCAGTACCTGTATGTTAGAAGTATTGGCCCTGGCTGTTGAGGCACTTGTCCCACTGTGACACGAGGCGGTGAATGCTGTCTCATAAAATTCCCTGTGCTGCGATGTGAATCAGTTCCGCACGTACAGCTGGGCGTCGGCGTCCGAGGTGAATCGTTGGCCCCGCAGAGCCCTTTTCAGGGGACCAAACATGGCGTAATCACAGGGAGAGAGGTCTGGACTGTATGGAGGGTGGCCGAGAACCTCCCATTTGAATTTCTACAGGAGTGCCGCGACTGTGTTGGCCGTATGAGGTCGTGCATTGTCGTGGAGCGACCACGGCGGCTATGGCGTTCACTGTCACTCGGCGGTCCTGGGTAATGAGTGCATCAACCAGCTGGACGTTGTCATCGGCAATGCAGGGGGGTGCCTCAGACCGGGATCCATCGGCTAACACACCTGTCCTTCCCTGAAGCGCTTGTGCCACGCCTTGACCCTTGCAAGGGACGTGCAGTGTTCGCCGTGCACTTGTCACATTCGGCGACGAATGTCCGTTCCCCCTACTCCTTCCGCTGTCAGAAACCAAACAACCTCTCTTTGCTCTTCGGTTGACGCCTCCATGTCACTGTTTGCAATGCGACTGGCAGCGTTGGACGATTGATGCAGGCTGCTGCTCGCTTTTTATCGTCACGTGACGTGCACGCGTGCCCTCTAGCGACGGGCTGTGACCTTCCACGCTCTGGTCAGAACCACACCTCGTTACACACGCCACGATTAGCCGATGTAGTCACCGGTTTGCGCATTCCAGCCTCCGGCTCGATACTTTTTGAACGCACCTTATATTTTGAAAACAGTGAACAATGTTTATTACTGGACTGTCCGTCTTCTTCAGTATTATACCAACAAATGTCCGACCTTGTTCTTTGTCACAGAAAGTAGGGAATGGTACCGTTACATTGTTGTTTTTGGGAGTGGCAATAAATCACCATCCTTATCACAGGTCATTAAACGGAAATTTCCCACCGGATGACTGGCTGCGTGGTGCAGCGGTAACGTTCCCTGCTGTTCCCAAGGTTTAAGGGTCGAATCCTGGCACCGTCTGTTGACATTTGTGGGTCAGCAACTGCCAGAGAACCGTGTCAGAAGATTTAGTGGTACGTTAAATATTCCCTTCGGACCAAATAGTCATTAATGGTCGCAGTAGCCAAAAGGGACGTAAAATCATTAACATTTTTATTCTTAACAATTCGCTGCTAGGATTTGAAATACTGTAGTCCACCTCATGACGCCATTAGCTAGCATTCTTGGCTGTCACTCCTGAGGTACGGGTCTCATTCCCGGCTTTGACAAGAAATGTATTTTTGATCAGACGGCTGGACACTCAGCCTCGTGAGGCAGTGGTTTCGATTCCCACCCCAGTTGTCCTAGAAGTAGTTTTCCGTGGTTTCCCACTTCTCCTGTACACAAATGTCGGGATGGTTCCTGAGTTAAGGACACAGCCGCCTTCTTCCAAATCCTAACCACAATTAAAAATGCACACACTAATTCAGCCATTACAAAGCTACAGGTTATCAGACAAATTACATGCACATATAATTGTACACAAAACTACATGACTACAATGTCGCAAAGACCCTAAATAACTCAACAAAAACAACTGAAATACTGTAAAAATAAGTGCATTTTCCAATCCTCCAGCATAGAGAAAACAAGTCACACGTAAATGACTTTCACTTTTGGGAGGATTATGAAGAATTGATATGAACTATACGCATGCAAATTTATGATTATCAGTCGGTCAACGGTATTGTAAGCCAATTGTATTGGGTATTATGCCCTACCACTGAAAAAAAATACGCGAGGTTAATGAATTCGCTTGGATGACTAGTTTCGATCGTCAAGCGATCATCATCAGATCCCTTACACCCAGGCTATTAAATATACAGTATGTCTACATATAGGTGGGTTAAGGTATTACAATATGTACACTTAGCCTGAGTGTAAGGAAACTGATAATGATCACTTGACGATCGAAAGTGGTCATCCAAGAGAACTTATTAATCTGATGCATTTTGTTTCAGAGTTAGGGCACAAAACCCAACACAATTGGGTACAATCGTGTAGACCAACTGAAAATCATTAATTTCGTTAATAAGGCAACACTAAACAACAAGATGATAATAATAATAATTAGGGCTCGGATTTTTAGGTAAATAAATATTTTTTTATGTAAATACATATTTTAAGCATTTTTCTATAAGTACATAAATTCCTGCTTTTCACTTATTAGCACATTTAAAAAAATCAGTATGCTAGATCTTTCAGTTTTTTTGCATTTTTGTTCTGTGTTACTTCAACGGGAAAGAACCTGTGAGCTATCTAATCTTCACGCAGAGCGTATGTCAGCTTGCAAATGTGTTATTCTTAACTTGTCGCCCCGTGCCACTCACTGTGGAAGCCGGGGATTTCCTTGTCCGTAGCCATATTGCACCAGCGATCTCAAGCTACACAACACCTCAAGGGCAAGAAACATATTGCCGCAGTTTCGCGCCTTCAGAAGAAGAGTTTTGCGATAATTGTCGGTCATTTGTGATGGACAACCTGAAGATGTATCTCGTTGTGTATTGTAATGCTTCAGCAGTCAGTGAGACATAGCATAAATTGCATTCTTGAGTACTGCATATTGTTTATATTCACATTAATAATCTAAATTATAATTAAATATTTTTACTTTTTTGTCACATATATCAGGTATTTTTAATACATAATTTTTTATCGATTTTAGCACCTAAAAATCCGAGCCCTAATAATAATACACATAGGACTATAGTTCCACACATGAACATTATTTCATATTCCATGTAGTTAAAATCTTCTCTCTGACCTTTACCAGAAGCATATTCCCTTCCTGGTTGGATCTTACGTCTGTAATGACCACAGACAGCATCGCGGAACATCATTTGTTTTGGCTTTATTGTTAGCTAGCCTACAGCTGACAAGGTTTTTTGCGTCTCGACAACCATGTTTCTTCAACGCAGTAGGGTCTACATAATATGATCCATCGACAAGCTACCAACAGCACGTTTGAGATAGACCCTTCTTCACAATATCCGCCTCATTGGGTAGTGGTTACCATTCTTGGCTATCACCGCGGGAGGCCCGGGTTCGATTCCCCACTCTGCCAAGAGCGTCTGAGGGCTGAAACGGGGTACACTCAACCTCGTGAGGCAAAACGGAGAAGAAGTTGCTTCGACTCCTACCTTAGCCATCCTGGAAATCGTTTTCCGTGGTTTCTCATTTCTGCTTCAGGAAAATGCCGGGATGGTAAATAACTCAAGGCCACGGCAGCTTCCTACCCAAATTCTACGTCAAATACAAAATACACACACTAGTACAGACATCACAGTTACACATATTTAGCACACAAATTCACCACATACCCAAGTACACGGGGCTACATGACCACGATGTCACAAAGCCCCTAAAAGAAACAGCAACAACTCATTTAACATCGTGAGGTTGAGTGTATCCCGTTCGAGCCCGCAGAGCCGACACCAATTTCTTGGCAGAGCCTTGAATCAAAGATAGAACCTCAGAGATGACAGCCAATATCGCTAGCCACTACACCACGAGGTGGGCCTCCCGTTCTAGATTATTATGAAATATGTTATGTCGTGTTTTTCCAGCTTGTGTTTATATAGGCCTATTGTGTGTTTTCAATTATTATTTTATCGCGTTATCATTCGTTGAGTTGACCTCGTATTATGTCTTGGTTTAACAACAACAAGTAGTAATTTTTTTCTGGCTTGTTGAAGACTTCATTCTCGAGACCACTTATCTTGTCCCACAGCGGTGTAGCCATGCGCGTTAATGCACGCACTGCGACTACGATGAACGGTCCGGAGATCGGAAGATCGAATACCGACACTGACAGTGGCCATCCTGAGTGTGGTTTATTCACACTCCCTGCAGGAAAATGCCTAGATAGCACCTTATTCCAAGTGCCTGTGCACCTACCCCTATCCTAGACCCAAATAATTCAAGTTACGCACACTGTAGCAGTTACCACAAAAACACTCGTTATCAGATAAATTCAACACGCACCAAAGTACACTGAATCGATGACTAGGACGTTGGTATTGATTCATTTTGGGGCCTTGTGACATCGTGATCATATAGCACCGTGTACTTGGGTGTGTATGCAATATGTCTGATAACCTGTGTCATTGTGATGGTTGTACTAGAGTGTGTATTTGTAATGGAAGCTAAGATTTGGGTAGGAGGTGGCCGTAGCCTTAATTTAGGTACCATCCTAGCATTTACTTGGAGTAGAAGTGGGGAAACCACGGAAAACCATTTCTAGCATGGCTGAGGTGGGAATCGCACCAACCTCTTCTCAATTCTGCCTCACGAGGCTTAGTGTAACCCGTTCCTGCCCTCAGGCCAGAATTAAATTTCTTGGCAGAGCCGGAAATCGAACCCGGACCTCTTGGGCGACAGCCAAGAATGCTAACCACTACACCAGGAGGTGGACCTCCTGGGAATGGACCCTGGACCTCCACTGTGACAGCCAAGAATGCTAACCACTACACCAGGAGATGGACCTGCTGGGAATGGATCCTAGACCTCCACTGTGACAGCCAAGAATGCTAACCACTACACCAGGAGATGGACCTGCTGGGAATGGATCCTAGACCTCCGCTGTGCCAGCCAAGAATGCTAACCACTACACCAGGAGATGGACCTGCTGGGAATGGATCCTAGACCTCCGCTGTGACAGCCAAGAATGCTAACCACTACACCAGGAGATGGATCTGCTGGGAATGGATCCTGGACCTCCGCTGTGATAGCAAAGAATGCTAACCACTACACCAGGAGATGGACTTGCTGGAAATGGATCCTAGACCTCCGCTGTGACAGCCAAGAATGCTAGCCACTACACCAGGAGATGGACCTGCTGGGAATGGATCCTAGACCTCCACTGTGACAGCCAAGAATGCTAATCACTACACCAGGAGATGGAACTGCTGGGAATGGATCCTAGACCTCCGCTGTGACAGCCAAGAATGCTAACCACTACACCAGGAGATGGACTTGCTGGAAATGGATCCTGGACCTCCGCTGTGACAGCCAAGAATGCTAGCCACTACACCAGGAGATGGACCTGCTGGGAATGGATCCTAGACCTCCACTGTGACAGCCAAGAATGCTAACCACTACACCAGGAGATGGACTTGCTGGAAATGGATCCTGGACCTCCGCTGTGACAGCCAAGAATGCTAGCCACTACACCAGGAGATGGACTTGCTGGAAATGGATCCTGGACCTCCGCTGTGACAGCCAAGAATGCTAACCACTACACCAGGAGATGGACCTGCTGGAAATGGATCCTGGACCTCCGCTGTGACAGCCAAGAATGCTAACCACTACACCAGGAGGTGGACCTGCTGGGAATGGATCCTAGACCTCCACTGTGACAGCCAAGAATGCTAACCACTACACCAGGAGATGGACCTGCTGGGAATGGATCCTGGACCTCCGCTGTGACAGCCAAGAATGCTAATCACTACACCAGGAGATGAACCTGCTGGGAATGGATCCTAGACCTCCACTGTGACAGCCAAGAATGCTAACCACTACACCAGGAGATGGACCTGCTGGGAATGGATCCTGGACCTCCGCTGTGACAGCCAAGAATGCTAACCACTACACCAGGAGATGGACCTGCTGGGAATGGATCCTAGACCTCCACTGTGACAGCCAAGAATGCTAATCACTACACCAGGAGATGGTCCTGCTGGGAATGGATCCTAGACCTCCACTGTGACAGCCAAGAATGCTAACCACTACACCAGGAGATGGACCTGCTGGGAATGGATCCTGGACCTCCACTGTGACAGCCAAGAATGCTAACCACTACACCAGGAGATGGACCTGCTGGAAATGGATCCTAGACTTGCGCTGTGACAGCCAAGAATGCTAATCACTACACCAGGAGATGGTCCTGCTGGGAATGGATCCTAGACCTCCACTGTGACAGCCAAGAATGCTAACCACTACACCAGGAGATGGACCTGCTGGAAATGGATCCTAGACTTCCGCTGTGACAGCCAAGAGGTGGACTGACGAAGATGTCCCAAGGCCCCCAAAATTGAATTAGCAACAATAAACTTCCCTTGCCATTGTTACTGTGAATGAACCTCCGACTTGCTCAGAATTTCCTCCTCAAATAATCTCGCAAATTATGGAGCATCCTATATTCATGAACGGCTAGGGAAGGGAAGGGAAGCCGGAGCTTGTTCCTGCTGACACACATCGAGACTTGAGTCGACCTTGCTTTCTACTTTCTCCCCTCTCCTCGCTGTCGCTAAGTACCCATGACGAACGGTTAGCGTTAAACCCCAATTTAAAGAAGTTTTAGATCTGTACTGTATAGCCTACTCGTATCGAGTGGTGTAGCTACTCGCGAGGTCATGGGGCCAGTCTATAGCCACACTTAATAGACGAGTGTACCACCTCGTGGTGTAGCATCTAGCACTGTTGGCTGTCGCCCATGAGTTCCGGGTTCGTTTCCAGGATCTGCCAAGAAATTTAATTCTGGTCTGAGGGCTGGAACGGGGTTGGCCTATACTCTGTCTGGTGAGGCAAATCAGAGAAGAGGTGGGTTCGATTCCCACCTGAGCCATCCTGGAAGTGGTTTTCCATTCTTTCCCATTTCCACCCCTAGGCAAATGCCGGGATGGTTCCTAACTTAAAGCCACGGCCGCTTCCATTGCAAGCATTACCTCAATTACAAATACACACACTAGTACAGACATCACATAGACATACGTTATCAGACAAACTCAACATGCACCCGATTGCACGGGGCTACATGACCACGATGTCGCAAAGCCTGTAAAAGAAACGACAACTACAACAACAACGAGAGACGAGTGGGTCCGAACCCCACCGTCCACCGTCCTTGAAATTTATTTTCGTGGTTTCCCATATTCAACACCAAAAGAACACCGGGACAGTATTTTCAAATAGGACATGACCGCTTCTTTTCAACTTCTTAGCGGTTGATCACCAAAGCACAAGGCCCATTTAAACATCAAGGATTCTTGATGGACTTTAACGTGACCGTTAATATTGCAGCCATAATCCTCGGGACCTCTTTTTACATGGAATCCGAACCAACAGACGTGACATTTCACCTTGATAATCCCGCATGTACTAACCAGTCTGTCTGGGAACTTGATAGTGTGGATTAATCAACAATACAACAACTGCTTAATTAAAGATTCTAAGGTAACCAAGACACCTAGAAACTACAAATCTTCACAGTTTATCAATAACATTCATGGTTCCGTGTGGTGTAAGTATTATAAACAGTTGTGATATATTTCAATAATTATCGAAATATTTCTTAAAACTTACCATTTTCTAAGTTATGTACCTTTTTCTCATGAATTGTGGGCCCGATCAATTTGATATTTTTCACCCTTATAGATGCTTATGAGTTAAAAACTGGGAGGTAAAATGAAAGTAACCAGAGTTAATATAAAATACTCCTAAATTAAAAATATATCTGAAATAATGACTCAGTGAGTTGACGAATTCGAATATTCATAAACTCTAAACCAAATGCATATCAACTATAAGTTTACGTTACAAGCTTTAACATTGTTAGTAGATTACAAATTGCTGCTTTCATGCAATTATCTATTGTAATATCAGAGGAAAAGGTATCTAACCTTCTACAATTTTCTGAATAAATTTACTTTGTTCAAATATCCATAATAAATTATTGAACTATATTATAAATTTCTACAATACTTAAGTAACATACAGCTGTGACTACTACGGATAAACTGTGAAGTTTCTAGTTGATATGGTTACCTAACAATGAAGCTTTTGTTTAGCAGTTACCTTTTTGGCTAATCTACAATACCAGGTTGCCTTAATGGGAGGCAACTTAACCGCTGCGCCATCACGATCACTTTTAGAACAATAATAATTAACTTAGTTCATCTTTCAATAAATCCTCTGATGAGGTTGGCATCTCCAAGGGTATCTGCTCATAAAAACCGTTGTTGTTTCATTTGAGGGTCTTGGATATCGTGGTCATATAGCCCCGTGTACTTGGGTGAGTGTGGAAATTTGTCAGATATCCTGTGTTTTTGTGATGATTGTGTTCGTTTGTGTATTTGTAACTCAGGTGAGGATTTGGGAGGAGGCATCCGTGGCCTTATGTTAGGAACCATTCCAGCATTTGCTTAGAGTAGAAGTGGGAAACCACGGAAAACAACTTCCAGGATGGCTGAGATGGGAATCGAACACAGGTCTTCTCACTTTTTGTCTCACGGGGCTGAGTGTACCCCGTTCCAGCACTCAGACCAGAATTAAGTTTCTTGCCAGAGCCGGGATTCGAACCTTGACCTCCAGGGCGACAGCCAAGAATGCTAGCCACTACACTAGGAAGTGGTCTCAATCATATTCAAGGTTATGTAACAAAATTCGATTATTAAGGGACAACATTTCAAGGAAACTGTAGTAGTGGCCTTCAAAACCCAACATTACAAGATCTATTCTGGGTCAGTCCATAGACATTTAAGGGTGTTAGGTGCAACAACCTTACGTTAGTAGAAATATCGGCACATTTAAGTAGAGTTCCAGGGCAAAATCCCAACACCCCAGCGTCTCTGAACTCACACCACTTTAAAAGGACGTAAAATGCATGTTATCAACCCATGGGTTCGTAACCACGGGACCAATTTTAACCCGGCATTGCTTCCACTTACTCGTGCCGGGCTCCTGGCTTTCATTTTTCCTGTCAACTTCTCCTGGGTAACACTTGTTCTCTTCCAACCCCGACGGTATTAGGACATCCGAGGTCTACAGTGTATTTCATTAACTAGCCCTTGTCTCATCTTTCCTAGACCTTCTAGTGGTGTAGCGGCTAGCATTCTTGGATGTCGCACTGGAGGTTCGGGTTCGATTCCCGGCTCTGGCAAGAAATTGAATTCTGGTCTGAGGGATGGAACGGTGTCCACTCAGCCTCGTGAGGTAAAACTGTGAGGAGGAAAGTTTGATTCCCACCTCAGCCATAGTGGGAATGATTTTCTTTGGTTTCCCACTTCTACTCCAGGCAGATGCTGGGATGTCTCTAACTTAAGGCCACGGCCGCCTCCTTCTTAATCCTTACCTTAATTACAAATACGCAGACTGGTGAAGCCTTCACAGTGACAGGGACGTGGTGGCGCAGCGGTCAAGATGTTGGCCTCTTACCACGGCGGTCCGGGTTCGATTCCGGTCAATGCATGTGTGATTTTCAAAGTGAAAAGCCATGTCCTGTCTTCCTACGCAAATCCTAACTCAATTACAAATGCACATACTGCTAGTACATACATCACAGTGACACAGGTTATCAGATAAATTCTGCACACTCCCAAGTACACGGGGCTACATGGCCACAATGTCGCAAAGACCCTAAAAGAATCATCAACAACAAAATACGTGATACAGCCTGGATACTACTAAGTGGTCCACACCCTTAAGGGCTCACGGCCGACGAGCCTGGGAGTTGGGGACCTGAGTCAGCACTATTTTCTTCTTCTCCTTCCTGTAACTTTGTTGTAGTTGATGATTCATTTAGTGGCTATGCATCATCGTGGTCATGTAGCCTTATGTACTTGGGTATGTGTGAAATTCGTCTCATAGCCTGTGTTATTGTGATGACTGATGACTGTCTTCGTGTGTTATTTGTATATTGAGAGTTGAGACTAGTTTTGGGAAGTAGGCGGCTGAGGTCTTTATTTAGGAACCATCCCAGCATTTGCCTGGAGAAGAAGTGGGGAGAGCATGGAAAACGACTTCTAGGATGGCTGAGGTGGGTATTAAACCAAACTCTTCGTAGTTTTGTCTCCCGAGGCTGAGTGTAACCCGTTCCAGCCCTCAGATCAGAATTACATTTCTTGGCAGAGCCGGGAATCAAACCCGGAGGTCAGGAGTAAACGGCAAGAAAGCTAGCCACTGCGCCACGAGGTGGTCCTGTAACTTTAGTGTGCACCTTCTCTTATTTCCTTTTCCCTTTCTTTCTTTCTTTCTTTCTTTCTTTCTTTCTTTCTTTCATTGCACTAGTTTCCTCCAAGTCCTTCATCACATATTCTTTGAGGACTGAGAGTATTTATTCCTCTTTCGGGCCGATAACCAAGATGTGAGGTCCCTTAAGGCAACACTTATCATCATCTTTCTCTTTCTTTTAAGTTCTTTGTTGTAGCTTTAATTTCTTCTTCTAATAAGTTATTTGTACGATTTTTGGCAATTACAGTGGTCGTAATCATTATCATAATCGTCTTCATCACTAAGAGCCGATAAACTACATGTTAGGGAAGGAAGCTTGTAGTTTAACGAGACCGTTAATCTCGCGATCATGAACCACGGGACCTCCTTTTTGCGTGGAATCCGAACCACAGGACATTTCGAAAATCTCACATGCATTGACCAGGAATCAAACCTGGCCCGCCTTGTTGAGAGGCAAACAGCTTGACCGCTGCGTCATCACGCCCCCCTACATGTTAAGCCCCTTGAAAGAACAATATTATTATTAATATTTTTATTATTATTATTAACTAGGCTGCTCATCAGCTACGCGAGAAGTGTGAATGGAGGGGCGCAGAATCGGGACAGGTGCCCCGGGACTAGAGCCACTGAGGTTTGAGCGGAGCATGTCTGGTGATGGACAGTTTCTTCACGCTTCCGTTTCCTCCGCACTCTTCAACTACAGATCAAGGGGTTTAATTACAGGTGAAATGTGCTTCCAGAGCGTAAAGGTTGCGTCAGTAAGTAGGCTGTGCATACACGCCTAGGCCAGAAATGGAAACTACAAGTTCTATTTCCGCGAAGTGTTAAGTAGGTCAGCAACTTTTTCTTTCGTGATATGCATGGTTCCGCTAGGCGTTCAACTCGGTACTATATTTATAGATTGACGTAAGGAAGGCACTTACAGTATATTAGGTAAGTTAAACAAAGAGAAAATTTGTGAGCGTGTGCTTTAATATGTTCCCTGTTTATATTTCTTTGTTTCACGTTATGTTCCGTTTTGGTACCAATGTTTACATACTCTACGTTTCTATTGGTCCCAGGAAAAATGTCGTGGTACTGGTTCGATTTGGTTTTGCATCCTTTGCAAGTACATGTGTCTGCCCGAGTTTCCAGGATCGAATCCTGGAGTATTGTTTCCAGAAAATTAGTAAAACCAATTAGGCCCTTTCAAATTAGTAAACTGTGCTACTGAACTGAAATTTAATGCTTTCCAGTCGGGCAACACGGTTGTAATGGGTGTTTCCCTAATCCTGAAAAAAGAAACCATTACTAAGGCAACGCTAAAATATGGCTTCCAACACGGTAATGTGATACTGAAGTCAACTTTAAAGCCTGAACAGAATTATTGTTGAAGCTGTACAAACCAATCAGACCTAGGCTACTGTATGCAAACTGATAAAGAACAGCCGATGTTTTTCTTACAAGAGAGTAATTAATTACTGTGGAAGTTATTAAAACTAGGGGCAGATGACCTCGTAGTTCCGCCCCTTAAAACAAAAATAACTAACTAACTAACTAACTAACTTATTAAGACTGTTGCGGTGCCTAAAAAGGACAAAAACGAAAAGAAGAGTCCTTCTGAACCGGAAAGATTACACAATGGACCATTGCTCATCAAGTCTGCAAAATTGAAAGACTTATTACACCTCAGGCTTTCTGCCAAGCATTAGTTTGTGGCAATGAAAGCGACATGGAGCATGTAGACAGGGGTTCTCACAGGGTGTGCCGTGAAATGTTTGGACTGTGCCACGAAAACAATTGCTTGTGTATTCAATATTTTGGTCATACTATTTACTAATATTACAGAACGGCGTAGCCTAAGCTTACATGCAGTAAGAATTCAAAAAAATAAAGATGCTCTGTCAATAATATTACACCATCTTTGCAGTTTAGTGGGAAATGTGGACTTGTTTACTTATGCACAACTGTTCAATGCGGGGAGGAATCACAAACAAACACACCCGTAATTCTTGGTCTACAGAAATAAGTCGCTCACATTTCTTATTTTTAAAGCATGTCAGTGCCGAAAATCCCTGTTCGCACAGATATGTTGTTGAAAACTGTATTATTATAGCTATGGCATGCTAGCTATGGCATGCTCTGTAAACACTGAGAACTGTCCTTTCACTGAAATCCAGAACTGAAGTAGTGTTTCTTCTCTAAATGTTTCTCTACTAGCGTTCCAGTGGTTCGTGTACCCTCCGCTAGGGTTCTCAATCTTGCGGGACTGCTCTGTAGCGTTCGAAATTCTTCTAAAGCAGGCACAGTTACTTGCAGGTTACTTGTATACGTTGGGGTGTGCCGCTATATTCAGCATAGTGAAACAGTGTGCCGTGAACGAAAAAAATGAGAACTGATGTAGATGAATCTCGCACAGGTGACAGCGCCTAAGCGGCAAGAGAGGTCAATGTGCTGTATTTTGCCTGATACATTTTTTCACTTTTCCGTAGGCTACATAAAAACTAGCTCTCTTCATTTTAACTACAATAATATGAGTCGTTCTTTGTATTGAGTTAAATTATATTTCCCCATGCTTTTAAGACTCATTTAGACTTAACATCTTTAAATTATAAATTAAGAAAAACCAGCAAATGTGATCATTTTTAGACGTCACCCTCCAAATGATAAATACATATTTGTTACGATACAGCATATCACATTGAAACTTTGTAATTACATGTTACATGTAGACTATAATTACGATGATTAATAACAGTCATCAAGCATTTTTTTTCTCGTGTTGCTGAAGACCATGGTGGCTAGGTCGTGTCTTGCTTGCATTGGGAGAGCCTGGGTTCGAATCCCACATCGGCCGTCCTCAAAACTATTTTCGTGGTTTCTCATTTTTACCACCAGGCAAATGCCAGCACGGTTCCTTACAATAGGTCCACGACCGACTTCCTTTTAAAATACCTTCTCTGGTCCTACCTTAATTAAACCTAAGTTAGCGGTCACCTGAGTGATCGGCCTGTTACCATCCCTAGTTGTCTCTTCTTACAAGTGTGTTCAGTTCCCAGATACTGTCCTTGCGGCGGTAGAGAAATGATCCCTTGCAGAGTCAGAGGGTGAAGCCGAGCTGGGAGGATAAGCGATTAAAAAACGTTTCTGAAGATATTTCTATTTGGGCATTTTATGTGTGTAGTAAGAGTCAGCCCAAAGAAGCACCTGCGATGTCCAGTTTAAACATAAAACGTGTTTTTCGGTACCATTAAAATAAAAATCTGGTTTTAAAGTACTCTATTATTTTTGTGAGACTAATAAATACAGCGGCATTGGATTAGCCCATTGTGATATTTATTGACGGTAATTGTGCAACAAGAGCCTTTTTAAAATTGTAGTGGCATCCTCCCCTGAAATCGGCGCCTATAAATGTGGCCTAAATTATTCTAGATTTTATGTCAACTGGGTGTTGTGAGGGATGGCAATGATAGACATCAGACTAAGTCCCCTCACTTCATGTTTGCTCTGTCCGGCTCTGTGGCTAAATGGTTAGCACGCTAGGCTTTGGCCCAAAGTGCCCCGGGTTCGATTCCCGGCCGAGCCATCAGGGATTTTAATCTCCTGGGGTTAATTCCCGTGGCTCGGGGACTGGGTGTTTGTGACGTCTTCGTCATCATTTCATCCTCATTACGACGCGCAGGTCACCCACGGGCGTCACCTAGAAAGACCTGCACTCGGCCTCTCCGGAGGCCACACAATTATTATATGTTTGCTCTACTGAACAGATTTTACAAGCAGCTTAGAAACGATAACTATCAAAATAAAATCCACAATTGGGCTTCAGAGGATCGCATGTATCCAAGGACAATTGCTGCCCAGCTCATAGTCTATGGATTATGGGGGGTCCGTGGCCAGCGCGGCAACAACCTTATCCGCCTTACCTTGGTTTTTTTTTTAGCGTATGGCTTTTAGTGCCGGGAGTGTCCGAGGACATGTTCGGCTCGCCAGTTTTGTAGCTGCTTCGAGACGGACACCCAATGGGTGAGCTACAAGTACCGTTGGGGAGGGAAGGAGGGAAGTTGGAATGTAAGGACGAGGAGTTGGAAGGTAGCGGCTGTGGCCTATAGTTAGGGACCAACCCCGGCATTTGCCTGGAAGGAAGATGGGAAACCACAGAAGACCATCTTCAAGGTTGCCGGCGGGGGGATTCGAACCTCCTCGCCTCCCGGATGTGAGCGACTGCCATCAGTCATGCCGTAACCACCACGGCTAACTCACCCGGTACCTTGGGTTAAGACCGACGGGCACAACTGATAGGTTCTCAATTGTGCTTACAAGACTGAGCACACACCGTTCCAGCCATCACATCAGAACTTAAATATCTAGCGGAACCGGGAATTGAACCCTGGGTCTCATAGTTAAGAGGCAAGATATTCTACCCCTACACCACTGGTCTATGTATTGTCTACTCATTATTTCCTTTTTCTACGGGGTCGGGGATGAGACACAATGAACTTCTATATAGTGGATGTTTAGTTTGGACCTATGCCCTTCTTAACGCCAACCTCATGGAAGGAGTTAATGAGACATGAAATGAATGAAGAAGATTGAAACTGGGCAAGGAATTGGAAGGAGGTGGCCGTGGTCTATTAGAAGGTACCATCTCGCCATTTGTCTTGAGTTGAAAATGAGAAACCACGGAAAACCATATCAAGGACGACCGATGATGGGGCTCTAACCCACGTCTACCGAGTCCATGGTCCAGCATTGCGCCTTGGCGAGCATGCTTACCGCTGCCGGTATAAGAGATAGACTAAATGTGGCAATATTACCTGTGGATCTACAACCCATTAAGAGCCTTAGCCTACCAAGTGATTGCTGCTTAGCCAGCCATATGGAGATTGGAAGTCTGAATCCCGGTGATGACAGCGGCTATCCTGGGTGTGGTTTTCCCCGGGGTTTTCCACAATCCCTCCAGGCCAATGTCAGGATAGTACCACCTTACTTCAAGTTCCGTAGTACCTACCATATCCCTGTCCCTGCACACACTACTACAGTCATCACAGGAATACAGGTTATCAGCCACGTTAAACACACAACTGAGTACACGAGTCTGAATATCAGATTATCTTTAACAATGAATCATGTTGCGCTGGTGTCTTAATGCAAACTCCAATTCACTTTTAATCGTAACGACCCCTATGTCTAAGGTTGCAGGATCGAATCCTGGCGCAAACGGTTGGCATTTGAGGGTGCACAAATGTGAGGGAGCCGTGTCAGTAGATTTACTGACACATTAGGATCCCTCCGGGGCAAATTTCTGGCACCTCGGCGCGGCGCGGCCACAGTAGTTAAAAGGGACGTACAATTATCTAGCGGTCAAGCTGTATGCCTCTCACCAAGGCGGACCGGGTTCGATTCCCGGTCACTGCATGTGAGATTTTCGATGTGAAATGCCATGTCCTGTGGTTCGGATTCCACGTAAAACGGAGGTCCCGTGGCTTATGATCGCGAGATTAACGGTCACGTTAAACTACAAGCTTCCTTCCTTCAATTATCTAGCCTTTGTGAAGCTCTGGTACTGTATATGCCCTTATTGGGGAAGTTTTCCTCTAAATTCCATAATTCACTAGTTGGGAAGGGGCGCAATGTACAGGATGATTGAAGAAAGATGTTGGATTCCTTTCCGTATAAAACCACTTACGATAGGTAAATGGGATTCGTAATACCCATGAAGTGCTTAGTGATTTAAAATAGAAACTGTAGTTTCTTTCAGCCATTTCAATTTTCATTATTCACAGAAAACAATACAATACGATTTGATGTAGGTTGTTAGTTTTTGAGACATAGAAGTGTGACACTGGAATCAAACCTAGCAGCAATGGTGCACATCGGGCGATATACTGCCATAATTTGGACAGGTGGCAAACGGTTAACTACCCAGCTACCAGGAGGCTTCAGTGTCAAGTGTCAAATATAGTTGTGTGATTTTGCCCGGTAACAGGTGTCGCATCTCCTTAATTAATAATGATCGAGGGGAATTGCATTTGGATTCCGTGTGTAATGTCAAATAGATGGGAGGAAACAGTACCGTTTCTATTCAGAAATCACTGAAAGTTCCTTTGATGAATGGTGGATGTCAGCGTACCACTAGGGTTCAAATCCTGGAGCCGTTCAGGTCTTCCATTGCAATTATGGATTGTTCCCAATTGATAAGTTTTTACTATAAATGATTGAGACAATCCCGTATGCAGCATTTTCAAAATTGCCTGAGCTCTCGAACTGACCAAAGAGGATAAGGCTATCGGGTGAGGGGGAGTGGTTCTCGATGTCATCATTTTTTTGTTCAAAGGCAGAATGGCCTGTGATTGTGTAATAATGCTCTTATAAAGATGTGCCATGCAAAATAAAGCGTAGAGGCCGAACGAGTGTTTATGGAGAAGTGAGTATTTACCAACTCTATGGAAAATGAAATATGATGTTGAAAGTTTTGAATAAAAATTGTACTTTGAAGGATGTCATTGGTCACAATCTGTGTAGTCATGTCGAGGTCCAAGAACGGCGAGATATTTCCTCAACAATTAGCCTATATCAGCTGGTCTCAACTTTGTATGTCCAGCTCGCGCCCGTCTTACTCGCTCTCGTGAAGCAGTCTTCTTTTTCTATTACTGGCAATTGGATGGGGGAGCAATTCGGCAAGTTCACAGGTTGTTGAGTGTGTTCTGTCAGGTGAGGGGGTCCGGGAGTCAACAAGGAGATTCACATCAATATGAGTTGTCGAGGGCAGACAGCAGTATCAGTCCAAGCTACTCGCATTCAGCGTGAATTATGCCAAGTGTTCCAAGGAACTTAAAACTGTAGAACTCCTGTATCACCTACCTGGTTGTCTCTTAAATTCATTGACTTCTTCGTCACCTTCCATCTGATATTAACGTCTGAGAATACAGCACACCTGCTACACAGGTACTACAAGAAAGTTGCAGAAATCGTGTGTGGAATACGGAAATTCAAAACATTAAACGCAAGGTCTTTAACACGAGCAAAAGTACATAAGGGACTTTGGTAGACTACCGTACTGAGTATTTGCCAAAAATTCGGTCAAAAATCCGACTTCTGTTTTAGGCGGGAAAACATTCCCTGAACCTTTGGGAAGGAGGTAAAAGGAACTCAACTCGATCCCTCTAGCCCCTACCTTATAGGCTGGGCAGCCATTATAAAATAAAGGTGCACCATGCTTTCAAGTCAGTTATTAGATGGTCCAACACGCCCCACAGTGTGTCGAATCCCATATCTAGGTGGAAAAAATTCACTGCCGCAAATGAAAGTGAAAACTGGCTCATTCGATAGTGAACAAACTAGACGGTGACCTTCGGTCTTCTTTTCCGCTGTCTGGTGCGCAGGAGGAAGGGTTTGGTGCTGAAAGATCTTCCTGGCAGTTATCAGTTCATTTGATAGGAGGTGTCGGAGTGAACCGAACGTTGTGTTTTTTGTGAGTTCAATGAGGTGTTGTCTTCTGCGGCTCATGGAATAGAAAAAAGAGGTATGTGTTCTCAATTGTATGCGTAATACAAGCTTCCTGCATTAAATAAATTATTTACTTTATGAGTGCCTCATAGTGCCATTTTACTTTGAACGTCATTCGATAGGAAATTTAATGTAGATTCAGGATCTGTAGTGGTTTGGTTGCGCACGAACGTGCATCATGGTTTATTTTCTTATTTTCAGTGACTTTATGGGCTTTACCGCGAGAAGAATTTTTCAACGCGTGGCGGTCCTGTCGTAAAGAGGGGCGTACAGACGTCATATTTCAATATGTTACGAATAAATTTGATCTTACATCTCTTACCGACACTCAGGTTCAGGAGGTAAGAAATAAAATTAAGTTGATATCCCATAATATTAACACAAAATGGGAGAGTGCAGGAAGAAGAGTACAACGATTCCGGGAAAAATTCGGTGATTGGTTAAATGAGGCAGATTTCATAGTTTCCAGTGAACAAGAAGACATCGATCCAGCGTATGATCCGAAAACAAATTGTGTCCCGAAGGAATTTAAGGACTGTTCCGCCAAGACAGAGAAGCAAAAAGTTTGTGATATTACCGAATCGCGTAGTTTGGAGGAAGTAGCGTTTGCTGCTGAAGATTATTTTCGATCAAACGGGAAAAGAGATGCAGCAAACATCGTGAAAGAGCTTTATTCCTCCCCAACAAGAGGCACAAAAATTAAGAAGGCTCTATTTGCTAAAAAAAAAAAAGGAGCAGGTAAAGCGTCCATTTACACCGTATGAAGCGTTAGCGTTATACTGTACGTTGACACCAAGTCTATCTCGTACGGTTATAAATTAATGAGGAAACGTGCCATGGATTTAGGGCATTTCATTTACCCCTCATATTAAGCTCTAAAGAAAGCTAAAGCTGCGTGTTGTCCTGTGTAGGAAGATATGACTATTAGCGATACCTCAGCTACTGTAAAGTTACAGGCAATATTAGATCTAACGGTAAAACGCTTAGTTGACACATTGCCTATGCAATGTACTGACTCCTCTGCCACCCTTATCAGTAAATGGGGATGTGACGGAAGTTCAGGTCACAGTTTGTACAAACAGAGATTTAAGGACCAAAGTTACACACATGAGTATTTGTTTGTAATCTGTTTTGTTCCTTTAAAACTGCACCTGAATGACGCCAATAAAATTTGGACAAATCCCAGGCCTTCGTCAACGCGTTATTGCCGGCCAATAACATTTCGTTTTGGGAAGGAAACATCTGAAATGGTCAAACGTGACGTTGAGTTAATTGAAAACCAAATAAAAGAGCAGACGCCATCTTTGGCTGGAAATTGGACTGTAATTCACAGCTTTCTGCAAACCATGGTAGATGGAAAAATCAGCAATATTTAGACATGTACCCCAGGCTCTCAAGTTTGCTATATTTGTGGCGCGAAGCCTAGCGAAATTAACTCAATGCTGTCTAGAAGTGTTAATGTCAATAACTACGTGTATGGTTTATCGACATTACATTCTAAAAAACATCGGTTACAGAATTCCATTTAAGGTATGGCAGGTTCGTTCACAAATCAGGGGAGAATTTGAACAAAGGAAACAACAAATTCAGCAAGATTTCAAAAGAACAATTTAACAATTTAACATACGTTTTTAATCTGGATGATTTTACATACAGTGACTTCGTCTATTCCCTCAAATAAGGTGTAACAAAAATGCTGGACTGCAAGTCTCATCGTTATTCATATTTTATTCAGTTTTAAAGAGTATGTTTTCCAATGTCATAAACTATAATGTAAACATCCATATCGTGATTTTTACTACCGAAAATGGACGATCCTTTGTTGCTTTCGGTCATATTTTACACCTCCCCTTACCCCCCTCACCCCTATATATTTACCCCCCGTAGATCGTACACTTCAGACGATGCCAGAAATGAATTAAGCGACCTCGAAAACGGTATATTGCCAACTTTTAATAGAATCCCACCAGTATTAACGAAGTTATTAATTTTTTCCACCTAGAATTGCGATTCGACACACTGTGCGCCCCTTCGACACTCCGCAACGCATTTACCCTGGCTTAGGACCAGAAGAGCGTATTCATACTATCATTACTATCATAGATATAGATAATAGCATTACTATCTTAGATACGCTATTCTGGTCCTAAGCCACGATTCTTCCTTAAAAAGTATGTTATGTTTGAAATTTGATTTTAGTGTAGTTTACGTAAATACATCTACACACATCAAAGAAAAGTTTTGCATATTGCAGGCCAAGGGTTGTAGTGGTCTCAAACCCATTAGTCGTTATTGCGTGCGTGTATATCGGATGTGTACACTCGCCTGTGTCAATGATGATAGAACTGTGTGAGTGTGAAGACGACCCGATGAACGTATGCACGACCGATACATCCGAGACCGATACCAACAGGGAGGAGGTGGTGCAATGTTTTGGGGTGGCATCATGTATGGTCGCCGAACCCCTTGTGTACATCCCATGCCGTATGACAGGCATAGGTTACAGGGATGCTATCCTGGCACTTGTTGTGAAAGGTTATGCTGACAATTTCGGCCCAAATTTCACTTTCGTGGACGATAACGCTCGCCCGCACAGAGCTGGCATTGCCAATACCTTTCATCAGGAGAATGGTATTCACAGAATGGTATAGCCTGCCTATGATCCCGATCTCAATTCTATAGAGCAGGCATGGACACTGCTTAATACACTGGTCAAAAAGGTTTTGCATAATGCAAGCTTATGTATTTGAGGACTAAGTATAATACACGTGCTTTGTCCGATAATTGTTTTATTTATTTATGTAGCCTATGGCATTACACATGAATCACAATAGTAATAATAACAATAATAATAATAACAAGTACATACGAGACGCGTATGTTTAGGAGTTCCCCTGAGCACATACGCAATTTGCCTGACAGTGGTGGCCAAATGGCAGCATTTCTTACAGGGGAGTTTTCTCTCTTGTCTACGAGTCGGCGGGATGCTTGATCTGCGATGCCATTTCAAACGCTTGTCAACACACCTACACATGGGCGACTGTTGCCGTAATGGCGTCTCAGCCTTGCCAATAGATGTAGGTACATAGCGTGCCTGCATGGAATGCCGACCGCAGCGCTGCAACGGCGTAATATCACAACGGTTTTTACTTAAAAATAACGCGCCCCGTATGTACTTGTTATTATTATTATTATTGTGATTCATGTGTAATGCCATACGCTACATAAATAAATAAAACAGTTATCGGATAAAGCACGTGTATTATATTTTGCAATATGCAAAACTTTTTTTGACCAGTGTAAATAAGTCCGTCCTTACTTTCATCCCCACTGTGCTCTATGGCAATATGCAAGACTTGGTTTTGATGTGTGTAGTTTGTGCTGCCATTCTGGAGTATTTTATCAACTACGTCTGAGTCAAAACAATATTTATAAAAATATAAAATAAAAAATGTCCGAAATAAATTTCTATTTCTAACCAAAGGGCTGGACTTTGGAGCATTCAGTTGTGTTTCTGAGTTCAATATGGGATATTTGTCTAATAACCTGTGTGGTGTCCGTAGTATTTTAGAGTACCGTGCCGTAATTTTGAGGTGGGTGCCTTGTTCTCTGAAACATGGTACCGACATGGCATTTCCCTGAAGTATTGTTGAAAATACCACACTCTGGATGGCCGCTGTTTGTTTGTGCTGCCATCTCTGGTGTATTTTGTCAACTACATCCAAGTCAAAACAATGTTTATAACAATATATATATATATAATTTTAAAAAATGTCCCAAATATTTTGTTTTATTTTTAAAAAGAAATGTGTGGTAAGAGGGCAAGTGTTTCCAACAGCTACGTCTGCGAAACGTCGGCGTCGTGATACTACCAGAGTAAATGAAAGCAAGTCACGGGTTAAACGAAGGAAAGGGGACACCACGTGGAATAAAATCAAAGGAATTGCAGCAGAAACCTGCTAAGAAAAAACAGAAAGGAGAAACTTACCAATCAGGAGCATTCTGAACCTTCAGGTAGGCCATAGAGATTTACTGTCCCATGTCAATATATAACAAGTAGTTCCGTGAAGAACTAAACAGCCTATTTTCATATAACTTACCGACATTTTCCTTTACAAATTCCCCCACTTTTAGAAGTATTCTCCATGTCATGTTCTAAATAGCCTTTGGTACACGACCTATGTCTCCACCAGCACCATTTTATTGCGAAATTTCGTGCTAGATTATATAACTTTCATTATCGGTGAATAAACCTCCTCCCGCGAGATGGTATCATTACTTAACGAGTCACGGGAGTTCATTTTAAGAAAAGTCAAATGCATGACTGCTATGATTTTCGAAAAGTATGATACAGAATTTAGTGCCATGATTATTATTACAACAGCCCATCATGCGAATCCTCACTTCAATCGCTTGAAGAGTATACGAGATATATAAAAAAAAACGAATTGACGCCATTTTGAATTTTGTCCCTATGCAAAGCTCTGAATTAATATTCACTGTTCTTAATTATCTTGCTCTGGTTATTACTGAGCCCGAAAGGCTCATCTCCGATGATAATCTTCATGACGTTAAGTTGGACAACAGCTAATTAACATGCATGCAGATGACGACTAAGAGCAAAGAGTACTTAATCAGCGCAGGTAGGCATGCAAAGAGCATGAAAAGCAGGAGTGTTCTTTGTGTCTTCCTATTTGTTGTAAATTGTATGTAATAGCTAGACGCTTTTTTTTTCTTGTAGCAACAAGTTGTGCTTGTTCTTTTTTTTTTTTTTTTGGTGTGGGCGCTTCTCGCTTACAGGTTAACGTAAAATTAAATGTTGGAAGTGATACCATCGTAGTTTAGCTACCTTTATTGGTGTCATTAAATGTAAATGGAACACTTGTGATTGTCAACAATTAAATTCATTTGTCTTGCCGTAGATTCAGGCTGTCACTATTGTTATTTTTCATAAACCTTTGTATTGCCTAGGGAAATATTTTCGTATCACATTCCTAGCTTGATTGATGATTCGTTTTATTTGTGAAAAGGGGTTTAACTTTAATTAAGTTTAGGATTTTTTTAATTATTAGATTTGCGGATTAGCCGAATTGTACCCTCCGAAGTAGGCTAGGGATTTCTTTTCTATGAATAAATGTTATGCACTTTTACTTCAGACTGGACTTCTTATTGTTAGTTTTAAATTTTGGGGATGTGTTCCTTGGGCTGGTTTATAACCAACCCGATACCGGTACTACCCATGTGTAGCAGTCTCGCGCGGGCTAGTCTGAAAATACATCCCATCCTCTCAGTATATGGTTTCGACGGACGGGGGTGTTGAGAAGTCTGTTGGTGGTCTGCGGTCCCCCGATGTACCTTTCTGATGGGCACATTACATCGCCAGAAGAGTTATTATAAATATGTGAAAATCGCTTGGCAGCCATGGTTTTGTATATCTCAGGATTTTGAAAGTCACATACATGTAGTTATTTAATAGTTCTCTATCACCATGCAAAATTTAAGTTTGATGCTTAATTAGTTTCGGAGATATTGTGAATCGGTGAAATATAGCGTATGGCCGCCATGTTGGATTGTATTATATATATGCTAAATAATAATATGCCAGCAGATGATTCTAATGGTGGTACATTATACCAAAATACATTTCTATCGCTTGTTTAAGACATGAAAAATAAAAACGTGATTTAAAAAAAATTGCGTACCTGCCATTCTATAAATCTCATAAAAATGAATTTCATTGGACGCCAATATTTTAAGCCACGTATGAAGATATACCGTGCCAAGTTTCACAGCGCTCGAAAGATTAAAATGCGAGAAAAAATTAAATTTTAAATTTCGCGTTGTCGCCATGTTGGTTTTGCGCTTAACAGGTTTCTAAACGTCACATAGGTGAATTTATCTTAGTATTCTCTATCACCATACAAAATTCCAGGCTGATATCAGTAACATTTTCGGAGATATAGGCTAGAATGCCGGTGAAATATTTTGCGCAGCCACCATGTTAGATTAGTGAAACGTATTAAAAATTGAAACTCATGGTCGAGGTCGGACGAGATAGTAATATACACTTACCGAGTTTCATTGTAATCACTTCAGCCGTTTAGATTTTATTATGGGAAAACAAATACACAGATCACACACAGCTTACACACACAGTATATGCACACACACACAGACTAAAGGTGATCTCATGAGTTTATATTTCATATGATGCAAATAAGCTAAAAAAAAGTCCTCTCAAAACTACTTTTTATATCTTCAAAATATTCCAAACACATCACATTTTGTGTGAATTGAATGAAAGTTTCCATTTTTGTTCTCAAAGAGGCGATGAACAAAGTTACACAGTAAAAATTTAGGTTCCATTATTTTGAGGCAAGAAACAAAAATTTAATTTTAAAGGAAAAGGGATACAAAACTAAAAACTATATTATGTGCTGTTAAAAATTATTACAGCTAAATCTTTGAAGTTACTTGAGATATCGCTTTGTAAAGATATAGGCTTATATAATATCAAAATATTAAATTCTTAATTGCACTGCTAATGCGTGTGGAAGATTTTCATCATTATGTAGTTTACAAAAATAATTAAAGAATATGTATGTATGATGCAAATTAATTGAACAATTTCAATGAAATTTGTTATACATGTTAATTTCTAAGTTTAAAGTTAGTAGTCAAATTTTCATCAGAAATTTGGAAGTTTGAAAACTCATTACCAATGTCTGGATAAAGCATTTTAGTGAACACAATTTATTTCATACAGTACGAACCATTACAATATATTGCCATTGTTTCAAATTTATTCAAAATATAGGGCTGTCATCCCTTGATTGTTTGAAATTGAGTCCTTTAGACTTTCTACAAGCCGTCTGCGCGAGTTTTGTCTTATATGGTGACATTCCCATATCGAAATCGAGGAAACCACTTTTGACATGCCCAATTTGTTACTATACTTTTTTCACACACAGCACAAATTTGCTTTTTGGTTTATTTGTCAGTTTTATCATCACGGTAATAAAATACGAGGGTCATTCCATAAGTCATGGCAACTACCAGTATGTTACATCGTTAGAACATATGGCATCACGGTAATTCCAGTGTAGACATTCGAAATTCCACGGCAAACAGATTCACTCGACAGAAGGCGACTGTAAGTGCAGGTGGCTAGGTACCAGCGCCATACACGTTCATTCTGAGCTTGGCCGTGCTACAAGATGGATTTAAGCAGATTGGAGCAGCGATCATTCGTGAAAATTGCTTTTTTCGGTGCCAGAAATGCTACGCAGTGACATGCAGCACTATGTGAAACTGTTGGTGATTACCGAACAGTTGCACGTTGGGTGGAGGCTTTCTGATATGAACGCACAGCAACTGCAGACTCGCCGCGAAGTGGGCGCCCCTTGTCTGCCTGAACTCACATGTCCGTGTCTGTTATTGAACAGTGTTCCAATGCTTGGAAACGGTGCCCTGGATTTTAACTGATTAATTTGTGTTCTATTTGTACTAGTGCACAAAAAAATAATACACAGAGTTATAAGGTGCGTTCAAAAAGTAACGAGCCGGAAGCTGTAATGCGCAAACCGGTGACGACATGGGATAATCGTGGCGTGTGTAACGAGGTGTGGTTCCGACCAGAGCGTGGAAGGCTAGAGGGCACGCATGCACTTCACGTGACGATACAAAGCGAGCAGCAGCATGCATCAATCGTCCAACCAAGACCAGGACAGTAGGCCATTAGACATGCTTCCTGGTGTGATTGAAGACTGTGGGGCACCCATTGGGCACACACTTTCCGCAACTGCAATCGTTCCTTCATGATGGTGTACACACTTCCGACGCTCAATCCGACCACGGCAGCTATGGCGTTCACTGTCGCTCGGCGGTCCTGGGTAATGAGTGCATCAACCAGCTGGACGTCGTCATCGGTAATGCATGGGGGTGCCCCAGACCGGGCATCATCGGTTAACGACACCCGTCCTTCCCTGAAGCGCTTGTGCCACGCCTTGACCCTTGCAAGGGACATGCAGTGTTCGCCGTACACTTGTGACATTCGGCGATGAATGTCCGTTCCCCCGACTCCTCTCGCTGTCAGAAACCGAACAACACCTCTTCGCTCTTCGTTTGACGCCTCCATATCACTGTTTGCAATGAGACTGGCAGCGTTGGACGATTGATGCATGCTGCTGCTCGCTTTGTATCGTCACGTGACGTGCACGCGTGCCCTCTAGGGACGGGCTGTGGCCTTCCACGCTCCGGTCGGAACCACACCTCGTTACACACGCCACGATTAGCCCATCTCGTCACCGGTTTGCCCATTACAGCCTCCGGCTCGTTACTTTTTGAACGCACCTTATACATTGTGGGTTTCATTGGTACCTTTGACGTTAACTCCTGTACTCCAACCCAACTTTCTGTTGGCATTGAGATGTCACACGGCATTAACGGTTCAATGCACATCGTGGATTTCCCATGCTGTAGCATTATCGAAAGATATAACATACAGGGTGGCGCACGAAATGTCATACACTGGAAACTGTTTATAGAACATTTAATATACAACATATTTAATAGAAAATGGCATTACAACATTCACTGAAATGTGCATGATTAGTCAGTATGCAGGACATGTTCAATATGTCCATTGTCCATCTTCTCGGCGTACAACAGCTTCGAGACGAACCTGCTTGTTTGTGACCACTCTACGACACATGTCCTCATTCGGCCCTCGGGAGAAATTCACAATGGCTGCTTGAAATTACAGTACATTTTCTGGTTTCTGGCGGTAGATTGTCTCCTTCAAATATCCCCATAGTAAGAAATCACCGGGATTAAAATCGAGGCTATGTGGTGGCCTGATTGAGCCGCTCTGAAAACGTTCGGGATATCGATGGGACATCACATGGGGCCCAAAATGCCATCTTGCATGAACTATTGTGTCTCTATTGGTAGACGTGATGCAAAGAGTTGTGGAAGAAACTGTTTTGCCACATATCTATGTAACGCGCACTGTTGACTGTGTCATTGAAAAAGATTGGCCCAATAATTCCCAACAAACACTTTCACATCTTGACTTTCAACCTCCCTTTGTCCGCCATGTTGTATAACTGGAAGCCGGTACACTTGCGCGACATGTGCTGCTGTCCGTCGAATCACGCATGAAATAAGGTTTCTGTTCACGAAAGTACATGGTTGCGAGCCCAGATTTACACATTTTATAAACCATTTTCGATGTATGACATTTCGTGCGCCACCCTGTAGTTGCCATGATTTATGGAATGATCCTCGTATGAGATGCCAAACATGTTTCTTTGTATCTTCCATAGTTGTATTATGTCCTATTCAACACTGCTGACAAGTCCAGATTGATGCATCCAAGATCAGTCACACAAACTGGCGTATCAAGCAGATGGTCGGGTTTTTCAACCCTATGTTGCAGCAGTTGATTACTCACCTGTAGAGCGGATAGAGTAAGCGTTAAAACCGAACTTACGAGACAACCGAATAGCTATCATAATCCAAATATGTTTACGTGCTACCAATTTACAATCTACGTTTTAGGAAATACGCTTGGCTTTGAAGCTACGTGAACTAAAATAGTATTTTGCTAACGCGAATACAGTTTTCCGATAGCAATGCTTCCAATTTTAACTAGTTTCGAAATTTGAGGATTTCTGCAAAATTAAGTCTCGACCGCTCTGCTGGCAGCTTTACAACAACGGTAACTGGCTGTAGTGATAATAATAATATTAATAATAATGTCAGCAGATACAACTGGGGATGGTGACAGGCCGATCGCTCAGGTGACCGTTAACTCGGGTCTGTTTAAGGAAGGGTCAGGGAAGGGATTTTTGAAGGATTTTGGCCGTGACCTTATTGAAAGGAACCGTCCCGGTATTCCTGGTGGTGGAAATGGGAAACCATGAAAACCATTTTGAGGACGGCCGAGGTGGGATTTGAACCCGCGCTCTCCCGATGCCAGCGAGGCACGAGCTAGCGCCTTAGTGCTCTCGGCCACTGTGGCCTGTATCACCACCACTAAGGACTCGAATGCCTTGCTTTTGGTGGGCCGACAACCTAGATGTTAGGGCCCTTAAAACAACAATTATCATCATCATCATCCTTGTTTTTGGGCTATCGATGCTCTGCAGCCTAGTGGTCTGTCTATGTGCGTGTGTGTGGATCCCGCACTAGTGATTTCCTGTTGAAAAAAGGAAGCTTGCAGTTTAACGTGACCGTTAATCGTGCGATCATGAGCCACGAGACCTCCTTTTTACGTGGAATCCGAACCACAGGACATGGCATTTCACTTCGAAAATCTCACCAGGAATCGAACCCGGTCCGCCTTGGTGAGAGGCAGACAGCTTGACCGCTGAGTCACCACGCCCCCCCCCCCCAATTTCCTGTTGAGTAGGGCTTCATTTGAAATCGTATCATTTCCTTACTTTTCTTCATAAGAAGTATCTTCAAGTTTAGTCCTCCTGTTTGTTTGAGATGAAATGAAAGTGTTCTTTTTACTGTCTTTATTTTGCACTCACAATTTGTACAGCTGCAGACATTCCCTTGTACGCAAGGTAGTTTCAAGCAAGCGAAACAAAAAGCCATGTGCTGGGCTACATACAGTAATACACAGGTTATAGCGCGTAAAGTGGGTGACCACGGAGGCAGAGCAACATGATAACATCTGATAAATCGAAATGATCTGGTGGCAGTACATAAGAACTGTAAACGTCCTTCAAAAGAGATTTTCACCAGAAGAAAATCATTATGTTCCTGTGGTTCACTTCTGCCGGTCCTGTGGTGTAGGGATAGCGCGCCTGCTTCTAGCCCGGATGCCCCGGGTCCGATTCTCGGCTCCGTCAGGGACTTTAGAAACTGAAGTGAGAGCTGGAACGGGGTGTACTCAGCCTCGTGAGGGCAAATGAGTAGCTGTTTGATCAGACAGGCAGCATTCCGGTGAAAGAAAGCCAAGATTAACGGCCAAGGGGACCCGTAGCGCTGATCACGCGTCACCCCACAATCTGTAGGCCAAATAGCTTAACGACTGTCGCTTGGCAGGCTAAGGCCCTTATTGGGCTGGAGTGCCACAGGTAGACTTTAAAGTCCTTTGAGAGACATTTAAAACCACAAAGTCATTGCGAATGCCCAATTTTTACTTTAAAACCTGAGTCTAAGAGCCCAATTTCGTTAGGGATGAGGTAATAGAAACCGTTTCAAAAATGTTCAATCCAAAAACTTCAGATGTGTATTGGCTTTCTACTTTCTTTAAGAAAAAGAGCACACAAAAACAATTACTAATATCTGAACCTTTAACTGTTGTCTTTAACCAGTGTTTAATAGTAAACTCTTATTGGGCTATTCACTTAAAATCCACAGGTCAACATACTTAAAAAACATTAAGAATAATGCATCAACTATAGAAGTGCTAAAGACCAACTGAGCAATAATATCTGTAAGTTTGGCACGTCGCACAAGTTTTTACAAACCTTTGTAATCTGAAGAGTTACAGTATAGGTATACTGTATATTTGTACGTAAGTGTAATACATAAACAACGTAAGTTACCTTATCTAAGCCTAAGTAAGCAGGATCTGATGATGATCGCGTGACATACGAAACATGATATCCCCCCCCCTTTTTTTTTACATAAAAGCGTGTAATTTTGTGATAAATATCTCATGTAATATTTCTTTCAGCTATGGGCGCTTAAAAACTTGCTTTCCCGCCTAATGTAATAGGGCACAATTTGTGTTGACCGATTGAAAAACTTTCTCTAATAACATCCACTCGTCTTTCACTTGAAATGAAACCTGCATATATGCGCATGCTCTTGTTGGTGGCGCATTTGCTCATAACGGGACTGCGGGTATTATTATTATTAATAATAATAATAGTAATTGTAAGGCTATGGCCGCCTCTTCCCTCTTCCTTGCCTATCCCTCCCAATCATTCCATCTCTTCCCATCCCTCATAAGGGGCCCTGTTTGCTTTCCAGGTGGGGCCGCCTGGGCGAGGTGCTCGTTCCACCTCCCCAGTTGTATCTCCCGACCCGATGTTCCAAGCTCCAGGACACTCTGGAGGCGGTAAAGGTGGGATCCCTTGCCGAGTCCGAGGGAAAAGCCAACCCTGGAGGGTAAACCGACTAAAAAATAATAATAATAACTTAACTGTGCACTGCAGAGAGTGGAGCGTGGATGTACACAAAAAATCGTTAACGTAATAGACTAACCAATGAGATGAGAAGAAATACAACATGGAAGAAGAAAGTGGAAGATGGTGTTACGAGTACATTTATTGTTCGATTCCTCAAATAGATACCGGTAATTTAAAATACTGTATTTTTAAACATCACCCCCGATTTACGCCTATGCATTGACACGATGGATATTTCTATCTGGTAATTTCTTAATTTCCACTTAATTTTGAGAGATGGTAGTGGTAGTGATTATGGCTTTAAGGGGCGGGACATCGAGGTCATCTGCCCCTAAGGTTTGAGAGCTATAAATACAATTGCGTATTGAAAAAGATTGAATTGTTTCATTCAGAGCCTTTGATTGGATTGGTCTGTATGGAGTAAGAAAGTAGGATTTTATAATTGTATTCAGCAAGTAACAGATAAACTTATTTTTTCAGCGGATACAGGGGCGAATATAGAGTTTTATTTTGGGGGATGCCCAACCGGGGGTTAGGGGGCACGGTATGGACCCAAAAGAATAGGGGGTCTGGGGTTCTTCCCGGGAAACTTTTGTATAATTTGGAGCAAAATGATGAGTTTTAAGGCTATCTGGCATCACTTTTTCAACCAATTTGTTGTGATGTTTTATGTTTGGTTCATGTAAAACACAACTAAGACCATTTTGTTACTTTTTATCCTATTTTCATTTCATGAAAAGAATAGGCTTGTGAGATCTCCTTTTGTCCGTGTGTGCGTGTGTGTGTGTGTCCCCCTCTAATAACTTCTAAACAGCTGGAGCGATTTCAATGAAACACGGTAAGGTCATAGCACCATTTTGGCCGACCCCAACCAGGCCCTTCAAATTTTATTACGTCTCACCAATCCAACATGGCGGCTGTGCGAAATGTTTCACCAGCATTCAATATCTCCGAAACTATTACCGATATCACCCTGCAATTTTGTATGGTTATAAAAGGCACTAATATAAGGTCTCCTATGGGACTTTCAAAAACCTGGTAACTACAAAACCAACATGGCGGCCAAGCAAAGTTGAGACTTTTAAATAGACTTTTCTCGCGATTTAACCATCTAAACGCAATGAAACTTGGTACAGCAAATGTCTACACACATTGTAATGCACTGGCATCTAATTTAGTTCAATTGTTTACATAACCTCAAGATGGCGGCTGTGCGAATTAATTCACTGGCATTCTATATCTCCTAAACAATTACTGATATCACCCTGACATTTTGTACGGTGATAAAGGGCACTACTACGAGTTTAACAATGTAAATGTCAAAAACCTCCAATGTACAAAACGAAAATGGTGGCCAAGCGAATTTGAACCATATTAATAGAATTTTCTCGCGATTTAACCAGCTGTGCGCAGTGAAATACGGTACAGTAAATGTTTATACATATTCTAATGCACTGGCACCTAATTTAGTTCAATTGTTAACATAAACTCAAGATGGCGGCTGTGCGAAATTTTAAAATAAAGCTTTTATATTTCTTGTGTCGTAATCATCGGATCGAAGTGAAAGTTTGAATAATGAACCTACGCAATCATTTTCCTTTAATGATACATTACTGATATCACCCTGAAATTTTGTACGGTGATAAAGGGTACTACTAGAAGTTCAGCTATGAGACTTTCAAAAACCTGTAACAGCTATAAGACTTTCAAAAACCTGTAAAATACAAAACGAACTTGGCGGTCAAGCGAAGGTGAGACATTTTAATAGACTTTTCTCACGATTTAACCAGCCGAGTGCAGTGAAATATGGTACAGTAAATGTTTATACACATTGTAATGCACTGGGATCTAATTTAGATCAATTGTTCATATAACCTCAAGATGGTGGCTGTGCGCATTTCTAAAATTAATTTCTTATTTCTCGTGTATTAATCATGTGATCGAAGTGAACGTTTGAATAATGAACCTACGCAAAAATCGACATTTAATAGTACATAATTCTATGGCCTACATATATAAAAATCCAAAATGGCGACCATCCTAAATATTTAGACGGTTATCAATATCTACGAACCTTTTACAGCAATCAAACTGAATTTTTTAATGTTCATAGAGACTATGAGCAAACGTTCACCTATAGGACTTTCAAAAACCTGGTGAGCACAACTCCAACATTGCGGCGACGCGAAGTATATATATATTAATGGACGTATCTCGCGATTTAACCATCCGAGTGCAGTGAAACTTGGTACGGTAAATGCCTATACAAAATAATGTTAATCCACTGGCATCTAATTTATTTAAATTGTTTTCATAGCCACACGATGGCAGCTGTGCGAAATTTTTAAATCTCGATTTTACTTGTTGTGTCCTAATCATGCGATTGCAGTTTGAATACTACACATAGGCCTACACAATAATCTTCCTTTAATAGTACATAACTCTAAGACATACATGTATTAAAATCCAACATGGCGACCATCCGAAATATTAGACGGTTGTCAATATCTACGAATCTATTACAGAAATCAAACTGAAATTTTGTATATTGATACAGCAATTAGCATACGTAGGATATAAATGAAAATCGGCTTTGGTTCTTCACGGAACTACTTGTTATTAATACAATTATCTTGCTCACTTGATAGTGTTTACATGGAAAGAATTAACATTACTGTTTTGATTTACAACTTACACTATAATATAAAGTGAAGGTTTCTTGAAGCATTACCAAATTGGTTTATAACTGCATCGTCCGTGATTTGTATGTCTCTGTGAATAGATAACAATACTAGACCGTTGAGTCTGTTTTCAGAAGTAAAATTTCTTAAGTGTGTTTTCAACCAACTCAAACTCCGTTCGGCACTACCAGTAGCTGCAGAGAGAGGCAAATTTGCCAAAAGTTTGATAGCCTAAGGGTATAACAGTTAGGGAAAAAACTTTTGTCACACGCTTCAAGGGCACGTGTTGCTGTTCAATGTACGTTCATAAGAGCGAAGGCACTGGAGAGTAATAAGAGGTTATGTTATATTATTTATTATTTATAGGGTACAGAAAGTCCCAGTGAGCTGATAGCTCAAGGGGGGACCGCCCTTTACAAATATGGCTTAGTAACTAACTTAATACTAGAATATACTAAGGTGGTAGGAACATTTATTCTGTGCTTATGAGTTCATCTATATTCTTCAACATATAGTTTCAGGAAGTACCTGCGTGCTTCCTTTTTGAATTTGTTTAAGTTTACAATTTGTCTCAGTTTAGGAGGTAAGTTGTTATAAGTTGTGCTGGCTGAATAGGAAATACTTTTAATACCATATCTAGTTGTGTTTGTTGACTCCATGTATAACTGGTTTGCTGATCTTGTGTTATGGGTATGAATGTCTTTCCTGCATTGAAGTTCAGTATTAAGACTAATAAGACCATGTTTATATCTGAACATAAATAAAGCTTCAGAGTAGTTGAGCTGGCTTCGTAATGGCAATATGTTTGTCTCCTGAAATACTTGTACAGTCGGTTTCCTAAAATCGTAACCATACATGATTTTAATTGCTCTTTTTTGGAGTACTTCGAGCTCATTTATTGATTCCTGTGTGCATTTACTCCATATTATGTTCATGTACATAAGGTGAGAATGAATAAGAGAGGCATATATGCTCCTTAAATGTTGATTGCTTATTCCATAATCCCTTAACCTTTTTAGAACACCAATTACATTCGTAATTTTCTTTTTCACATTTGTGACATGATCATTCCAACTTAGGTTATTGTCCAAAGTTAGGCCTAAATATGTGTATTGTTTAACCCGTTCGATGGGCGCATTGCCAATTTTAACTATGTTGGAAGTGTTTGAAATGTAAGCTGGTTTATGAAATAGCATGTATTTTGTTTTTGAGGTGCTTATGATTAAATTATTTTTTGAAAGCCTTGTTGTTATTATATTTAGATCCTTTTGCATATTCTCCATAATCCTTTGTTCACATGCGCTCTCGTAAAGTAGAAATATATCATCTGCAAATAGAAATATTTTACCAGTAAACTCTAAATAACCTATATCATTAATAAATATCAGGAACAGCAATGGTCCAAGCACTGACCCTTGTGGGACACCGCATTTAACATCAGAGATGGACCCTTTAGTTTTATTAATATTAACATACTGCTTCATGTTAGACAGGTAGTTTTTAAACCACTCAAAGGCTATTCCTCTAATTCCTGCATTTGATAATTTACTTAGCAACAAGATATGGTTAACTGTGTCAAATGCCTTAGCAAGATCTATAAATAGTCCTGCTGCTATTTTATTGTTGTCTAATGCTTTATGTATAAGTGACACTACGTCAAATGCTACTGAATCAGTGCTATGTTTGGGAAGGAAGCCATACTAATATTTGAAGAAGAAATTTTTTTTTGTTAGGAAATTCAGGACTTGTTTTTTGATTACTATTTCCAGTACTTTTACAAGTGAGGATAATATACACAACGGTCTGTAATTACTGGGATTAGATACATCACCTTTTTTTAAATACTGGCACCACTCTTGCTAATTTACATTTATCTGGTATTACTCCTGTTTGCAGTGACAAGTTAATTATATCAGCAAGCAATGGAGCCAGATGATTGGCACATCTCTTAAGGTGTATGTTATTTATTCCATCGTCCGTGTAATTATTTTTGTTCGCAAGGTTTTGAATGATTTGTGTAACCTCCGTCACATTTGTTGGTTTTATGTATAGTGAGTTACAGATCGTCTGGTTCGAAGGCAAAATTGGGTTCTTTGGAGTAAGATCTTTAACCAAGTTTTCTACAACATTTATGAAATACATGTTAAATGCTCTACATATATCTTGGCCAGAGGTGTATCGTACGTTTTCATATTCAATTTCTACAATGTTTCGTGTATTATGAGGTTTGCCAAGTATTTGATTTACTGCCTCCCACATTCCTTTCATCGTATTCCCTTCCCTAATTACATTGTTGTAGTATAACTTTTTCAGTGCTCTTTTCATTCTAGTCACATCCCTACTACATTGTGTGTACTCTTTAATGGTTTCAGTTGAAGGGTTTTTAGTTTTAGTTTTTTGAATACAAATTATTTTTTCTTTTTACCGCTTCCAGAAACTCATGTGTTACCCATGGATTATGTGTGCCTTTTACCTGCGGTTTTTGCTTAATATTTATACTAGCTGTCCGAAGTCCATTACTAATGAAATCACAAGTAGATAGATTTGGCAATTTATTTTTTGAAAAGAAATTGTTCAGTTTGACATAACTTATTTTCGTAAATGTTTGTATATTTGAACGATTATTGAATTGCGTACTCACTTCTGGTTGTGATGTAATTTCTAGAATTAAAATATTATGATCACTAAGGTCACTCATAACATTATACAAATAGAAGTTATCATTGGCAAAGTTAGAATGTATATGGTCAATTAAAGTTGAAGAAGTAGGCGTTATTCTTGTTGGCAGTCTTGTATTGCATGGATAAAAACTAAAGCAATTCAGTAAAGACGAATAGGCCCTGTGAATAATGCTGTCTTTTAGAAAATCTATATTATCGTCTCCGATGAGTAGTGTGTTTGGGTTAGTATTGCAAAGTATGCGTTCAAGGTCAAGCATAAATTCGTTTGCATTAGTCTCCCTTGGGTTATAGTAAGAAATTACACTGTATCTTCTGTGTTTCTGAAATATTTCAATTTGAAGTATACTGTAATAACTATTAATGGTGTTAATAACCTTGGTTGCCCATTTTCTAGATACATAAATTGACAGACCTCCTCCAGTCCCGTCTCGTGTTACATGGTGTGAGTCAAAGCTGGGAATGTTATAATAGTGTGTTTCTTTGTCTGACAACCAATTTTCTGTTATGACTATTAAATCTATTTCTAAAATCTCGTCAATAAGGAGCATAATATCCTCGAACTTATTCCGAACACTTCGTGCATTGATGTAGATACATTTAAATTTTGAATTCAAATTCTGATTTTTAGTCTGTAAATTATAGTTTTCTATAGAATCACAATGAATTTCAACAGAGCTTAATGTTTCGTTGTGTTTATAATCGTCTACGTCCATTAAATCTATAAAATTCAACTTTGGATGTGTGATACCTGCAGTACTTATTGTCCGTATTTTTTCTCGAGGTGGGCGATCTTCGCTTCACTGCAGATGAGTGTGCTTGGGCCATCTCGAGCTTCCCGGACATAAATCTTGCAGTCTCTTGTCCAGGTTCCGAATATCTTCCCATTCTGCTTCAGGATCCGGCATCTTCTTGCAATGTAGTCGTTCCTGGGTGATAGGTGGTCATTTATAAAAATATTGCGTGTAGGGCAATTCAGTCCAATGTCCTGGGTTGTTATAACTCTCTTCTGAATTCTCGCATTCACTATTTATCCTTCTTCCGCCTGTTAGTGAATTTCACTACGATTCGCCCCACGTCCCCGCCTCTCGCCGGCAAACGATGAGCGACATCGATGTCGCGGAGTCCCAACTCAACACCCAATGCCCTGGAAGCTTGGATCACTAGGTCGTACACATTTTCCCTCGGCATTTCTGGCATTCCAGTTAATATCAAATTGTTCCTACGCGTGTACTGCTTAAGGTCTTCTGACCCATCCAACGCTTGCTTCGTGTCATTGTTTATACTCGCCAACGATTTTTCCATTTCCAGTGTTCTTTTCTTTATCTCATTTGTGAGGTTTTTGAAATCTTCAAACTGCTCGTTAATGAATTCCGTGGCTTGCTTAATTACTTTTAAGTCCTGCATGAAAGTGTTCCTTAGTTCATTTACAGACAACTGTATCTTTTCTGTAACCTCCTTCACCAAGTCACAATCACTGAAATTGAGTGGTGGGTGACAATCGTCGCGATTGCATTTCCACACCTTTTGCGGATCACTTTTTATAGACTCGTAAGCCTTCTTAGAAAGTCTTGTGCATTCCTTGTGGAAATTACGCCCACAATCCCCTTCACAACTAACGAATTTCTCGCTATTTTTCACTTTTTTCCCGCACGGAGAACAAACATTACTAGCCATAGCCGCCATCTTAAGATCAGAACAAACTGATACAGTTTACATCGCTCTACAGTCGCCTTGCTTTGCAACGTTGCCATACGTCACTTAGTAACAATTGTACATGATAAGTATATTAGTATATTAGTTTTTAATGTTTTAATCCATAAACAAATATATGTGACAAAAATTTCGGGGGGGGGGGGGGCACCCGCTCTCCCCCCTTATATACGCCCCTGAGAGGAGTGCTTCGAATTCATTGTCCTACAATAGGTAGAAAGCCCTGCGCGGATAAACAAAACGTTATCTGCATCCGCCCCACATCCGCCCCGCAACCGCACGACTGTTATCCGCATCCGCCCCCCATCAGCACGGATGTTATCCGCATCCGCCCCGCAACCGCACGACTTTTATCCGCATCCGCACGTTTGTTATCCGAATCTACTGGCATTACAATAATAGTTTTAATTAGATGAAGTATTAAAGAAACACATTTAGACATTTGAGGAGAAAGTCGTCCCCCTAGGCCTTGTACAGTATGTTTAAAATGAATGTTATACAGCCAGAATTGCAACCCTCTTCAGTTCGGAGTATTAGTTGTGCTTAATGACATAGCCTAAATTGAATGAGATTAGCGTAAATCATCTTACATTTGTCATGAAAAAACATAACGAAAAATTATATGCCATACACATCCGGGTATTAGTAATGGCATTCAACAAGTTCGGATTGTAGACCTATTTTAATAATCATCCGCAAATTTACTCCAAATATTATCCGCAGCTTTTACGCTATCCGCAGAGCCATGCAAACTATATCCCCATCCACACAGGGGTTTGACAATAGGGCCTGCTAACGTTTGTCAGTTAGCGAACAGCTCAGACTATGTCTAATCCATGAGATAAAGGCCCCTACACACGTCCTGACTCGACTATCCTACCCGACCGATTGGGCCCGACTGTCGTGTCGGGACCTTTCCTACACACGTCCCCACACGGCGCCCCTACCCAACCAAACAAGGGGGAGCTACCACCACCAGTCCAGTTTAGAACAAGCGCTTGTAGTGCTAAAGTTTGTACGCAGTTATTATTTCAGATGATGAACTAAGAAAGAAAAAGAAAGAAAGAAAGAAAGGAATGAAGGGTGTGGTCCAAGACGTGGTTGCAGAAGAGGAAATCGACTTACTGTACATTCCGCGCTTCTCTTCTGTAAGCGGCTCGCATGTTTTCCATTTTTATCATTTTAAATGATCTTGTCGGCTTCGTCGTTACGCTGGGGTCTGGCGTTACGTTACGATGACGGGACGAAATGTACCCAGATGCACTGAGGTGTGTGACGTCATAGTACCTCTTGGTGCCTGTGTTCCCCGACAATCTCTACTTCGTTAGTATAAGACAAAAATCCCCGATTCTTGCATGTCACGGGTAATCTCGAGAACCCTGGATGGATTTTGATGCAGTTTTCACCATTAAAAGGATATCTCGAGGAAAGATTCTGTAGAAAATAATTTATGTATGATGAAAGGAAGCCAAGCAGTAACGATTTCAGTGAAAAAGTCGAAAACAAA
Source organism: Meconema thalassinum (assembly GCA_946902985.2). Lineage (NCBI taxonomy): Eukaryota > Metazoa > Arthropoda > Insecta > Orthoptera > Tettigoniidae > Meconema > Meconema thalassinum. Next base: position 237,333,983 of record OX336389.2, on the reverse strand, counting down.
CTTGGCGTCCGTGCGCTTCCTAAGCTTACGCTGGGCAAACTGTTAAAAATATCAATATACTATGAGCGTAAGAATTGGTCAGCATGAATAGTTCTACAAAAAAGTCCGCGAGAGCATATCTCTATCTTCAATACATCGCCCACTATAAGTGTTTTTAGACTGGATGGAAGGTGCACGTCCCCGCGCGCTCTGGTGAGCGTGACGGCATCCCGCGCGCTGACCTTGGTCTGCACTTGCCGTTCGCGAGTAATTTGAAACAAGATAATCAAGATAAGTATTATGCAGATAATTTTCTAACATGTCAAGAGTCTTTGGCTTCGAGCGAAGCGAGAAGCCTCCAGCCTTTCTAGCATTTTTTAGTATTTGTAGCATTAAAATTATACAAAGTCTAGTCTTTCAGACTGACTGTCACTTTTTTTATAACTCCCACTGTAGCATGAGGTGCTTTTTATTTTATTTTATAAATATCCAGCAGTAAATTGTAGCATTCATTTCTCTTGTCTCTGTTGGAATAACCCTCATCTTCGACGTCCCATGAGCACCGGCACTCCCTCCAACATTCGAGGAACTCGACCATTGTCACTTTTTCCGCGTCCATGTTCGTCAAATGTTAATCGACAAATGAGTCTATAGTTAGTTATTGTTGTTTTAAGGGGCAGAACTACGAGGTCATTTGCTCCAAACAAATGAGTCTGCAGGATAGGTTGGGTAGTGTAGTATGGACGACTGCCCTACACACGTTCCGACCAGACAGAGAGAATGGTGGGGGTTAGGGCGGTTGGATGGTTCTCCTGAGACGACCAACCTAAACCTAGGGTCTGACAGTTTTCACCACCTAACAAGCCTACACACGATCCAACTGTCGAGGTCAACCGCTGTCAGGCCCAAGATTAGGGTGTCGTGTCGGGACGTGTGTAGAGCCCTTAAGTCTTCACTTCAGGCTGATGACGGACAATATAAGAGTAGTAGGCTACTCGCGAGTGTCAGAAAAGTCTCTGCAAGGCAGTGACAGAATCAAACACGTGTGCTGGAGAAGAGAAAGCTGGTCACCTTTAAGGCTTCCCACGCTATCTTACCACGTTACCTTCCTTACATAAATCAATACCCTAAGTTAAATATTAGACTTATATTGGCACAGCAGACCAAGAAACCTTCACAAGGCTGTCGTTACAGAATGTTTTGAGCTACTGGGAAGCTGCAATTTTGTGTTCAGTACTATACATTCTTACTCCCAGCCCATCCTTCACTCCTTCACCACTATATCTCGATTTCAAACTTCGGTCACTTTATGTAAAGTTTGTGCTGGACAAAGTCTATTCGGAACAGTGTTTCTTCGGGATTTCCGATTATCTAACTCAATTTCATTCCTGCAACACTCCACGATCTATAAGTTAATTTCTCTTCATCCTGGAGAAATATTGTTGTTGTTGCATTTGAGGGGCTTGGATATCGTGGTTATTTAGCCCGCGTATTTGGGTTTTTGTGTGTATAAATAAGTAAACAAATAATAATTTGTCTGATAACATGTGTTATTGTGGTGTCTATGGTAGTATACGTATGTAGGCTATGTGCAATTAATATTAGGATTGGGAAGGGGCAGCCGTGGTCGTAATTTAGGAACCATCACTGCATGTGCCTGGAGTAGAATCGAGAAACCATGGAAAATCACTTCCAAGATAGCTGAGGTAGGTAGGAATCAACCAACCTCTTCTCAGTTTTGCCTCACGAGGCTGAATGTGCCCCATTCCAACCCTCAGACCAGAATTAAATTTCGTTTCAGAGCTGAGAATCGAACCCGTACCTCAGGGGTGACAGCCAAGAGTGCTAGTCACTGCCCTGGTGACAGTATATCGATTAATCCGTTCTCACTACAGTTTATCCTAATTTAATTACACAGCCCTCAGACACATAGACTACGCACAGTTGTGAGTAATAGCCTAACTAGGGAATGTTTCCAGAAAAAAGTAATTTTACTACTAACAAAGGAAGCTTGTAGTTTACTGTGACTGTTAATCCAGCAAGCACAAGCCACGGGACCTCCTATTTACGTGGAATCCAAATCACAGGAGTGACATTTCACCTCAAAAATCCGACGTGCAGTAACCGGGAATCGAACCCGGTCGACCTTGGTGGGATACAAAACACTTGCGCTATCACACCTCTAAGGACAGAGAAATACACAAACATTACAGTAAAAGCATTTATAAATTATTTCAAAAGGTTCTTCCAGATAACGTTGGGTGTGAGGTGCCCCAACACTACAGTATTTAGCATTTCCTTGGTTATGTTTTTGTTTAATTTCAGTATTTTAGTCTTCAAATAAACGACGAGTGGTGTTCCCTCAGGTTTAAAAAAGTGCTATTTTCTTCGCTCCCCATTCTTTCAAACAAATATCGGGATGTTCCTCCCCTGGGGTCCATGCCTACATAGTGTAGGCTAGCGGTCACCTACCTTCTTCCCCTCCCGTGCCCCTTTATACATATTTATCTAAAATAGTACCCCCTAAAAAGTAAACTTTTAAAACGTATAATATTTTACGGGCAATATGTACATAACTTAATAAAAACATTAATAATAAATAACTTACAACTATTTATAACTTTTCTTTTTGAATACAGTATTACTAATATTTTTAGGTTCGACGATGTCAGAAAACTGTACTATAATGAGGCTCATTATAGTACAAGTTTTCATTATGGGACAGTTACTCCCACCAATCAGAGCTCAAGAAACAGTTGTTTGACCAATTAGGTAAGGATAGCATCGCACCTGCACTGGATTCCAAGGCCTTCTAATTTAAATTTCACTGCGTGGCCAAGTGTCATAGTGGGGTAATCGAGGTATTCTCTGCGTCCCATGTGCTCTGTTCAGTACATAAAACTGGCGAAATCTCGACAGATATTTATGAATATTTATGTTCGAACATAAAATAGTTATAATAATTATCGTAGAACATAAACAGTCGTATGCAACTCGCCTATAATGGTAATTAAGACACTCGTATGGAAATTATAAAACTCGCGTACGCTCGTTTTATAAACATACTCGTGTCTTAATTATTGCCATTATAGGCTCGTTACATAATGTGCTATTAATTTATTATTTGTTTGCTGTTTGTACGCATTTCATTTCAATAAAATGCTAAATATAATTTTCAATTTTGCTTTTATTTACTTGTGCAAATGACGATGTATTAACATTTAGCTGAGGAAAATAAACAATTACAGTACATAAGATTTTCTAATTTTGATTTTATTGAAAACCAATTATTTCTAGCGATTAGTTTGGCAAAAATAGACAAATCAAGACAATAGTAGTGCAGCGTTGAAAGTGACTGGGGTTGGGGTTGGGGTAGGGTTGGTTGTCTAGGGCGAGCATTCACCTTGACGTGCCTGAATAAAACGGCACTGCACGCGACATTACGACTGACACGTACGAAAGGAGCATGGCGCCCGCCTTGCCGTTTATTTTTGGCGCACCCCTAACCGGTTCAATGCGTACTACCAAGGGGTACGTGTACCCCAGGTTGGGAACCGCTGCTGTAGGCTATTCATGGGAATGGAATAGTTATTGTAATATTATCAAGGTGTCCAGATAAACTTACAGAAAAAGCGGGTACTTAACCGCTGCGAGTCAGTTAATGACGATTATTGTTAGGAGAGGTGTCGGACATCGAAATATGGGCGTATTATTATTACTAACTGGGTAGCTACTGTACATGCGTGACCGTGTAAGGTCATGGGGCCAAGCTCTCTCTGACCGTCGGCCGTTTTTAAATGGTTTTCCGTGGTTTGCCATTATCAAATCCAGGTGAATGTCAGCACGGTACCTAACAGGCCACGGCCACTCCCTTCCAAATCCTTACCCTCTTTCCTTTATTCGTTTCTCATTAATTCCTTTCATGGCATTAGGGCGGGCATCCAGTCGTAAAAACTATTGCGACATTGAAAACGTATCTCTCCTCATCCTCGACCTCAAACTGCCGTAACTGAATTATTAATGTTATTATTTAGTTAACACGAAAACGAATAAACTCATGGAGTTGAAAGGTAAATTCTTAAGAATGCTCCTAAGTTTTAAAAGTGCCAATGAATGCTGTATATTAGCATTGAGTTAATTAATTTGTTTATTCTTTATTTATTTATTCATTTATTTATTGCTTGTCACGGTGGGTGAGTGGTCAACGTGTCGGTCTACTAACCCCAAGTTTGCAGGTTCGCTCCTGGCCGTGGTAAGTGATTTTTTGAAAGGCGGCAAAAATTACGACACCATGTCATACGATGTTGGCATGTCAAAGAAACCATTTGAATTCAGTAGGCCGTGTTCATAATGGCAAAATTAATCTCGGGAGTTTCCGCCAACACAAAGTTCCTCATTTTTCTACTAGAAAGCGCTATAGTGTTCAAGGAGCTTAGATATCTAACCTCCTTTACTTTCATAGTGCTTCACGGAACAACGAAATTCGACATGCAAGCTACCTTTGGGTGTCAAATAACAAAGCTTGCACCCGGAATCCGAGGCCATACGATATTATTATGATTATTATTATTATTTATTATTATTCCAGGGAAATTTCTGGGATGGAGGCAGATTTATTTTCCATTGGGCGCACTTGATATTTATTTATTTATTTTTTGTTTGGTTCTTTGTTTATAGAAATGAGAAGAATGACTCCAGATGTGACATAAAATAATCTGAACTTTGAATGCCCCTCGGGGGAGATGGACAGACCCATTGTCTGTGAGGCATTGTACATTCTTGTCTTCAGTTCAGAACAACACTTAACCATGGATTAGCTGTTAATTATTTTCTAATCTGTAATAGCTATGTCACAGATCAAGGCAAGATACCACAACGTCAGTGATTGTTCCAGGGAAATTTCTGAGGGGGAGGTAGATTTATTTTCCAGTGGGGGCACTTGATATTTCTGTGTCCCTTCCAGTACAACAAATAACTGCGGTATCAACCCATCATTTTCCGCACACAGAGCTCTTCTGAAATTCAGAAGTCATACACGTAGAACAACGCAAGGTATTGTAACGATATAGGATAAGTTGCATGTCTTTTCATCATGCATGCACTAAATTTCATACTTGCTGGTATACTTTGGTGTCATCCATTTAGATTTCATTTCAAATGCGGAAATTTCTCATCGTTTTTCTATTGTACATGAGAACGCTTAAGAACTGTACCAAGATACAATATGTTATCCTCAGCGGCATATACAGCAGTCTAAGCTTAGAACATGTTAGTCTGGTGAATTGAAATTATCTTCAAAACTACCTTAGTAAAAAATCTAACAGACGCAAATTAAAGAATACGCAGTAGGACACATCATACGCGTCAGTAATAAGCATTGGCTGAGTTAACAATAAATTTGAATGAATTCCATTTCTTTAGGACATCGCGGCCAAATTATAACATTGGCACTTATACCGTTCTAAATAGTTCTAATGAAGATTTCACCCCAATTGTATATACCAAAGGACACCTACCCCTGATAATACTACTACTACTAATAATAATTATAATAATAGGCTACCAATAATATACCTAAAAGTATTTCGGTATGATATATATTCTCTCCCTGAAATCTGCTGGAAAGGGGGAGGGGGTGGCGGTTGGCTAGTAAGGAACCAACCCGGCATTTGCCTGGAGTAGAAGTGGAAAACCACGGCAAACCAATTCCTGGATGGCTGAGGTGAGAATCGAACTCAGCTCGTCTCTGTTTTGCCTCACGAGACTGAGACCCCGTTCCAGCCCTCACACCAGAATCATATTTCTTGGCCGAGCCGGGAATCGAACCCGGACCTCAAAGGTGACAACCAAGAATGCTAGCCACTGCGCTATGAGGTGGACTTAAAATAAGTTATATATGTCCAGTATATAGGTAGGTCCTGCGTCAGTACATAAGACGTTACTCCTAGTCTTGTGTAATTTAAATCTCTTCAAAAGTACCGGTAATCAAATCAAAAGGACTGCAGCAAATTGTAGAATAAGTTACGCAGTAGAACATACCATTCATATAATTATCATGCATTTGACATAGGAAATTGTATAATTTTAAGTATTTGCAACCAATTTCTTTTTAAACATCGATGAATGGCCAAACTATCGTCTTTTAAATTTCTGAATGCTCCTAATGCAAATTGTCTCCCCAATGGCATATGTCAAAAGGAACTATATACCTCTCGTTTTAATAATAATAATAATAATAATAATAATAATAATAATAATAATAATAATAAAATTAGTCTATACTAAAATGCATAGTCTGATATGATTAAAGCTTGGCTGATGGACTTGATTAAGATTCATTCGCTGAAATCTCCGGAGGGGGGATTGACTACATCTGGGGAATATCGCCCCAATAGGACACTTGGAATAACATTGATTGCAGGGTGAGTTTGGTTTAGTAGCATGTTCTCTTATTTCATGTATTAATACACAATCTATATTCATTTCCAACAAATGCAATTAAAAACCTCCTTAATTAAAATTTCTGGACATCTTTATGGTCCCAAAATATTTCTTGGGACTTCCAGAGAAACCGGACATCTATAAGGTACAGGAATAGCTGATCAAAATATAAACGCTATTGTTGAGAATGGCGCCCACCGTACTATAATACAGTACGCATTTTAATCAGTGTCAATCATTTCATCACTCTCTATCTAACTTTTTTTTTGCTTTGATGTGAGCTTACCTCTTTTATGCTGAAATTCTCCATCCCCGGTAACTGCGGGCATCTCCCAATGCCCAGATGTTGACTTTGGATCTCGTCATAACACAAGAAGACTAGCACTGCAATTGTTGCAGTCCGCGAGGATGTTACTTTTGGCATGGTTAGCGTAGGACTGGTCCGGCACTGCAGGCGATAGTGGCGCTCTGCGTGACAGCTGACACCACTACTCCACTCGCAGAGAGGGGCACTGGTTACGCTTCCTACTTGAGCACTAATTTCATATTACGTAAAAGCCACGCCCCTAATTGGAGAAATAAGGAAGTCTAGGTCGCCGCGAGGCGCAAGTAGCCCTGCTGTCAATAATAACAATAGCAGCACACTAATGTTCCAATATAAGCAGGGGAGTGTGAATTCGCATCCAGCGGCGAGCTTGTTAGCTCCGTGTACTTGGGTGTCGGATAACCTGTGTTATTTTCAATAATAACAATAGCAGCACACTAATGTTCCAATATAAGCAGGGGAGTGTGAATTCGCATCCAGCGGCGAGCTTGTTAGCCCCGTGTACTTGGGTGTCGGATAACCTGTGTCATTGTCAATAATAACAATAACAGTACACTAATGTTCCCATATAAGCAGGGGAGTGCGAATTCGCATCCAGCGGCGAGCTTGTTAGCTCCGTGTACTTGGGTGCCGGATAACCTGTGTTATTGTCAATAATAACAATAACAGTACACTAATGTTCCCTTATAAGCAGGGGAGTGCGAACCTCATTCAGCGGCGAGGTTGTTAGCTCCGTGTACTTGGGTGTCGGATAACCTGTGATATTGTCAATAGTAACAATAACAGTACACTAATGTTCCCATATAAGCAGGGGACTGTGAATCTCATCCAGCGGAGAGCTTGTTAGCTCCGTGTATTTGGGTGTGGGATAACCTGCGGTATTGTCAATAATAACAATAGCAGCACACTAATGTTCCGTAGGGGCGTGGTGGCACAGTCCCATGACGAATTGGTTAGCCCGCTAGGCTTCGGCCCAAAGGTGTCCCGGATTCGATTCCCGGCTGGGCCATCGGGGATTTTCATCTCCTGGAGTTGACTCTTCTGGTCCGGGGACTGGGTGTATGTGATGTCTTCATTATAACTTCATCATCATTCGGACGCGCGGGTCGCCCGCGGGCGTTCACTAGAAAGACCAGCACTCGGCCTCCCAGGAGGCTAACGACAAAAATAAAAGTAGTCAAGCTGTTGGCCTCTCACCAAGGTGGATTGGGTTCGATTCCCGGTCAATGCATGTGAGATTTTCGAATTGAAATGCCATGTCCTGTGGTTCGGAATCCACGTAAAAAGGAGGTCCCATGGCTCATGATCGCAAGATTAATGGTCACGGAAAACTAAAAGCGTCCATTACACTAATGTTCCCATATAAACAGGGGAGTGCAAATTCTCATCCAGCGGCTCGCTTGTTTGCTCCGTGTACTTGGGTGTCGGATAACCTGTGCTATTGTCAACAAAAACAATAAGTAGCACACTAATGTTCCCAGATACGCAGGGGAGTGTGAATCTCATCCAGCGGGGAGCTTGCTATGGGTCATCAGCTACGGGTACTTAGGAGTTGGATAACCTGTGCTATTGTCAATAATAACAATAAGAGTACACGTATGTTCCCAGACAAGCAGGGGAGTGCGAATTCTCATCCAGCAGCGAGCGTGTTAGGGTCATCAGCTCCGTGCACTTGGTTGTTTGATAACCTGTGTCATTATCAGCTCAGCATCCCCCTCATAGATGTTTCCAAATAAGCAGAGGAGCGGTAACTCTCATCCAGTTGTAAGTTTATTAGGGGTCATAATATCCACGTTCTCGGGTGTCGAACAACCTGTATTATGGTGATGTATGTAGTATATACCTGTTTGTTTTCACTCATCATGCGGTCAACACAAATTTGCCCAAACGACTGGTCGGGGACTACAATGTACAGTACTGGTCAAAAGTTTAGGACCACATAAGGAAATCATGATATGTCACTTAAAACCTAATCTTGTGGCACTAGAGCCCTGGGATTTATTTACTGAGCTCTTACATCTGATAGAATGTAACAGTCCTGATTTCGTTCAATTGGGCCAAGTATTGTAGAAGTTATGATTTTTTATCTGTTGGAAGGTCACACCAAAAATTACCATTTTCGGAGGTATAAAGTATTGTATATTCCAACGGGAAGCAGGTATTGCCACCAATTTTATTTTTTAGACTTAACAATAGTTGAGGATCATTTTGGTATAAATATACAAATTCCGAAAAAATGCAGGACCTTTTTTATTTGCGGGTTTATACTTTTTCAAGCCAGCGCTAAAATTGTTGATTTTCCCTTCTTCTTATCACGCTTGTCGTAGGGCTTCCGTGCTACCTACCCGCTTCTAACTTATCGTGTCTAATAGTTCCACTTTCACTCAACAGATGGCATCCAAGCACAGATTTCTGGCTTGTGTGATTTCGGCGTGAGATTATCTTGTTTTCAGCAGTGCATCGACCATTTTAGTGCTGGCTTGAAAAAGTATAAACCCGCAAAAAAAGAAGGTCCTGCATTTTTTCGGAATTTGTATATTTATACCAAAATGATCCCAAACTATTACCAAGTATAAAATAGAAAATTGGTTGCAACAGCTGTAACCATTTGGAATATACAATACAGTATACCTCCGAAAATGGTAATTTTTGGTGTGACCATCCAACAGATAAAAAATCATAACTTCTACAATACTTAGCCCAATTGAACGGAATCAGGACGGTTACATTCTATCAGATGTAAGAGCTCAGTACAAAATTCGCAGTGCTCTAGTGCCACAAGTTTAGGTTTTCGGTGACATATTATGATTTCCTTATGTGGTCCTAAACTTTTGACCGGTACTGTATAACATATTTAAAAAAAGTAAATAAACAATCCTGAAAAAATTACATGTATTAGTTATAATCACTATTAGGCTAATGGATGATTTTGGATTACGAGCTTTGACGGTCAAGCGTCAGTCAAGTAGACTACAGACCTACCATCCGTGTGCATGTACGGCGTGTTCCGATTCAACACGGAACTGTAAAATGGGTTGCCTACCCACCCGCAATCGGCTTGAAATCTGCTCATAGCGCGCTAGCGATGGGGCTGAGTTCGATTTCACTGTGCCGCCTTCTTATGCAGCATTGCAAGGTATTTTGCTCTTTCAAAATATATTTACACAGGCTTCACAGTAAGTTTGAACGATTTCCGTTTCAGAACTTGTTATTTTACGCTTCTGTTAATGGCTTTTGCAGAGCATTTCTATGATATAAATTTTTATTTTACAACATAGTTTATTAAAACACAATGTATTTTTTTGTTGTATTTTATTTACAACACAACTTATTGCTTTTTAACCCAATACCACAAAACAAGATACAATTTGGAAATGATTTGTTACAAAAGTGTAATCAGTCTTCGATGCGACTAAAAAAAGTTAATTTATCACAGACGTTACATCTACTACAAATGCACATTTAAATAAGGTGTTCGAAGTGGCGTCCATCATTTTCCAAACAGAGCGCCACTCGTCGCATGAAGTTCTCTCTTGCGTTCGACAACATCTGAGGAGTAATTTACGCAAAGGCTTCGGTAATGACGAGCTCCATTTCTCCGGGTGTTTGTGGTGATCTTAAAAATACCTGACGTAGCCCCAAATGAAGAAATCCAGGACGGTCAGATCAGGTGAACGTGGTGGGATTCTATAAAGCCGCCAATTTCTATCCACCGGCCAGGAAACAAACGGTTTAAAACTTCTCTCGCCAGTCTGGAGGAGTGCGCTGGATGACCATCTTGTTGAAAAAGCATGTTGTTCAACTCTGCCAACACAAAGTTCATAATTTCTCTACTAGAAAGTGCTATAGTGTTCAAGGAGCTCAGATATCTAAACGCCTTGACTTTCATAGTGCTTCAAGGAACAACGAAATTCGACATGCAAGCTACCCTTCGGGTGTCAAATAACAAAGCTTGCACCCGGCATCCGAGGCCATACGATATTATTATTATAACTCCGCCAACGTAAAGACATCCAAGATGTCCTGGAGTATGAAGTAAGACTAAGCTGCCTGTGTTCGTCGTTCTATCATTTTACATTGTTACAGGTAAATAGTTCTGAAATAGAAATCGTTGAAACTTATTTTTAATTTAACTCAATTTTGTAACAAATCATTTCGAAATTGTATCTCGTTTTGTGGTATTGGGTTAAAAAGCAATAAATTGTGTTGTAAATAAAATACAACACAAAAATACATTGTGATGTAATAAACTATGTTGTAAAATAAAATTTTATTTCATAGAATTGCTCTGCAAAAGCCATTAACAGAAGCGTAAAATAGCAAGTTCTGAAACAGAAACCATTCAAACTTATTGTGAAGCCTGTGTAAATGTATTTTGAAAGAGCAAAATACTTTGTAATGCTGCATGAGAAGGCGGCAATCAGTGAAATCAAACTCAGCCCCGTCGCTAGCGCGCTGCGAGCTGATTTCAAGCCAATTGCGGATGGGTAGGCAACCCATTTTACAGTTCCGTGTTGAACCGGAACAGGCTGTACAGTAGACTATATGAAAGGGGCTCAGTTGAGTTTGCATAATTTCTGTAGCTCAGAGCCGTCCACTCATTGGGCTCGGAGAGCACTGGGCAGTCAGACTAGCGCTTTTCCCCTACCATCACTACACTGTGGCAATGAGGAGACCTGAGACAGACGGACGATGTTCGGACCGCGCCAACTAGATACGTACGGTACGTACAGTCGTGCGGCCGACGGCTTTTGTGGGATTGTTGACATTATATTGATAGGGTTGTTTAGCCATAAAACATATACCGCATGTTATACAAATCGAATGGTACTCCGATGTATGGAATGTGCCGAAATCGAACGCAAGTTTTAAGTAAAGAATATTGTGATTTATTCCAAACTGAAATGTGAACATATTAGAGAGGAAAATTCAACAACATTTTACCAATATGAACAGATAGTACAGACCTTCAGTGACTTTTGCTCCGTCGTTTTTACGAACTTTTAGTTTTGGAGAAAACAATCTTCTCCGAATTGGGTACAATATTTCTAGACACAGCTATTCGTAAACAATCGCGCAAGTTTATATCGCTCATCGTTGCACGATGCTTACTCTTGGTAAGCTTGAGAACCGTAAAGAAACGCTCACAAATGTACGTTGAGCCGAACATTGACAGAACTTTACATGTATGTGTATACAGAAGGGGTATTGTTCTTGCGGAAAGCCGCTGTAAAATTCTTCTAAACTTCATGACATTAGAAAGCGGTCTTTAAGACGAACATTGCACTGCAGTTCAATCAGCTCTAATTGAAATAGCTGTGGAACACTGTCTGCACTAAGAGAAAATGATCGATGAAATACATCTAACACCCCTTGGAGTTCTGATAATTCTGAAAATTGCTTGTCAAACTCTTCTTGTAATTGGCAAATTACCTGCAAGTACTCATCAAAGTCGACACCTTCTTTCACTTTTTCAAGCGATGGAAAATGTTCTGCGTTCCTTGCACGCAACTGGTTTTCCCACAAAATCAAATTTCTTGTGAACGCTTGAATTTTCCCCACCAAATCGCAGATATTGTGCTTTTCGCCCTGATGCGAAGTGTTCAAAGTATTCAGATGGACAGTAATGTCACTTAAAAATGCCAAGTCCGCCACCCACTTAGGATCACGAAAAAGAACTTCGGGCCGCCCTTTCATGTCACAGGAGGTATCTATTGCGTTCCGCAAGCAAAACAAAGTTAACGATACAGCACCTTCGCCTTGCTCAGCCATCTTACTTCCGCATGGTAAGGGATATCTGGATACTCCGCTTCGATGTCATCCAAGAACTCTTTGAATTGACGGTACGTGTGTCCATTGGAGTGATGATAATTTACCATTCGCACAACTGTTCCCATTACGTCTTTAAGCTTGGAGACGTTTGCACAGATTGCCTCCTGGTGTATGAAACAATGGATCGTCGCCATTAGGGTACTACCACTTTTGTCATTTTTAACCTTACATAGCTGAGAAACCCCGTGCGTAGACCCCATAAAGCAGGAGCTTCATCCGTCGTTACACCCGTTACTGCTCCCATTTTAATCCCATTTACTCAAAAACACCCTCCACAGCTTGGAAAATATCGAAACCGGCAGTGGTGTTTTTGAGAGCTACCAAGTCTAGGAAATCCTCGGTGACCCGAAAATTGTCATCCACCCCTCGAATGAAAATAACGAGCTGTGCTGTGTCCGCAATGTCGGTTGATTCGTCGAGGGCGATGGAAAATGATACAAAATTTGCTGCCTTCTCCATTAATTGCTGTTCCATATCAACAGCCATATCACTGCGAGCCACAGTTTGAGAAGAAAGAAAGAAAGAAAGATTATTTCAAATTTCTCAACTAGATCCGTAGGACAAATATATGCCACCACGCCACTGCGTGATTAAATTCCTTTCCGCGAAGGGTTTTCCAGCTTTGGTCATTCGCGTCGAACATTTGTAGCTTGCTCGGAAAATGGGTCCACCAACCTCACTCTCCTCTATCTCCCGTCAGAGAAAATACGGAAAGTCACAATTTTAGTGTTCTTCAGATAAATAAACCATTTGTTCATTCCCGTTTGTAAACAAGCATTTTAAAATTAAAACAATAATAGGCTACTTACAACTGAGAATATTGAGTTCTTCAGAAATAGAGGAACAACATTTTGAAAGGCCAATGTAAACCAAAAGACCACCTCGTGGTGTAGCGGCTAGTATCTTGGCTGTCACATATTTCTGGCAGGGTCTATCGTCTTGCTTATTTATTTAAACGTACTTTTTAAACAAATTGTCGATATTTATGAAATCAAGAGTGCAATACGTCACTGCCGAGGGAAATTATTTCTTTTGACTGCTCATTTGTTACGATCGGTTACTTGTGTACGCCCCCATGTATAGAGACCAGCCGCCCGGCTCTAGTGTAGTGCGGGCTGGACGCGACACAGTTCTGACAGGGGCCATCGTCTTGTTTATTTGTTAAAGCACATTTTATAAACAAACAAATAAATACAATATATTTCCATTGACTTTTCAAGACATGCAAGAATTTTCCTGTACTATTGATACGATTTGGAAGATTTCGGTACAAACTGCACCTTCTAACTCCCTCTGGTTTAAGATCTTAAGTTTTCTGGAATATACAGTACACCTTTGTGTTTTGTAAGTTTAAATTACCGCTGGCAGTTGCCATTAGAGCGTAATGCTGCAAAGATCCAAAATGGTGATTGTGTATGCATAGCTTCGATGGAGTCTTGTGCTACTGTGCTTTATTTCATACTTAGCGCCCTTGAGTTGTACTTAAGAAGACGTCTTGCGGATGCAGCAAAGAAGTGACCTGTCAGTCCAAGGTCCTTCCTCAGCACCTTAGGTTCATCTCACGTTATTTTCGCGTCGTCAATGATGGTCACAGTTCATGGGAAAGCCGTCTCGGTGAATTGCTGGGCATCCCGTCAGACATGCATGCTGCTGATGTGCAGCTTATGCAATACGCCCCTCGTAATTACACTACTCCAATCCCAAATGCTACAAAAACATACTTTCACTTCTGCAGCTGAACTCGTATTGGCAGTAAGATGGTTTACTATCCCTCATACACTTGTTTTACATACTCGCCCATAGCTTAACAACAGAATTCTTCGATATTCTGACCTATAACATTCTCCCTCTCACATATTTAATTCCTGTTTATCCCTCAGGACTTGTAATACTGAAATGTCCTACGTTCCGGAGAAAGCCTACTTGCTTTCAAATTGACTACTTGGAGTAATATCCAGACTGTATGTCAGATGCAACCATACCTACCGTCGAAAACGGAACCTTGTGTTGCACCATGCGGGGTACACCCAGCCTCGTGAGGCAAAACTGAGGAGTGGTGGGTTCGATTCCTACCTCAAACATCCTGGAAATGGTCTCCCGTGGTTTCCCCACTTCTACTCCAGGCAAATGCTGGGATAATTCCTAACGTAAGGCCACGGCCGCTTCTTACCAAAATCCTACCTCAATTACAAATACACACATCACAGTGGCGCACGTTATCAGACAAATTCTACATACACCCAACCCTACACGGGGCCGCTTGACCACAATGTCGCAAAGCCCCTAAAAGGAATCAACAACAACACATATGTTTGACAAGCTGAGAGAACATCAGGATGGGAAAAGATTTGCTAGGGATGAACAAGTTCAAACAGTGATTCTCTGTCGACTCCAAGACCATGCCATTTGATGTTATATTTATCATTCAATACAAATACACTATATTCACAATACATTGAAGGGAGTCTCTGAAAAGATGTTGAGCCCCACTTCACATCTGAGATGCGTCATATACATTATACTGGGCTATATTTACACATATAGGCTACACAAGATGGCAAATAGTGAGAATCGAGCAAAACCAAACCAAACTCCTTGGCACTCCTACAGCCCATGAAGGGCCCAGGCCTACGAAGCGACCGCGCCCAGCCTTTTAGCCTACGGATTATAGGGTGACACGTGGCCAGCGCGTCGGGTCCCCTCGGCCGTTAACCTTGGTCTCCGTGACCGAAGAATCGAGCAATGAATACATTATTCACAGCAAACATTTTTGGGAATGTTAAATGTAATTAGCACATAATCAAGCAGGAACTACAAGAGAGGAGAGGATATTCAGGAAGGACAAAATACTGGAATGAGGGATACATTTGAAGCTCCACTAATACAACAACCAGTACAGTAGGATCGGGAAATAAAAGAGCGGATTTCTATTTTCATGAAATTGAAACATCGGTAGAACGTTCTGACTGGGTGACTATATCCTAAAAGGTGTGGTGTAACTGTGTCACTTTTTATTATACTACGTCATTCAATAAAATTTAACTGATATCCCCCTCCATATACATGTGTCAATTACATTATGGTTTGGTCTTTCCACAAAATCTAAAATCAAATATTCATTAAGAGTAGTGTAAAGTTGCCTTTAGTGTAGTTAGCATAGTTAGCTGGCACTCTAAAGCTCTTGGGTTCAATCCCCACCTTTAACACAAAATTTTAAAAGTGGTATGAGGACTAAAACAAGTCTACTCAGTCTCGGGTAATCCATATAAGTAGAGGGCGTTTGATTCTCATCTCAACCATAGAGCACCTTGTTTTTTATTTTTTTTAAATAATGATAGCCATTTGTTCATTTTTTTTATTTTCACATTTCACACATAGCCATTTGTCAATTTTCTATTTACACTTTTTAAAATGTCAGTTTAAAGTTTTTTGAATTTCATGATATGGAAACATGGATGTTCCATTTTGTTGTTTACACATTTGTCAATTTCCCATTTACATTCTTTTTTAAATGTCAGTTTAAAGTTTTTAAATTTTGTCGATTTGGAAACATGGATGTTCAATTTTGCTGTTTACACATTCTTTTTTACATTTTGCGCATGTTGAAAAATGATATTTCCAAAAACAAGATTTTTCATTTTATGTATTTGTAAATGATCTTAATGCGAGTGCTTGACCATGACAATAGTACAGTCTGTCCATGTGTGTTGCAGAAACGTAGAGGCTTATTACTACTGCAAGTAAGAGTGTTTTACAAAATAACGCCTATCTACCACTGTATTTAAAAAAAACTATTTGTGACTGTTCCGGTCACAATGTTCCCAAACCCTTATTTGGTTGACTGCAAGAGAAGTCAGGTTAGGGTAATTTGTTCATACCATTTCTTTTCTTGTTCATCATCATCATTTAGGTTGTAGAATTTCATTTTATTTAGTGTATATATATCTTGTGTATCTCGGGGACTCAGTCAGGAATATTTCATTTAATTTGTATGGGAGATGTCAGTATACAAGACAGCGGATTGTGTAGGTAAGCTACAAGATGTTGCAACAGCAGGAAACTCTAGGCCAAATTTAGATTGGGCCGAGAATAACTTCCCTTGTCTTGAAGAAAGCTTTGTGTAAATTGTGTAAGGTTCTGACGTCAGAGAAGAGTTTCGCGCCACGAGTTGTAAGAAATATACATGGGTTCGAGATTATTGGTGTATTTTGCATGGGTTGGAGGGTATCATGACCCTGGCGGAGAAAGACGAAAACATGTGTTTACAAGATGAGAGGTGGGATGTTCGTGTATAGCGGGGCTTCACTTCTATTGTAGCGTCTGATTGGAAAGGTCGCGTTCTCGTAATTTGGCGTAGGCCTATTTGGAGAAACAGTTTTGTTGAAAGCATGGCTTGTGAATGTACTCGAAACGGCTACATATCACAACGATGTTATCTCTGTTAGCACAATTCAAGTTGGGTACGGAAGCACATTCATTTCTCTCGCAGAGATGTGGCTATGTAAACCAGTAAACATCTCTAACCTCAAACCACGTGTGGAAAATCTTAGAAATGCTGGGGAGAACTGATCTATCGAGCATGTCTCGTAGATTATCTGCTAGATCGTCGATGAGTGAGTAACAAACATCTTTATATTCCAACATTCATTTTGGGTCACATGTTTTCGTCATTGCCGAGGAGAGAAGATAGTAAACCATAGTCTGTTCGACGAGAGTCCCCGCCATATGTTTAAAGTTGATATTAATACACATATTTTGAAGGTTATAATTAGTTTTCTTTATAGGGAATTACACCTAATAGTTGAACGCCCAAATGATACCAGTTAGGTTGACCAAATGTGTGTCCAACACTCCACGACCCTGCCATTTCAATTGTGTGGTATATGATGAAGTACTTCCGATCAAAAATAGGAGGATGATTTTGGGAAGTTTTAAATCAGTCGCCCAAGAAGGGCTGGTAAAAAGTTACAACATAGCACCTCAACGTGGGGCAAGAGTAGGGAAACCTAGCAGGTATCATTAGGGCACATATGCACACAGCCGATAGACACCTTAGGAGTATTAGGGTTCACAGTAATTTGTTTTGTTTTAAGGGGTATGTCCACATCAGACAATTTAGAATTAAGGTCAAGGGTTGTGTGTAAATCAAACAGTAAAATGTCAGGTAATCAGGAAACTGGGGGAAGTGGCAGTGAGGAAGATGTGGAAAAGACAGTGGGAACATATGTTACCATTGTTACTACTGAGTCGCAGCTGATCGCTGAAGGTAGTAACTTAAATGTAAATGGGGGGGTTATGAACGATAGTTTGATCCAAATGCTACTGAGTGAAATAAAAGAGATTAAGAAGCAAGGAGAATCTATGAGTAAGGAAATTAAGGAGCAGGTAGGCTCTGTAAATGAGAAGGTAGAGTCAGTGACCAAACAGATAGTAGAAGTGAAGGAATTTGTAAGTAAGGAAATTCAGGAGAGCAACAGGGCCACGAACACAAGGATAGAGAGTCTCAGCAAAGAAATACGGGACCATAAGTCTGTCCTTAATAGTAGAATGGAGAGTATGAACCTGGAATTAAGTGGGAAAATTAGCAAACAGGGAGAGGAAATCAGGGCAGAAATGCAGGGGAATCAGGCTGGGATCACAAGTAGGCTAGAAGGAATGGAAGGCCATCAGAACCAGCAAGATGTGGAAATAACGAAAATTAAGTCAGAGATAGCTAGTTCAAGGGCAGAAGTACAGAATGTAACGGGAAAGTGTGATGAGATATGCAACACTGTAAGTGGGAATAAGAGGGAATATTTAGATAGAGTAGGTGCCGTTGAAAATAAGTTGGGAGAGATTGAGGGTCTGAGAGGGAAGCAGGTGGCATTGACCGAGAAAAACGAAAAGCTGCAGGAAGAGCTGATAAAGGTCAGGAGAGAGTTGAAAGAGCGACCGATGAGTCAAAGGGTTGTGATGCCATCTAGTTTGCTACTCAGGGACCCTGGTCTGCCACAATTTAACTCAAGGCAGTTCAACCCTATGGAGTTTTTAAAAACCATTGAGAAGAAATTCAGCAAGGATCTAGAAGACGGGGTTGTCGAATGGGAAACAGTGTTGGAGATCTTGTCTAACTCATTTCAAGGGGATGTGAAAGCATGGTTCCAAATATACAGGCCTAACATGAATAGTTTAAGGGAATTCAGGGATAAATTCAAAGCTAAGTTCTGGGGGGAGGGGGTACAGTCCAGGGAAAGGGAAAAATTAACTTTTGGGAAATATAAGGAGAGAGAAGGGGTATCCCTGACAGAATATTTTTTGGCACATGTACTTATTTGGAAGAATTTGGATGGGCTGACCTCTGACAGTGATGTGGTTAGGGTCATGTTGAAGCACTTCCCACCTAGAATTCAGGAGGCAGCTTGTATGCAGAAGGTAAGGACGGTAGAAGAGTTGGAAGAGCTTCTTACGAGCTTTGACGTTTTAGGCAAGCAGCACATGGAGAGGCCAGAGGTCAAACAGGAATTTAGGGGCAATAGGGGGAATAATCAGGAGTTTAATAGGGGTAGATTTAATCAGGAGCAAAGAGATTATCAGCAGAGGCAGGAAAACTATCAGAGAGGTGGGGGGCGTCAGGATAATTCACAGCGACAGGAAGGTAACTATCAGAGAGGTGGGGGGCGTCAGGAAGGTGGTAACGAAAGAGTACAGGTGAACCAGAGGAGACAAGAACAAGGTGGTCAAGGAGCTTTAAACTCCGAACGGGCTGTGCAGGGAGGTCAGTCAGGCAGTCCGTAAGAAATGAAGTCAAGCAGTGTGTTATTGTGGGTGAGGAGGATTTTATGCCTATGAGTCGGGAGGATCTGCTAGCTGACCAGCAGGAGTTCTCATGTATCGGGGAGAAGGAGGCTTTTATGTCAACTGTTGAGTTGAGCATACTAGGTAAGAGAGTGCAGGCATTGGTGGATTCGGGGAGTGAGAGAAGTGTCATCAGTAAGGGATTTTATGATACTTTAATCAAGGACGGTGGTAAGTTGGAAGAAATTCCAGTTAAGTCGACATATGTGGTAACTGCTGTTGGTAATAAATCCCAAAGAGTGGGAAAGCAGGTATTGTTGCCCATGAGGTTTGGTAATGAAGTTGACCACAAGACTTGCTTGGTAATTCCTAACCTAATTTATGAAATGATTTTGGGGATAGACTGGCTTAACGAGCATAGTGCTGTTATTGATTTTGACCGGGGTGTCATCAACTTTGTGAGGGGGAATATAAGCCAGGAGATGAGAATGAAATGCAAGAGTGTAGATAAGACAGTAAAGGCATGTGTTACTGAGGTCACTGTAGGGGATATGGCAGAAGGTAAGGCTGACGATGAGGAGGAAGTTGTGGATTTATGTCACATTGCTGTGGAGGGTGATAAGTGTGATCAACTCCAGCAGGCTGTGGATAAGAGTGGTTTAAGTGTTGAGGAGAGGGATAAGTTGTTAGAGGTTTTAGAGCTAAACCAAGAAGTTTTCAGTGACAAGCCAGGGCTAACACATGTCTATACGCATCAGTTCGAAATTGTAGATCATTCTCCATTTTCAGGACCCAAGTACCCGATACCTCACAAATTTGCTGATGCTGTGGAGAAAGAAATAGGCATTATGCTGAATCAGGGTATTATTGAGCCTTCAACTAGTGCATATCTGAATCCCTTAGTTGTGGTTGGGAAGAGTGATGGCTCGGTCAGGTTGTGTATTGATGCCAGGCAGCTCAATTGTAGGATATCTGGGGACCAACAGAGGCCAGAATGTGTTGAGGAACTGGTTCAGAAATTCAATGGTAAGCAATGGTTTTCCACTATGGATCTGAGTGCATCATTTTGGCAGGTACCGTTGAGAGAACAGGACAGGAAGTTGACTGCGTTTAGCTTTAAGAGTGGTTTGTACCAATTCAGGGTCGTTCCTTTCGGAACAAAGACCAGCAGTTCAGCGTTGATTAGGGCCTTAAATCTAGTGTTAGGGAGGGACACACACGAGTTTGTGACAATGTACATAGATGATTTAATTGTTGCATCTTACACATTAAAGGAACACCTGGATCACTTAGACATTGTTTTGGGGAAATTAAGGGACGGGGGATTTACAATTAAACTTAAGAAGTCTCTGTTTTGCACAACATCAATCACATTTTTAGGGCATACTATCACAACACAAGGGGTGTCTCCCGAACAGTCACGATTAGACAAGATTCACAACACTGCTACACCACGTAACGCCAAACAATTGAGGTTAATATTAGGGGTTTTCAATTATTTTCGTAGATTCGTAGTTAAATATTCCTGTCTTGTAGAACCGTTTAGGGAATTGCTGAAGCAGGGTACTAAGTGGGTATGGACCCAGGTGCACGATGAGGCTTTTAAGGAGTTGAAGAGAGGCTTTGTAGAGACTGTCATGCTTAGGTATCCTCGTCTGGATTGTCCCTACATTTTGATGACTGATGCGAGCATGCAAGGCATCTCAGGCATTTTGTGTCAGGAGGATAGTGAGGGCAATCTAGGGATTGTCTCATTAGCAAGCAGAGGGCTAAGCATGGCGGAGAAGAGATATACAATTACTGAAATAGAGATGTTAGCAATCGTATACTCTCTAGGGAAGTTTAGGAGTTATGTGTTGGGCAGTAAGTTGCAGATACTGACTGACCATCATGCATTACTTTTTATTGGATCCTGCAAGCTCACTTCGAACAGGATGTCAAGGTGGATATTGGCTATAAGTGAATATAACTTTGAGGTAAGGCATATTAAGGGTACTGAGAACATTGTGGCTGACTTCATGAGTAGAAACATTGGGGGTGATGAGGGTCATCAGGTACTGGAGGTACAGGAAGGTGTTGTTATCTGCGTAACCAAGGTAAGCGAGTGTGATTATGAGATACGCTGCTTAAGGAATCTGCTTGTAGAGCAGGAGAAGGATGAGGTCTTAGGTGATATCTTGACTCAGTTGAGAGGTATGGATGTGGATAGTAGAATTAAGGTTGGAAAGTATTGGTACAAGTTGGAGTGTGGTTTCTTGGCTAGGCTGTGCCATGAAGGTGCCTGGAGAGTGTGTGTGCCAAGCTCATTGCAGGTAACGATGATTTGGTATCATCACAAGGCTTTAGGGCATTTTGGATCAAGCAAGGTTCTTTTTGCTGTTCAGCAGCATTTCATTTGGAAGAACATGGGAAGGCAGATTAGGAAAGTTCTGGCAAGTTGTGACTCGTGTCAACGGTGTAAATGCCCAACGAGGTTTCTTGAGGGACCTCGGCAAATGGTGATCACAGAAAAACCAAGGGATTTACTCTGTGTCGATCTGTATGGTCCATTGGTTAAAGCTCAGTTTGGATATCAGTATATCTTCGTGGTTGTTGACGCATTCAGTAAACTCGTCAAACTGTATCCCCTGAGAAAAGCGACCGGGAAGGGTTGTGTCCTACAGATCACTGATAAGTATGTACCTGAGTTTGGGGTGCCTCTCAGGATACTATCAGACCACGGTAGTCAATTCACCTCAAAGATCTGGAAAACCAAGTTGAGTGAATTGGGTATCAAGCACATATTCTCATCTATTCGATATCCTCAAGGGAATTTGTCCGAACGAGTTATGAGAGAATTAGGGAGAGTATTTCGCACCTATGTGAGCAATCGCCACAATGCGTGGTTCTCCAAGTTAGGAGATATTGAACGATGGTTCAATAGTACGTTCCATGAGAGTGTAAAATGCACTCCCTATGAAATTCAGTATGGTAGGAAGCCTACCAATGAGCTTGCTAGAATGCTAGGTTTGGTCACGGGAGAGGAGATTGGGAAGGATGTTTGTATCCAGCTGGCTAGGGACAACTTAATCAAGGCAGGGAATAAGCGTAGGCGCCAGCAGAAGCGGGTAAAATTTGATTCTTTTGAAGTAGGCGATCAGGTGCTTCTGAGGGTTCCATATCCGTCTTCAGCTGTAGATAAGGAGATAGGGAAGTTTTTTCATCTATTTCAGGGGCCTTTTAAGGTGGTTAAACGTATTGGGGAGTGTGCCTATAGTTTAACGGACCAGGATGGTAAGTCTGTCAGTACACATAATATTAGGAATCTCCGTAGATATCACTCTGTAAAATAATATGGCATGGACTCTTAGAGAATCAGTCAACATAACGTGATGGCATGACAAAACTCAAGAGATGTGACGAAGAATGCTAACCAGCAAAGTGGCATCGAGTGTTAGATGGATAGATGGTATGATAAGGCCTGTGCAGGCAAATACCATGGCTTGTGAAGCGATAGGGTCTCATGATGAGACGAAGAAAATGAAGTGGTAGACCTAAGACACTTGAGAGAAATCAGTGAGGCTAGGAAATGGACACAATAAGACATTCGAGAGAGTGAGAATGTGTGAAAATATGACAAGTGTGTATGTATATATGTCTTCCAGGGTTTATTTATGTAATAGTGTAATTCTTTGTGTTTTCAGTGCGTTGCTTGTTTGAGTGTTTGTGATCCACACTTGTTTCACCCGTGTGAATCACATGGGGGCGTATTGTGACTGTTCCGGTCACAATGTTCCCAAACCCTTATTTGGTTGACTGCAAGAGAAGTCAGGTTAGGGTAATTTGTTCATACCATTTCTTTTCTTGTTCATCATCATCATTTAGGTTGTAGAATTTCATTTTATTTAGTGTATATATATCTTGTGTATCTCGGGGACTCAGTCAGGAATATTTCATTTAATTTGTATGGGAGATGTCAGTATACAAGACAGCGGATTGTGTAGGTAAGCTACAAGATGTTGCAACAGCAGGAAACTCTAGGCCAAATTTAGATTGGGCCGAGAATAACTTCCCTTGTCTTGAAGAAAGCTTTGTGTAAATTGTGTAAGGTTCTGACGTCAGAGAAGAGTTTCGCGCCACGAGTTGTAAGAAATATACATGGGTTCGAGATTATTGGTGTATTTTGCATGGGTTGGAGGGTATCATGACCCTGGCGGAGAAAGACGAAAACATGTGTTTACAAGATGAGAGGTGGGATGTTCGTGTATAGCGGGGCTTCACTTCTATTGTAGCGTCTGATTGGAAAGGTCGCGTTCTCGTAATTTGGCGTAGGCCTATTTGGAGAAACAGTTTTGTTGAAAGCATGGCTTGTGAATGTACTCGAAACGGCTACATATCACAACGATGTTATCTCTGTTAGCACAATTCAAGTTGGGTACGGAAGCACATTCATTTCTCTCGCAGAGATGTGGCTATGTAAACCAGTAAACATCTCTAACCTCAAACCACGTGTGGAAAATCTTAGAAATGCTGGGGAGAACTGATCTATCGAGCATGTCTCGTAGATTATCTGCTAGATCGTCGATGAGTGAGTAACAAACATCTTTATATTCCAACATTCATTTTGGGTCACATGTTTTCGTCATTGCCGAGGAGAGAAGATAGTAAACCATAGTCTGTTCGACGAGAGTCCC
Organism: Meconema thalassinum; assembly: GCA_946902985.2. Classification (NCBI taxonomy): domain Eukaryota; kingdom Metazoa; phylum Arthropoda; class Insecta; order Orthoptera; family Tettigoniidae; genus Meconema; species Meconema thalassinum. Next base: position 237,309,959 of record OX336389.2, on the reverse strand, counting down.
CGCCATATGTTTAAAGTTGATATTAATACACATATTTTGAAGGTTATAATTAGTTTTCTTTATAGGGAATTACACCTAATAGTTGAACGCCCAAATGATACCAGTTAGGTTGACCAAATGTGTGTCCAACACTCCATTCAAGTTGGGTACGGAAGCACATTCATTTCTCTCGCAGAGATGTGGCTATGTAAACCAGTAAACATCTCTAACCTAAAACCACGTGTGGAAAATCTTAGAAATGCTGGGGAGAACTGATCTATCGAGCATGTCTCGTAGATTATCTGCTAGATCGTCGATGAGTGAGTAACAAACATCTTTATATTCCAACATTCATTTTGGGTCACATGTTTTCGTCATTGCCGAGGAGAGAAGATAGTAAACCATAGTCTGTTCGACGAGAGTCCCCGCCATATGTTTAAAGTTGATATTAATACACATATTTTGAAGGTTATAATTAGTTTTCTTTATAGGGAATTACACCTAATAGTTGAACGCCCAAATGATACCAGTTAGGTTGACCAAATGTGTGTCCAACACTCCACGACCCTGCCATTTCAATTGTGTGGTATATGATGAAGTACTTCCGATCAAAAATAGGAGGATGATTTTGGGAAGTTTTAAATCAGTCGCCCAAGAAGGGCTGGTAAAAAGTTACATATTGAAAACAAAATTACTATTTACCATTTATATATAAGTGTTAATTTTCCCTCTCCCCGCCCTACCTCACTGTATTTGCTCCGGTCAAACAATCACTGCTACCCACACATATACACGCTCTCTCTCTATATATATACTGCTCAAAAAAATTAAAGCACCACTTTTTTCAATGGCCACCAAATTTGGAAAGTTGACTGCACAAGGTCGAAATTTCAGTATGACGTTTGCCCCGACGCCTACCAAGCACATGCTTCAGCACAACTCCCCAACTTGTGTAGTTTCGGGATAGCGCCCCCAAAACCAGCCCATTTTTGAAAACCGTAAATTGAAGTTTGCGAAAAACGCTGTAGGACTTGTCGCAGGTTGCCAAAGCAGTCGAAAATGAATGAGTCTTGCTCTTAAGGTTCCACGAACACGTTGAAATCGTTACATTTGACGTTTGGGCATTTTCAACCCCCTTCATCATCCCCTAAAAATGGACTACCATTGGGGGCGCCTGAGAAGGTACCGGATGTGTTTAACCACCTGAAAACCTGCACACCGTCCTCAGTTGCTGATTGCAGTAAGTTCTTAAGGCCTCCGGCAATGTTCACCCCTCCTAACACCCTCAAATGGCAAGGGACCAAACCACCCCGTCTTGATTCACCCCTAAGGAAGGTTTAAATCGAGATTTTTATCAGTGCTGCTAATGGGGGGGTCTTCCCCTAACGTTTCAAACGAGGACCTGCGCCTGTGTCGCCACCCCTTCCCCTGCAACCCCCGTTTGTATGATTTTTCGAATCAGGCCCTTTTTAAGGGCTGAAATGAGGTCTTAAACGCTGAAAGGGCTGTAAAGGTCCTTAGAAGTAGTGGTGACACGAAATCAACCCCTTATGATGTTTGATTGACATTCCATCCCCCAAAGTTGACATTTTTGCACCCTCAACCCTCCCTGTCTGGACGCGTAACGCGTCATGGCAGAGTTTTCAGAGTTGGATCAAAATGAAGCTTATGGCCTGAAATGGAGCCCAAAACGGCAGGTTGGATGGAAATTCATCGGTAGGGTGGGAAACGGGACCAAACAGTTTTCAAAAAAGTTAACAGCCTCTAGTAAGTACACCAATGCATAGGCAACCCACATCACGTCATTTTTCTCCCATTGCCAAACTTTGTAACCTATTGCCGATCACAGGCAACCAACACGCACGGACGTGATGTGGGTTGCCTATGCATGGGCGTACTTACTGTAGGCTGTACACTTTTTTGAAAAATTTTGGTCCCGTTTCCCAACCTACCGATGAATTTCTATCCAGCCTGCTGTTTTGGGCTCCATTGCAGGCCATAGGCTTCATTTTCTTCCAACTCTTAAAACTCTGCCATGACGCATTACGCGTCCAGACAGGGAGGGTTGGGGGTGCAAAAATTTCGAATTTGGGGGAAGGAATGTCAATCACCGATCGGAAGGGGTTGATTTCGTGTCACCACTACTTCTAAGGACCTTTACAGCCCTTTCAGCGATTAAGACGTCGTTTCAGCCCTTAAAAAGGGCCTGTTTCGAAAAATCATACAAACGGGGGTTGCAGGGGAAGGGGTGGTGACAAAGGCACAGTTACTTTTTTGAAACGTTAGGGGAAGACTCCCCCATTAGCAGCACTGATAAACATCTCGATTAAAACCTTCCTTAGGGGTGAATCGAGAAGGGGTGGTTTGGTCCCATGCCAGTTGAGGGTGTTAGGGGGTGTGGACATTGCCGGAGGCCTTAAGAACTTACTGCAATCAGCAACTGAGGACGGTGTACAGGTTTTCAGGTGGTTAAACACACCCGGTACCTTCTCAGACGCCCCCAATGGTAGTCCATGTTTAGGGGATGATGAAGGGGGTTGAAAATGCCCAAACGTCAAATCTAACGATTTCAACGTGTTTGTGGAACCTTTAAGAGCAAGACTCATTCATTTTCGACTGCTTTGGCAACCTGCGACAAGTCCTGCAGCGTTTTTCGCAAACTTCAATTTGCGGTTTTCGAAAATGGGCTGGTTTTCGGGGTGCTACCCCGAAACTACTCAAGTTGGGGAGTTGTGCTGAAGCATATGCTTGGTAGGCGTCAGGACAAACGTTATACTGAGATTTCGAGCTTGTAGGTCAACTTTTCAAAATTTGGTGGCCTTTGAAAAAAGTGGTGCTTTAATTTTTTTGAGCAGTATATATTTTTTTTTCTCTGTTCCACTAGATACAAATTATGGTTGCTGGATTGTAACCTGCACTGTTTATGCGACATAGCTTTTTACACATAGCGATTTTACCACTGCTCTACCTACGCCTTTTGCTCTTTCGGCTTTCTTACAGTCTAGTGTGCGATAGGCAGCATTAACTGTTTATCGAACCCAGTCCACCTTTGTATTTGTAATCCAAGTAATAATTTAAAAAAGAGACAAGTGTAATCGGTTTTGAACATTTTCTCTATTTTTTTTAAATATATTTATGACATGCTTATTAACCTGAAATCGAACCCTAGTCTACCTTGGTGAAAGGCTAACAGCTTAACCACTGCACAACCATGCCCTTCTTTCTTAGTTTTATTCGTTCTAGGTCTTAGAGCTGGAAATCGAGTTAAGATCTCCAGTGCAAGAGGCGCATGTGTTCGCAGCTGGAGCGAAAAATGGTTAGCTGGTAACATTAAACAACCGGAAATGATTGTGTTTTTATTAGCCATGCATTTTGTCATTTGCCTACTGTCTGAGCACAACCAGCAAAACAGTTTAGTTTAGAACAAGCGAGCGTGTGTATAGATTATTAGCCTCAAGTACTTAAAGCTTGTGTGTAGCGACCATTTTGTCCAAGTAACCCCCGAGCAAGTTTTAACAGTCGACCCATAAAAAAAGCATGGGATAGTTGTGAGTGCTCCATGTACTTGGGAATGTGCATTAGCACAATGCGCTAGCTTTACCTTACCCTCTAAAGGAAAAAGGAAGCTTGTAGTTTAACGTGACCGTTAATCTCGCGATCATGAGCCACGGGACCTCCTTTTTACGTGGAATCCGAACCACAGGACATGGCATTTCACATCGAAAATCTCACATGCACTGACCGGGAATCGAACCCGGTCCGCCTTGGTGAGAGGCATAGAGCTTGACCGCTGCGCCACCACGCCCCCCATTGAAGGAGAAATAATAGTGTTCAGTATCGTTTGCAGGATACGCTTACAGTGCATTAGTACCATACGAGATTCAAGCAGAGAAATATCTTACTTCCTGATAACAACGCTAGTTGGGCTGCATAAAACAATATTATTAGGGGCTGCTGATTCACCTGGTATATTTTAACACAGCCGTGTCCGGCTCCGTGGCTAAATGATTAGCGCGCTAGGCTTTGGCCCAAAGTGCCCCGGTTTCGATTCCCGGGCCATCAGAGATTTTAATCTCCTGAGGTTAATTCCTATGACTCGGGGACTGGGTGTGTGTGACGTCTTCTTCATCACTTCCTCCTCACTGCGACGCGCAGGTCGCCCACGGCCGTCAACTGGAAAGACCTGCACTCGACCTCTCCGGAGGCCACACGATCATTCATTCAACATAGCCGTTTTACAAAAATTACTTTAGTTTAATTTTGCCTCATGGAAATGTTCGTGAGAATTCTGTTAAAATTACGCCATTTTTTTTAAAGCCTGTATTAAAGATAGGCGAGAGGAAAAAGGATCATCTCTGAAAAGATGCAATTAGTTCCTGTTCACAGTTTCATTCCGGAACAATTCCGCATAGATATCATACTTGCGAAGTGGCATTCTAGACTGTAGATAAACATCCAAAGGGGGAAGAAGCGACTAGCTGTTACAGAAGTGACAAGTCCTCTACCGGAAACCAAACCGAGAAGTTTTAAGAGCGCCAACGCTAGGACAACGGGAGCACTTGGACCAAATTACGCTACACAGGACTTGCGCACCTGATGAGTAAAAACTGAGCACTGTCCCTGCAATGCAGGAGGCCATTGCCCTTATGGGATTTGTAAGGCTGTTTTATTTATTTATTTACTTAAATATTTATTTATTTATTTATTTATTTATTTATTTATTTATTTATTTATTTATTTATTTATTTAATAGTTTCTGATAGAATGGTAAATAATGAGTTGAAAAGTTATATGGACTGCATAGGACATTCCGACTCCCCTTATCGAAGAAATCCAGTGACTTTTGCAGTGATTTTTCTTTGTAAATATAAGTTAATTAATGTGTAATTTTTAAAAGTTCGTTTAATGGAATGGTGTATATAACAATAGATTATTTAAGATAAATGGCAACGTCCACCGTAGTATATACCTTTAAGAGAACTGGGAAGTGTGAAACGATAGAAACGTGCAGCTTTCTATATTTGACTGTATCACAAAGTATTTCAGATATTTCATTAAAACTTTCCTGAAATGTAAACGACACTTCTGCAATTATATGTAGATGGTTTCAGTACGCTGTAGCTTGTGGTTGTCAAAATAAAAGTAGCAATTTTCATAGAAAGACTTAAATGTTTTTTAATAATTGTCAGTTTCAGGTTCCATTTTCTCAAAACCTATTGGGTCAATATAGATGAAACTTTGTATGATGCTTCAAACCTACGCTCTCTGTGTGTGGTAGTAAAACTATTCAGATATATTTATTGGTTGTTGACAAACAAACTGACAACCGCTAATATTTTTACTGAAAATGTAAGAATTAAATTATGACTAGCAAAAATATTGTTTTTCTTTCGTTCTAAACATACCAGGGCAACAGTTTAACTACAGAGGCTCAAGATCTGTACAACAATATGTGTGTAAAATCACTGGAATGTTTGTCAAGTAGCTTCTGAGAAAATGCTACTCGAAGAAAGCAATATTTTTAAAATATTTAAACCGGGTGAGTTAGCCGTGGTCGTTACGGCATGACTGCTGGCAGTCGCTCACATCCGGGAGGTGAGGTGGTTCGAATCCCCCCGCCGGCAACCTTGAAGATGTTCTTCTGTGGTATCCCATCTTCCTTCCAGGCAAATGCCGGGGTTGGTCCCTAACTATAGGCCACAGCCGCTACCTTCCAACTCCTTGTCCTTACAATCACACTTTCCTCCCCAGACAACACTCCACACGCGACGGTACGTGTAGCTCACCCATTGGGTGTCCGCCTCGAAGCAGCTACAAAAACCTGGCGAGCCGAACATGTCCTCGGACACTTCCGGCACTGAAAGCCATACGCTAAAAAAAATTAAGTCTTTGTATGAAAATTTCTACTGTTGTTTTGACAGCTACATGCTACTGTATACTGAAACCCTCTACATGCAATTGCAGAAGTGTCATTTACATTTCAGGAAATTTTTAACGAAGTATCTGAAATACTTTGTGACATACACTGTCAAATACAGGGTGTAACAAAAATGTACGGCACAAAATGCTGGACACATTCCTCACACTTAGACGAAGAAATTATGTTATATGAACATGGGTCCGGAAACTCTTTGTTTCCATGTTACACCTCATTGTCTCCAGCTCATTAAGCATGGGAATCACACAAGAACAGAACGTTACGCCTGGTTACGTTGTCATTATCGTAGGTGCACCGCCAGTATTTTGTTTTACATGGCCCTGTTGCCATGCGACTTAGCAGATGTGCCTTTAGCTGTGCGACAAAACATGTACTTGATGCACGATGGAGCACCTCCTCACTTTAGTGTTAGTGTCCGTCGGCTTCTAAATAACAGATTTGGTGACAGATGGATAGGTAGAGATGGACCAATTGCCTGGCCTCCACGCTCTCCGGACCTAAAATCACTGGACTTTTATTTGTGAGGGCATTTGAAAGTTATTGTGTATCGAACCCCAGTACAAGATGTTCAGAGTCTCTGTGCCCATATTATGGAAGGCTGCGAAACCATACGCAGTACTCCAGGGATACATCAGCGCTTCCGAGATTCGCTACGACGGCAGGTTGATGCATGTATCAATGCGCAAAGAGGGCATATTGAACATCTCCTGTGAGAAAGAGCTGCATGTGGTATGCTGGTACGTTCTGTTCTTGTGTGTTTACCATGATTAATGAGTTGGAAACAATGAGGTGTAACATGGAAACAAAGCGTTTCCGGACCCATGTTCAGATAACATAATTTATTCGTCTACGTGTGAGGAATGTGTCGTGGCTTTTGTGCCGTAAATTTTTGTTACACCCTGTATAGTAAGATGCAATTTTGTATATCGCTTCACACTTCACGGTGCCCTTAAATATCTGTCCCCCGAATTACTATCGGCCATCCCATTTACCCCCTAAGTGAGATATTCTAGTGACACTCCTGCATGTAGCTCCCAAATAAACCAACAACAATAACAACATTAACTGAGGTGACACCTCATAGAACAACTTGAGCACCCCCGGTTCATGGATGCTGGCAACGCCCCTACAAGACACAATGGTTTTCGGCTCGCTTATAACTAACGGGGCCACATATCTCACGCTTCTTGAGTAGCATTCTAGGTTACGGCACATTCGCGTGCACTCTGGCAAGATTAACTCATTAATTTCTCGCATTACCATGTTCCGGATCTGAGGCGATTCATCTCGTGATGCTTGCAGGGTCAAGACCTCAATAAAAGTCAAGTAATTTGAATGGGCGGAATGTTTACCATTTCACAACTAGTTTGCGGAAAATTAAATTCCCAGATAATATTACCTTTGATGCGCGTCACTCTCCAATTGATAGAGACCAAGGCTGACGAACTTCAAGCGTTGCGCTGTTATCAATGACGTGAACGGCTGGCGCCTCCTTTTAGAAGGTCTCTTCATGTTACTGGTAGCTGATCAGCTGTTACTATGGACGATATATCGCACCCACAGTATCCTCTTTGTGAGGCGTAATTAGTCTTCTATACTCACCAGCGTGGCTGAGGGCGTTAAATCCCGCTGTACGACTGAAATAAATAATAATAATAATAATAATAATAATAATAATGTTAGTCCGTCACGTTGCCTAGTGGCTAGCATTCTTCGCTATCGCAGTGGAGGCTCGGGTTTGATTCCGCCTCTGCTTAAAAATTCAATTCTGGTCTGAGGGCTGGAACGGAATACACTCAGACTAATGAGGCAAAACTGAGAAGAGGCAGGTTCCATTCTTACCTCAGCCATCCAGGAAGTGGTTTTGCATGGTTTCCCACGTCTACTCCAGGCAAATGCCGGGATGGTACCTAACTTAAAAGACCAGGATCACTTCCTACCTCTAATACAAATACACACACTAGTACATATATCACAGTGACACAGGTTATCAGACAAATTCTACACACATCCAAAGTACACGGTTCTACATGACCACGATGTCGCAATGTCCCTAAATAATGTTATTGGCTTTACGCCCCTTTTAATTGCTGCGGGTTTTAAAGATGCCGGAATTTTGCCCCAAATTGAATCTTTAACATACCAGTAAATCTACCATCAAATGCCGACTAACTACTCTAGGATTCGATCCTGCAACCTTGGGAACAGCAGGTGAGAACGTTTTTCAGTGCTGGCTTGGATTAAACGGTGGATGGTCGAAAACCTCCCACTTGAATTCTTTGGGAAGGTCTATCGTAACGTTGGCACTGTACGGTCGTGAATGATGTTCACCTTTTTTGAGAATTGAAGGTATGGTTGGGTGGCAACGCCTCGCCAAAAGGAAAAACTTCAGGAGGCTGTACAGACGCACCCACCTCAGTGGCGGCAGAATTCTTTGCAGAGGACATTGGAAAGCTGGTGTAACGATACGACAAATGTTTCAATCGTTTTGGCGATTATGTTGAAACGTCCCATAAGTGAACTTATGTTTATAGCCTCTATAAACATACAAAATGCCCGTTTGATTGCTGTCATAGATTAATAGATATTGAGAACCGTCTAAATATTTCAGATGGCCGCCATGTTGGATTTTAATATGTGTAGGCCATAGAGATATGTACTATTAGATGGGAATTATTGTGTACATTCATTACTCAAACGTTCATTTCGATCGCATGATTAGAACGCAAGAAATAAAAACTTAATTTTAAAATTTCGCACAGCCGCCAGCTTGAGGTTATGTCAACAATTGAACTAATTAGATATCAGTACATTGCAATTTGTATAGTCATTTGCTGTACCAAGTTTCACTGCGTTTGGATGGTTACATCGCGAGATATGTTTATTTAAATGTTTCAACTTCGCTTGGCCGCGATGTTCGTTTTGTAGTTAACAGGTCTTTGAGAGTCACATAGGTGAACGTCTAGTAGTGCCCTTTATCACCGTACAGAATTTCAGGGTGATATGAGTAATAGTTTCGGAGATATATAATGCCGGTGAAATATTTTGCACAGCCGCTTTGTTGAATTGGTGAGTTGTAATAAAATTTGAAGGGAACAGTCGGGGTCGGACAAAATAGTACTGTGACCTTACCGAGTTTCATTGAAATCGCTCCAGCGTTTAGAAGTTATTAGGACACACACACGGACAAAAGGTGATCTCATAAGCCTATTTTTAGCCTACTTTCGATTTTTGCAAAAAATGAAAGTAGACTTATGAGATCACTACAGGGCGAAAAAAAGTGTGTCTGTGTGTGTGTATGTGTGTGTGTGTGTGAGAGAGAGAGAGAGAGTGTGTGTACTCTGAATGTCTGTCCCCCCCCTATCAATTCGAACACGGTGAGCGCAAATTGAACGAAATTTGGTACAAAGGTAGCACTAGCAAAGGACACCTCAGTGTCATGTTTTATATCGCCGCCATCTTGACGGAAAGGTAATGGCGGTCACACAAATGTTCAAAGCTTAAATCAAATTACGACTAACCTAATCATCCGATCTCTACCAAATTTTGCAACAACATACCTTTATGGGGGCAGCATCCTTTGACCAAACTAATAGGTCATCAGCCTAATAGTTTGCGGATGGCGGCCATCTTTGTGTGAAAATCGATTGCCCCTATTAATTCGAACACGGTGAAACCGAATGGAACGAAAATTGGTACAGAGGTAGTACTAGCAAAGGGCACCCCAGTGTCATGTTTTATATCGCCACCATCTTGATGGAAACGTAATGGCGGCCACACAAATGTTCAAAGCTTAAATCAAATTACGACTAACCTAATCATCCGATCTCTACCAAATTTTGCAACAACATACCTTTATGAAGGAAGCATCCTTTGACAAATCTAATAGGTCATTAGCCTAATAGTTTGCGGATGGCGGCCATCTTTGTGTCAAAATCGATTACCCCTATTAATTCGAACACGGTGAAACCGAATGGAATGAAATTTGGTACAGAGGTAGCACTAGCAAAGGGCACCTCAGTGTCATGTTTTATATCACCGCCATCTTGACGGAAACGTAATGGCGGCCACACAAATGTTCAAAGCTTAAATCAAATTACGACTAACCTAATCATCCGATCTCTACCAAATTTTGCAACAACATACCTTTATGGAGGAAGCATCCTTTGACAAATCTAATAGGTCATTAGCCTAATAGTTTACGGATGGCGGTCATCTTTGTGTCAAAATCGATTACCCCTATTAATTCGAACACGGTGAAACCGAATGGAATGAAATTTGGTACAGAGGTAGCACTAGCAAAGGGCACCTCAGTGTCATGTTTTATATCGCCGCCATCTTGACGGAAACGTAATGGTGGCCACACAAATATTCAAAGCTTAAATCAAATTACGATTAACCTAATCATCCGATCTATACCAAATTTTGCATCAACATACCATTATGGAGGGAGCATCCTTTGACCAAACTAATAGGTCATTAGCCTAATATTTTGCGGATGGCGGCCATCTTTGTGTGAAAATCGATTCCCCCTATTAATTCGAACACGGTGAAACCGAATGGAACGAAATTTGGTACAGAGGTAGCACTAGAAAAGGCCACCTCAGTGTCATGTTTTATATCACCGCCATCTTGACGGAAACGTAATCGCGGCCACCCAAATGTTAAAGGCTAAAATGTAATTACGACCAACCTAATAATCTAGTCTCTACCAAATTTTGCAACAACAAATCTTTATGTGGGAAGCATATTCTGACCAAACTGCTAGATCATCAGCCCAATAGTTTGCAGATGGTGGCCAAGTATGTGTGCAAATCGATTCCCCCTATCAATTCAAACACGGTGAAACCGAATTGAACGAAATTTGGTACAGAGGTAGCACTAGCAAAAGGCACCTCAGTGTCATGTTTTATATCGCCGCCATCTTGACGGAAACGGAATGACGGCCACCCAAATGTTAAAAGCTTAAATCAAATTTCGACCATCCTAATAATTTGATCTCTACCGGATTTTGCAACAACATGCCTTTTTGTGGAAAGCATCTTATGACTGACTACAAGGTCATCAGCCCAATAGTTTGCAAATAGTGGCCATGTATGTGTGCAAATCCATTCCCCAGATCAATTCAAACACGGTGAAACCGAATTGAATGATTTTTTTTACAGAGGTAGCACTAGCAAAGGGCACCTCATATTCATGTTTAATATCCCTATAGCACGTTGTATTTCAACAAGCTACTACAACCAACATTCAATTATACTCCTTGAAAAGAACAAAGAGTTATAACAATACCCATGCATTTAGGAGAAAGTAGGCCATATGTTCTTTACTGAACATCTTGTTTCATAAATGAAAATAGGCTAAAAAGCATCATTGTTCTTATAATCATCTTATCACCACATGACATTGGTTTTACTGGTACCGTAATAATAATAATAATTCCGTGTGATCTCCTGGGAAGCCGAGTGCAGGTCTTTCTAATTGACGCCTGTGTGTCCTGCGCGTCCTAATCAGGATGATGAAGACGTCACATCCTCCCAGTCCTCGGACCAGGGGAATGAACTCCAGGAGATTAATATCTCCAAGGATCCGGCCGGGACTCTTCGGGCCAAACCCTAGCTCACTTACCAATTTGCGACGGGGTTGAACGGTTCTACTGGTAGAATGGTACATTCATGATTTCCAAGTTCTAACAGAATGACTTAAATCTAATTTGTTTGAAACAGCCAATAGTTGTTTGTAAGTGCACACTCTTTATCTCTTGTATAAATTGTCCACGCTACTACACGTAAGCAACTGGTGATAATAGTTTTGAGGTAATTCCCGTTTAATGTAAACTTCAATTTCCAATAATATTTCTGGAAAGACGACCTATACGTCTGTCTGTTAGGTAGTCAGCCCAAAGGCTGGTTGGATCCTCAAAAAGTACCGCCGTTAGGTTATGTGGGCAGATACCCACAAAAAACCGGCAGCATTAAATTGAGGCGTACTAGGCAAGATGAGGAGTGAGGTAGTTTGTCATTGCTTTCCTCACTGAGTTAGAACAGCGCTACTAACCCTATAAGTAGAACCTTTCACAGCATCCACAGGCACTGGCTGTGCCCCGAATGTCATTACTAAGCACCACTCTTACCTCAGTAGCTTCCATATAATCACAGCCATGAGTGAGACTAAGATATCAGTGAAAAGCCACATTTCACTCCAGCCTGTGCCAACAGGCAAATGCAAATGTACTGCATTCATCAAGAGATGGGAAACAGACCTTTACGTTGCGCCCCTTAAAATAATAACCAGAAACAATCTAGTAATATTTCTGTTGGTGCGGGGTTTATCAGGGCTGAATTATTTCAATACTACCTCAGGCAGTTATAACACAGCACTGTTCTAAACAGCTTGCATGGTATTCAGTGAAAGCACGCTACATGCTCTGTACACAACATTGGTCAGCCCTCGAAGCCTTGCCGCCACCCATGTCCAATTCCCATACTTTCGCGATCAAGCTAAGCAGGCTGATGCGCTCCCAAGCTCCCCCTACTTCTTCGCGAGTGCTCAAGTGTGCATCGTCGACCTAGGCGAAACTCCTCAAAAGACACGGCAAAAACATAGAAGAATTGATGTTTATTTTATATAATATTATTTATCTACAGTGTTTTCCTACTTAAATTAGTGGATTAAAGTTCCCTTACTGAATAAAATCCCGAAATTAAATCCTCTCTGCAAATCAGTGTTACTTCCATCGGTTTCTTCTGAGCAATCGGCGTGATGGATCCTTGCATGAATGAAATATATTTCGTTTTCCTCAACAAATCTACTTTTATATTTTAAGAAGATATAAAAACCACCCCCTTGAGGGATATTCGAAACACTGCACACATTCACATCTACGAGTCCCAATTCATGTGTTACCTCGATTCACGCATTTTGATAATATCAGTGGTGTGCCTTCCTTTAAAGTATCGTGTGCTCCTTCTTTTCATCACAGAACAAGGAGTATACCGTATCTGTTTTAAAACTTCAGCTGCTAGAGGGTTTTGACTTCTTGTGCGGCATTCAGTCGATATGTCTGAAAATTACTGAAATAAACAGTTCTGTCGTCGAGGTTGTGTAACCGGTTCCGATCGTCCTTTGAATATGATATACTGATTGACACCAGCCGGATCCACAATGTGTCTGCAGGTTATGTGGAAGGGCATGTGACTGATATAATGTCATGTGGTGCAAACAGAGACAATCGTCTTTAACTCAATTCTGCAATGTTGAGTAGATTGCAATGTAGTCAGTATGTACTGTGACCGTTGGCTGAAATAAATATTATTATGATGATGAGGATTATTATTATTATTATTATTATTATTATTATTATTATTATTATTATTACACTCCAATAAGTACAGCGAGTACGCTATTTTAGGAGATATCAACATTGATACTTTATCAAATGACACCAGTTTAACAGCTATCAAATATACAAATACTGTATTATGGCAGCTTATGGTTTCCTACCACTTAACACTAAATGTACTCGTTATTATCCAAATTTTGACTCGAAAACATGTATTGATCACATATACTATCGTAGCAGACTAGATGAATATACTTCTGCAGTCATACAATCAGACATCTCTGACCACTACAATAACATATGCAGGTATTTGGCCAATGAATGATGAAACACAATCTCTAGATCGTACATTACGCTAATGGACGATACTATAATACACACAAGCCTTAACAACACAGACTGGACAGATTGCCTTGAATTAAGTTAGTTAGTTAGTTAGTTAGTTAGTTATTGTTGTTTTAAGGGGCGGAACTACGAGGTCATTCAAAAATCCTAAATACATATACCATAGAAAATTATTTCGTGTGTCGTACTGTACCCGTAACAATCAAGGAGGTACTCGGTGGACATCCAAAGCAAAGCTAGATTTTAAAATAATGAAATCCCGGCTGAATGATCTATCACAATCTCGCCAGCCAGCTCTCCAAGATTATACACAGTAGGCTTGAAACATGTTATGGATAAAACAAACTAGCTTTTATACGGAAGAGTACAAACTTACCTTCTTTTCTCGGGGCTTTGTTGGATAAAAAGACATCATATCTATTTTAGGATGTTCCATAACACGTCTCCATTTATAGAATAATTAAGGTACACCGAACAAGACGTATAAAAATATAAATGTATTAATAAAACTAGATAACAATCACAAACAAAAGAACACCCTATAATAAATATCCATTTACGCCACTGAAGCTGTTAAAACTCCTCACATTCATACTAACATAATCTGTTAAAAAATAAAAATATTCTGCCGTCTACAAATCTTGAAAACAGATCTAAATATTCTACTGGTGCTCCATTGAGACGGGCATTCCATTTAAAATTATCGACATTCTTTGTCGCATGCCTGTCTGCATAGTTGAACTGGTTATTATATAATGGCAACGGCTTGATCGTCAGCCCCTCTCACACACAGCTGTGAGACCTGAGCTCATTTGTTTCCCCGACCTTGCTATGAACGGGACTTACTTGTTTGCCACCTGCTGTGTTCTCTGTTCTTAGCATACAAAATGCGAGAAATGAAACGCGATGAAGCATCTCGAGTTTCAAACAATAACCTTTACAAACTCGGCTCTATTTAAGCTAATTCTCTTTTAAACACATCCATACTTAAAAACAATCTTACTAACACTCTCTACCGTCGTTCATGACCGACGAAGCCTTCATAAACACAGTAATTATAATTAAAATCAAACACTCATATCAAAAACATTCGCTCTTTCTAACTATTATCTATATCAAAAACATTTAAAAATATTAATAATTACAAATAATTCAAAACCCTTAATATAAACAAATGTAAATATTTATACACTATTTACATGTGTCTATCGCTTCAAAAGAAATACTCTTAAGCGATATGACCTTGTTAATATAGTTTTAACGCTCCTTCCTTATAGTTCTCTTCTACTATATCTTACTATTTACAAATGCTAAACCACTTTCATGTCTTATCAGGTTAATAGTCATTATCGGTATACAAATGACCGATCATTTAAGATTAGTTCATTGTTGTTACAATTCCAGTTTAATATACTTTAATAATGGTTTAGAGAACAAGGATAATATATATTTTCCCCACGAAGTTCCGCCTACAAACGACTTTCGTGTCGCAGATCTGATCACATTAGGAGTCTTCCCTGACTCGACTATAAAACAACAATGCTTCTATTATTTAAACCACAGTACTTCATGACAATGAATACGGTATCACCCTCGTATTCCAAACAACTATATACGGCAAAAGCCCCGTATATCTCTACTACAAAACTTACATGATATCAACTCAATTGTTCCCAACAATTGTTCCATAGTACTGGCATAACTTCCTTCTAGCATTGATCTTATTGTTGTTACAATCCATTGCTTATAAATGAACAGCAATATCTGTTCTACAATTACACTGATCGTTCTCAAACGATTATATTGATAGATCTTTTAAGGTTTACTAAACGTGGTTACTAAGTTATAAAATACCATGTCACTATACATTTAATAAAAATAAAAACACATGTTCCTTCATACTGGTCATTCCTACAAATATACACGGCTGCAATACTACATTGACAAATAACGTAGTGTTACATTTGTGTATTAATAACACCTTGTGTTATTTTATCGCTCAATAAAGATCAATCACGACCGGATGAGATTTTAATCTAACTTTCCTATGGCCGGATGAATTATCTTTCAAAGATATGTCTCACTTAATTTACATTTAATGAAGCGCAAAGCCTTTCTTCAATTCAATATTGGTTTGTCATAGACCGAATGTAACTTCATTCTACACAAACGATGTTCTTAAATGTTTAACTTCACGTCGTAATCATAACGAATGTAACTTGCTAGATCGACGAATTGTTTATAGTATTAGGTGATATTTCACATTATATCATGCGTAGATTTCTTCTCCTAACTATGAATTCTTCTTACAAAAAGAGTGCCCAATTCATTTTAAACAAAATGAATTTACTAAAAATATCGAAGACAAAATGTCTGGAATCTTGAATAAAAATCGAAAAATCGTCGAATAATAACTTCCTTAAAGATTTTCCCAATGGAAAATAAATTTCTCAAACAGAAACTGAATCATAAAATATTTCCAAGTATAGATGACCAACGACCGTCATCTTATACGATCTTGTAGAATAAAACTCATTAAACATCGAAGTGAAAATACATGAATTAAATATGGAGAATTGTTGTTCACAAATGCCGTCAAAAATACTCAAACTATAAAGTAATGCAAAACATTCCTAACTTAGTATTGTAGACAACTGAAGTTCATCATCAGGTATTCGAGAATACCTGGCTGGATCCTCTCTCAGGTATGATTTGCTGAAATCGAACCAATTCCACACCTTCGGATAAGAACTGCGACCTCGAGAATGGAAAGATTTCCTTCTCGGCATACTCGTCTCCTCCGGACGTCGAATCTCGTTGCTCGAACATGGATTCCATCTCGAGCAAATCATCAGGCCAAGCATCTTCTACCTTCTGTCTCCCCGATGATGATTCTTCAATAGCCGACATCACTCGAAAGTCCTCCTTAATTATCGAGCAATATTTTCTTAATAGCATCATCGTTACAAATACATTTGTAAGATGTACGTCGAATCACTATCGTGGATGTTAATGTTAATTTGGTTGGTCAATGAAAGATTATATCTGCTCATAGTCGAGAAATAATATACATGAAAGTACATTAAATGTACTGGATGGAAGTGTACATAATGTATCATAATGTCTCGGCATTATATCATTCTAGATGTTATTCATATTCTCGTTGTTCCTTAACGTTGTTCCATGTTCCTATTCACAACCCTGTCTCGACATATCCCAATCGCATAATAGTTTTAATCCATCATCTCACTCATACTTAACGTGTTTTAAACTAATTCCACTTTATAATTGTCTGTAGCCATCATAGTGCTCATATACAATAAAGTCACAATGTTCATACAATATCACTTTACTTACGTATCGCTGCAACGTGGACTTGACTATGTTGAAGTATCACTGTACTAAAATGATTCTTCCGGCGTTGAGATAAGTAACTTTCTTTGGCGACACAATGTGTCCTATAACTTTCGAATTTCTCGATGAATTTCCTTAAATCTTCTTATGATGAAGCCTTATCACTGGATAAATATAATGTGTACTGTTTAGTTTCCACAAAGTCGAACACTTGTTCGCTATTGAACATTATCCTCCGCTCAACTTCACTTAGTTTCAGCGGGGCTCCCAATAACTATTGCCTGGGCTCGTCGCTGTCTCTCGTGTCGCGTAGGACCGCACTCAGTATCGTGTCTACGGGAATGAACTACCCCGGGTAACACGTCTTGTACCTTCGAAGTCAGTCGAGAGAAGAACGCTTCTACAAGCCATCCCCCCTTCAACTCGTCTGAAATTCGGCGCCATCGTTGGTCGCGTGTAATTATGGGCGCGCACTTGTAATAAAGCTTATTACAGTGAAATTGTTCCCTTTTGCGTCATTTAAAGTAGTAGTAATATCTTCTTTTAATTTTCTTGATGATTTCAATGGAATAAAATTGTTACATTGGGCTTAAATGGAATAATCACATTAACTAGGTAAAAATCCATATCTGCTTCCATAAACCCTTCTCTCATTGGCTGTAAGCATATATCCAATGATATATTTTATAACAATTAACTGGTAATATTTCGTGGTATTTCCTTGTTGCTAGGCACTTTTCAATGACCGAGAATATTCTGGGGCGTCCCTGATCACGTGATTGGTTTCTCCCACTGCCTGCGTTCGCTAACAACGCTCGCCTGAGCCAACTTCCAAGATTTATATTGCAATGTTAAACTTTATCATAGGCTCGGAAAATAACATCATTTTCATCATGAAGCATTCAAATTTCAGGCGCAGTACGACACATTAATTATTGTCCCAGTAATTTTCTAAACGAGGTTCATGAAATATCTACTTCGAAACCTATTGTAGTGGATGAGGTTTGTTCCAAACATCTTACTCCAGACCAAGTCTTCTACCTTACATTTATTTAATTAGTTATATTTTTGATGTTTTAATTTTAGGGGCTTGGGCATTGTGGTCATTTGAGACCCATGTAACTTACTTGGGTGTATGTGTATGTAGTTTTTGTATTTTTTATATTTATTGTGGTGTGTGGAGTAGTGTGTATTATTTTATAATCGAGGTGAAGATTAGGAATGAGATGGCCGTTGCCAAACTGCATTTATTAAAAAAAAGCCAAATCCACACACCCATACACGCGTGCATACACACAAGCCTATAATTGAAATGAAGAAAATAAGCTAAAAACATTGCATATCGCAACCATAAATGAAAGAGAAGTAAAATAGATCGGTGGAGCTGGACTATCTTCGAGGGACCCTATCCAATCGACTACGTTTTAACACCGCGATGGATAGGCAACATCTCTGACACAAATGCTATGTAGGTTGCTCGTCTCTCAATCAGGGAAGGTCACATGATGATTATGACCTTGTACATGCCGTATTGTCAGTGTTAAGCAAATTGAATGCCACTATTGTTATTTTATTATTACAGTCTAGTGAATATTTCATAGTGACAATAATAATAATAACTTAATAGGAATCCTGTTACAGTACTTAAGTAGTAAAATTTATGCTAAATTGTTGCACAACATCCACCATATTGTATACCACGTTGTAACGCTCCTTTGCAAACAGCGATTTCTGTAATAAACAGGGTTAATTTGTTAATACACCAAAGATGCATAAAATAAATGTTAATAACACATTAATTTTTACATGTAGGCTACAGAAATTCCACTCTACAATAGCATTGCTTGCTATATGGATAAAACCTACATATTATTGCTTCAGAGCTTAGAAAATAAAATAATTTAAAATGTCACACTTGGAAAGCTATTCATAATAAATATGCTCAAAGGCATGTCCCTGGTGGCGAATACAATACTGAACACGTCTAGCAGTGTCTGCATGGACACGTCGAAACATTTCAGGTGTCACTGCAGCACAGGCCTCATCAATGCGTTGTTTTAATTGATCAACATTTTCTGGCGCCGTTTCGTAGACTTTTGATTGTATATAGCCCCACAGAAAGAAGTCCAGAGGGGTTAGATCAGGCGATCGTGGAGCCTCTGCCAGGGTCTTCCACGACCTATCCACCGTTCAGGATATCGTGCATTCAGATATTCCGTAACGGCTCGGAGGGTGTGAGGGTCTGGAAACAATACTCCAGGATTCGATGCATGTTCCAACATTTTCCACACAACTGTGTGAACGCAGATGAAGTCATATCGGGATTGACATGATCGTTATAGATGTGATGGAGGTTCCTTGCATCTTGTCGAAAGAGTACAATCAGATTAGCATTATCATGCATCAACTGTTTCGGGATTTTTAAATTGGTCTGTGCGAGATAAAAACAATCCACCTGTTTATGTCGACCCATACTAAAATAGTCTTAAATGATGGTTTGTCGTTGCATGGACACATCATCAAAAATGATGAGTGAATCTGGGCGTATACTGTCTGGTTGAATGACATCTCCAGGTGTTGTAAATTTTAAATAGCCCATGGATTCTTTATTTAATGCTGTCATAATTTGTTCTAAATACATGTACAGTGGTTGATAGAGCGATTACCATTTAGCAAAGATATAAATATTTTGAAACTGTATGCCATGGGGTGCGGTAATCATGTTAAGCAGACACTGGTCTTTCCACAACCTGAAGGTCCCACCACAATAATACAATGAATAGTGGATGGAAACAATGTCCCATGGCGTTTTTGTTGACACATTGAGCGCGACAGTTCTAAAACGAGATCGCTGACGGGCAGAGACTGTTGCTGTTTAATAAATTGCATGGTAACTACTGTTTTTATGCGTGCACCAGGTTTATATACGCTGAACCAACCACTAGGACAGGACAGTACAACAGTACTACAGTACGATAGTACTACAGTACAACAATTCTACAGTACGACAGTACTACAGTATAACCTTGGATGTCTTTGGGTGAGCAAGAGTAACTAAGGCTACGGCCGCCTCCTTCCGAAAACAAGATACAGACCTGACTACAAAAAAGTATGTGGACCGCAAAGTGCAAAGTTTTTACAGCGTCGTCCCGAGGCTAACGGCGATTGGGTATTCAGCGAATCATAACCGCATTATTCACGTAGAGGACCCTCAAGAAGATGATGATGTTTGCACAAAACGCTACCTCACATGGCAAATGAAAAGGCTTTACAAATCCATGCCTTCGATATTTTTAGTTTACCTTACCAACCAAAGGCCTGTGAATGACATGAACCATTCCCCACCGACGAATGGCAACCTTACGTATGTGCTTTCTTCGGGTTTAACACGTTATCGATTACACTATGATGGAACGATTAATATTATACAATCTATGTCTGAGGAAAAACATTTGCAAATACGGATAAACAGTCATAGGCTGTTGGTACACAGCCATCAAACAGTGAAATTGGGTGATGAATTATCGTTTCATCTCAAACTTACGTTGGATGAAAAGCAAGCAGAGAAAACCGCCAACGATTTCCCGCTTTATATAGAACTCGAATATACAGCTATGAAATAATAACCACATGTAAGTTGTTATGAAATCCTTGTTGTGAAAGGTTGTTTATTACCATGATGAAACAAAGATACGCAGTGAAAAAAAAAAAAAAGCCAGCCCGAAAACGAGGCTTCCATGCTACACGCAAAGTAATAAAACAAAATATAAAAATAAAGATGGTGCTTTTAAAATAGCGTTACAAGCAGTACGATTGCATGCTAGCCCAAAATCCAAACGATCCGCGTTAAAGACAAAACGAGGTCGAGTGATTCCTACCCCCAAACGTGCAGGATTTTTGCTAGCTCTCTTTGCCGGTCTAGCCGCTCTAGGATCACTACTTGGCGGTGCAAGCGCTGTTGCCAAAACGATAAAATCTGTACAACAGGGCAAACAACAATTGAAAGAGAGCCAACGACACAAAGAGACGATGGAAGCGTTTGCTCTGGGTGCTGGAGAAGGTAAACTAAAACAGGGGCTTTACAAGCAAGGATTTGACCTATACATGTCAGGAAAGAAACAAAAAACATCAACATATAAATTAATAACGGTACTGCCGCGATACGCCATGACCCATGATCAAGTTGTAGGCTATGCCAAACACTTGAATATTCGTTATTTTCAGGGTGTATTTATACGGAACCAATTACCAAAAACACCATGGACGGTTTGGTATTTTGACAGTTCCAGAAATCTACCTTCCCCTATGGAGCTGGTTCGCTATTTGGGAAAACATGTCACCCTATACTATAATTTGAAACGTGAACAACAGTTTAATACACGTGAGTGTGGACGTTTATGTTTAATGTTTTATATAAGATGCAACGATAAAATACAGGTCATCATTATGAATGTAAAAGCCAAAACATTTACAGTGCAGGGAAACGATCCTGAAGTTTCTCTAGATTTTTTCCACCCATCGAATTGGAACCCAGTGAATCGTATGTGTTACTGTAAGATTAATATATCTTGAAAGTTACAACAGAATTTATAACGTACGTCAAGATATAAACGACAAGTTTTATTTTCATAATTTTATGATGCCCTGCCACCTGGAGGCTATACGATAGATGATATTCACGAAACGACCACTGTGGCGCTGGTAAAGCAATTTGGTGTAAAGCCTTTTGCAGATGGAACACACAAGTTTGAACTTGCAGGAAATACCATCACACACCGCAGCACCATTGTATCTACGTTTAAAATTGACTTTTGAATCACAACTGGGATTTGAACCACAAGTGTTGGAACCTAACGAAAGATATGACTCGGACCAAGAAGTAAAATTGATTGAAGACCGCCATGACTCTGTGACATGCAATATTATTAGAGACGGGTTCACCAATGAAGAACAATCCCATTCCCTGTATGATTTTATAGTGACTTCACCTTGAGGCTATATTATTAGTGAAACCCCTTCAGTGGTTCTTGATCACCCTGTGAGTGTGAGTGATATTAGTAATATTACTTTACGGTTAGTAAATAAAAAGCAACAACTGATTGCTCTTGATGCAAACACACCAGACACCTTCAAGTTGGTTTTAAAGTCGGTATGAAATGTATCTATAAAGCAACAACATCGTGTACGAGTGGTGTTAGTTGCCCACGGTGTATGTCTACGTTAACACGAGTAAACAAACAACTATCGCGAAACCATGGTTATACGTTAAAAACAGCAACATGAACGCCATGTTACAAGTGTTAAACTCCATAGAGGAGCAACAAGGGGAAATAAGGATTGACGTGCATTCGTACAAACCTCAAGCGCCTGCACTAAATAACAAAGACGAAATTTAATTTGTCATCAACAACCAAGATGTTTTCAACCTACCCCCTTGAAAGTTTTATTCAAATTGAGCGTAGATTGACAAAAGCAGATGGCTCTACAGCTACGAAATCCAAGTTAGCCAATCATGCTCTAGCTTTTTTTAAATTTTGCGAAGTGCGTTATGTCATTAATGATATTGTTGTGGACATGAGTCGAAATGTATGTATGACAAATATGATGAAATTATACCCCTCGTATAGTGAAGAAGAATGCAAAACTCTTTCTATGGCGTGTTGGTGTCCCAACGCAACCAATGCCTGGTTAGTTCATACTGTACCCAATCAGACATGGTACAAGATCGAACACATGATTATTTGATAGAAAGGAAGTGAGTCATATCTAACAAAGAAAGGATTTTTACAGAGGGTGAACTTTGGAAGCAAAACTGAGAAGAGCAGATGCTATATTAAAAATACCAGAAACAAATAAATACCCATTAACTGTGACAGAGGAAACCATTAAAGGGTGCTGCAGAAGAAGAAATTGTTTGGAGCGAGAGACTCTTAACATTCCACCAGCGCAGCGACTTTGGAAGGATTTATGGCAAGATAAGTGCCACGTCGAGAGGGAACTTTTCCTAAGGTTTATGATAATTACACCTCACGAGCGAGGCCCCAAAAACTGCAATTCAGCGTTTAAACGTGTACAGACGAAGGGAAATCACTCGTCTTATAGTAAAAAGTTAGCAGAGAACAATTTGGCCAGCCACAAATGTAAGATTACGAAGCCAGATTCATAGGTTTCCAAGGAAACGGAATTTTTCAGTGTGTTTAAAGTCTATAATATATGCAGGGATAAAAACTGTTGACGAAGACTACATCATTTGAAGCACGCGGACAGATCCACGGAGAGAATCAGTGAACTAACCAGGCCCCTGAATGAGAATAAAAAGGTTTTTAATTAATTAAAAATAAACGGACGAACGGATTTTGAACCGCCAAGGAGGGATCAAACATTTAGGATATTCCTCTCCTGTAGATAATTTTGAAAAGGTGATCAGAGCAGGGAATCGAAATTTGAGCTCAAGAAGCCATTAGGGAACTACATTTTGTACCAAACTAAATATAAGTGCTCTGAGCAGAGCTAAGTTCAGTTTTCTAAGGACCTCGGATAGAGGCACGTTACGTTATACGTTATAATATCAGTCAACAGTCATTTGTGAACTCCCAAGTTCAGAGACACACTAGTTCGAGACCAAGTTATTTCGGTCATAGGGACTCGAGTGAGAAGCTACGCTACGTCTAGTGAAGATGACTATCGGACAATAGATCCCAAAGGGGAACAATACGAACAGTTATTGCGTTAGCTTAGATAAAGAATTCTACCAAGATAGAACGCCGGAGAACATTGGTTCGAACCACAGTAGACATACTCAAACGAGTATTCGTCAAGATAAATAAAACGATAGACAGTTTAAGGACGCTGAAAGAAGGCCAAGCTTGTAAGGAATACGGTTCGCGATAAACAGCGATAGAATGATAGAGCTACAGTGGAACAAATAGACAATTTAACGCCTAATTAAGTAGAAGAAGGGATCGTAGCTCCATGTATATATAAACATTACAGCGCAGACTAAAAACCGTGAGTTTTTGGGAAATAAGAGAGACATTGGAGGAGTAGGACACACGTTCGATGCCAGGAGAATGCAGTAGATGGGAGAGACTTTCGAATAAGGAGCATCCATGGGAAAATCGTCAGCGGTTGAAGGAACTTTTGCCAGCTGCTGAGATACGATGCGTGTGAAAAAGTGATTGTGTAAATAGATAAATAAGTGTACAACCCAAGTGAAATAAGGGATATTTTATATGTGTTTCATAGGTAAAGTGATAACGTCAATAGGAATGTACAAGTGTAAATTAAGTGTTAAGAAGATGAAGATTGTAAGAAATTGTGTTAATATGTGTTGTTAAACAAAATCGAGATGGGCGAAACCATTCATAAGTTCGTTCATCGGCCAGAACAGCGCATGGGGTAAGTAATGAAAGTTTCATTACATTATGTTGTATCACGCACTAACCAAATAATGATGTAAATGAATGTTAATGGTAACCATGAACAGAGTTTTGTTGATTGTAAAAGATGTAAATTCATTATATGAAATGTCAAATAATTGGAACCCGTAAAAATAAATGAGAGATAATTAACGAGATCTTAGAGGGGAAATCGAATATATAATTGCACCACTGGCAGGTGGGTGTGCCATGTAAATTAACTAAAGCAGCGGTGAATAGTAGCACCAGAACTAAAGTATTAATAATAAATGATGAGTTTTTGTACTCCAGAATTGATTAGATAATGAGTTGTTACACTCCATAATAATGAATAATAATTGAAATAAATAATAATTGAAATGAATAATAATTGAAAGGATTAAATGATAATGGGTTTTTGGATACCATAATAATTGAAATAAATAATGGTTTTTGTTTATCTTAATTTTGAAGGGATTGGATAAATGGTGGTTTTTGAACACCTTGATAAAGTAATTGTGAGGTTAATAGGCTGCTATGCCATGATGAAGGGAAATGACGGTAGGAAGACCAGTTAACAAACCCAGATATTAGTAAAGATAAATGTATGAAGATGATAAATGTGTGATGGGAATCCAAGCTTATAAAATGTTGCCATAAATGGGCCTAATTAGTAATAAGTATAATGAAATGAGCATCAAGCTAGGAATGAATATAGGTGTCCTATAACCTGAATTATTCGGGAGATATGAATTACTAAGTCGGATCGTCGAGTTGTATTGGGTTGCGACCATTGGGAGACATGGGGTCTCGCCCGAATAGCTTTGTATGTATTGTTGTAATTGCATTGTAAGACTGACTGGGAATGAAATTTATAAACTAGTTATACAACATTCTTATGTATACTGCGTTAAAATTTGGATTCGATCTGATGACGGGTTTTTGAGAAACTGATTCTTAAAGTTGACGCATGTTTGAAACCCGCACAAAAACGGGCTCCTTTTGTGTTCCAACTGCGATAAAAATATTAATATATAAACTAAAAATGCCAAACCTACATGACCTAACGTAAAATTGAACGACGAAAATGATGATGGTATTGGATTTTGTGTAGGCCTATTAGTTACTTCACAAACAACCTTCAAACTCGAGTGCACATAATATTTTGGTCGACGGTAGTCGCGTATGACCAAATCCCTAAGTACCAGCATTGCTTATCTCAGATAAATAAATGGATTGTTGTATCGCAGTGTAAGCCAGGGTGAGAATGATCGTGGATCTCCATGCCCGCATTGCCAAGTATTGAATGTGCGTCGTTAGCATCTCCGAATTGAATGCATTGTTATAAGAAGACACGGGATAATATTATAATAAATGAGGAAGCAGTATAATTTGCAGCGATTAAAATGTATTGTAAGACTTGGTTGGCCATAGAGAAGGGAAACTGAGATAAACATTAGCAGTCGCGAGGGAGTGAGAAAGTGGAAGGGGTCGTAAATATTGGCTTAACAGGTTTAAAGAGCTAGGGGAGGTGGATGACTGACCTTGTCCCGCATGTAGTAGAGGCTCGAAGGAGCAATACAATGAGTGCTTTGTAAACGAAACTTTTAAAGGGTCAGACGCGTATTGGCAATTATGAGTTGCAGAGATAAATATTTGAAGGATAAATGTTACAGTAATAAATACTAGATATTTGTATTGCCGGGAATTAGACGAGTGTCACCAGCTAAAATTTGAATGAATTTTATAATATTTGACGAAATGGTCAAACTATTAATGTTGATGAAATGATCGATTTCCTACCTCACAAGATAGATAAACAAAACGGATAAATGAATGTATTGAATTTGAACTCATATAAGTCCACTGAGTAATGGTAGACAATAGTGCGTGATATAACATAAAACAACCTAGAGGCATGAAAGAGAGAGGTGATGTGAAGATGGGTTCGATCCCAGACATGTGAAATGTATGTATTGTATTGCAAGGAATAGATACCTAAGGCTTGAAGGAAGGGAAAGTTTAAAGAAACTAGAATGAAATGTTAATAAATGAAAATACAGTATCAATGAAGTTAAAGCCCAGAGGGGATTATAAATGTCCTACAAGCTTTAGATGAATAGTTTGAAGGTGTGATAGGCACGCTTTATGTCTAAATGATTAGTAATTCCCAGTTAAATAATATTAATGGTAATAAAGAAGGGAATTAAGCAAGATAAATTTTTGGAATGATTTTGATATTTTGTTGAAGGAATTTGATTTGATTGATTGACTGGATTTATTCCAAGAATGTTTTATTCATGTATTGATTGTATTTTGTTTTAGGTGCTTCTCTAAGGATAATAAATCATGTTTAATGTAATATGTGAGTATTTGTGTAGCCTTGTGAACCTAAAGTGCATCAATATCCGAATGTACGGTCATACGGTGGGATGAACGTAACACCCCCAAATGCCGTGAGCTAGGCCAGGTTATGACTGTGCATTCTCCGTATTCATATGCGGGTACAGGGGTATCATATAAGATGTACTGGATTTTGAGCACTAGGTCACAAGAGAAGTCGGTCGAGATCAAGTTGAGGAGTAATATTCATAACCATGTAATTAAATGACCACATTATAACCCGCCAAACCTAACAAATATAAATACGATGGGAAACCCCCTTTACATTTCTTTGCGCCCAAGTTAGAGGTGGGTTTTCCAGGTAAAACTCTGGAGTTTTCCAGGATTTTATTGAAAAACCCGAGGTTTTCAAAATTTATATTTTTCAATATCTTGCTTAATGTTTGTTTGATGATGAGTGAAGGAAGGTATGAACGGGTGCGTTATCTCCATATCCGCTAGCAACTTCACTTCATAGTAATGAGAAAGCAATACTACACATGTCGGTCAAAGACCAATGATTATCTCATGTGCATGACGTATTTTTGGATGGAAGTAACTCATCTTTTCTCAATTTTATTGACAAAAGAATGGCAATGAATGAGGATTTGAAAAATCTCCTGGACGTGTTGAGGGAGGACACAAACCAAAATGCTCAGGATTTGAAGGAGAGCATTGCGGTAGCTATGGACAGTAAGCTTCATGGAAGCCAAACAGGTATGCAGGAAAGCATTAACAAAGGGAGTGTAGAGAGTAAAGATAATTTTGAAGTTATGAACACTAGATTAAGTGAAATGGACACTAAATTTGAGGCCACAGAGGCAAAAGTAGATGATAGTATCCTGAAGGTACAAGAAAGTGTTAATGTAATACAAAAAAAGATGTAAATCGTATCTCAGATGCGCAGGTGAAAGCAGTCACGCGTTTAGACGAGATTGACGATAAGATTGATGGAATAAAAGTCGAAACTAGGGAACAGATCGATAGCAAATTTAAAGAGATGGATGAATCGTTCAAGACTACGCTAGAGGGTAAATTAGAAGTTGTTAAAATGAACTTTGACGATTTAAAGAACCGTGTAAATTCACAGCTAGCAACGAATTTGGAGAAATGTGAGGAATCCAGCGGGATTTAAACGAGAAAATTGATAAGTTGTCAGGGTATATACAGGCTATAGAAAATAAGCGGCAAAGCGATGTAGCTCAAATTAAAGACCAGATAGTAGGTATCACACTACAGGTGGACCAAAGGCTGGAAGAAAATGATAAAGCATGGGAAACTAAGATAGGGGAACGTATAAAACCCATAGATATGGAAATAAAAGCGCAGGGTAAACTTGTTGTCAAACAGGGTCAGCAAATTGAGGAACAAGTGTCCCAGATTGAAAACATTAAAGAAAGCATAACTCCTTTGAAAGTAAGCATAGGAGAAGCAAATAAGAAAGCATCTAGCACGGATGAAAAATATTCAAGAGGAAGCTCAAGGGGAAGTAAAATCCTTGAAACGAGAGGTCAAATAAATTAAGAAAGGCCTAAGTAAAGATATAGCAACCCTGAAGGAAGAGGTAGAAACAGAACTAAAAGTAAAAATTGAGGTAAAGGGACAACAAATCCCCTACATCAAGAAAGAGATAGATGAAGAAATGGCGCATTTTAAAGAAAGCTTGCAAAGGCCACAGGACGAAGTAGGCAAGCGAATGGAGGATAATGCAGATCGGATCGAGAAAATCGAACAGGAATCTTTCGCTAGACTAGAAAGAAATGAGGGACGAGTAAACCAGAGCGAGACCTGAATGATTGCCATAGAAGAAGCAAACATAAGAAATACTAGGTCAAATAAGGGGAGTACGGAGGTCATAAGAAACAACTGGGGTGAATCGGAGACCCAGAACATGTTCAAGAATTTTCAGGAAGGGGAAAGCCAGTGCAAAGTACCAGGGCCACCTTTATTTACGTCTACCCCTTACAATAACAATAATGCGTTACAGAACCAGGTGATCACAATTATTAGACCTGAGTCAGATAAACCGAAGAAATTTTCGGGAAATATCTCATCTATGACCCCGAAATATTGGCTCAAGGAAGTATTTGAGTATCTCATAGATACTAGAGTTGCGCCCGAACGCCAGGTGCGTTCAATTGAAGAGGTAATGGTCGGCGATTGTCTGTTGTTTTTCAGAAGCTTTAAGTACACCTTCGACACAGTAGACGAATTCAAAGAAGCATTCTTAATAGTACAGTTCAATTAAACCTTAACCTCAACATCCAAAGTAAAAGTTTCCCTTCAGATCCAAATTGTTCTATACAGTCCACATGTTGTTCTGTAAAAAGTCTCACCATTTGGAGCGTCTGGTTTGGGGGGGGGGGGGAGGGGGGGGGCAGAAGTTGGTACATTAGTAGTTTTTATCAATTTTTTAAAATATTTCGAAAAATATGCCGTTTAGCGCAAAATGTGTCATATACAAAAATAATTTACATTAAATTGCGAACAAAAAAGCCCCATGCATAATCTTGCTAAAGTGAACGGTTCCAGAGTTATGGAGGGTGTAAAAGTGGACTTTTTTTCGTATTTTTTGTTTTTTGGAAAGAATAGGACATTATCACTAAGAAAACTAATTTTGTTTATACAGGATTGTGTTTTGTGAAAGCAAATACCGATTTTATTGACCCGTGGTATACAAAACAAAAGTTCGGTGCTTTTCAGTCGGTCAACACGAATGTACCCAAAAGATTTGGGTAATACCCTAATCCTGAAAAAAATTAAATGAAATTAATAAATACCTACCATCTCATGTAATTGAACTATTTTGGGTACATTCGTGTTGACCGACTGAAAAGCCCCAAACTTTTGTTTACCAAGGCAACACTAAAAAATGGCTTCAAACCCCATAATGACCGGTGGTATGTTAGTGATAAGCCCTTGAAGGAACATCAACCACACCACTTTCTCAAGGGGCGCTACTTTTTAAGGGAAACTGAGGCTTCCTCAAGCCTAAGCCACATAACCCTGTGGTACGGAAAACCCAACTCTGAACTATTAAAAGTAATAAAAATGTAGAATGTTAAATGCGACTTTAAATTAATGTAAAATAGGCTATTCATCAGTATTCAGTCCTCTTCAAACAAAGCACTTTCCTGTTCTAGATCTTCGTCTATGATGTTCGTGTCCCTGTTATCACATCCTAGGCCTGAGCAATTACCGCATATGCTCGAGCAGTTTAGACCACTCTTTCTGCACTCGCAATTATGGACGCATTCGTCTTTGCAAGCGCACACTATGAGGGAAAGTAATTCCTGGGGAGCTGCAGGACGTGCTGTAGTAATTAGTCTCAGGTGTTCGCCAGTTTTCTTCCACCCCCACTCGAGCGGATTCTTCTTCTCATTCAGCCACTGCTGCACCTGAAGGTAGGTTCTAAATGAATGCTGCCTGGAAGCTGCCGAAGTGGGGCGAAGTGCAGCCAGCTTGAACAATGATTGTATAGCCTGCTTTGCAATAGCCTGCAAGTAACACTGGTAGCGAAAACAATCTTGATCTTCAGTGTTCTTGGCTCGAAACATCGCAAGAAGGAAATGCTTTCCAGCGTCAGCCACTGCACTGGGGTCAGCTTTGGGGTCGTAGAAGACTAGAAGTTTTGTACGAAGAGCTATGTTGGCTTGCACTTTCCCATACGGTGTAATTTTCATTGAACCAAAAAGTTAGTATACAGCGTGTCACCGCCATTTAGATCACTCTTGATTTCCAATCGTTATATCGCATTAGTTCGACAGTAGTCCGTGTCGCTACTTTATGCCTTCATTTATGTCGAGAGCAGTCAAATTACAGCGGATTCAACCTTCAGGTAATCCTTCTGCCGCATAGACAATCCGAAGGAATCCCATACAAAGGGATACAATTATATCAATAACCTTCATCTCATACACAGTAGCGATACCTGCTTCGTAATGAGCCCAAGCCCATCAGTCAATAGCCTGGCTGCTTTTTTGTTATCCCTAACTTGGCACTTTCCGACTAATTTACATCATCTAAAATATATATATATCCCTTTTACTTACAATTAACATAATATATGAGATAATGGCGCGGACGACAATAAGTAATACTGTGAATTTCTTGATATCAAAATGAGATGATTAAATTAATATAATGATTAATGATGAGGAGTGCCTGTGCAGATCCAAGATCTGTCACAGTATAACCACATAGTTGGCACTGAATTCTAAAGACGATCAATAAAAAATGACAGCAGAACTTCACTAGAAAAAACAAACGCATTCAAAGGGTCTCACAATACGAATGAGGGAAAGAGAGTAGATGAGATAGTGTGTGCGTGGGAGGGGCAGGCGGCTGGTGCAGGATGGAGGTGGTCGACCGGCCCCTTACGCACGGCTTTGTAATGGCGGCCGTGCTTGTACTAAAGCAGTTTTTGTTCCCAGTAATTTTATGCTTCTAACCCTTTGTGGTGCCTCAGCCTCTTTTGGACTACAATACGATTGTACAATATTACGTTTTAATAAAATTGTTTAGTTATTTCTGTTTACATAGTAGTTATAATTTCATTTTTCCAAAAAATCTAAGAAAAAACGAAAAATTGCTACTTTCGCACCCTCCGTAACTCTGGAACCGTTCACATTATCAATATTATGCATAGGACCTTTTTGTTCGCAATTTAATGTCGATTAATTTTGTAAATGACATGTTTTGCGCTAAACCGCATATTTTTCGAAATACTTAAGAAAAACTGATAAAAACTACTAATTTACCAAATTCTGACCCCCTACTCCCCAAACCCGACGCTCAAAATGGTGAGACTTTTTACCGAACAACATGTGGACTGTATAGAACAATTTGGGCTTGGAGGGAAACTTTTACATTGGATGTTGAGGTTCGGCCGTTTTTAGGACTAATTGCACCGTACTATAAAGAGATACTGGGCGGCGGACATCCAACAGACCCTAAGTCTGGACTTATATTCGAAGAAATGCAGCACAAATACGCCGACGCATTATTCGGAATATTTCACAGCTCAATTGTGTACGTTCCGAGAATTAGATTGTGCAACATCAGAAAATGATCTATGCTTAGCCATAATAAAACAGTTGCCATATGTGATTCAGAGGTTTCTGATTTCATCGATCGCCAAGACAGCCATTGAGGTAGAAAGCGTCTTACGTCAGCTAGATATAACAACAGCACACATGTCACCTCGGCAGAATAGGACGGTGGAACATGCCCTCGTCACTGAGACACAAACAGAAATTGTCGATGAGTCGAGAAACGACAAGGCAACGAGCACAGAAGGAGTAAGAACAGGGCAAAACATCCCTAGAAATGGACCCAGGGAATGGAACACACCATACCGAGGGAATAATAATAATAGAGAGAACTTTAGAGGAAGTTACGGAGGAAACTTCAGGAGAAACGAAAATGGAATTATAACCAAGGAAATAGAAATCAAGGAAACCACGCATCGAGACCGTGGAATCAAAGGGGGTCACATCAAAGAGGATCACCCGTTGGAAGGCCATATCAAGCGAGAAGATGGGATCGGAATGATCAAAGGAATAACCAGCCAAGGAATCAGGATATAGATTATCAGGCTGAAATAGTGGAACGTCGTGTGATAACGCAGAGATACTATGATGAAAGAGGGGAGGAATATGAAAGACAGCCTAAAGTCAGATGGGGAGATGCCATGGACAAAATAACCTTACCCGATATACACGATGAAGGAGGCGATCAGAGCCTAGAGTTACAAGAGCATAACCGGAGATCCGAACGAGAGGATCAAGATTAAAAAACGCCAAAATTTGAAGGGCTAGATGTGGAAGAAAATGGAGGATAGAATAATGTGCAAGTAGTAAATTGTATCGCGAGGCCAGAGGAACTAATTGAAGAAATTAAAGAAGGACCAGTCGGTGTAAAAAGAGAATTACCAATCATATTAACCAGAGTAGAAGGAACTTAAGTCAGAAGTTTATTGGATACTGGGTCAACTGTATTTTTAGTGACTCAGGCATTGGTAAATGAATTAGAAAGAAAGGGGCGAGTATTGAAAATCCCCATATCAGCAGTAAAGATAAAATGAATAATTCCAGAAAAGAGTTTGGCATGCAAATATGAAGTATTTTTGGAGTTGCAAATAGGGAATTTGATGTTATCCGAAAGTTTTTGTCAGTGAGTAAGCTGCCGTATAATACTGGGTATAGACTTCATAAGGGTACACAAAGTAATCCTGGATCCATCCCAGAATTGCATTCGTTTTAAAATGAAGATCATAGTTCAGAAATAGATATTTCGTCACAGAAGGTAGAACCTGGAGAGGGCGGACAGATATGGCACATGCAAGAGGAAACGTGTCGGAATATAATGGAAGAGGAAGTGTTATTCCTAGAGAAGGAACTTAGTACACTTGCCGCAGATTTAGAGAAAGAAGCGGAAGTTGAATTTGAAAAATGTTTACAGGAAAAGCTCGAAGAAGCAAAGATAGCACTGGAAGATAAGGAAATTTTAAAGGAAATCATCATGAAGCAAAGCAATGTATTCGATTCGAAACAAGGAAGAATCAAAAATTTCAAGTATGCCTTCCAGGTAAACGATTGTACGCCATTCCGTCAGAAACCATATCCAGAGGCGGAAAAACATTACAAGCAAACGAAGGAATCCTTACAAAAGATGATGGAAGATGGAGTGATCGAAAAGGTTGCTACACCATACGCGAGTCGGTTGGTGGTAGTTAACAAAACAGATGGATCCGTACGAGTATGATTAGATGTAGGAATTTAAATCAGAGGATAATTCCGGAAAATGATTCGGCACCTCCCATTAAGGACATTTTGAGAAAATTCAAAGGGAAGAAGATATTCACAAACATAGATTTAACAAGTTCTTACTATCATTTGGAGTTGGAAGAGAAAACTAGTTTGTTAACAGGATTTCAGTTTGAGCAACAGACAATGTGTTTCCGAAGGTTGCCATTCAGATTTAAAACCGCAGGATCAGCGCTCATAAGGGTATTAGACAGAAATCTTTCGGAAGAAGTGAAAGCCTGTACCATTAGATATGTTGATGATATTTTGCTAATATCGGAATCGATACCAGAAACACTTGGAGAACTTAAATAAATTATTGAGGATTTGGAGCAGGCAAATTTTGAAATAAACCTCAAGAAATCACATTTTTGCGAAAGGAAAGTGACATTTTTGGGTCACGTAATAGACCAACATGGAGTTAAGCCTAACTAATGCAAGTTGGAGTCTATCAAGAATTTTCCTAGACCGACTAAAGTCAAAAATGTTAGACAATTTTTAGGACTCATAGGGTTCTTTAACAGTCATTGTCCAGCGTACACGAGTACGGTTTCGCCCTTGCAAGATTTACTCAAGAAGGGGGGAATGGAAATGGACAGATGAGTGCGAGGAGGCATTCATTAAGGCAAAACCCATGCTGTTAAATTATGTAAAATTTGGAGACCCCTATTATAATGAAAGGTTCATCATTCAAACTGATGCTTCTCAGATAGGCATAGGAGCCATGTTATTCCAAGAGACTAAGGACCAGCCAGGTGGAATAAATTATTTAGCATTCGCATCAAGAAGACTAAAGCCTCACGAGAAGAATTATACCATTAGCGAAATCGAACTTCTTGCGATATTGTACGCGTTACAATATTGGCGCAAGATAGTCTATGGATTTCCAATCTTGTTAAGAACTGACCATAAAGCATTGACATTCTTAATGAAAACTGACTTATCCAGTCAACGATTAATGCGATGGGCATTATATATCCAACAGTATGACGTAGAAATCGAGTACTGTCCTGGAAAACAAAATACTGTTCCGGACATTCTGAGTGGGAATCCAGGAACAGCTGAAGAGGCACTTGCAATTCAGATAGATGATAAAGATCAGGAAACTATAGAAGAATTAAGAAGAATTGGAGAAAAACAACGGCAAGACCCATGGGTGAGGATGTTGATAGACTACTTCGAGGGAAAACTCGATAGGGTATCACCCGCATTCATTGAGGCAGAAAAGATATCAGCTGAATACGGTTATTTTAATAGACTTCTACACAAATTCGCGGTTGCAGACTATACCCGGTTAAGAATTCTTGTTCCCGCAGAGATGCAAAGGAAGTTGGTCTAGTTATTACATCGAACATTTGGACACATGGGGGGTTGATAAAACTGTCAGCATGATTCAAGAAGCATTCGTATGGCCTAGATTGAGGCATGCGGTAAGATATACCGTAAAGACTTGCGACACATGCCAAAGAATAAAGCCGAATTCTTTCCTGATGAGGCAAAAACCGACACCGTTATTGCCGTAAAGACCGTGTCAAATTCTGTCAGTAGATAATTTTGTTCCATTACCCAAAGCAAGGAGGGTTAATAAACACATTATGGTGTCAATGGATGTGTTTACAAATTATGTCCAATCCAAAAGACATCGACAAAACAGATTGTGAAAAGACTGAAAAAACGGGTAATTCCAGTTCTAGGAAAATCGGAAAACTTACTTTCAGATAATGGAAGTTGTTTCACATGTGTAGAGTTCCGCAGAGAATTAGAAAATTTTGAAATTAAACAAATCTTATCGAGCATTAGACATCCTGAGGCAAACCAGGGTAATGAGAGAGGTGCATAAATATTGTAAAATTTATTGTTCGGAGGAGAATTGGAAATGGATTGACATTTTGCCACAATCGAATTCCGCATATATAACACGATCCACGAATCAACAGGGGAGATACCTGTTAGGATACATTTAGATAAGCAACCACATAGGCCATGGAATCAAATACTACCCACGTTTACAGACGCTCAGGTAGGAAGAGAGTTAAGGATTACGAGAACATATGAGCATTTGAAAGCCCAAGCCGATAAAAGGCAGAAGAGAAATAGTCATAAACGATACCATAGACCATTAGTCGAAGGGGAATTAGTGTTGGTAAAGCGACCAGCGATATCAGATCCTGAAAATCGCATATAAAAGAAGTTTCGGAAGAATTATCATGGACCTAATCGGATAATAAAGGATCTCAATAATAATGCGTATAAAGTACAGCATACAGTAAAGGATCAAAAGATGATCATGAACGCGGCGAATTTATAGATTTACCATCCTCCAGAAGAGTATGAAAGGGATACTCACACTCTAGTAACTCAGATAGAAGGTGAAGTCGACGATGAAAAGGGAAAAAGATGGCAGCAATTAGAGTGTGAATGTGGTCTGAAGGATTTTTACGAGGAACTAAAGGAACTAGCTAGACACATTGCAAGAGAAAATAGTGAGATGAGGGTAAAGAATGACAGGCTCAGAAATAGTATGGAAATTCCAAATTCGGGGGTAAAACGGGTATGAGCATGCCTAACCCATATGGTAGAATGATGTTTATAGAGGAAGAGAGGACGAAATAAGAAGGAGGATGAAGAGTAAATGATTGATTTGAACGGGTAAGGATAGACCAAACCCTTGCAATGATTTTGCATGAAGTGATCCAGAAGTGTTCGAAAAATTAAGGAACCAAAGAAATTTGAGAAATTTGGGATAAAGAAATTTCCTCAAGATTTCGACAATGTATTTATCTTAGAAGGGGGATTTGTACCCAATCAGAGATGGTACAAGATCAAACACATGATTATTTGATAGAAAGGAAGTAGGTCATATCAAACTAAGAAAGGATTTTTACAGAGGGTGAACTTTGGAAGCAAGACCGAGAAGAGCAGAAGCTATATTTAAAAAATACCAGAAACAAATAAATACCCATTGACATTCACAGAGGAAGCCATTAAAGGATGCTGCAGAAGAAGAAATTGGTTGGAGCGAGAGACTCTTAACATTCCACCAGCGCAGCGACTTTGGAAGGATTTATGGCAAAATAAGTGCCACATCGAGAGGGAACTTTTTCTAAGGTTTATGATAATTAAACCTCTCGAGCGAGGCCACAAAAACTGCAATTCAGCGTTTAAACGTGTACAGACGAAGGGAAATCACTCGTCTTATAGTCAAAAATTAGCAGAGAACAATTTGGCCAGCGAAAATGTAAGATTACGAAGCCAGATTCATAGGTTTCCAAGGAACGGAATTTTTCAGTGTGTTTACAGTCTATAATATATGCAGGGATAAAAACTGCTGACAAAGACTACGCCATTCGAAGCACGCAGACAGATCCGCGGAGAGAATCAGTAAACTAACCAGGGCCCAAAATAAGAATAAAAAGGTTTTAATTAATTAAAAATAAACGGACGAACGGATTTCGATCCGCCAAGGAGGGATCAAACATTTAGGATATTCCTCTCCTGTAGATAATTTTGAAAAGGTGATCAGAGCAGGGAATCGAAAATTGAGCTCAAGAAGCCATTAGGGAACTACAGTTTGTATCAAACTAAATATAAGGGCTCTGAGGAGAGCTAAGTTCAGTCTTCTAAGGACGTCGGAGAGAGGCACGTCACGTTATACGTAATAATTTCAGTCATCAACAGTCATTTGTGAACTCCAAGTTCAGAGACACACTAGTTCAAGACCACGTTATTTCACTCATAGGGACTCTAGTGAGAAGCTACGCTACGTATAGCGAGGATGATTATCGGACACTAGATCCCAAAGGGGAACAATATGAACATTTATTGCGTTAGCTTAGATAAAGAATTCTACCAAGATAGAACGCCGCAGAACATCGGTTTGAAACCACAGTAGACATACTCAAACGAGTATTCGTCAAGATGAATAAAACGATACACAGTTTAAGGACCTTGAAGGAAGACCAAGCTTGTAGGGAATACGGTTCGCGATAAACAGCGATAGCAGGATAGATCTACAGCGGAACAAATAGAACATTTAACGCCTAATTAAGTAGAAGAAGGGATCGTAGCTCCATGTAAATATAAACATTACAGCGCAGACTAAAAACCGTGAGTTTTTGGGAAATAAGAGAGACATTGGAGGAGTAGGACTCACGTTCAACGCCAGGAGAAGGCAGTAGATGGGAGAGACTTTCGAATAAGGAGCATCCATGGGAAAATCGTCATCGGTTGAAGAAACTTTCGCCAGCTGCTGAGATACGATGCGTGTTAAAAAGTGATTGTGTAAATAGATAAATAAGTGTACATCCCAAGTGAAAGTGTGTTTCATATGTAAAGTGATAATGGCAATAAGAATGTACAAGTGTAAATCAAGTGTTAAGAAGATGAAGATTGTAAGAAATTGTGATAATATGTGTTGTTAAACAAAATCGAGATGGGCGAAAACATTCATAAGTTCGGTCATCGGCCAGAATAGCACATGGGTTTAGTAATAAAAGTTTCATTACATTATGTTGTATCACGCACTAACCAAATAATGATTTAAATGAATGGTAATGGTAACCATGAACAGAGCTTTGTTGATTGTAAAAGATGTAAATGCATTATATGAAATGTCAAATAATTGGAACCCGTAAAAATAAATGAGAGATAATAAACGAGATCTTAGAGGGGAAATCGAATATATAATTGCACCACTGGCAGGTGGGTATGCCATGTAAATTAACTAAATAACTAAAACAGCGGTGAATAGTAGCACCAGAACTAAAGTA
Source organism: Meconema thalassinum (assembly GCA_946902985.2). Taxonomy (NCBI): domain Eukaryota; kingdom Metazoa; phylum Arthropoda; class Insecta; order Orthoptera; family Tettigoniidae; genus Meconema; species Meconema thalassinum. Next base: position 237,271,647 of record OX336389.2, on the reverse strand, counting down.
TTAATAATAAATGATGAGTTTTTGTACTCCAGAATTGATTAGATAATGAGTTGTTACACTCCATAATAATGAATAATAATTGAAATAAATAATAATTGAAATGAATAATAAATGAAAGGATTAAATGATAATAGGTTTTTGGATACCATAATAATTGAAATAAATAATATTTTTGTATATCTTAATGTTGAAAGGATTGGATAAATGGTGGTTTTGAACACCTTGATAAAGTAATTGTGAGGATAATAGGCCTTTATGCCATGATGAAGGGAAATAACGACAGGAAGACCAGTTAACTAACCGAGATATGAGGATGATAAATGTGTGATGGGAATCCAAGCAGATAAAATGTTGCCATAAATGGGCCTGATGAATAATAAGTATAATGAAGTTAGCATCAAGCTAGGAATGAATATAGGTGTCCTATAACCTGCATTATTCGGGAGATATGAATTATTAAGTCGGATCGTCGAGTTGTATTGGGTTGCGACCATTGGGAGACATGGGGTCTCGCCAGAATATCTTTGTATGTATTGTTGTAATTGCATTGTAAGACTGACTGAGAATGATCAGGATCTCCAGGAGAGCGTTGCCAAGTGTTGCTATGTAAATCTGGGGGAGTATATTGGTTTCTTCGTTTACTGACTACAGGGGATACGGTGATCGCCGGATCCGAGCCTAGTCGCATATGGCCAAATCCCAAAGTACCAGCATTGCTTATTTCCGACAAATAATTGGATTGTTGTATCGCACTGTACGCCAGGGTGAGAATGATCGTGGATCTCCATGCCCGCATTGCCAGGTATTGAATGTGCGTCGTTAGCATCTCCGAATTGAATGCATTGTTATAAAAGGCACGGGATAATGTTCTAATAAATGAGGAAGCAGTATAATTTGCAGTGATTAAAATGTATTGTAACACTTGGATGGCCATAGAGAAGGGAAACGGTGATAAACATTAGCAGTCGCGAGGGTGTGAGAAAGTGGAAGGGGTCTAGACAGGGGTTTGTTTTGGTCGTAAATATTAGCTTAACAGGTTAAAAGAGCTGGGAGAGGTGGATGACCGACCTTGTCCCGCATGTAGTAGAGGCTCAAGGGAGCAATACAATGAGTGCTTTGTAAACGAAACTTTTAAAGGGTCAGACGCGTATTGGCAATTATGAGTTGCAGAGATAAATATTTGAAGGATAAATGTTACAGTAATAAAACTAGATATTTGTATTGCTGGGAATTAGACTAGTGACACCGACTAAAATTTGAATTAATTCTATAATATTTGACGAATTGATCAAACTAATAATGTTGATGAAATAATCGATTTCCTACCTCACAAGATAGATAAACAAAACGGATAAATGAATGTATTGAATTTGAACTCAGATGGAAATAAGTCCACTGAGAAATGGTAAAAATAGTGCGTGATATAACATAAAACAACCTAGAGGCATGAGAAAGAGAGGTGATGTGAAGATGGGTTCGATCCCAGACATGTGAAATGTATGTATTGTATTGCAAGGAATAGATGCCTAAGGCTTGAAGGAAGGGAAAGTTGTTCAGTGTAAAGAAACTAGAATGAAATGTTAATAAATGAAAATATCAATGACGTTAAAGCCCAGAGGGGAATATAAATGTCCCACAAGCCTTAGATAAATAGTTTGAAGGTGTGATAGGCACGCTTTATATCTTAAAAAGTAATTCCCAGTTGAATAATATTAATGGTAATAAAGAAGAGAATTAAGCAAGATAAATTTTCGGAATTATTTTGATGTTTTGTTGAAGGAATTTGATTTTATTGGTTGATTGATTGGATTTATTCCAAGTATGTTTTATTCATGTATTGATTGTATTTTATTTAGGGTGCTTCCCTAAGGATAATAAATCATGTTTAAGGTAATATGTGAGTATTTGTGTAGCCTTGTGGACCTAAAGTGCATGAATATCCGAATGTGCGGTCATACGGTGGGATGAACGTAACACCCCCGAATGCCGTGAGCTATGCCAGGTTATGACAGTGTATTCTCCGTATTCATATACGGGTACAATGCCGATGGCACCTTTACAGGCTTTTTGTCCTTAAAATTAATATTGGGCTTTGGCGAAGATCACAAACGTATTGTTTTAAATGCAAGACAAGGTATGTATCTGGTTTGATACAAAATTGATTATAACGCTATTAAGGGAGTAGATGCAACAGCGGTAGATTCGAAAATTGAACTGCATCGTTTAATATGGAAAGTACCCCATGCCACTCTGTCTGACCGTAAAATGCTAGCTATGTTGAACTTGGTACAAAACGACAAAGCTCTTCCCATACCATTTTGAAGTTGGGCGTTTCCCGAGTACCCTTTGTTGCCTACTACTGACACACCCAGTTGGAACGTTAAATCAGCTCGAACAACAAACGACCGCTTTATATTATTGTGGGGTTTCAAACAGATTGAAAATATAAACAGAGCAAAGATTGCAACCCATATTTTTACAGTCCCCCATGACAGTTAAATGTAGACTTTTGTTCTTATTATATATTTCATCTCTATATTTTATCGTGTTGGCAACGTGTCCATTGGACACGTCTGCAGGAGACGTGGTGTCATTATTATTACTATTATCATCTACTTATACTTTTTATGATAAATTATTCAATGTATTTTACATCACATTTTAACTCAGGGTAATGTGTTTAGTTATATTTGACGAGATTCTGAAGCTGGCTCTAATCCTATGTTGTTTAAGAAAGTTTATTGATATTGTTCAGACCACTGAACTAGGAGTCAGGGTCATGTTCTGATTACACATTACAGAAGGCAGCACGTCACGGACACTATTGTCTCAAGTAGGTAGTGCGGGGAATGAACGCAGAGCTTTGCTCACCCCGGAGAGGGGGGTAGGTTGGTGGACGAGGATACAGCCGAGCATTGGGATTGCTATGAGTGGCTTGGAGAGACAAGCATGTGACAATTAACGCTCCTGAGAAAGCTACTTCCTTGTATGATGTGTGTCAAGGTGACATACTGTAGTAAGCAGACTGAGATGACTGTTTCGTTAGAGGGTTTCTCTTGATTTGAGTGCTAAGTTTCTCGACGGTAAGCTGAAAGCTTGAAGACTGTACCTTCGAATTGTTCTTGGATTATGGAAGGTACCACGTGATTGGGTTTTGGGCTGTTATGCCACAATCACAGTTGGCCTAATAATTGTGATTCGAGGAGTGCTTCTTTGAAGGAGACCATGATGGCGGTGAACCATAAAGGCATGGCTGACCTGTTTGAAAGTGACGAAATTGGGTATATACGGCAGACGGCACGGCATTACCGGTAATGTGGAAATCCATTAATACATCTTTGCCAGGCTTAAACTTATCACTCTTTGTTACTGTATTTATTGTCTAAAGAAAGCTTCAGAATAAAATTTCTCCAAGTAAGAACAGTCAAACACCACCAGAGGTGCCCTTGTTTTAAACTCTTGGAGTGTTAACATGGAACAATCCCATTTTCACAATAAGACAATAAGGTAAATTTAAATTGGATAGTATAGTGTTTCTTTTTAATTAGATGCCTGTAAACCTTCCTACGTGTTTATATGTTTATAGGAGGTTTGGTAAGGCCTATGCACAAGTCACTTCCTTTCAGGGTATCTGCACATGCCCGGGGGTAAGAAGAGTTTTCAACTAGTCGGAATTGATCCTTCACCGTATGAGTAATTATTTAATTTGCATAATTTTTCTAAAGAGGCCATTTATGAGGCAAAATATTTATTTTTATTAATTTTTGTATTTTCAAAGTTACAAATGGCTTCACTGTGTGAAACCTTCTTGTGGTTTGAATTGAGAGACTACAAGATATCACTGTGTTTGATCACATCACCTTCATAAACATACGTCTCTTCTTAAATAATGTTACGATTCCCTATGAGGGGTTGGAAATATTTTTTCAAAAAATAAGTTTGGCCCCATGAATGAGATGTTTGCCAAATTTCAATTGTCTTATTATGAAAAATGGGATTGTTCCATGTTAACACTCCAAGAGTTGAAAACAAGGGCACCTCTGGTGGTGTTTGACTGTTCTTACTTGGAGAAGTCTGTCAAGATCACCACGATTGATTTATGACTGGATTTTGAAACACAGGAATATGTACCTCCAAATACAACAGCCTACTGTCTGATTATTCACTCAAAACAAGTAAACTACTATCCCCTTTCCAACTACGTCACAACTGTGTAATAATCATGTTACATGTTATTACATGTTATTATTTAACAGTTCATATCACAACCATTGCTTGCCATTACAATTGATAGCAATTACGACAAAGTAATGTGCCCCTCAATAACCAACAACAACAACAACAATAACAACATGAGAGGAAAACCATGGAATTTAAAATGTGAATTTAATAGGCTAAAGACTTTTCAAACATGGCCTGTACCCTTTATGGATCCCGGTGAATTGGCTGCAGCAGGCTTTTATTATTTAAACAGAAGAGATATCGTCAAGTATGTTTTTTGCAAAGTTGAAATTGGGCAATGGGAGATGGGCGATCGTCCGTTCAGCGACCATCAACGTTGGAGTTCATCCTGCCCCTACCTCAATCGGTATGCTGTGGGCAATATTCCTTGGAGTTTGAATTATCCCATCAATGTACCGAACACAACCAAAAATGGAGATACGTGTGGACCCTATGTGCAAACCGTTCATTTGGATGCTGTGTAGGATTTTAAAACAAGATAAACTTTGTAACATGACTGTATGAGTTTGAAGTTGATTATAAATAAAACTAGTTAGCCCATGTAAAAAATATATCCACTGTTGTTGGTGGTATTGTTCCGAGTCCTATTGCTTAACTAATTTATTTAAACCGTTTATGAGCTTATTGTTGATAAACAAGGGATGGGTTAGTTGACGTTTAGACTTGACCAAGACAACAAGCAAAAAAACATGCTCAGTATGCTGATTGTCGATTGTCAAGGGTTTAAAATTGGTGATGACAAATTTATATTTAAAGAGGTGGCCATTATTGACTGTTACACGTTTTGGATCCAACCCATCTCGTGTTAAAACCGCCCTATGCTTTCGATTTGTTGAGTGAACAAGACCGAAAGCAAACACAATTGAATGAAAATAATTTGCAACTGGAATGGAATGAGGGGACCATTTGTTATAAACACCTCAACATGGTCATGAAGGCATATTTATCATCAGCCCATGTGGTATTTGTCAAAGGTAGTTAAAAGCGGCAATGGTTACAAGAGTTTTTAGCTTCTTATTGTCAATGTATCGATCGGATGGATTTAGGGTGCCCCTCACTACAAACACTGATGGGCCATTGTCCATGTGGTGACATTAGCAATAAAGCCCTCGCATATGTGTGGCACCTGTTTCATTGGTTAACCCCAAATGCCTGCTGGGAAATGTTAAATAATATTTAAACTGAAGTATTACCCGTTGCTGACAGCAGTGAGATTCCTACAAGTGAAGTGTAAACATCGTCATAGGATGGAGGGTAGTGCTACAGATAAGGTCATTGGCAAATTCTTTGTTTGCAAGGGAAAACTTGTGAGTTTTACTAAACATGAATTATTGGCGCTTCCAAAATCGTTCATTTTTTATGTGACGGCCAATGCTGTAAAAGAAATTTGGGATAGTGTACCTTGTGAGTGGATTCCAGACCCTGCAATGAGTGAATTGCAACCGTGTCCTCACTATACTCATCATAAACAAGTGTCCATGTCAAAAATACCATCTATGCGTCAGTGTGCGACTTGTCAACTCATGAAATTGTATCACGGTAATAAAACGCAGTGTAAAGACCTTGTTTCATCATTCCACGCGTGCCATGGGGAAACCAACCGGCCATCCTCTTCCACGGCAGCGCAAGAGCAAGAAAAAGAAGAACAACAACAACAAGAAAAGTGTGTGTCGCCGAGTGATAAACAAATGTGTGACGTGTACTGCCCGTGGAATTATTATTAAAGTCATAGAATGTCAACCCTTTGAAATGCACTTACCTGGATTCCGCTACTGTGGCCCTGGAACTCGACTTGATGATCGTTTGATGCGTGGGGACATTGGGATCAACCCTATAGATCATGCATGCCGAAATCATGATATGGCTTATCATAACAGTGATGCATCATTAAGGCGTGTGGCTGATAAAGTGTTGTTAAACATTGTCAAGCAACGATTAACAGCTTCTGATGCTACCGTGTCAGAACGGTTGGCAGCATTAATGGTTATTGGTGGTATGAAGAGCAAATTACTTTTATCTAAATATGGACTTCCTCATTTTCTAAATGTTTATTCTTTAAAGCTAATGTACTATCACTGTTATGATTTGAAAAATAATAAAAAACATGAGTGTACGTTATGTTTGCATTATTATTATTATTATTATTATTATTATTATTATTATCTTTGCAGACAGAGAGAGACACACACACAAACATTATGTTTCATAAGTATAAAAACATTATTATTATTATTATGTTTGCATTAGTATGTATAAGTATAAACAAATCGACATTCTCAATATTATACATGAACCTACGTTTATAACTATTTGAAAGGGCTGCATGATCATATCCCTAGTTTATACAAAAAATTAATCGCACTCCCGGTAAAAGACTGTCACAAGTCAAAAAACATGAATTTTGAAGTATGTGGTACTTATAAATGCCTATGATTAAGTCCGTGTCCTGTAAAACTGCCACAACTCAGATCCTATAAATAGCAATTCTACGGTACTGAATAGGGAACTACCATAACTCAAAATTATTATTATTTTCGATTAAAACACACAATTATAATCCACGAAGGAACTTAGTATGCTATTGCTTAGTACTAGACAATGTTAGATATTAGTTATACGTTATTTTCACTTTAATCATTTAATATTTATATTTTTCCTATTAGCTCAAAATCTTTAAATGCTTTTCCTGAAAAAGTGTCCTTTTTGACTTGTGTCAGTCTTGCACAGGGGGTGCAACATGTTGACGCCCTAGGGCATGACTTTTCCTTTTATTTTAATAAAACAATTACAAAATACATTTTCAACTACATAAACAAAAAAATCAAAATAGAGAAAGACATTTTGATATTTACATGGAAAACTAAAAACAATTAAGACATGGACTTAGCCATTGTCATAGTTAAGCGGCATAAGGCCGAAAAAAAATCTCCCTAGTGGTGAACTTCAAGCAATTAAGACAGGACTTAGCCATTGTCATAGTTAAGCGGCAACAGTCAACAACTTCTAGCAGTTGTGACACACACCAGCAGCAGTACAGTGTCTAGATTTTTTTTCTTCAAATTTATAGTTGATAAATTTAATTTAAATCATTTATTAATTAAGCCATGGATCGCCTACGGTTATGGTTATTACTTTTTTATTCTGTTTGCTGTTTTATCACTACACTGTTTGAACAGTATCTGCTGTTTTCTATTTTATCAAAACATAGAATACACCGATTATTCTATTGACCTGCATAAGTCAGATAAACAGGATGAATACTATTATTCACATCCTCAAAAACATGGTCAGACACCTCATTAAAACGTGAAGAAAGAAATGTTTCAAATTCTTGACATACACAAAGAGTGCGATCACCATATTTGGTTTTTAATTTTTCTATTTTATTAATGCGAAATGGTGTATGCATGGGCAAGCCACTGATCTTCTTGCGTCCTAAACCACAGGCTTGTCCTATAGCATTGAGACTATCCATTGTAGTCTATAAAAAGAGAGCGTAACTACTGTATTACACTCTAGTCTAAACGTTATTACTACAACAACAACGACGACGACGACTATAACTTTGCATAATAATAATCATCAAAATGTCGGGTGTTGCCTTTTCTTTCATAGCGGTTAAAAACTTTAAAAAAGAATTATTTTTAAAGCAATAGCTTAATCCATGGTGGTGTATCGTGTATTTGATAAATTGGCGAATATATAATAATATATGTAGGGGATACATACATGTATGTAAGCGCGATAAATTTTGAACTATCATTAACAGCCAGTTTTTCTGTGTTTCGTCATCCACATGACGTAAATAGGTGTACTCTTCTAAATGACCATCATCATGAATAAGAAAATTTGGCTTGCGTTAGTTATGATATCCATTAATAGTGGTAAATGTATTTCTTTCCATGGCCCTCTCATCATAAAAGTGTCACTGGAAGAAGCATCAACTTCTTTTGCTGTAAATAGACTATGATGTCTGCAATATGCTCATTGGCTCGACTGTACGTATTCATTTTCTTAAACAATGCCAAAAAATTAGTTATTAAAAAATTTTAAACTTTTTTTTTACGAGCACACATTTTTATTCACTGACAGAAAACATGTACATATACAGATGTTGTATCAAAATACAGGGTGAATCCCACATAAGATAAACTTGTGCATGGGCTTCACAAACACAATTTCTTAATTTATTTGCAACATGGTATTTGACTGATAATAGTAAGAAAAGTTTATAGTAAAGGCATTAATTAAAAGGATACTAAAATAAAAGAAGACGATACATTACTTATTTGTGACTGAGTTGGTTTAAATATGTTGGTGAAAATTTATAAGTTCATTTACTTTATCAAAGTTATTATGCAGCCATGTAAAAAGCCTTTTCTTCAGTATATTCAGGGTGTTATTTGTCACATTCACTGGCAATATATTGTATATCCTAGTGCTAAGACAACTTTGGCCAAGTAGTGTCTTTCGACGAGGGATATGTATTCCATTTCTGTCTTGAAGTCTAGTGCACATTTTAAGTTGTTGTCCATTGGAGAAGAGCTTCATATTTTTAAGTATAAATATGATTGATGACTGTACAAATAACTGTCGTATATTAAGCCCCTTACTTTGTTTATACAGTTCACATGTTGGAAATGTTGGTGGCTTTTTGTACATAGCTTTTAGAATGAAATTCTGGCAGGTATTTACCTGAGCCAAATGTGAATCAAGTATTCCACCCCAACCATTTATTCCATATTGTAGTTGTGACTGGACTAAGGCAAAATATACAGTTCTCAAGACTTTTGCTGACAAGATATTTCTGATTCTGTAATATATATAAATTAACTTTTGGAGTTTATTGGCCAATTTTGATGCATGCATATTCCATTTTAAACGACTATCTATAATAATCCCTAAATATGTAGCATTCATTGACTTCTGTAGGGTATAGCAGTTGCATCTTTCACCATTGTTACAATTTGGTGTGTGGATCTTCAGTGTTAAATTGTCTGTGGGTTGTAATGTTTTGTTGTGTGAGAAGCATAGGTATTGTGTTTTGGTTTCATTTAAGGTAAGGAGGTGGTTTCTTAGCCATTTTTGGACTGTAGCAAGGGTTTCTTGAGTTCTATTAAACGTGTCCTCCCAAGTTGTTCCTGTGACTGTGACGACAGTGTCATCAGCATATGAGGTAATCATCGCATTACAGTTCAGCTCACACAAATCGTTAATATATAACAGAAAAAGAATAGGACCTAAAGCTGTTCCTTCGGGAATTCCAATTTTACTTCAGCGCTTCTACTTAGAGTATCTTTGATTCGTACCTTTTGAATTCTGTTAAAAAGAAAACTTTTTATTAGTTCTTGAGGAGTACCACAAATACCCTCCTTTTCCAGTTTTCTAATGAGTATATTGTGGTCCACGGTGTCAAAGGCCTTTTTTAAATCCAGGAACACAGAAATTGTTCTTTCAGAACCATCGATGGCTTTATACAAATTATCAGTAAGGGAGAATATCGCATCTTGAGTACTAGTGTTTGGTCTAAAACCAAACTGATTTGGTGACAATATGTTGAACTTATTCAGATAGTTAAGTAATCTGGATTTGATGCATTTCTCTAGTAGCTTAGAGAGGTGGGTTGTGAGGGAAATTGGTCTATAGTTATTTAACTCACTTTTATCATCTGATTTATAGACTGGGATTATGATGGCAATTTTGAATGAGTCTGGAAATTGCCCCTTCGTTAGTGATAAATTAAAAATATGGTGCAGTGGTATTAGAATTTCTGAACTAATTATCTTAATTGTTTTACTAGAGAAATTACCATAGCCATTTGCTGAGTTATCTTCTAGAGCAGCTATGTGGTTTGTTATTTCTGATTTTGTTATGGGTATAAAAAAGATAGACTGAGGTTCAGCTTTTGCAGTGCTATCAAGTGCATTTGTGTTGTCAGGTTCCTTTCTTGTATTACTTATCTTTTCAGAAAGTTCTAAACCTATGTTACTAAAATAGTCTACAAATTTGTTTGCAATGGCAACTGGTTGGGATGTTTCTTGTGAGTCTCTGATAAATATGCTGTCAACAGCTGAAGATTTATTTCCCTTCCTACATGTTATATCATTAATATTTTTCCAAAGGACTTTAGAATTATTGGAGTTTGACATAATTTGTTTGGAATAGTACCTTTCTTTTGCTAGTTTAACAAGCCTGTTTATCCAGTTTCTGTACAATTTATGTTTATTAACAGTTTCTCGGACCTCATCACTGTTTGGGGATCTCTCCCTTTGTTTAACAATTTTCTGAAGTAATTTATCTCTTATTCTAATAGAAGTTAAAATTCCAGTTGTGATCCATGGAGTAATTTTTTTTAAATTTTGATCTTACGTTATTTACGGTAGTAGAGTGTTCATAGATGTATTGAGTCAGTAATTTAATGAAACTATCAGCTGCTTTGTTAGTATCATGTTCAGTTATGATGGATTCCCAAGTTTCCTTAGTTAAGGATTTTTTTAGAGTTTCATAATTTATTCTTACATATTTCAAAGTATTTTCTCCTGTTTGTGCAGTGTATTTTTGAGATATATTTTGTATGAGAAATGTAGGACTGTGATCTGTGATACTGGTATGCAGAACAAAAGGGTCAAAGTTGCTGTTTCTGTGGGACTTAACATGTATGTGATCGATACATGTTCTGGATTTTGGGGTTATTCTATTTGGTGAGTTTATGTACGAAATAAAACCATTTGCATGTAATACATTTAAATACTCATTTCTGATATTTTGGGATATTGCCTTGTAGGATTTAAATATCAACATTTATATCTCCTATTAATATACTGTGTGTAGCTGTGGGCAAGTGCTGGAGAGTATTTCCTAGTTCCTCTATGAATTTCTTTGGGCTTGTGGAGGGTGATCTGTATATAGCAAGTATCATGTATCTTTCTTTATTATATATGAAGGTGAGTAGGCTAGCATTTGCAGCTTTCAGTGTTTTTACAGTAGATATTGTAATATTTTGAATGAGGTTTTCATGCACATATATCTTTATGCTGTCATGGGTAATGTAATAAAAAATAAAAAGACCTTTTTTAAATGGTATACTATTTACTCATTAAGAAAATTATGTTTGACAAGTCACGTATCACTATTCGTTTTAGTAAATGTAATATATATATAGTTTTACAGTTGGTTAATAGAAGCGTGGCAAGTTAAGATAGTTGGGGTTAGGTAAGTTGAGGGGTAGGTGGCTGGATAAGTGGCTGCGTTAGTTTTGTGTGTGTGTTAGTTACCAACTGTATATCTTTCATTCGATACATTTATTAAAACATAGTTAAATTTGTATGGCACATTGACTACTGCATTGGCCAGTGATGAGGTTCAAAACATTAGCCACTCCCACTGTCTTTCTGTATTTTCAAAATCCAGTAAATAGGCAAACGGAGCCAACCCTCCATCGTTTTTAATGAAAAATATTTGCTTTCTATCATCTATAAAATTAAAAACAAGACCCTTTGTTTAAAGGTTTATTAATAGCTAACTTTTTGTTGTATTGGAACAACAAGGAGTTGTTTATTTTGTAACATAATTAAATTAACTTCAACTTCAGAGCAAAGGGTTTCATAGATCATTTTCTAAAACATAAAAACCATAAAGTTATTATTATTATTACTTATCTAAACATTTTAGTAGTATTATTATTCTCCTACATGGGAGGGTTTATGATTTGGGGCATGAGCCGACCCGTCATGTTTACAAACACATAGGCATATTCACAATGATCACATGACCATTCCATAACAACTTGGTAAAACAAATGAGTGACAATAAGACTATAATTCCATTTCTTGCATCCCACCTCTAAAATTTTTAATTCATTACGATGGTTTACAACTAATACGTAGACTTAGCTTGTAGTACAGTATATGCCTTAGCAATATACAACGATCATCATTTTCGATATCTGCTGGATGTAAATTCATGCCTCTGATTTGAAGAGGAATTAGCATAAAGTCCCCTAGTTGCACAATTCGTATATCACGACCAACCCTTTCGACAAATGTACACTGCATTCTGTCAAATAAAAATAGTATCAAACAGATACTCCTCAGTATGACAATGCCACACGCACAAAAAGGTAAAGTTAACACTATTGATTAAATAAACCATGTCTATACACAAAAAATTAGCTAGTGTAAATAAAAAATAGCCAAGTGTTTTAAAAATGCGTTGACTCAAGCCGAATGGTTAACTTTTTTTTTACTTGTTCTTTGTTAAAGCCCTTCATAGGTGTCGCTAGTGATAGTTGATAAAACGCTTGTTGACTATAGCTGGTTGTGCCTTCATCAGCCGTAAATTTGTAAAAAATAAAAAAAAAATAGGCCTGATGTTATGGGAAATGGACGTTGAACAGGGGTTTGGTGCATAACGTACACCAAATATCAGGAAAATAATCTTCATTTGCTAGTTTTACAATGACTTGTTTCATGGTCATTCCATGCCATGATTTGTAAATAACTTCAGCCGATCAATTATATTCAAAGCCAAAATTGGGTATGCGAGATTTATAATAATTACCTGGATCGTTCAACATTTGAACACGTTAAATGATAGAGTCGCAATAACGTGTATCCACACTTACGTTTATGTTTCTATATTCTGAAGGGTTACCCACCCTGTTATTATCAAGGTAGACCATCGTTGAATATTCATTAAACGTAGTATGTTTTTTTTTCACCATAAACACATCATCATCATTGGCCATGATTCAATCTGTAAAGTAAAAATGTAATTTTAATACGTGAAAAAACTATCGAGTGTCTGTCTCCCTAACTAAAACCTAAAATCCATAAACAAAATGAAAATCAAGCCCAAAAAATTAAACCATTAAATAAAATGAAATACTGTTTATTGGGCTAACGTGCTTGGTTATGTCCTCAAAAAAGTACTGTAGTACTGTCCCCAAGTTTTGTTTTAACAGAAACCCAAGACGGCACTATTGTAAAGTTACAAAAGTAGCAGGCCTACTAAGCCATGTGAGCAGTAAGGGTGGGTGGTTGCTATGTTTTACTGTCTGTCTGTTAGGTAGTCAGCCTGGAGGCTGGTTGGATCCTCAAAAAGTACCGCCGTTAGGTTATGTGGGTAGATACCCACAAAAACCCAAGGCAGCGCTATATTGAGGCATACTAGGCAAGATGAAGAGTGAGGTAGTTTGCGAATACTTTCCTCACTGAGTCAGAACAGCAGTACTAACCCGATGAGTAGAACCTTTCACAACATCCACAGGCACTGACTGCGCCCTGAATGTCATTACTAAGCACCACCCATACCTCAGTAGCTTCCATATGATCACAACCACGAGTGAGACTGAGACATCGGTGAAAAGCCACATTTTACTCTAGCCTATGCAACAGACAAATGCAAAAAAGTACTGCATTGATCACTGTATGGAACAACACACACTGTGTATGTATGTTATAACGCACTGTATGTGTTTCAACAGGCAAATAAATACACATATACTGTACATATTGAGCCCGTCAAACGAGTTGTTTGGGTTGCCACTAACCGCAATGACTTCCCAGACAACTCACCGTTTGGACACATGTGCCGAAGAGGATTGGATGTACTTCCTATAGGTCAATGGGCACGAAGAACGTAGCATCCCGGGGCGATCGGGCAGACAAGAGTATGTCGAAGGACCCAAGAGGTACACCGCAGAAACACTTAGATAACAAAATCGTAATAACATCCAGACTTATGTAAACTCGGGTAAAATTTATTAAAAAATCAACAAACACCTAGCCTAGTTCGGAGGGTTTGTCTCGGGCTAATCCCGCACGCTAATAAAAAAAAGAATGAAATCTCGAAGATCCTAAACTGATTGAAAGTTTAAAAAAACTCGCGAAAGATCTAATTACATGAAAGCAAAAGCAGCAAAGCTAGGGCAGTGGCACGAAAAGTACACCCTACACACATGAAACGGGTTACTTATAAAAGAAGTTAAATTAACAGCAATAATAATCAAAGAATTTACGATGGTACCACCCCCATATTTATTTTTAAACAATTTAATAATCTAGCTAAATCCTGACAATTACAACGAAGTATACGGTGACTTACTACCGCAACAATCAAACAATTACAGCAAAAGCTATGTGACAACCAGTTTAAAAAACATTAAAGTCATTCTTACAGGCTAAAGGTACATTGGATTATCATACAAAATCACACAAATAAATAAATAAATAAATAAATAAATAAGACACAGCATTCAGAAAGCTTCTTATTAATCACATGCGTACACGCAAGAACACTGTTTGTATTCTTGGGTCATCTAGTGTGTAATTAGGTTGGTAACGGCGCGATCAAAATCACGTCTTATGTTACTTGAGCGTCGAGTGCCACCAGTTGAGAACTAATGGTCCGAACAGCTCCGTCGTCTCAAGATAGTGTAACAAAGTCTATAAGTCATTTCCCGATAGAAATGTGACTAATCCAAAGAGTCGGCCAGTGCGCATTAAATTGCAAGTCAAAGTAAATTTTACAGTCATTATGAGCGTCTTATTTAGAATAATGAGATCTTATTATTATTAGAAGCATTATTTAAATTGTCGTAGGTTTATGAAGAATACTGGCGATTCTCAGTGGACACCTCGGCTTAAAAGGTGTGAAGTCTACCAAAGAACATCACTAAACCTCATCGGCTCACACCTGGCCGGAAAACACAATAACACAAGTTATCAAACTCGGTTTGCAACAAACACTGAAGGGGCGCAAAGCTCTTCTAATCAGTCTTCAGGTAAAATCCTGGAGAAATGGTCGCAGGTATATCACCTGTACGTAGCGCGTCAAGAGCGCTCAACTCTTACATAGAAGCCTTTAAATGCGGTGTCAAAGTTACCTCACATAATAGACAATAGCTTCTCTTCAATACAATGCACTCTCATAGTGCTCAAACATTCGCTTTCTGAAGCGTTAAAAAGTTACAATCTCGTCCAATGACGTAAGCAAACATATGACTGCTATAAAAACTACACAGCCATGACCTAGAAATAATCAATACATTCCACACAGTGAAACATTGAAGTACGCATGCGCGTCTCGTCTAACTGTAACAGTTGTCTTGCAGTGAGCGTTACGGATCCATGGCATTACAAGCCTTCACAATGGCGCATCGAAACACACTCAACTCATCATCGCATCAGGCGATGAATTACACTACACAGGCGTTAATTCTGTAGAAAGAAGTCTGTATCTGAATAACGTTGGTTTATAAACTATAACAAGTAGTAATAAGTGATTCATGGCTTCACTACCACGTAGAACTATGAATCATGAACATGGGCAATGTTGAAAAATTGCTAAGATCAATATTTTAAAGGTATTCCACTCGGAATAGATTGCTTTGGAGTGGGTTAAAGATATTCCACTCTTCTAATATTTACATGTGGGCATTTACAAAACTTTAGCGTGTCTAATACCTTGACACTAACAAAATAATATAACATGTGACAATCCTACAGACCGCCAGGACGTCGAAAACGATACGAAGTGTATCTGGGGTTCGATGCTTGGCCGGCATCTTTACTACAACTCCCATACTAGTTCCCACCTGAACCTGTATGGCCTCAGAGCACACATCAACAGCATAAATTAATAACATAAGAGTAATGACTTATGTCGGTCATTCAATGATACGGCCAAGAATAAGCCCAAAATAAATAGTACAGTGGCGTGAATGGAAAGTGTCGCTGAAAGGGGTCACAAAAATATGATGGTTGTTCATCGCTCAAAATCTAAGTTGGTCCGTTTGAAGGGTCTGCCAAAACAAATCTAAATGATTTGCGGCCATGTCTATCCAAGAAAACTAGGACATAACGTCCTGCGAACACCTTCAAGATGCACCATAGAAAAACATGGTGACTAACATCCACTGTGGAAAAAGACATTATACTAGCTAAAAATCCCTACCTATCTGGTGTCACTAGTTTGGTTAATTTTCTACTATCTACTCCACCACAGATCAACCCGTACATGAGATAAAAGACAAACTCAATTTGCAGTCACCATTATAGTAGATCCAATGAAATCATGGTGTTATGGAGACCTGGATGGTTGGTAATAATTCCAGTAATAACTCGGCCATCGAGTTTATACCATTCCTTTTTCCTCCTCCTGCTTTTGGTCTCTCGAGCAAAGATCTCTTTCTCATGGTCAGCCATTGGGTTGATGGGTTCTTGGGCTCCAATTCCCAAAGAATAGATGGTCAGATCTCTTGCCATGATGTAGTGGTCTCCTCGTAGAATATTCCTCACATGATGGGGTTCTTACTCTATGACACTGACTAATATCAGCGTAGTAAGCATGGTGTACACGTGGTTGAGGTTATTATACATGATGGAACTCACATGTGTTTATCACTGATTTTATGCTTAGCACTGTATTATAAATTTTCACTGACTATTATCGCAGACATAATAAATTGGCCTTCACTGGTCTGCTTCACTGATGCTAGTGGATAATCACAGATTCTAGTGGTTAGATTTTTATCATTGAAAATCACTGTAATCTAGCACTGAAAATAGCAGATGAAGTGCATCGTAGAATATTACAGAAATTACTAGCATAATCACTCGTAGATGGTTGAAAGTTACCAATATTTAATAGCATTTTGTGCACCTCCTGGTCGTTAGTTTGATGTGCCACGTGAAGAAATGTGGTGCTACAAACACACTAAAATATTCACCGAAAAGCATGTGAAAAAAATCGGCACTTACACTCGTGCACTCAGTGAACTATTCTTTAGATAGGTGTGCATTTATAAATGAAAATTACACACAAATCACTGTCGATGGTCGTTGATTCTGTTCACGCCTCGTGCGTGGAATAGTTTGGTCATCGTCTTCACTGACGGAAAAATTACAACTTATTCACTTTCACAGATTTATAAAAATACTTTCGATGATCGTCGCACTGCACACATCGTGCGAAAAAATACTCGACGATAACGATGATCGTATAACTGATTTTCTTCACCCTCTGGGTGGACTTGTACAATTTCCTCATCCTTAGGACGGACAGTAACACAGCACGTCGAAACTTGACGGCTACTGAACAGGTAGTCCGGGAGCTTAGATCTTCCCTGCAATGTGCTGTCAAAACTAAGAGTCGTTGACGGTCCATTTCCTCCCGCCAATCTGTGGCGTTAATAACTTTTACCTTAATTGAAAATTGGCAAACATCGTAATGTTCCCTTTATGCAGAGTTACATGATGGAATGATCTGATACTTTTAATAGCAAGAAATGAGATAGTGCTCAGAATAAATTATGAAGGTGAGTGTCCAAAGTCAAGACATCTTCCAATTTTCACGCATGCCTCGCGCTGCTACAGGGCGCGTTCAGATACAATGGCAGGGCATGTTCTTCATCATTTCCAATAAATATCACCGAGCCATGAACTCAGCGGGCTCAATATATACATAGTTACACAAACATACGCATAAACAATTATATGATATGCTACAATTTTCTTAACAAACTCCGAGATGACACCACACTTTATACAGACAACAAAACCAAGCGCTTAACTTGTTGCACCCAAAAGGAAAGCTTGTGATCATATCATCACGCCACTCTCGTTTATTGTCCAACAAGGCGAGCGTTTGCCTTTGTTGTTTCACTCAAAATAAATCATGGTTATTGGATAGAATCCTAAACTGACTGTGAGACATGGTCGAGCCTGTCTGAAGGACAGTTAAATAATCATCGACACGTAGGATGTTTGGCCACAATCTGGCTTACGCCTTTAGCTCTCTTGCTTTCCCTTCAATCCATTAACCTAAAACTATACATTTTAGGAGCGAGTCCAACAAACTCTTGTCATTATGATATCTGAGCACTCGTCTTTCATCAAACCAATCTCCTTCTTGTTCCAAACGGGTACATTATACACATTATCCTTACTAAACGAGGATGTGTCAAACCAATGACTATTTTCCCTCATGACGACATACGGATTGCAATCAAGGATATGTTAAATAAAACTATCCGTGTCACTGTACAATAAAGACACGGTGCCAAAACGTTGCTTTGCAAAGCCATAATGAAATTGATACATATGCAATTTTGCAAAATCCTAAATAACCTGCCCCAAATAGATGGGTTTATTCATAACGACTTTAGTTCTCGACATTTCAATCGTCACCAAATCGTTATGAATATTTTTCAATGATTTGAAATTCGGCTTTGCAATGTACTTTTGTGCTCCCAATCCACCCTCCCAGGTATTCACCAATTTAATGTCCCGATATTGCCTTACGTTTACAAGACTCTTTCCATAAATACAGTTGTTCATCAGTTTAAAAAAATGATTTCAAACTGTTGAGTCGCTCTTTGCCAGTGGCTGGTATTCAAATCCATATACCGCTTCAACCACGGTCTCTGGGCAAAGGGAATACCCCTGTGGATTTTTTCAACAGTAAGCCCTGGGATAGGCATTCCACCAACATTTTAATGTGTAACACATAAAGATTTTTATCGTAAAGTGTGCCCATCTATTTCTCATGTCTCACTTTACTTTGAGGAGGGATAATTTTCTCTAGACAAGAAGGGAAATCGCTATGTTTCTCTCTCAGGCATGTGTGGTAGGCTAGGTCGACTTCTAAAATAAAACCGACCTCTTCCAGCATGGCAGCCGTATGGACATTGAAATTTTCTACTTCTTCCTGAGAGAGCCAAGCAAAGTTTTTGTAAGGCAGAAGCTGACTCATGGCGTGACCATACAAATTTTTCACGTCATAATACATGAGATAAGAGACAAGTGCCACGGGACAATAAAAAGGCATGTATACATTATTTGCCTTTGCGTACCGCTGGTTTAGAGACACGAAACCTCTTCGGATCCCTTTTTCCATCATTAATACCATGTCGGGATCCGTTAATAAATCAAGCTCAACGTTGGTGTACTTTAGTGCGGCATCGAATGAGAGGCCTGGACTGGTAAAATAATGGGCCGGATCCAGACCGTAAATGCTATGGCATAATTGACGGAACTTTTCAAACACGTCCGTCAATAAAAGTACAGCCAGTTTCAAGTAATACATAGCGTATTCACTTAAGAGTTTTTATGCTGAACTCTCTACAGACAGGGCAAGCGTGGGCGTAATCCTCATCGGATATCATGCTTTGAGTTAGCAGAGAAAATAATTTCTATTGAGGAGGCAAAGATTTTCATCAAGCACAGCGCAGTTTACACAGTAATCATATGGAAACATTCCTTTACCAATACACAATTTAAACTGTTGTGTATTCGTTAAAGGAGATTGCGTGTATTTCAACTCGTTTTCACCCAAGTCATTCACTAGGCAGTCAAGGGAACATGACATAAATTTAAACGAGTCAAGAAAGCGAATGCACATGTTCCCTCACCACCACGACGCAGAGTGAAGCTTTCATGGTTTTGAGGTAGAATATTGAATGTGCCTTTGTCTACATTCGCAAACTCTTTAATGATAAAGTGAAGATCGTAGTGGCTCATATTGTGAAAGAACACACTGACGAAGCGCGGGGCAGGGTAGTATACATTGCACACCCTATGGGCAGCCCCTGGAAACAGCCCTGTGAAGAGTGAATGATCCATTACTTTTTCATCTTCAGATAGAATAGGCTTCTCACAAATATGGCACGTCGTGGCTTGCTCATACCCTAGCGCTGAACTTCATTTAAATGCATACGTACAGGGTTGTCCAATAACCTCTATACATCATCTGCTAAAGCCGCCATCTGCTTGACAAACCACTGCCCACAATTAGGGCCTTGGTAACTATCATAGAACGACTTTGACTTACCAAAGGGCAAACTACATGATACCCGACAGCAAACGGTTCATGGTTTTGCACATATTACGTTGACCTTGTATGGTGATTGGGTTCGCAACCTTGGAAGGGTACAGTTAATGCCTCAAAATCAGCATAAACAACGAATGGCCCTGTACCCGAAATTACCTACCATCAGCTTGTTGAAATCCCACGAAGATCACTGGATCGTAGAACCTGGAAAATCCCGGCTGAAAACCCCCAGGTACTACCAACAAGAGATGGGGATAATAGGGCACAGGGAAACCTAACCAGGCAAAGTTAAGGAAAATCCATGGCTAAACGCTAAAAAGCAACAGCTCAAAGAACACACGATCTATACAAGAGTGTAATCTCAGGCGTAGAAACACCTAGAAATACCCAGCAATGGATTTCTTAACGTGACCTCCACTCACTTCTATAAATCACCACAATTGTCGAATTAAAAGGAATTGAAAATAATGTATTCACAAAAACGGCATAGCGAAATGCTATGTCCTCAGAATAAAAATCTGATGAACATTAATAAGCTTGACATGGTCAAGAATAAATCACACAAAGAAGGATTAAATTCACCACACAAGAATGGGCTGTAAAATCCCATTAAAAATAAATTATAGATACAAACAAACTTCTATTGGATCGAATATCAGAACTGTCTCGTTTCAGTAGGTAATTTCCCCTGATATACATGTTAATAATGACCCTGAAAAAGAATTTATACACATATATACAATTGGTTTCAACACATCTCAGAGTGTTATGGCAAAGGACGAAGATTGTACACCCTCCATGAGTGTAATTTGTTTAATTCAATTGTGGTTTCGTGGTAGTAATATCATAAATGTTTGGTGTCCCTTGGACCCAATAATATCTTGTGAGAATAAGCAAAAATCAAAATTTATTCAACATCAATCTTAGAATTCATCAAAGGGATGATTGATTATGTAGTTATTAGCATTGCAATTAAATCCAGAAATCGGATAATAAAGATCATTACTTAAATTATACGTGTTCGTGTCTAGAAGTGCACGTTTCCTGATAATACATTATCGCTACGTAGTTCGATATCTGTAAATCTATGATCGCTTTAAGTCACACCTGACTTATTTATTCACCTTCCATTCAGCAATGGATTTCATCATATTTATTTTAAACATTAATTAATTATTATAATTCAACGGTGCCAGAACATGGTCTTACCCACATGATAAATCTACTCCACTGAGTATTAATTGTTTCAAAATTGCCTTTTATACACTTATAATCATAAGTCACCCTCTATGGTGATACAAATGATTTTATCAATAATATACTTTAATAGTTACAGTTTGCTTTATATTTGCGTTTCTAGAATTATACAGGATCGTTATACTTCATATAGAGTATCTAAAAATGTTATCTCTTATGTCTCCAAATAATTATTGGAATTATTGCTAATGCTTTTACAATAGTTTATTACAATCACACGTCTGTTAAAGGACATGCCTCCACATTCGATTATCTGAGATTCTCGTTGAAGAAACGATTGTAAATGCTGTTCATAATGTCTCTAATAGACTATAATTCGCATCGAAAAGTCTGAAAAATACCATAAGCAATGGATTTCTCTCAGCTCAAAATTAACATGACATACGTGTGTCAAAACAATAAATTCAATAGGATCAAGATGCCTCAAGCATAAAAAGAAACATTCCTGCTCGAGTGGGCTATGGAAAATAATATAGGGTTCCTACACCATCGACGAGGGTGATCGTAACGATAAGCACCTACATCGTCGATTAGGAAAACTCTACTGTTTCTACAGTGCACTAAAACTGGAAATATCTCTTAACAAAAACTAGATAGAATCCTATCAGGCCAAGTGTGAGCTCAAAATAGTCACAACTATCAAACATGACGTTGAAAAAAATGTTCAATAGAACCTTAACAACTCTCCAATCAACAATCAGAACGCTCTCTATAAAATAGATCCGTCGATAAATGCGAATGCGAATAAGCGTGGCAAATATATACCAAAATGAGAATTCAAAACCACTATCTTAAATAGTGAAGATATAAAATTGTATCTTCCCCTATGTCGATTCTCTTCACTACGACAAAAATGTTCCCATATAAATTACCCTAAGTTACCATAAATTGTGTAAAAACACACTACAAAATGGATGTATTCTATTAAAAAGAATCAAAACCCAGTCGAGAATAGGACCAGCCATGAGAAAGACGTCAAGTCTAAGTCCTACCCATCGACTATACTAAGAAAAAAATATGACAGTTACTAAAACATTATAATATTTATGAATTACTACTACTGATGAGTGTTCATTTGCTGTACCTTCTCGCCAGACGATGATGGAATCGAAAGCAATGATATGCCTCCCATATCAAGTCTTCCTTATACGGTAGAAATGCCCTGGGTCATCCTGGAATGTCGTTGGAATCGAACCCCGGATCGTCAGTCACCAACGCACGGGATCCAGACAGCCACACGACCAACACCAGTTGTTACTGCACTCCACGTACTATCCATATCGTTCCGAATAAGAATCTCGTCACAAAGTAGTAGTATTCGCCCGAAGCGATAATTGCATTTTAATATCATCATGTCATGATGGACTGGCATGGCAGAAGAAAATTAGCACTAGCGATAACGCTTTAAAAAAAGTCAGTGTCCATTCCGTAGAATGCATAATGCGTCGCTTACACCGCAGTATTCATGTATAAATGTTTAGCCAGCCATAGCTATGAGGTACTCGTGCATGAAAACTCTTCCTCCCGACATCTCGTTGATAATCATGTCGGTAAAATGAGAGGAATGAGTAATATAGTCCATGTAGTGCTCAAGTATAACAATACTTGTGTCCATTGACGTAGCACTATTCTGCAGTAATAGTTCTACTGCAGGTATCACAGTACACTTGCCAAAGTTAATGTTGCTCGTTGCATGGAGCTTGCCTTAATATAAGTATGACATGATTAAGCTTGCACGTTACATGGCACATATTCAGCGTGAAAATTTCACTCATTACTGAAATGCCTATGTTAGAGTTTTTCGACACACAACTCTTATCTTCCTAACGATGGCCTCGCACACGTTTCAAGTAGGCCTCAAACTTAGCGATACGTGTTAAATAATCGCGCTAGTAGGTCGTTCTGCTCTAGGCAGAGATATATAAGAATCTGTCTTGCTCGAACAGCCCGCAGATTCACGAGGGTGAACATCCCCCAATCTCGCAGTGCGTAGATCGATAAATCAAAACGTTGGCGGATAGTCAAAATAGCTGTCATATATCATGAAGTCTTGCCAAAGAAATCAGCTCTTCAAAAGCCTGTACAATGTCAATACATCTTGGGTAAATGCTGAAAATCATTCCCGGTCAATGCATGTGAGATTTTCGAAGTGAAATGCCATGTCCTGTGGTTCGGATTCCACGTAAAAAGGAGGTCCCGTGGATTATAATCACAAGATTCACGGTCACGTAAAACTACAATCTTCCTTTTTTTTTTCATAAATAAACTTCTCTTCCTCATTATTATAGATGAAATAATCTTTCAATATTCAATCAATAACTTGGATCTGCGCGGGGCACAAATTCTGAGTGTCCAGCTCGCGTCTGCTAGTTCGGAGAACCTCGACTCGGCTCGGGCCAGCCTAACGGGATCCCGTCAGCTGTCTCGCCGCAAACTCGCCAGCCACGTGCTGCGTTGTGTTACAAAGCAAATCCTGCAGGTCACAGTACTTGAACTAACGCTTAAGGGTAATGGTACATTTTCCTCCTGACATCTTACATAAAAGAAGAACCTGCTTTTATGTACACATCATAATGCATTCTTATGCTATGTAGCTTATCCTCAAAGCGTTACTGTATAATCTTCCTATAGTATCTCCGGATGTTCTTAGCATTGCTATTCTTTCTATAGCATCTTCCTATATCTTTCTTTCTTCTTTTGCTATCTCTCTTCATCTGTGCTCCCAAAAATTAATTTATCCATGGAGGTGTAAATAATCAGTCCTTCTACTTTCTTCTTTGATAAGATGAACTTCTCTTACTGTCGTCAGGGTTTCTATCTGTTTTATATTTCTGACGACTGGTACTAGGAGTAGCTTCCGCAATTTCTTGCTCCTTTTTCCTCTCTTTTGAATTTCTTCGCCTAGCGTATTCATTAGGCTTATCTTGCTCGTCTCTGAGCCTATCTCGCTGTTGGTTACGCTGGAACTCCTCTGTCCTATAATTCTTATAGCGACTGTAAACTTGATTAGATCTGTTGTTTGACTGGTATGGCGACTCACGATAGCGATTCCTATTGTTGCCATAATCACGCCGGTAAAAGTTCCTTTCCTCGTACTTGCGTTGCCAAGGTTGTTCCGTATAATCCACGTAACGATTATCTTGGCGATTATATCTTTGGTTGTTTCCATTACGTGTATTGTACCTGCTGTTGTATCTATTATCTGGTTGAGGTTGGTCCGTTTGCTGCGTGCGATCCATTACGATCGTATTCACACCTCTCCATTCATTTCGTGAGTTTCTTCACGATCTTGGGAGCTGTGAGCGCACTTACGTGATCTAAACGTCGTAACAGATCATCCATGGTCTTAAGATCGATTACACCTGAGGAAATAACTTGCTTACGCACTTCCACAGGAAGCTGTCGAGAAATGGAGTCGATCAATTGGGCCTGTGTCAACGGGGGTTGAAGGAAACGGAGTTTCGCTAATTGGGAAGCAAAGTATTCGGAATAACTCGTTGGCCCTGTACTCGCATACTTCCTAGAATACATTTCTGACCACAGATTATTCTGAATTTACACACTCCAGAATCTACTGATGAAGGCTTCCGCGAAATCTTCGAAATCAGTGACAGTGTAGCGCAAGGCTCGATACCACTGAAGGGGTCATCCGCAAGGAAGCGTTCCACCACTCTCAACTCTCTTTCACGTGGTGCGTGGGATTCCGTGAAGTAATCACGTACACTTCTAATAAATTCTATTGGGGTGGTCCCATCGAGGTTGTAAAAACGTCGAGGTTTATCTTCGAAGTTACGAATTATGGTAATATGACCTGCCTCATCTGACTTTCGTGTCGCGTATGGACCTTTACTCATGTTAGCTGTCGGAGGATTATATGTTGGAGAACGTTGTTGCACTATG
This sequence comes from Meconema thalassinum, assembly GCA_946902985.2. Classification (NCBI taxonomy): domain Eukaryota; kingdom Metazoa; phylum Arthropoda; class Insecta; order Orthoptera; family Tettigoniidae; genus Meconema; species Meconema thalassinum. Next base: position 237,246,417 of record OX336389.2, on the reverse strand, counting down.
TTTCCATATTGCGTTGGATCGAACCTGGGTGTTTCGTAGCTTATGGGGTTTTGTTGACGATTCCCATCTTCCCCATCCTGACCTGTACCATCAACACCATCAAGAGTAGCAATGAAATCCGCGTTCCAAATCGGCCTAAGTTGCTCTCGCATCGCATCTACATTTATCGGACCTCCCAATGTTAAACTGTCGAGTTGTTTTCTGACTTCACTTATTTCAGAAGTCTTTTTCTCCCTTACTTCTATCAACTCTAACTTAGCTTGATCTACCTTGGTCTCTATGGAATTAATCCTAGTCTCAAGATCGCCATGATTTTCCGATTGAGCATTCTGAATTACATTTAATCTTTTAATCACGTCCTCTCTTACATCGGTTATTTCCTTACTTGATTTAGCCTCTTCTTCTACAATTTTGTTGTTGATTTCTGTTTTAAAATCTTTAAAATAGTCCTCATTGACTTTAAGCATTTTTGTCTAAGAATGACAATGTTATCATTAATGATACCCTTAATGTCTACATCGAATTCGTCTTTGATCATTTTATTGTGATCCTTCACTTGAGATTGAAGAAGACTTACTTCAGCCCTTAACTGTTGCAAAGTGTCTTGTGTCTGACTGTAGTCACGAGATACTTGCAATTGGAAACTGTCTACGTTACTTTTGGCTTCCTTTTTATTGTTAGATAATTCTAACCTGATTTCAAGCTGAAAATCTTTATTAGACTGCTCAGACTAGTTTAATTGAACTTGCATCAGCTTTTGGTTAGCGTCAACAATGTCAATCTTGGTCTGAATATTAGATTGAGTAGTCTGCATTTGATTTTGAGTAGCATACATATGACTCTGGGTTGATTGTAAAGCCACAATTTTTGTCTCCATTTTATCCTGTCTAGTCTCTATGTTAACAATATTAAGTTGGACCTCATCAATTGTTGATTGAATCTTGCTAACACAAGAATCTAACCTTAATTGGCCGGATTGAACAGAACCCATATCTTTTTGCATTAAACCAATATCTTTTTGAACTGATCCAATATCTTTTTGGACTGATGCAATATATGATTGGACTGATCCAATATCTTTTTGGACTGATCCAATATCTGATTGGACTTCATCTACTGTGGTTTCTAATTTATTGACTTTTAACTCAACTCTTTTAGAGCTAGAATTGAGGTCGTTTAAAGAAGCTTGGATTAACCCTATCTCCGTTTTGAGACTGTCAGCTACCACATCCTGAATAACCGACTGACTACGTGTGGTCCAAGTTTCATGTATGCTGTCTATTTTAGTCTGCAGCATTGCATACAAAGTCTTGAGATCAGCGATATCACCGCCATCCTAACTAGCCATAATACCAATTATGAATCCGAAACGTTCTGTTACTAATTGTGTGGTGATTTATATCAGTGGTATATTAACTATCCTAATTTAATAAACATTAAGTGAACAAAACTATTCTAGAAATAATGATGAGTTCAGAAATCTTCATCAGCCGGATATACCAAAACCAAGCAACTTGAATGTAACTCAAACATAAGCTGCATCAACCGCCCTATTCGACTGAACGTGTTAGCAAAGATTTCGGAGAGTATCTTTCCCTAACCATGTTCATGTCGTAAACTAATCGCAAATAAGTGTAGCACCACATTAAAAAAGAAACAAGGTCTAATAATGGTTGCGATTCTACACGAATACCATGTAGATTGAATAACTTCATGATCGCTTTATTCGCGAGTGCTAAAAGTATCAGTACACCATTATTTTTCCAACAGACATTCAGAGAATTCACAATGATCCCTGTAATGGCGTCGGAATTGACTAGCTCATGACACCATCCACGTGTTCGACAGCAAAGTTCGAAGCTACGATAAAATGGCGTCATTCGACCAGTCCATTGGATCATAATGGAGTACGACATCTCTGTCTAAATCTCCATAGTCATGGATCGCCAAATAATTGTTTCTCTCTCTGTTTTTTAGCGTATGGCTTTTAGTGCCGGGAGTGTCCGAGCTGCTTCGAGACGGACATCCAATGGGTGAGCTACAAGTACCGTTGGGGAGGGAAGTTGGAAGGTAGCGGCTGTGGCCTATAGTTAGGGACCAACCCCGGCATTTGCCTGGAAGGAAGATGGGAAACCACAGAAGACCATCTTCAAGGTTGCCGGCGGGGGGATTCGAACCTCCTCGCCTCCCGGATGTGAGCGACTGCCAGCAGTCATGCCGTAACGACCACGGCTAACTCACCCGGTCTCTATCTGGTATTCCAGTTTTATGAGCTCCAATAGTTTGAACGCCAATCCAATATATCGGCGTAACCCAAAAATGGACACGATATCTCTAGTCGAGCCCAAACGTTTAAGGGCGCCAATTCACTGTATTGGCGCACCCCTAAAAGACACGATATCTCTATTCGTGCCCCACGTTTAAGGGGGCCAATTCACTGTACCCGAAATTACCTACCATCAGCTTGTTGAAATCCCACGAAGATCACTGGATCGTAGAACCTGTAAAATCCCGGCTGAAAACCCCCAGGTACTACCAACAAGAGATGGGGATAACAGTGCACAGGGAAACCTAACCAGGCAACGTTAAGAAAAATCCATGGCTAAAGGCTAAAAAGCAACAGCTCAAAAAACACGAGATCTACACAAGAGTGTAATCTCAGGCGTAGAAACGCCTAGAAATACCCAGCAATGGATTTCTTAATGTGACCTCCACTCCCTTCTATAAATCACCACAATTGTCGAATTAAAAGGAATTGAAAATAATGTATTCACAAAAAGGCATAGCGAAGTGCTATGTCCTCAGAATAAAAATCTGATGAACATTAATAAGCTTGACATGGTCAAGAATAAATCACACAAACGAGGATTAAATCCACCACTCAAGAATGGGCTGTAAAATCCCATTAAAAAGAAATTATAGATCCAAACAAACTTCAATTGGATCGAATATCAGAACTGTCTCGTTTCAGTAGGTAATTTCCCCTGATATACATGTTAATAATGACCCTGAAAAAGAATTTATACACATATATACAATTGGTTTCAACACCTCTCAGAGTGTTATGGCAAAATATGAAGATCGTACATCCTCCATGAGTGTAATTTGTTTAATTCAATTGTGGTTTCGTGGTAGTAATATCATAAATGTTTGGTGTTCCTTGGACCCAATAATGTCTTGTGAGAATAAGCAAAAATCAAAATTTATTCAACATCAATCTTAGAATTCTTCAAAGGGATGATTATGTAGCTATTAGCATTGCAATTAAATCCAGAAATCGGATAATAAAGATCATTACTTAAATTATACGTGCTCGTGTCTAGAAGTGCACGTTTCCTGATAATACATTATCGCAATCTATTTCGATATCTGTAAATCTATGATCGCTTTAAGTCACACCTGACTTATGTATTCACCTTCCATTCAGCAATGGATTTCATCATAATTATTTTAAACATTAATTAATTATTATAATTCAACGGTGCCAGAACATGGTCTTACCCACATGATAAATCTACTCTAATTGTTTCAAAATTGCCTTTTATACACTTATAATCATAAGTCACCCTCTATGGTGATACAAATGATTTTATCAATAATATACTTTAATAGTTACAGTTTGCTTTATATTTGCGTTTCTAGAATTATACAGGATCGTTATACTTCATATAGAGTATCTAAAAATGTTATATCTTATGTCTCCAAATGATTATTGAAATTATTGCTAATGCTTTTACAATAGTTTATTACAATCACACGTCTGTTAAAGGACATGTCTCCACATTCGATTAACTGAGATTCTCGTTGAAGAAAAGATTGTAAATGCTGTTCAGAATGTCTTTAATGGACTATAATTCGCATCGAAAAGTCTGAAAAATACCATAAGCAATGGATGTATATCAGCTCAAAATTAATATGACATACGTGTGTCAAAACAATAAATTCAATAGGATCAAGATGCCTCAAGCATAAAAAGAAACATTCCTGCTCGAGTGGACTATGGAAAATAATATAGGGTTCCTACACCATCGACGAGGGTGATCGTAACGATAAGCACCTACATCGTCGATTAGAAAACCCCACTGTTTCCACAGTGCACCGAAACTGGAAATATATCTTAACAAAAACTAAAAAGAATCCTATCAGGCCTAGTGTGAGCTCAAAATAGTCACAACTATCTAACATGACGTAGAAAAATGTTCAAAAGAACCTTAACAACTCTCAAATCAACAATCAGAACGCTCTCTATAAAATAGATCCGTCGATAAATGTGAATGCGAATAAGCGTGGCAAAAATATACCAAAATGAGAATTCAAAACCACTATCTTAAATAGTGAAGATATAAAATTAAATCTTCCCCAATGTCGATTCTCTTCACTACGACAAAAATGTTCCCATATAAATTACCATAAGTTACCATAAATTGTGTAAAAACACACTACAAAATGGATGCATTCTATTAAAAAGAATCAAAACCCAGTCGAGAATGGGACCAGCCATGAGTAGGACGTCAAGTCTAAGTCCTACCCATCGACTATACTAAGAAAAAAATATGACAGTTACTAAAACATAATATTCATGCATTACTACTACTGATGAGTGTTCATTTGCTGTACCTTCTCGCCAGACGATGATGGAATCGAAAGCAATGATATGCCTCCCATATCAAGTCTTCCTTATACGTAGAAATGCCCTGGGTCATCCTGGAATGTCAATGGAATCGAACCCCGGATCGTCAGTCACCAACGCACGGGATCCAGACAGCCACACGAACAACACCGGTTGTTACTGCACTCCACGTACTATCCATATCGTTCCGAATAAGAATCTCGTCACAAAGTAGTAGTATTCGCCCGAAGCGATAATTGCATTTTAATATCATCATGTCTAGTGATAATCTCCATTAACATTGAAGGTATTTCATCAGAAAAGGAAGCCTTATTATCTAACATCTGCAGGAAACATGACTGTGATTTCTTACTGGTCCAAGAAACCCATAGGGGATCAAATGATCGCCGACCAAGGGTGAATGGAATGAAACTCGTTTTGGAGAGACCTGATCAGCAATATGGGAGTGCAGTTTTCACTAAACTGGGAACCAACATTCTCTCTACTGATATGACCTGTGTAGATCATATAGAAATTCTGACAGTTGAAATACAATCCTGTACTATTACATCTGTCTACAAACCACCAAATAAGGAATACAAATTCACAGAAACCTGTAACTTCTATTCCCAAGCTACAAAACTAGTCGTAGGCGACTTCAATTGCCAAAGTATATCATGGGGATACAAAGAGACGGACTTAAATGGTCAAAAACTAGAAGAATGGGCCGAATGCATGGGTCTTAAATTGATACATGACCCAAAGCTACCCCAGTCCTTTAATAGTGGTCGGTGGAAGAGAGGCTACAATCCGGACAACATTTTTGTCACCGATCATATAGCTTATCAAACCAAGAAGTGCATTGCAGAACCTTTCCCAAGAACACAACACCGAGCTCTTATATGTGTAGTACAAGCAATTGTCAAACCTGAACAAGTCCCGTTTAAAAGACAGTTCAACTTTAAGAAAGCTCAGTGGGATAGCTTTTCTCAAAACCTAGATGATGAGGTGAGGAAGATCAAGCCTGACCCAGAGAAATACAAGGATTTTGTTGAATTAGTAAAGTCTATCTCCCGTAAACACATCCCAAGGGGCTGCAGAACAATGTATATTCCTGGACTCGATAAGGACTCAAAATCCTTCCTTAACAAATGTGAACAACTATATGAAAAGGACCCATTCGCAGAGGAAACAATACTAACTGGAGAACACCTTCTCCAAGCCATATCAAAATCAAGAACAGACAAATGGCGTAATCTTCTCGAAAGTTTGGACATGAAGCGCACAAGTCAAGCTTGGAAATTATTGAAGAATCTCAATGGTGATCCTACAGTTCCAACCCAGGAATCGGATAAAGTTACCGCTGACCAAATAGCCAATCAACTACTGCTGAACGGTAAAGCCTCAAGAAGGTCGAAAGAAATAAAAATCCAACGATATGAAAAGGAGAACAACCATCTTGGTACACGATTCACAACGGAAGAATTAAGAACTGTTATTCAACAGATGAAACACAACAATGCTTCAGGTTTGAGTGATATAAGACCTGAGCAAATAAAATATTTTGGCCCCTTAACTATCGAATGGATCCTACAACTGATGAACACCTGTGTGACTAAAATGATAATCCCGAAGTTATGGCGTAAAGCAAAAGTTGTGGCCTTGCTCAAACCAGGTAAAGAACCAAATTAACCCAAGAATTTCAGACCTGTATCGCTTCTCTGTCATCTCTGTAAGGCCCTGGAGAGAATGATTTTGAACCGAATTTCCAACTTTGTTGACAGAGAGATCATTAAGGAGCAATCAGGTTTCAGACCAGGGAAATCGTGTACTGGTCAAATATTGAACTTAACCCAGTATATTGAGGATGGACATGAAAGGAAACAGATTACTGGAGTTGCTTTTGTGGACCTCACAGCTGCGTATGATACTGTAAACCACAAGCGATTGACAAAGAAGCTGTACTCAACAACTAGAGACTTTCGACTAACACAGTTTATTCAGTGTTTGTTGCAGAATCGACGATTTTTTTGTCACCCTCAAGGATAAGAAAAGCCGATGGAGGAACCAAAAGAATGGCCTCCCACAGGGAAGCGTGCTAGCTCCATTTTTATATAATATCTACACTAACGACCAGCCACTTAACACTAGGACCAGAGCATTCATCTACGCAGATGACACTGCTGTTGCTGCTCAAGGATCAACGTTTGAAGAAGTAGAGTTAAAGCTGACAGCTGCTCTTGAAGACTTAGCCATCTACTACAATGATAACTACTTGAAACCCAACCCAGAGAAAACCCAAATATGCGCGTTTCACCTGCGCAATAGGGAGGCGAGAAGGCAGCTCAACGTCACCTGGGAAGGTCACAATCTGAAACACTGTGTTCATCCTAAATACTTAGGAGTAAAGCTGGATCGCGCGCTGACCTATGAACAGCATTGCATGGACACCAAACGGAAGGTATGCACCAGGAACAACATCGTTCGGAAGCTCACAAACACCAGATGGGGAGCTCAGCCTAGTGTCCTGCGTACAACTGCCCTTGCTCTGAGTTTCTCTGCTGCAGAATATGCTGCCCCAGTCTGGAGGAACTCTGCTCATGCCAACCAAGTAGATGTTGCCCTCCATGAGACAGGCCGCATTGTGACAGGCTGTCTACGTCCAACTTCTGTCGATAAGATCTTTCCGCTTATGGGAGTAGCACCTCCAGAAGTTAGAAGACAAGTAGCGGCAGAAGTAGAGAAGAAAAAGCAAGAAACAGATCCAAGACATCCAATGTATGGACTTGATGTCCATCCACCTAGGCTAAAATCAAGAAAGAGCTTCCTCCAAACAACAATATCAATTCATTCCTCAGCTGAAGCTCGCCGAATTGAACTTTGGAAAGCAAAATCACCAGGAGGATCGTGAGAAATGAAGGAGAAGCCGGCAGCTGGCTACCACCTACAATACGAATCCTGGAAGACGCTAAACCGACTGAGAACTGGTGTGAGTCGGTGCAAAAGCAATTTAATGAAGTGGGGATACAGTGCTGAAGAACTTTGTAGATGTGATGAAAGACAAGACCCTGAGCACCTTCTGAATTGCAGCATGTTATCAAGACCATGTACTATGCAGGACTTGATAGAAGCCAATGACTGTGCCATTCTAACAGTTGAACACTGGAGTAATGAAATTTAGTGTAATTTATATGTATATATGTATGTGTTTTGGACTCGGATAAATAAATAAAAGATGGACTGACATGGTAGAAGAAATTTAGCACTAGCGATAACGCTTTAAAAAGTCAGTGTCCATTCCGTAGAATGCATAATGCGTCGCTTACACCGCAGTATTCATGTATAAATGTTTAGCCAGCCATAGCTATGAGGTACTCGTGCATGAAAACTCTTCCTCCCGACATCTCGTTGATAATCATGTCGGTAAAATGAGAGGAATGAGTAATATAGTCCATGTAGTGCTCAAGTATAACAATACTTGTGTCCATTGAAGTAGCACTATTCTGAAGTAATAGTTCTACTGCAGGTATCACAGTACACTTGCCAAAGTTAATGTTGCTCGTTGCATAGAGCTTGCCTTAATATAAGTATGACATGATTAAGCTTGCACGTTACATGGCACATATTCAGCGTGAAAATTTCACTCATTACTGAAATGCCAATGTTAGAGTTTTTCGACACACAACTGTATCTTCCTAACGATGGCCTCGCACACGTTTCAAGTAGGCCTCGAACTTAGCGATACGTGTTAAATAATCGCGCTAGTAGGTTGTTCTGCTCTAGGCAGAGATATATAAGAATCTGTCTTGCTCGAACAGCCCGCAGATTCACGAGGGTGAACATCCCCCACTCTCACGGTGCGTAGATCGATAAATCAAAACGTTGGCGCATAGTCAAAATAGCTGTCATATATCACGAAGTCTTGCCAAAGAAATCAGCTCTTCAAAAGCCTGTACAATGTCAATACATCTTGGGTAAATGCTGAAAATCATAAATAAACTTCTCTTCCTCGTGATTATAGATGAAGTAATCTTTCAATATTCAATCAATAACTTGGATCTGCGCGGGGCACAAGTTCTGAGTGTCCAGCTCACGTCTGCTACTTCGGAGAACCTCGGCTCGGCTAGGGCCAGCCTAACGGGATCCCGTCAGCTGTCACGCCGCAAATTTGCCAGCCACGTGCTGCGTTGTGTTACAAAACAAATCCTGCAGATCACAGTACTTGAACTAACGCTTGAGGGTAATGGTACAGTACCTTGTCCTGTTTGTGTATTGCTTTAAATTTCAGAAGTGTGTCATTCCCTTCTGGCAACACCAGCTTAACAGCTGTTTTGCGTTTCACAGTCCTGCGTATGTCGTTGTAACAGTTCAGGGGTTCCAAAATACTGTAGGCAGCGATAGCAAATGTGTTTTGCAGCCTTATACTTAGACAGTTGGCTGCCTACTAGTTTCCCTAAATTTTTAATGAAACAATAGTGGTTCTTATTCCCATTAGACAAATACAACAAATGAATATGGTGCTGTTTTCGCTCTTTCGTGGCGTATAATGGTCCAACAATGTTAGAGCCTTCCACGCCATACACCATAAATGAATAATCGGTATTATCCTGTTCAAACCGATGTATTTTATCTAACCTCATGGGGAATGAATCATCAGTTAGAATCAGTTTGTTTTAAGTGATCAAACATTCTTTGTACAGTACATCAGCGGAAAATTACCATGACGGTCTTTGCATGTTTGCAAAAAAATCTCTTGAAGACACCACAGGAAACAATAATCGTCTCCATTCTCAATATTCAATACAGCCTTTTTCGAAGCCATGGGCTTTGGTGTTCGAATAAAGCTAGAGCCTTTGTTAAGTGGGTTGTATTTGCGAATATTCATTTGCAAATAGTGAATTTTCTCCAATGCTAAGCCACTGTGGCCATCTTGCAATTTTTCAAATTTATTCATGAGAGCATTCACTCCATAAGTCTCATGCCAGCTTTCCAAATTATCTGATACAAGCAATTCCCGCATTTTAGTACAAAGATTAAACTTGTGCCTTCCGAGTCATTTTTATCAATACATATCTCCACATCCGTTCCAAATTTACTTTCAAAGCGAGGTGCAATCTCATTTTTTTTCAATCTCACCCTTAAAAATATCAAGGCAGGATTCGTCAAACTGTTTAGGAGACAGACACTCGTTGAAGTTTTCAATTCGGCCCGAGCAAACGGGACTTTTGAAACACCTAGCTAACGGTTGCCATACTACTACATTCCCTGTACTAGACATGCTATTTAATCAATAGTTAACTTAATGAATACAGCAACAGTCAACACGTTGAATGGTTAGCAGCAGAGATATATGGGTAGTATCACAGTCCAACAGCAGAATTCAATCCTGCAACCTTGGGCACAGCAGGTGACAACCACGTTTCCAATTTTAGTCTGTAAAGCAAGCCATCAAAAATCATTAGTTATATATATATTAAAGTAAATACTTTGTTTACGATAAACAACACTCATTTTGTTTTAAAGCCTTTGTCTAGAGCGTGGCGTTCTGTAAAAGTGACACTTGAATTTTTTTAACGTATTAAAAAGGAGAATTTAAGCTTTTGAAATGTGTTGTTACAAGACAATGACGCCTATTCCATCAGTACTTACAGTTATAAATAGAAAGGAAAGAAAATGTGTTTTGGCGTATTCTAACAAACACAAGAGATAGGTTGGTAGAACACATACAACACACTCAGGAATAGCAATCTTAGTTATTAAAGAAAGGGTAAAGGACAAGAACTGTAGGGGTAGACCAACGTTACAATAGGTTAAACAGATGGACTTGGATAAAGATAGGTAGGTAGAACACATACTAACACAGCCAGGAATAGCAAAGTCAGTAAAAAAATACATCAATAGCTTACCTTTAATAAATGCAACCGTGGCTTAGTGGTCAAACCGCTTGGCAGTGTCACTCTCACACACAGACAGTAGGGCTTCCTCGTACACCTTACCACAGGCTATTAATCTGCAACATACATGTAACCAACGTTATTACTAAAATTCATTACAAATCATACATCATTTAATAATAATAATATTCATAAACAAATAAACATAAACTCACTTGTAAATAAATGGTGTCTGCTTCTCAGTCACTGTATGCACTGGCATTAACCACACACACTCTGTGTGTAATAACAGATTATCTGAAAATAAATAAATAAATAAATAACTCATAAACAGACAATAAACAAACCAATTGTTCAAAACCAAATGAGTTTTCAAGCTAACCTCTTACCTTTTCAATTTCCAACAACGTTAATCGCAGTGTCTTGTACACTTAAGAGGGGCACACGCACACATGCACACAGTGATGCGTTTCACCACTGAATAAAGACAAATGACCCCACTCCTCTCAACCCACGCATATATATATATAACAATTAGTAATAGGTACTGAGATGAACTTCACTCGCAGTAGTGGGGGGTAACTTGCTGTCTCCGTATTTCTCACTGCAGTACCGTCGTCCCAGCTGAGGTCAGCTGAGAAACACCTACCCATCTCTTCAAGCTACATGGGTAGGCAAGATTAGACAGGTTGTTGCTGTGGCCATCATAACCCGTGTAAACCTGCCCATCAGCACATTCTATTTTACTGATAGCACATGCCAACCTTTCTCTTCTCATGGCTAAGAGTATGGTCTCACACATACAATTATCTGCTTTGGTAAGACAACACAAGCTCTGACCTGCTCTGCTCACCATTGCTTCACACCTCTGTCTGTCTACAGCCCAGCCCAGCTGAGGTGGGAATCGAAACCCCTCTACTCATTTGGAACACCCGAGGCTGAGTAGACCCCGTTCCAGTCCTCATACCACTTTTCAAATTTCGTGGCAGAGCCGGGAATCGAACCCAGGACCTCCGGGGCGGCAGCTAACCATGCTGACCACTACGTTACGGAGGTTTCCCACTTCTACTCCAGGCAAATGTAAAGCGCCTACAGCCATCACAGTAACACAGGTTATCAGACAAAGTCAACACACACACACATACTAAAACTTTACTTTACCAAGCACAGCAAAACACACAAAAAACTCTAAAAATAATTTTTTCACAAAGAAACAATTCTGTTTCCCTCATTTTCAAAAACTTTACCCATATTCATGCGCCATGATAAAGACAGCAACACTGAAAAATACAATACCTCACACATCGTCCTACGAGCATTCCTTCCCAAGATATAACCAAAAATCTAAAAAATATTTTTTACCCGAAACATTCAGTTTCCCTAATTTTGAAAAATTCCCCATTTTAAAGAGGCCAACACGTTAAAAAAAATCATACCTCGCACATCGTCCTACAATTCCTTCCTTCCCAAAACCTCCACAGGGCTCAACATCAGCGCTACAGAGCGACACTAGCGCTGCAGCGCCATGCGGCGGATAATGGAGCTGGGCAACATCCCTGACCTCTCACTACTCTTCACCATTATTTCACATTCATTCTCCTGTTGTAAAACAACTACACAAATATTCTGCGATTCATGTGCTGGACAAAATAAGAACTTGGCAGCTCTTATATAGCCTACATCCACTACATTGCTCTAGGAGAGTCGACGAACTTCTTTCACAACTCTGCGATTACCACTGTTTCCCATGAACTGTTGTAGCTTCCAGACCTCAGTGATATAATGAGTGGCTGATTAATCTCTACCTTTACTTCCTTGAGCTGTCTCGAGCGTACAGGTAACCCCTTTTTATACAACGCATTAGATGAAATTAATGATGTTCACTCTCGAAGCATTGTCTGATCCCATCCCACAACTTGAAACGGACATGGTTACAAGCGACTGTGACGTATAACCTCATACCAGTCTTTCGGTACCTCCGTGTGAGCAGTTCGTGACATTAGCCCCATATTTTTGTCACACTCAAGGTATGAGTGCCCTCTTTCTGGAAATGTCATCGTAGCGGTAACCCATTCAAGGTCTGGAAGCTACAACAGTTCATGGGAAACAGTGGTAATCGCAGAGTTGTGAAGGAAGAGTTCGTCGACTCTCCTAGAGCAAGAGTTTTCGCTACTGGGACCATCCTACTGGAAGGACTTGTCCATTCCGTTATTAAAATGGAAAGATTTGCTGGAATGTCTACTGAATATTTTATAGACTTGCAGTGACTACTACTACCACTACTAATGCAACAATAATTCTACAAACTTTCTTGGTATTGACTTTCAGGAACTATCCGCTCTTCTAACAACGGAGGAATAAAAATCCTTCGATTAGAAGATTCCGCACAAAGGATGAACGCAAGAGACTTAAACTGTGGTGTTATGCATCAGTGTCAAATAACGGCACTTGTGTTTTAAAGACGTACTAGTTCAATGGTGTTAACTCGTGTTAAATATAAGTTACGTGCAAACCATTTGGAGTACATCCATCGTTCTTCCCGCTTTTGTTTGGTCATTGACATCTCATTGCTGCATTATCTCCGCTGTTATAGGACAGACATTCCTAAAACTTTTTCACTGCATTGTTCGGACCCTGAGGCTTGTTTATTGCCAATATCGTCTTTATATTATGTCAGTCATAGGTAATAAAGTGACATAAACTTTAAAATTCAAATATCTCACTACTATCAAAATGATTCATCTCCCCCCCTTCCAGGTCATTCTCATGGATGGCATGTTGGATTGGTTTATATTTAGACCATAGAGTTATGTACCTGTAGGTGAAGATTATTACGATGGTTCATTATACACACTTTCACTTCGAGCTCTTAATTAGGACACAAGTAATGAAAACTCATTTTTAAAATTTCACACAGCCGCCATTTTGAGTTTATGAAAACAATTGAATTAAATTAGATGCCAGCGTATTGAGCCTTGAATAAAGATTTGCCATGCCTAGTTTGACTGTGCTCAATTTATTAAATGTAAATATTTTAACTTCGCAGGTTTTTGAAAGTTACATAAATGTTGTCTTAGTATCCTCTATCAGCAAACAATATTAAAGTTGATAGCAGTAATACTTTCGAAGAGGTGAAATATTTCGCACGGCCGTCATATTGGATTCGGTGGCACTTATAAAAATTTGAAAGGTACGGTCCTTACCAAGCTTATTGAAATCGCTTCGGCCGTTTATATTTTACAGTAGTAGGGATCACACACATACAGATAAAAGGTGAACTCAAAGTTTACATTTCAAAAATGTATTGTATACATGTAATTGATCAAATGGATAAATAAAAATCTAATCTAATCATCAGATGCAAAACGGCTAATGTATTGTATATCTACCCCATATTATTCCCGTTTTCCAACGGGGTCGGGGATGAGATGCGATGGAAGTCTTTGTGGCGGATGATTTTTACGGCCGGATGCCCTTCCTGCCACCAACCTCATGAGAGGAGTTAATGAGAGATTAAATGAATGATGGTGAATGAAACTGGACAAGGATGTGGAAGGAAGCGGCCGTAGCCTGTCAGAAGGTACTGTCCCAGCATTTGCCTGGAGTTGAAAATGGTAAACCACGGAAAACCATTTCAAGGACAGCCGACGGTGGGGCTCGAACCCACGCGTCTACCGAGTCAGCAGAGAGCTTGGCCCCATGGCCTAACGCAGCGCTTTAGCGAGCGCAGCCACTACTGTCGGTAAAAAGGCTAATAATAATAATAATAATAATCCGGTGAGCGCAATTGAGAAAGCTGCCTCAGGAATTAACACTATGTCCCACAATTTCATTGGAGTGAATACGAAAAACTCTTCACTGAGAGTATCATTCCGAGAGGAATAGTCTACACCTTCATTCTATGGATTACATTTCGCTCTCCTTAATTCAGAATTTCATACTTAAAGAAATATCATTAAATTCTATGGATTTAATTTCATTCGCGTCAGAATAGAATTAAATGTTCCTTCAGAGTTTCATCTCAGGAGGAATAGAATTAAATGTTATTGCTTTACGTCCCTATTAACTACTCTGGCTTTTAGAGATGCCAGGGTGGCGGAATTTTGCCCCGTGTCTTTAAATCTACTGACCCGGCTCCCTCGCGTTGTGCACCCTCCAATGCCAGCTGACTGCACCAGGATTCGACCCTGCAAGGTGGGTGGCTCAGCGGTAACGTTCTCGCCTGCTGTATGGATTTAATTTCACTACGGTCGGAATAGAATTAAATGCTCGTTCGAATTAAATTGTATGGTTATTATTTAATTCCGGCCGGAATAGATTTAAATGTTTGTTCAGAGTTTCATTCCGAGCGGAATAAAACTATATTGTTTGGATTTACTTTCACTCTGGCCTGAATAGAAGTAAATGATCGTTTGAATTATGTTCTATGGATTTAATTTCACTTCAGCTGGAATAAAATTAAATGTTCGTTCAGAGTTTCATTCCGAGAAGAATAGAATTACATTGTATGGATTTCATTTCACTCCGGCTGGCATATAATTAAATATTTCGTTCAGAGTCTCAATCTCAGAGGAATATAATTACATTCCATGTAATTCATTTAATTCCCGTCGGAATATAATTCAATGTTATATTCACAATTTAATTCTGAGAGGAATAGTATTAAATTGTATGGATTTCATTTCATTTCCACAGGAGTGGAATTAAATGGTCGTTCAGAGTTTTATTCCGAGAAGAATAAAATTAAATTATATGGATTTAATTTAATTCCCATCGGAACAGAATTGAGTGTTTCTTCCAAAATGTAATTCCGATAAGAATGTAATGGTAATTAGGTCCCCATGTTGGTAGCGACAAATGAAACGTTTTGCTAGCCCACACTGTTGGGTGATAAATGTTACTGTTGACCTTTGCCTAAGCTATGTTGTTTTAATGGGCGCCATGACCTCAACCCAATGTTGAAATCTAAATTTGTATTTAACAACGTCTAGCTCTGGGAGAACACCTTCAAGAATCTAATCACTCAGATCGTGGTATGATTTGATCATTAACCCAACAAACAATTGTATCAGGAGAAGGAATTGGTCTATATCTAATGCTACCTACTGAAAGCAAAGATTGCATTGTAAAAGAAATGAATTTATTATATAAAACAAGAAGAGCAAACTTAATAATAATAATAAATTTATAATTTAAATTGGAGCGTTGCGATTTTAATATTACCGATAGAAAATTACGTGAAAACAGAGTCTGATAAATTGATTTTACTCTTATTTCCAAGCTATGAAGTTACTGAAATATGAAATGTAAAACAAAGAAAAATGAGAGATTGCGTATTTCTGCGTCATCTGCGCTTACCACTGGAAATTGCCAAGGCATTTCCCTCGTACTTGATGATGCTGTGTGCTTCCCACAGTCTCCTGGACGTCGCCATCTTCTTCGTTATTTGATGATATTCTGGTAGATTAGATAATTCTATGGTCCGTACATCGGACCCAAACACTCGTATAATTACACTGGTTAAGTTTCACAAAGATAGTCGCTAACTCCACGGAACATCGGAGCGACTCCCGCGTGCATCCGTACTCGTTACGTTCTACACAGATAGTCACTAACTCCCCTGAACATCGGAGCGACACGCACTTGCAACCGTACTCCTCAAGTATTTCACAGATAGTCCTCGTTTCACCGAACATCGGAGGGACCCCCGCGTATAACCATACTCCGCAAGTTCTACACAGATTGTCACTAACTCCCCTGAACATCGGAGCGACACGCACTTGCAACCGTACTCCTCAAGTATTTCACAGATAGTCCACGTCCCACGGAACATCGGAGCGACTCCCGCGTAAACCATACTCGGGAAGTTCTATACAGATAGTCCACGTTCCACGGAACATCGGAGCGACTCCCGCGTGCAAGCGTACTCGGCAAGAACTACACAGATTGTCCACGTCCCACGGAACATCGGAGCGACTCCCGCGTATATCCACACTCGGCAAGAACTACACAGATTGTCCTCCTTCCACGGCGCGTCGAACGATATATTCACCTGTCGGTTCCCCCACTCCAGTCTCAACTTCCAGCTTACGTGGTCTCCACTGATTGGCTGAGCACGCCGCTATCTTCCCCTCCTCTGGTTCATTACACTCCGCGGGCGAGAGGGAGAAGTCGTTTTCCGTTCCAACAATTCGCCTCTTCTTGACGATGCGACCCAAGATTGCGTCATGCTTCTCGACAGGAATCAGCTTGTATTTGAATTCCCAGTGAGTCATCTCTCTCAAATACCCTAACTGACAAAACTCCGTAAAATTCCGTAATCAGATAATTTTCTATGATATCGTCGTTCGTAATAATTTGCTTGATAGTGTTTTCTAAGACATAGAAAACCTATCTGAATGCTAATAATTTTTATAAAATGCTCCGAAAATATCTTAATAATAATTATAATAAATTAATAATAATAATAAATTACCATGAAAAATTCTCTTGGCTGAACAATTTGCCGCGTAAATAAGTATAGAATGGCTTCCTACTGACTTATGCCAGTTGCATAAAAACCCCTCGAAAAACACGTTACATATTCGCCTCGGATCATCGGATGATTTACCGTGACGACGGTCCATTATCCGATTATCCCAGACACGTTAATAAACCCCATCCAAAATACATATTACATAAATGAAATCACCCTAAATCACAGATATATATACACTCATAATTTTTCTTCACGCACTTTGCGTCAAAGTTTGTTGTCACTATGGATTGCACTTTGCAACCAGTCCAATGTTTTACATATGGAATAGTGTTCCACGGATATTTCCGCCTCTCAAATTTCTCTATGTTGGAGAAATAGACATAATTAATGTGTGAGCACTATGTATTTATGATGTCATATCACACGCATTGAAGGTGTTCTGATATATTTATATCACCATAGAACTTCCTAATTTCACTGGAGGTCCCCTCCTTATGGTGACATTTAATTCCACTTATCACTGAGCACACGATCACACTATTGTGGCAGCGCCTCGTGACCATAATACTTAATCTCTCTTTAAAGTAGATTAAATTAAGATTGACTTCTGAAAAAAAAAACAGTAAGTGCGCATTACATATAACACCAAATATTTCTGTGCCGTAATCGCCCTGTCTTGTTAAGTTCCCGTAGATCATATTCTACTTAATACTAGTTCTCAACACTGACCATTTCTCCTCACACAAATAATACCTTTGTACAAATTACCTTAAAGTACACACTTACAAATCTTACATGGCGAGGCCGTAAACAGAAATCACGTGTGCTGATATGTATAAGTTTCATGAAGGACTGTCTCGCATTCTGATGGCCCATCTTTTGCCTCGTGGACGCCTTAAGCAAAAATACCATGTACAAGCGCTCACCCATCTCTTGGAGGCAAATGGGAATTCACCAGCGCTACCAAATTCTGGCCTTGGTGTATCGAGACATTTTAGTGCTCAAGAGCATCCGACAATCCCGTCATATTTCCCTGTACCTTAAAAACTCTCATTTACTTACATACTACCCCCCTGTGTGACTTCTGATACGCCTGCCTTGAAGACCAGATCTTCCACGCACCAAATACCACACTTACTCATTTGATAGGCTGGCTCGCCAGCTAAACATCCTCACTTTATGACACATATTTTCGTAGACTATGTATATTATACGTCCCGTATAATCTGTTTCCCTCACTATTCTCCAGCACATATGCTGTTTTCCCAATACGTTTGGAAACTATAAATGTTTCTGTGTCACCTGCTTCCAACCTTGCCAGTGGCTCCCTTAAATGAACGTCATCACGTTGCACTACCTAGCATATTTCTCAGTGTCTGTAACGATGCCCTGTTGCTACTGTCCACACATGCACATATTAAAATACCGTCCTCTGCTTTAACCACAGGATAATCCCTACATAAATTTGTGTCCCTCGATAGTATGTCTGCAAGAATGTTATCTTTACCTTTAATATATTTTACTGTGAATTCGTATTCCTGCAGAGCAAGAATCCACCTACTAACTCTGTTAGAACTGAGTTTACAAGTCCTCATATACAGTAATGCATGGTGATCTGTGTGGATCTCAAATTTCCCCCCTACTAAATACATTCTAAATTTCCCTAAACTGAAAACAATACCTAAAAGCTCTAACTCAGTAATCGTGTATCTTTTCTCTGCTGCTGTCAGTCCTCGCGAGGCTAAAGATACAATGCACAGATTACCGTCATCATCTTTCTGACATAATACTCCAGCAATGCCTATATGTGAAGCATCTGTCATAACCACATATTCCTTATCTTTTAACGGATATTTCAGCACTACAGCTTTCTCAAAACCTTCCTTCAGCGCTCTAAAAGTCTGATCATGCTTGGACTCCCATCTCCACCGAGTCCCACTTTTAAGCAATTCCCTGAATGGTTCTACCAACCCTGAGTATTTAAGAACGAACCTCCTGAAAAAGTTGCAAATTCCCAGGTAAGTTTTTAACTGTTTAACATTCTGTGGCACCTCTGCGTTAAGTATCTTATTAGCCCTACTTTCTTCTGGTGTTACACCTCTACTCGACACTCTATGACCTAAAAATGTCACTTCTGACTAACAGAATGACGACTTAGAGAGCTTCAAAGTGAACTCTGCCTGATCTAACTTCTGAAAAACTATATTTAAATGACATAGATGCTCCTCAAAACTGCGTGAACTAATTACCATATCATCAATGTAAATGGTTACAAACTCTCCTGTGTCATCCCCTAATGCGATGTTTAAAGCCCTAATTAAAGCTGCTGAACTACTCTTTAACCCATAAGGTGTTCTACAAAATTGATAAAGGTTATATTTATGACTAAAAGCTGTAAATGGTCTATCTTCGTACATAAGTGGCACTTGCCAAAAACTGGAACTCAAATCTACACAAGTGAAATACTTCTTCCCCTCAAATGTTTGCATTAATTCTTCTATTGACATAGATTTCAGCTGATCTGAACTAATTCTACTGTTAACCAAACGAGCGTCTAAACAAATACGAACAGTGCCGTCGGTCTTGGGTACAGTGATAAAAGAATTAACATATGGACTGTTCGAGTGCTCAATAATCCCATCTTCAAGCATCTGGTTAATTTGTGCCTCAACTGCACTCTGATAAGCGAAAGGTACAGGATATCTATGTCCTGTGAATACTGACTTATCAATAACGTTCAATGAATGTGTATAGCAATTGGCCATACCAATGCGATCCTCAAAAACTCTCCTATTACACCATAACACATCATAGAGCCGAACACACTGTTCATCCTCTATATTTCCCTGAAATGCAGCCTCACGTAACGAGTCCTCTAGACTTCCGTTCGTAATCACACTGCCCACAAAACATGGAGAACCCCGCTCTACGGCTGGCGATATCTCATTTAAAGTACAAATCACACCTACAATACTACTCCTCTGAATATGGTCATTGAACCCTACTTCTACTTCAGAATCTCCCCATTTAAATTTCAAACTCCCTACATCATAACATAAGTTACCAGACACTCTACTTAGCCACTCTGAACCCAAGATAACACTGAATACTAAATTTGGAATTACAAGACAAATCTGCTTCTCTACATGATTATTAATTTTAATGTCTACTAAAACTTGCTTAAAAATTACTTTAGACCTCTTCCCAACAGCTGTGATAACAAAAGTGCTTTTAATTGGCATCTCCTCAAAATTTACTCCAGTTCCTTTCATTTTATCATAAAATGCACTACTTATGCAACTCTTCATACAACCACTATCAATTAAAACATCTGTGTACGCCTCGGACACGTTAAATTTAACTATGGGGCTCTTACTAACCACTTCCTGAATAATACCTTCATCATTTAGTTCATGTAATAATTCATTTCTTACATTTAGGTCATAGGGTTCCTGTATAATTGTATGGACAGGGCATGCTACAGACTGAGATTCTGACCTTACTTCGCAGCCTGGTTCGCGTTTAAAGAACCGCTACAGCTGGTCGTAGTACTATTAACTGCTGAACTGGTCTGGTTGTTCTGGGCTGTGTTGTCATTGTTTGGCTGTATATTACTACCACTAGGCTGTCCTCTTCCTTGACCCCTATTCTGGTTGTAATTATTGTCATTATAATTTCTCCCTTGATTTCCCCTGAAATCATTGTTTCTCCCTTGATTTCCTCTGTAATCATTGTTCCTCCCTCGATTTCCCCTGAAATCATTGTTCCTCCCTTGATACTGATTACCATAGCCATTTCCTCTGTTCTGATTTAGCTGATTATTATTATTTCTATTTTGAGCGTTGGCTCCTTCGCCACCGTTCCCTTGAACTTCTTGATGCCTGGCCTCGTTAGGTCTATTATTATTATTACCCTGGTTCCGATTGAAATTGTCCTCATAACCCCCTCTCCCTAGTGCATCAAATGTGCTTAACAAATTTTCTACTTGTGATATAGTCTTTACATTCTGGATACAAGCAGCCTCCTTGATCCTATAGGGAAAGTGCCTAAGTAGCAACCTTACCACATCACTTTCCTCCTTCAAGCCATCCAGATATTTACACACTAATACCTGCCCTAAAAAGTATTCGGTCATGGTGGAGCTTCCTTTAGGGTTATATTTACCACACACTACTCCCTCACGATGCTGCGACTGAATAACCTCATTCCAGAACTTTTCACAGAATTTCATTTTAAAATCATTAATATCAGTAAACTTGTCTCTGTAGACAGCAAACCAATTCCTCGTTTCCCCCACAAACACTTGTTCTAAAATTTCAACTACCTGGCACCACTCAATACTACCATTTTCCAACCTCTCCCCGAATTTATTTTCTATAGTGTTCATGAACTCCATTGGGCACCCCTGTCGATTGCTGAACTTACCCAGTTCTACCTCCCTGTGTGTGCTATTCACAAAATCTGGCCTATTCTGACTATTTTCTTGCCTGATCCTAGCTTTTAATTTTAATTCTAATTCTGCGATTTTCTCCTCAGCCTTCCTCTCAATACTGTTTACTGTTAATTTAATGTTTCCTTCTGATTCTTCTACTTTATCATATAGCTTTGCTTGTTTCTCCTCAATCTTGCTAATGCTCTCTCTATTACTCTCTCTTAAATCATTTACTTCTGCAACTATTTGCGAGTGGACTTTCTCAATTCTACCCCCCAGCTGTTCCTTAACCTCTTTAGTTGCTACCTGAATTTTGTCAATTTCTCCCCCCAATTGCTTTTTGACCTGCTGTGTTTCCAGTTGCACTAGTTCTTTTAAATTTTCAGCCTGTGTACTGATTCTAATTTCTAACTCCTCCTTTACTTTTCCTAATTTCTTGTCTACATCTGCAATGATCTCTTTAACCTTCTCTTCCATTACTCCTCTGATTTCTCCTCTAATCTGCTCCATTTTCACACTAATTTCCTTGTTGTTCTTATCTAATTTTGCATTATTCTGTTCTAATTTTTTATTTAAAGCTTCTGTACTTTCTTTATTTTCCCTACTGTTTTGTTCTAATTTTGCATTATTCTGTTCTAATTTTGCATTTAAAGCTTCTGTACTTTCTTTATTTTCCCTACTGTTTTGTTCTAATTTTGCATTATTCTGTTCTAATTTTGCATTTAAAGCTTCTGTACTTTCTTTATTTTCCCTACTGTTTTGTTCTAATTTTGCATTATTCTGTTCTAATTTTGCATTTAAGGCTTCTGTACTTTCTTTATTTTCCCTACTGTTTTGTTCTAATTTTGCATTATTCTGTTCTAATTTTGCATTTAAGGCATCACTACTAACTTTGTTCTGATACATGAACTCGAGAAGTAAAGTTTTTAATTCTGGTTGGCCGCCTACACTCCCTGTTTCAGTATCGGGATTTACCTCCGCTACCCCGGTACTACCATCACTCGACATACTGCTTGTATCATCACTCTCCAGTTGATGACCACTACGTAACCTCATCTGTCTTTCTTTCTCATCCCCCATAATGATATACACTGATAAAGACAAATAACCCCCAAAATACAGGCACAGAAATATATACCCTTCTCCTTCCACAAATGTTATTAGGTTTTCAGCCCCAAGTTGTCGGCGACAAGTGTAATGGTAATTAGTGCCCCTTGTTGGTAGCGACAAATGAAACGTTTTGCTAGCCCACACTGTTGGGTGATAAATGTTACTGTTGACCTTTGCCTAAGCTATGTTGTTTTAATGGGCGCCAAGACCTCAACCCAATGTTGAAATCTAAATTTGTATGTAACAACGTCTAGCTCTGGGAGAACACCTTCAAGAATCTAATCACTCAGATCGTGGTATTATTTGATCATTAACCCAACAAACAATTGTATCAGGAGAAGGAATTGGTCTATATCTAATGCTACCTACTGAAAGCAAAGATTGCATTGTAAAAGAAATGAATTTATTATATAAAACAAGAAGAGCAAACTTAATAATAATAATAAATTTATAATTTAAATTGGAGCGTTGCGATTTTAATATTACCGATAGAAAATTACGTGAAAACGGAGTCTGATAAATTGATTTTACTCTTATTTCCAAGCTATGAAGTTACTGAAATATGAAATGTAAAACAAAGAAAAATGAGCGATTGCGTATTTCTGCGTCATCTGCGCTTACCACTGGAAATTGCCAAGGCATTTCCCTCGTACTTGATGATGCTGTGTGCTTCCCACAGTCTCCTGGACGTCGCCATCTTCTTCGTTATTTGATGATATTCTGGTAGATTAGATAATTCTATGGTCCGTACATCGGACCCAAACACTCGTATAACTACACTGGTTAAGTTTCACAAAGATAGTCGCTAACTCCACGGAACATCGGAGCGACTCCCGCGTGCATCCGTACTCGTTACGTTCTACACAGATAGTCACTAACTCCCCTGAACATCGGAGCGACACGCACTTGCAACCGTACTCCTCAAGTATTTCACAGATAGTCCACGTCCCACGGAACATCGGAGCGACTCCCGCGTAAACCATACTCGGGAAGTTCTATACAGATAGTCCAGTTCCACGGAACATCGGAGCGACTCCCGCGTGCAAGCGTACTCGGCAAGAACTACACAGATTGTCCACGTCCCACGGAACATCGGAGCGACTCCCGCGTATATCCACACTCGGCAAGAACTACACAGATTGTCCTCCTTCCACGGCGCGTCGAACGATATATTCACCTGTCGGTTCCCCCACTCCAGTCTCAACTTCCAGCTTACGTGGTCTCCACTGATTGGCTGAGCACGCCGCTATCTTCCCCTCCTCTGGTTCATTACACTCCGCGGGCGAGAGGGAGAAGTCGTTTTCCGTTCCAACAATTCGCCTCTTCTTGACGATGCGACCCAAGATTGCGTCATGCTTCTCGACAGGAATCAGCTTGTATTTGAATTCCCAGTGAGTCATCGCTCTCAAATACCCTAACTGACAAAACTCCGTAAAATTCCGTAATCAGATAATTTTCTATGATGTCGTCGTTCGTAATAATTTGCTTGATAGTGTTTTCTAAGACATAGAAAACCTATCTGAATGCTAATAATTTTTATAAAATGCTCCGAAAATATCTTAATAATAATTATAATAAATTAATAATAATAATAAATTACCATGAAAAATTCTCTTGGCTGAACAATTTGCCGCGTAAATAAGTATAGAATGGCTTCCTACTGACTTATGCCAGTTGCATAAAAACCCCTCGAAAAACACGTTACAAGAATAGAATACAACGCCATGGATTTAATTTCACTCCCACCGGAATTGAATTAAATATATAATTCTGAGAGGAATAGAATTCAATATTTCATTCCTTGTCGGGATGAAAGTAGGTCTACATGTTTCACTCCAAGTTCAATTCCACGCCAGGATAGTATCGAATTGACAGGCTGAATTTAATTCCATTCCTGCTCTGGAATGAAATTTAAAAAATCATGTTAGTGCACAACCCTGCAGACGATACAGTAGGCGAAGTAATTTTATTAGAAACAGTATTCGTCCCTTCCCCCTGATAAATTCATAAATCGAATGGTATTCTAATACCATTAATTTTGACCCCTGTTGTAAAAATCTATAATCCTAAGTTGTCGATTACGCTTCCATACAAACCGAAGAAATTTCGCCTCGCCAAAATACCGTTCTGTCCCCTAATGAAACAAGTAAATAAGCCCAGGAGTCGTTGTCCATCGATCTCTGTAGAAATACACCAATGCCCGACTCTAGAAACTAACTCGGACGG
Organism: Meconema thalassinum; assembly: GCA_946902985.2. NCBI lineage: Eukaryota > Metazoa > Arthropoda > Insecta > Orthoptera > Tettigoniidae > Meconema > Meconema thalassinum. The sequence goes on along the minus strand of OX336389.2, from coordinate 237,221,668 downwards.
TAAATATTGATCGACTTGAGGGCAACAGGGCACTAACCTTTCGTCAATATTTTTATTGCTGTACTGCTGTCAGCAATTAGCACTTGACATGTGGCTGGGCCTATGCCCACAGTCGTATGTGTACCTTTAATTTTTATTTATTTAAAACCCTGTATAATATTCTGCATTCTCGGTATGCTTATAGATCTCCTAGGAAGGTGTGTTCCGGTGTGTTCTGAATGATGATCAGCGAAAGAATTTTGTTTAAAAAAAAAAACAGGCCTGTATCATTTCCGGCAGAGAAACTACAATCCATCGTCGTTTTATGAACCTCGACCTTGACAATGCGCAGGCGCGCCAATACATTGTGTATCAAAACGCAAGGCCGTATTCTTTGGCCGAGTGGATTTGTATGTTTTTATATGATTGAAGTAATTGCGTGACATTCACAGAAGGTATGGTTTAAATATAGCAGTGGTATTGATACTTCTGAATGGATATTATTCGGACATGAAATCAGTTTTTTAAGGTAAGATTTTCCTGACGACTTCATGGTCGAGGTATTTTTGGAATACGGAAGGCAGAGTATATCAAGTGATTAAGCACAGATTATTTCGATGTTAAAGATTTAGAGATGTATTTTCTGTTGAAGTAAGGATATGCATCTCAAGTAAATATACTTAACCATTGAAGACTGCACCACATATTCCGTGTCAATACACGATTTTATTTATAATGTTCAATTTTCTAGTACAGTGATTGTTTACAGAGAAGAGCCTATTATTTTATTGTTAGGTGTTGTATTTGATAAGATTGCCAAAATATGATAGGTTATTTGTTAATAACTTAGGTGTAGGCTGCCTGCATTAGAGGTTATAGCCCTGTCAGTCACAGCAGCCACATGCTGCCAACTGCTACATTCGAATCATAGCTCAATACGTATTCATAGCGATTGAGGAGTCTGGTCTATTACTGCTGTCTCTATGAATGGCACATAGCAGGCGCGGATTCAAGGGGGGGGGGGGGGGGGGGGGTCACGGGGGTCATGACCCCCCCCCCCCCCCAAACGGAGACCAAATTTTTTTTGCAAACTCAAAAAACGAAAACACAATTACCAGACAAATAAAACTTAACGAATTTTAACTGAAAAACAGTTTTTTTTTCATTTAATCAATACTGAATTATCTTTATTGGAATTATTATATTCTGTTACAACTGTACATATTTACAACTTCTAACCTCTTGTATAAAAACTATTAGTTATACAACAAAATCAACTCGTCTATTTTGTTTAGCAAACCTTGTGATTACCGAATCGATGTTTATAGTGATGTCACGATGAATGTGCAGCAATGCACGGATAGGAAACTGGGGCTTTCTTCGCACCAAAAATTTTTGCCGACGTCCAAACTGCAAGCTTGGTTGCAATTTAAGCTGTGACTTTCTCCCTTTGTCGGTACCAACTCGACTTGCCGAAACTGTTACGTACCTTGATCCTTTTCTCGAAGCTCGATGTAAAAGTCGCAAAACACGCCGTTGCAATTTGTACGAATATTTTTGGTGCGCTAAACGCATCAAATTTCTATCCATGAAGCTTGCAAAAAAAATGGTCTGGTTTTGTACGTTTGGTTATTTTGTGATTGCGTTTTTAGTGATACCATTTTTCTTAACAATTTCGATTCTCTAACCCCCCCCAAGCCAAACTCTAGATCGATTCTCTGACCCCACCCCAAAACCAAACTCTAGATCCGCGCCTGGCACATAGGCCTATTAACCGAATTTTCAGCGTGTGTCAACCAAATGATGATTTTTTCCGTCTTTCTTTCGACGATTTGAGATAAAAGCATTTTGAGTGCAATGATACCATGATGTAAAAACTCCGAAACTACATGACTTACAGCTCTGATTGAAACGCTTCATTTTTCCAGTTCAGTTTTCAGATTAGAATAGACCATTATTACAATGAAGTTCAGCTATATTTTACTTGGGTTGGGTCCTATTTTAAACAGAATTAATTCATGTAGGCCTACTGTTTCTTGAGAAAGAACATTAGTATCATAAAATTATATGATAATTATAAACTTTCAGTAGGCTACACCTACGCTATTATTCATCCCTAGTTTAAAGGCAATCGATTGACAGCGTTTGGTCTGTACAGAGGCCTACTCGACACTATTGATGGAAAGATATTAAGTTAATTCATGAAGCCTGCACCTACAGTAACCTGAAGGATGGTTTCAATTTAGACCAGAGTTTGGCATGCTGAGGGGTTGAAGATATTTTGGTAATTGTAATTTTCATGATTTTCATACCCTGTTTCATATTTTGCGAGTCAATTTCCAATTCAAATTACTGTCCATTACCACTACAGCATTGGGAATATGTGCTAAATTACGTAAATATGAGTTTTTGTTTCTTGCTAATTCAACGACCATTGACATGTTTGTTGGGCGTATCAGGGCTCTTCAGCTGTTACCGATGCACACACATTGACATCGTATCACTGTCACCAACATATGGGATACAAAATACACCTTGTTGGCCCTAATTCTGTGAAAAAGTATTAATTGGCAAAACAATGGGCCTGGATGAAGGTTATTGATGCGTGACGAAAACCAGGGGTATATAGATTAGCTAACGCGGCCCACTATCACACCTATTCAACAATCTCCACAGATGCTACACAACGATCACACACACAAACATAGTTCCCCCACAGCGAGGCTTATTATTATCAACGTATTATTTTAAAAACCATACCTAACTTACTATAGGTCTATCCACTTTTTTCATATTACGAAACCAACCGGTCTTTCTTCTTACCTAAAGCTTTATTTAACAACTTAAAAATATTTTATAGTATTATTATTGCCACGGTGGGTGAGTGGTTAACGTATCGGTCTACTAACTCCAAGCTTGCAGGTTCGCTCCTGGCCATGGTAAGTGATTTTTGAAAGGCTGCAAAAATTGCGACACTGTCATACGATGTTGGCATGTCCAAGAACCCATTTGAATTCAGTAGGCCGTGTTCATAATGGCAAAATTAATCTCGGGAGTTTCTGCCAACACAAAGTTCCTCATTTCTCTACTAGAAAGTGCTATAGTGTTCAAGGAGCTTAGATGTCTAAACCTCCTTGACTTTCATAGTGCTTCAGGGAACAACGAAATTCGACATGCTAGCTACCCTTTGGATGTCAAATAATAAAGCTTGCACCCGGCACCCAAGGCCATACGATATTATTATCAAACGGAAGCTGCTGATATTCTAATCACCCATGGTGTGCGAGTGTGTGAAGTCGGGAGTGGAGAGGGCATTAAGAGCAGTCTTACTTCCATATTTCTAAAGACTGCATCAAGAATAATGGTTGTAGTATACATAATCTATCCTCTGCCAAGTCTCCCGGTCCTGATGCCATTCCTATAGAAATAATTAAATCTTTATGCCACCAGCTATCTCGTCCACTTTACATTCTATTCAATCAAGCCATCAGTGAAAGAGTGTTTCCGGATTGCTGAAAATCAGTCCATATCACCTCAGTGTTAAAGAAAGGCTCCAGGCAGAAGGTAGTAAATTGCAGACCAGTATCACTAATGTCTATTTTCACACGAGTCTTTGAATCAATTGTTCGGGACGAAGTGTACGCCCACGTGCCACCATTCATCACTGAACTTCAGCACGGCTTCCTTCTTAGGCAATCCACTGCTTCCAACCTAGCAGTCTTCACTCATGATGTATCCACCTTTATGAATCACCGTGGTAGTGCTGTTGTTATCTATACCGATTTCTGTATGGCTTTCTACAGCGTACTGCTTCATAAACTTTCAAACTTTGGTATAACTGGTAAACTTTTACGTTTCTTCAAAAGCTACCTCTCAAATAGAACCCAATCAGTTGTAATTGATAATAAGTCTGAATCTGTTAACGTTACTTCCGGTGTCCCTCAGGGTTCTGTATTGGGCCCTCTACTCTTTATACTTTTTGTGAATGATATCCCTCGTATAATTCATAATTCTAGGTGCCTGATGTACGCTGACGACCTTAAACTGTATATGCCCATCAGTACTATAAATGACTGTGAGTTGTTGCAAGAAGACCTACACCAACTCAGTAAATGGTGTGAAACATGGAAACTGAATACTGCAAAGTGTAATGTTTTGTCAGTTTCATTGAAACGTAACCTCCTACCCAGGTTTAATTATCGTATATATTTTTTTTTAGCATATGGCTGTTAGTGCCTGGAGTGTCCGAGGACATGTTCGGCTCGCCAGTTTTGTAGCTGCTTCGAGACGGACTCCCAATGGGTGAGCTACAAGTACCGTTGGAGAGGGAAGTTGGAATGTAAGGACGAGAAGTTGGAAGCAAGCGGCTGTGGCCTATAGTTAGGGACCAACCCCGGCATTTGCCTGGAAGGAAGATGGGAAACCACAGAAGACCATCTTCAAGGTTGCCGGCGGGGGGATTCGAACCTCCTCGCCGCCCGGATGTGAGCGACTGCCAGCAGTCATGCCGTAACGACCACGGCTAACTCACCCGGTATTATTGTATTAATAACTAGCAACCCGACCCGGCTTCGCCCAGGAACAGTTATGAATGCATTTCGTGATAAGCGCTTTTTTTTCCAATGTCAATGAACGACGACCAATATCCGTTTTACGTCTCGGCATGATGGGTTAAAGTCGCTGATTGGACTGTTAATTATATTATCATGGAGATGCATGTGCAACAAATTCTTATGTGATTTATTAAACAATCTCCGTCAATAAATACATTGATTATGTGCTACAACGCACTAGTTGTGGGACATGTTTCGAACCCTGGAACGGTCCTTCAGTTCTTTTTACCTTGTTCAGTGTTTTATGTATAATGTTTTAACGGCGTCAATTTTGTGGCTGATGAAGGACCGTTCCAGGGTTCGAAACATGTTCCACAACTAGTGCGTTGTAGCACATAATCAATGTATTGATTGACGGAGATTGTTCAGTAAATCAAATAGTAATTTGTCAATACGGACCAAAATGACACCAAATATTCGCAAAACAAATTCTTGTCAGACGTAATTTAAGAATGGCGAGGTGCATGAAACACAAATCCGCCTTCCGTCCAATCTTAACTTGACTATGAATTTTGCGGAACGAAATGTTCACAGGCGTAATGAAGAAAAGTCGAGTTGTACTTCCAGGGAAACTCCAAACACAACCACTCTTCTCTAAAGTTTTTAACTCGACAGGACTCGGCAGTTTGCTGCTGGATGTATCTGGAGCAATAAGCTCGTCTGCTAGCTAAGCTGTAACTGGGGTGATAGACTCGCCCCTAGCTAGCTCGTAAACTGTCGCCTCAGTAACTGAATGGAGATTGTTGGAAGAAATGAAAACGTAAAAACACTTATAGTAGGCGATGTATTGAAGATAGAGATATGCTCTCCTGGGCTTTTTTGTAGAACTTTTCATGCTTTACAATTCTTACACTCATAGTATATAGATATTTTTAACGGTTTGCCCAGCGTAAGCTTAAAAAGCGCACGGATGCCAGGGTTTTTTTTTTGACCTTTTCACTGAAATCATTAGTGCCCGACTTCCTTCGGTCATAAATAAATTATTTTCTACAGAAACCTTCCTCGAGATATCCTTTACAGAATGGTGAAAACCGCATCGAAATCCATTCAGTGGTTCTCGAGATTACCCGTGACATCCAAGAATCGGGGACTTCGATTTCTATACTAAGTAGAGATTATACGCCAATCAGTATGATTTAATATAATATTATCCCCCTTCCGTTCAATCTTAAATTGATTGTGAATTTTGCGGAACGAAAAGTTCACAGGCGAAATGAGAGTTGCACTTCCAGGGAATGGTGAGGTGAATGAAACTCAAATCCACCTTCCGTCCAAGCTTAACTTGACTGTGTTTCACAGGCGAAATGAAGAAAACCCGTGTTGCACTTCCAGGGAAACTCCAAACACAACCACCCTTCTCAGAAGTCTTAACTCAACACGACTCAACAGTTTGCTGCTGGCTGTATCTGGGGCAATAGGTTCGCCCGCTAGCTAGGCTGTAACAGGGATGATAGACTCGCCCTTAGCTAGCTCGTAAACTGTCGCCTCAGTAGTTGAATGGACATGGTTGGAAGAAATTAAAACGTAAAAACACTTATAGTGGGCGATGTATTGAAGATAGACATATGCTCTTGCGGACTTTTTTTTGTAGAACTTTTCATGCTGAACAACTCTTACACTCATAGTATATAGATATTTTTAACGGTTTGCCCAGCGTAAGCTTACAAAGCGCTCGGACGCCCATTTTTTTTCTTCGACTTTTCCACTGAAATTGTTACTACTCGGCTTCCTTTGATCTTAAATAAATTATTTTGTACAGAAATCATCCTCGAGATATCCTTTACAGCAGGGGTTCTCAACCTGGGAGGCGTGGGGCTTTATCAAGGGGGGCGTGAAGTGATTTCCGAATTAAGATTTTTAACTCTAATATTACAATTTTGTAAAATAAATATTTTTCGAATCTCTCCAAGTGATTGTCGCACCAAGTCAAACGTTCAAAAGCACTGGTAATTGCCAACTGTCGGCACAAACCTCTGCGGAGCCGCATGGTTGGAGGTGAAATAAGAAATTTGCTTTGTTGTAAGGAGCAAAATCATGCCAATTTTATCGTCTCGTTGACATATCTTTGTGATTTGTTTGAAGATTTGAACTGTTTGAACTTAAAGCTCCAAGGCAAAAACTCCAATATTTTGCATTCCTGGAAAAAATACAGTTAAGCTATGGAAACGCCGGCTTCAGTTGAACAACTTCTCATCCTTTCACCGCCTTAATGAAATTTTGCCGGAAAATGAACGTGATCGTAATAAACTTACGTGCAAATTCAGTCACACATTTAGATTCCCTGGCACAAGAATTCAACAACTACTTTCCTGATATCTCGTCGAAAGAATGGTCCTGGATGTTAACAAGAAATTTGTTTGCCATTGACATTGAAGCACTGCCAGCACAGCTTCAAGAAGAAGCCATAGATTTGAAGTGTGAATCAAAGCTAAAAGATGATTCTAAAATATTAGGACTGGGTGACTTTTGGGTTAACTGTCTGGCAGTGTATCCTGTAAAAGCCAAATGTGCATTGCGTGTCATTGTCCCATTTTCAAAGACATATTTATGCGAGTCAGGATTTTCAACGCTGAGTGTCATAGCTACGAGTACAAAGCAGCGCTGTCGGCTTGATGTTGCAAGTGATCTCCGCTGTGTTCTGTCAAATATCAAACCAAACATACCGAATCTTACCCAGAGAAAACAGTGTCAACCCTCTCTCATTCACATTTGTTGTCTAATTTAAGGATTTGTTGTAAAAGTGTGTTCTTTGTATTGTGCTAAAATAGATAAGCCTATTCCATTATATAGTGTTATTAGGTTAGGTCTATATACTCAGGGTCAATCGAAGAGGTTATAGAAGCGATGAGTGGTGGAGAGGAGGGGGGGGCAATGAACTCCCGTATATGAAAAGGGGGGCGTCAGCTGACAAAGGTTGGGACCACTGCTTTACAGAATGGTAAAAAACGCATCAAAATCCATCTAGTGGTTCTCGAGTTTACCCGTAACATCCAAGCATCGGGGACTTTGTTTTATACTAAGTAGAGATGAAATGCTAGGTAGAGTGTCAACCATTAAGGATCTAGGGGTGACAATCACAAATAATTTCTCGTTCGATGATCATATTTCAAAAATATGTCATGAAAGTTTCCAGATCCTGGGGTTTTTAAACAGAAATTGTTTAAATTATTTTTCGGACATAACTCTATCCAAATTATTTGAGTCACTCATTCGGCCTAAATTAGAAAACTGTAGTGTGATCTGGAATCCTTTACACAGTAATTGAATTGATGCCATCGAACGTGTGCAAAAGAGATTTGTTAAATGGCTCTGTTACAGGGGTGGACGATCGTACAATCGAGCTGAGTATGAGTTTTTGCAACGTGTACGGTCTTCCTCCACTTAGCAGTCGGCGCACAGTGGGTGACGTGAGATTCCTTTGGAAGCTAGTAAATGGTGGAATTGACTCTAATCAGTTGCTAGCTGACTTGGGTTTTCACGTCCCTCAGAGAACCACCAGACGGAAGCACACGTTCGATGGGGTCAGATCGAGAATTAATGTGCACAAAAATTCATGTCTGATCCAGTTGCAGTCAACATACAGCCTTTTTTTTTTTTTAATATACCAAGGGCCCGTCAGCTAAGCTCCGGATGTACTGCAGCCTTAAGGCTTATTGTACTGCCCTGTGTACTCAGCACCAGTCCATTATCCCTCTGTCTTTAATAAGATAATACAGTCCCATGATGGACTCTTGTTTTGATTTTTTTTTGTTCAATTGTCGATCTCCCAAAAAGATTGAATCTTCTGCGATCTAGAGCTTCACAAGAGCACATTATGTGATGGGCTGTCTCCGTTTCCTTCCCGCAAAGTCTGCAGTCTAGGTTTCCTTTGATTATGCCCATTTTGTTTAGGTGCTTTTTCACGGGAGCATGGCCCGTGAGAAGAGCCACTATGTATCTTACCTGAATTTTTTTACATTTGAGTAATTTTTCAGCCGTTTTCTTACATGGTTCATTGATGAACATTTTCCCATGTTTCATACCAGGGTTAGTTTTCCATCTAGAGCCTCCGTGGCTTAGGCGGCAGCACGCCGGCCTCTCACCGCTGGGTCCGTGGTTCAAATCCCAGTCACTCCATGTGAGATCTGTGCTGGACAAAACGGAGGCAGACAGGTTTTTCTCCGGGTACTCCGGTTTTCCCTGTCACAATTTCATTCCAGCAACACTCTCCACTATCATTTCATTTCATCTGTCATTCATTTAATCATTGCCCCAGAGGAGTGCGTCAGGCCTCGGCAGCCGGCACGTTCATATCCTCGCCGCTAGATAGGGGCTTCATTCATTCCATTCCTGACCCGATCGGAGACTGGAAGCAGGCTGTGGATTTTCATTTTAGTTTTCCATCTATCCCTATGTTCCTTTTTGATCCAGTCTTTAATAGCTTCTCTTATGGAGCATTTAGGTACTCATAGAGCCGGCTCTGGTCCATAAAAGATTGTTGCCGCTCCCTTTCGGGCGAGTTCATTGGCTTTTCCGTTTCCTTCAATGCCCTTGTGTCCTGGGACCCATATCAATTTGACGTTGTTATGTTCCCCCAGTTTGGATAGGACATTAAGACGTTCTTCCACCAGTCTTGAGTTCACTTTGGGGCTTATTAAAGCCTTCAGTGCTGCCTGGCTGTCTTAGTATATAATAGTCTTCTTATTTGTATAAGATCTTTTTATATTTGCATATATGCATTGTAGTATTGCATAAACTTCTGCCTGGAATACCGTGGGATATTTTCCCAGGGGAAAGCTAAAGCTTTTTCCTGGTCTCATTCCATATACTCCCGAGCCTGCCCGAGTCGTCTCTTGACCCATCTGTGAACCAGATCAAAGTTTCCTCAGGATGCTCGGGTTTTGTCTTCCAGGAGTCTGTTTCAATTATTACTTCAAATGTTTTATTGAAGTTGTATTGTGTAGGAGTGTAGTCTGATCGCATTTCAAGTATGGAATCTTGTACAATTTTTGTTATTGATGATATTCCTCATTGTGAGTCAGGAATATTTCCAGCTTTACCTTGTTTCAGCCTATGTAATGCCATCCTTGCTTCCCCTTTGATCAGAATGTCAAGAGGGGCCAGTTCTAGTAAGGCCTCCATAGCCGCTGTGGGTGTAGTTTTAAATGCTCCGGTAATTGCTAGGCAGACTTGTCTTTGAATTCTTCCCAGTTGTACCAGAGTTGTTTTATTTTGCACCTTGGTCCACCATACCAGTGCACCATATGTTATCGAGGATCTCGGTACCCTAGTATACAACCAGTGTATCATCTTAGGTTTTAGTCCCCACGTATTTCGATACATCCTCCTCACAGTCATGAAGGAGGTTACAAATTTATTGTATATTTTGTTCAAATGCTGGTTCCAGGTCAACTTGGAGTCAAGAATTACTCCTAAGTATTTAACCTCTCCCTTCATTTTAATTTCTTCACCTTTTAAGTCCCTCATTTTCTGTCTAATTATATACAACGTTAAGTGCCATTTGCATTCGTTCCTTAACGGTGTTAGCAAATTTTCCTTGAACTATAATGACGATATCGTCAGCATAGCCAAAGATATTAAAGTCTAGCTGACTTACCTTTTTAAGCAGTCCATCCACAACGAGGTTCCACAGCAGAGGGGATAAGACCCCTCCCTGAGGACATCCCCCCGTAACCTTTGCAGACAGACTGCTTTCCATACATGTTGTGTGTATCACTCTGCTTTTAAGCATGGCTTCGATCCACCTGCAAGAGGTTTCATCTAGTCCTCGCTCTCGGGCAGCAGTGATCATTGATTTAAAGGAGGTATTGTCGAAGGCTCCTTCTATATCCAGAAAAGCTCCCAACGCTACCTCCTTTTGTTCCAGAGTTTTTTCCAGTCTTTGTACTACTTGGAAAAGAGCTGTCTCTGTTGACATACCGGCTTGATAAGCATACTGGTTCCGGTGCAGAGGTCTCTCAGCCAATGCATCATCCCTGATGTGTCTGTCAAGCATTTTTTCTAGAGTTTTTAGAATAAAAGACATGAGTGTGAGAGGTCTGTAGGACTTAGCCCGGTCTATAACTTTCCCAGGTTTAGGTATGAATACCGCCCTACAGTGTCTCCACCCCATTGGTATATAACCTAGGGCTAAACTAGCTCTAAGTATATTAATCATAATCCTCACAAGCATCTGAAAGCCTTCTTGGAGCATGATGGGCATTATTCCATCACTTCCTGGGGATTTATACGGTTTAAATGAGAAGATTGCCCATTTTAGAGTTTCATAGTTAACCACTTTCCTGGCTGTTTCCCAGTCTCTCCTGTCAGTTTTCCAAGATGGAAACTCCAGTTCCAGGCTGCCCCAGCCTCCGGGAGGTTCTTCTATGATTTCCGAACCTGGGAAGTGTACATGAAATAGTTCTTCCATGGTCTCTTCCGCAGTTCGGGTGTATTCTCCATTATCTCTTTGGAGTGAGTTTATGCTGTTTCGGCTTTCTTTAGAGAGAATTCTTTGAAGTCTGGCACATTCCGGAGTCTCATCTATCTCCGTGCAGTACCTTCTCCAAGACTCTCTCTTTGCCAATCTTAAGGCTTTGTTGTAATCAGTAAGGGATCTCCTATATTCCTCCCATTTTCCTGATTTTTTAGCTGCATTGATCAGTCTTCGTACCTGTTTTCTCTGGTCTGCTAGGTCTTTACTCCACCAGGGGATATTCCTGTTGGACTGCCTGGCTACCAGAGGGCAGGTTTCTTTGTAGGCTGAAATTATTGCATCCTGTAATTGCTTTGCAACAATTTCAACTTCTTCTGTACTTTTGAAGTTTCTATTTATTCCCCTGAGATTCTGATCTAGTTCTCTTTTGAAGCTGCCCCAGTCAGCTCTCCGGGGATTTCTGTATTATTCTGTTTGTCGTTCTAATCCCGCCATGTCGAATATTATATATCTGTATCTGAACAACTTACTTCCTCAGATACATGCCATTCACCTACTCTACTCCCTATATAGGGGGAAGAAAAGGTTATGTCGATAACCTCCTTTCTGTTTTTAATAACAAAGGTTGGTTTATTTCCTTTGTTCATTAAGTTCAAATTACGTTCCAGAATGAATTCTAACAAGGACTCACCTCTGGGGTTGTTGTTGGTGCTACCCCAGGCCAGGTTGTGTGAGTTGGCGTCGCATCCTAAAATTAGGTGTTCACCTTCTTTTTCACACCTTGCTACCAAGTCCATTACTTCCTTGGTAGGTGGTAACTGCTCATCATCATAGGGAAGGTATGCAGATCCAAGGATGATTTTCCTTGACCCTTCCTTTGATGATGTCGGGATTGCCTCTGTCGTGAGGTCTCTGGAACAGAAATCCATCAGCGGCAGTATCTTGATTCCTTTTTTGGCAAGTATACAGGTTCTGGGAGTCTGGTTTGTCCGACTGAATATCAGTTCGCCTCCAACTCCTCCCAGTCCCTTTATTTTGCCTTTTACAGCCCAGGGTTCCTGAATGAGAGCCAGTTCAGTCTCTCATCATCACACACAGTGCTGCCGAGGCAGCCCTGCTATGCTGAAGATTTATCTGGACAACTCTCATTCGCGCCCTTGGGTCTGGGTTTACCTTTTAATGGTTTAAAGGTTACCTGACTTAGGCCACAGAAGACCTTAAATTGTTTGGCTTCTAGCTTTTCATAAAAGTCGAGGTCAACCGAGAGCCTCCTTGGAAGGTCTTTGGAGTCTACAACTTGTAACTCCAATCCCTCCCAAGGGCTGCCAAGTCTGCCTATAGCTCCAGATAACCAGTGTTTTGTTTGTTCATTCTCACAGGTCATCCAAAGGATACCCTGTGAGAATTTGTTGTCTAGAAATTGTGGTGACACCTGTTCAGGGTTATCATCCAACATTTCCAGAATTTTCCCTTTCACCAGTTCTGCTTTTTCCTGGTTAAGTTGTTGGTTTTTTGCCATTACGGCTACCTTGATACCTTTAGCAGCGTCCCTGTAGCTCAAAGGTTGAGATGATTCACTCCTTCGATGCTTAGGTTCTCGCTGCTTAGGGGTGCTTGATTCAGAGCGTGGTCTTTTTTGAGTTGAGGTTGAGGTCTCTTTGCTCCTGGACGGTTTGTTCTCAGTCCAGGTCCCTTCTTTCATCTTCCTTTCCCTCATTTGTTTCTTCCGTTGTGCTCCAGAGAGTTTCTTAGGTTTGATCCCAGTTCCTGACGTACCTGGTACTGTCACCTCTCCTGGAGTTGTTTCAGTCACCTCCATTGTAGAGTCTTCTGATGTCGACAAGTCTATGGACGAGTCCATTCCTTGTATTGTCTTGGTTGAGCTTTTGCTTGAGGTTGTTTCTTGGTTCTCCATTTGGGTCCCACGAGTATCGGAGAAATAAATAGTCCACTCCGACAGAGCTCCAGTTGTCCGAGCAAGGCTGCATTCTCAGGGAGGTCGCCCAGTTTCCCTGAGGCTCCGTTAAGGACACATCACCCATGTGCCATGCACCCCTTCGGCACGGATTGAGGCAAGCCACACTTAACACCTTGGGGTTGGGGAGGTGGTCCGCGATCTCTTATTCAATATATTCAGGGAAACACCTGTCCGGCTCGTCAGTGGTCAACTGTCGCTACCAGACAGGTGCCGGCTATCCGCCACCTGCCGACGCGTCACGATACCCGCTCAAGGTCCAGCGTTAGGGTTTGCAGGATGTTACTCCTTGCCAGGGACCCCCCGCTGAGGACAACATACAGCTTGATGGAGAGTAAAAGTGTTACTGATATTCACTTCGACTCTCTGTCAACTGTTATGAGAAACATCTCAAGTGGGCTGTAAAATAGTGTATGCATATTGTGTTCTTTTCTATTTGCGTTGATTGATTGAACGTGTGGTTCAATGAATGGTTGATTGTTTTTTTGATTGAATGTACGAACGACTGAGGTAATGTATTTTTTGTTTGCTGTTATCTAGATCCTCGAATGTCACTCTTGTATTACTATTTTCCCAGTTTCTGAACTTTTTCTTCTTATCATTTTTTAATTTTAATGTTTTTGCCTTTTTCTGTTTACTGTAGATAGTTTTGATTTTTCTGTAATAATTATTTTTTTATTTTTTTTTATTTTATTTTTTTTACAAAGGGATTGTATGAATGAATGCTTGAGATAGGATGTTTGAGTGCATGTCTGTATGGTTGTGGTTGTTGATTTATAATAGACTAGTGTATTTCTATTTTTGTTCGTGTTTGCTGTTTTTGTTTTGTTTATACTTGTAAATTTTATTGTTAATTACTGGTATTATATTGTCACTAGTGGAGTCTATCTGTCTGACAAAAAAGAATACATACATAATTACATACATACAATAAGTTTAACCAACGAAGTCAAACAAGTTAAACAGATCGAATCCACAAAAAATTAAAAGCTAAAAATAAAAACATAACTCCCCAACGTCAACATGCAATGACAACAACTTGAACTCACGAAAATAGCCGCCGGAGCGACTGCCCCGGCGGGCTGTGTTTGTTTATAAACTCAACTACTATACAATAAAAGAAATATTAAACACCTCGAGATTTGCAACACCAGGGCAAGGAGCGTATTTGATACACCGGTACCTGGCCCAAACGCCGCTGGCTTAATTTAAAGAGACTAGCGGCCCACATACTGCTCGGGTCCAAGCTCTGTGAACTTGCGGGGTGAGGGGAAAGAGCAGAGAAGGGTCAGGCGAGAAGAGAAGGGTCTGTCAACAGCCCGCCGTGATATCTGGTATTCCTTTCTATTCCAATACTGATAACTAGGGCTCGGATCGATATGCTCGATAAAATCTCCAGATATGCTCGAAAACCATGTGTTTTATGCTCAATAGATATGCTCGAAACCCCCATTATATGCGGTTAAATATGCAGAATATGCTCGAAAAACACCGTTAAAACTATAGAAAGGAAAGTGAAACGAAAAAACCAATAACATACCTTTAAATACGAGCTTTATTTTCTAATTGTATGTATGATACACTGAAATATACTTGCATTCAAGTTTTACAAGTATATATAAGAGAAGTGCTCTTCTAAAAGATAAAACATCACTACATCACTACTTGTAGCTCAGACGCAGGTGGTGCACTGGTATGAGCGTTACTACTGCTCGGGTCTAAGCTGCGTGAACCTGAGAGGAATGTGCATCGCGGACTATGAGAAGTGGTGTTGACGAGTGATGAGGTTTCACGCTCCGTGCAAAGTACAGAACCAAATACATTGGTTGGTTACTCACTCACTCATTCCTAACACCACAGTGGTTTGAGCAACGGCCCTGTGTTATCAGTAGGGCTCGGATTCGAGCATATTTGCATATTTTTTTCCTGAATAGCACACATTGAAAGAAGCCTTTCGGTGGTATTTTCACCTCTCTGGGACCAACAGAATTGAAATTTATTGAGCATATAAATGCATAAAACTGCGGTTTTCAGAATAGAAGCATATAAATGCATATTCTTGTGGTTTTCATCTAAATAGTTTCGAAGTGAAATGCCATATCCTGTGGTTCGGATTCCACGTAAAAAGGAGGTCCCGTGGCTCATGATCTCGAGGTTAACGGTCACGTTAAACTACAAGCTTCCTTTTCATCTAAATAGTTTGTTTTTCTTCGAATTCTCCCCCGAATTCGGGCCCTGGCAATCCTTAAGGTTTGAAAACAGAAATGATTAATGAAAAGCCTATCTGGTGCGAATAATAGAACCGCAGGCTTTTAACCTTTTGTGAGGTCGTTCTCGTCGTTGAAACTTTTATTGACTGATTTAAGAAAATCATTCAAAACTGACAACATAGAAAATTTCTTGTTGTACAGACCAATGCAGATCTACTTCATTGACTCGCCTAATTCTGAACATTTTGTAAATTGAACCGTCAAGTTGCAGTCCTAAAAATCGTTTTGGGGTCTTCCTTTACCTCTCAACTTCTTGGATTCAGAACCTTTATACCCATAAGTCAAAGATAGACCAGTGAGAAATTTGGGGAATCTTTCTGAAACAAGACCAACAAAATGTTGATAGGCGTCGGTATGCAAGATCTGTTTGTTTATTTTAGTAGCATAAATGCTGAATATAGTAAAACAACTAACTTTAATCATAAGTGAAACGGGGAACATAGTTGCCGTGTTTTACAAATTGAAAGTGTATGCTTCAAACCAGTGCTATGGACTAGTCTGTGAACATACAAAGCAAATCCACCACTGTATCTAACCTTAATAGATAGGAACTTCTACCAAAACAAACCCAACGTCAACATATGTCGCTCTTGTAGAGTACTGATTGGTTGAACACACAAGTGATGAGTGGCCACGTGAATCTTCAAAGGACTTAAACAGTTAGCGACAAATTTGGGTATATGTGACAACCATTCTGACGTTCGGCTCTCAATCTACCAGCTGAACAGTATCTGAGAGACAATACTCCTACAAAATTAAGCTTCATTTTGCATGTATCAGTTATTAAAGAAAGCTTTCCAGTCGGTCAACACAAATTTGTGTGTTTTTTCTTTTCTTTTTTGACGTGTGGCCTCCTGAGAAGCCGAGTGCAGGTCTTTCTAGTCGATGCCCGTGGGCGACCTGCGCGTCGGGATTAGAGATGGAATGGATGAAGATGAATGAAAATGGACAAGAATGTGGAAGGAAGCGGCCGTGGCCTATCAGAAGGTACCGTCCCAGCATTTGCCTGGTGTTGAAAATGGGAAACCACGGAAAACTATTTCAAGGACGGCTGACGGTGGTACTCGAACCCACGCGTCTACCGAGTCAGCAGAGAGCTTGGCCCCATGACCTAACGCTGCACTTTAGCCAACGTAGCCACTGCTGTCGGTGTGATCGACTGGAAACTTTCCTTTATAGAATTAGGCAATGCTGAAAAATGGCTTTTATCACTTCAATGTATCAGTTAGGCTCAATTTCTGCTGGATTCTTGAAATATCGCATTGTGCGATAGGGCAACTGCTTGCTCACAGCCAGCTCATGAGCAAGTAAGAGCTTTCTTGCTAATTTTTGTGGCGTTTGCTTGGGCGTGTATCAAGGCACATATGTTAATCTTGTGATAACAGTATAGTCTTGGTTCAAGTATATACCGTGATACATGGGTGTCTAAGGGAATTTTTTAGTGATTTCGATGACTTCGCAGATGACGTGCATACGTTGTTGTTAGTTTGTTTGATGTTGTGCCTGAATTGCCGCCATGTTATTCAGCTATATTGGGTTTCAAACAGTGCGTCGTTGCATGCGGATGCAGTCTAATGTGTTCTAGTGCAAGTTTTGGTCGGGAGTTATGAATGTCAATAAATTACTTTTAGTTCTATTTAATTGAAAGGTTGCACTGCACTCTTCTAAAGCCATGGTGAGACAAAGCTATTGGTCACTACTACTAAGTTAGACAATGGTCTGGGCGAAACCATTGGCCACTACTAAATTAGACCACTGTCTGGGCGAAAATTACTGCTTGTACTACAAGCAAGGGGGTCTGGGTCGTAAGCC
Source organism: Meconema thalassinum (assembly GCA_946902985.2). NCBI lineage: Eukaryota > Metazoa > Arthropoda > Insecta > Orthoptera > Tettigoniidae > Meconema > Meconema thalassinum. Next base: position 237,204,604 of record OX336389.2, on the reverse strand, counting down.
CCAGGTTAGGTTATTGTTTGTACGTAAAGCCTTATTAGCACACAGAATTTAACATGTATGCATCGTTTAAGCCATGATGTCATGGATGCCACCATTTTGGGGAATTTCCTAGTGTAAAGTATCAGGATCTATAGTAGGGCCTATTCCTATAGTCTTATGGTTGAAAACATGTTTGGACCACTTTATACAAAGGAAAATCCATTAACTATGGAGATAGAACACCAGATCCTAACAACTTTCTAGTACTCCCATACAGTGTAGATGTTTTATCAGCCGTTATAGTTCAGGTATTTGGGAGCTTAACGTTCTCAAGGTCAATAATTCTGGTAACTTATGCCAATTGGAACGTACATCCTTTGTAGTAACTTATACATATTTTGTTTGTGTACAGAAATTGCTTTCTATCCTTTTGCTAAAATTGTTTTATGTGATATCCATTAAGGGCATTGTGACGTGTTGTATCATGACCTTTTTTTCTCTCGTACAGATGTGGCCGAGCTATTATCATTGGCTCTTCATTTTACCATCATTAGTTTTTTCACCTTATGCTTGGCCTGATCAGTGTGTACAGTTCTCTCCAGAGATGTGCAAATCTTCAAGTAATAAATGTAGGGAAGTGAAAGATACTGCAGTGTGCTGTCACACTGGCGTGCAAATTGAATTCTTGTTGAAGGAGACATCTACAGGTATGAAGTATGCATGGTAGTTAGCCTATTTTAGCTTTTGTTTGAAGAGGTCAAGGCAACATAATAACCCTCATTTTTCACAAAGTTTATTTTGTTAATGGTTGTTAATTCATTTGACATGGGACATATTGGTCATCAACCCCGTGTATGTGGGTGTATGATGAACTTTGATGACTTGTATTGCTGTGATGAACAATTTTAACAATAAATCAACATACGACATGTCGTTAGAAAGGTATAAATGAATTTTACACAGAAATATTTTTTTAAATATTTTGTTTTTAGTTTGGGGAGATCATTGTATCAATTTATTCCTGAATCTTAAACCCAATAAATTTACACGATTTACTTAGGCCTACTCAATGTTTAAGAAATTTTGTTAAATTATGCTCATGCTTGAATTGAGAAAGTCAAAACTGTTTCATTGGGATTTCTGTGCAAGCTACTGTTTATATATAGAAGTAATTTTCATTGCATAGAGCATCGAGGGTTGGGGGCACAAGGGGTCTTTAATTATTTTGGTCAGTAAATTGACTTAAAATATGCCGTTAGAATGATCTACAGGAGTCTTGCACAAAAGGACATATTCATACCTGGCAACTATTGCATATTTTCTGTAAAATTTACGGAATTGCAGTGTGTTTTACGAATGATGAACTTGTAATATTTTTTTGATTTTAAGTGCCAAGGTCTTCTTTTTCATATACACGCTAGGACGAGCTTCCACAGGCCACAGACAGATGTTATGTGACCGGCGAATATTTGGTACAATGCTCTTATCTGTAATTTTTCAAACTGTCTCCTTCATGAATACGGCACTCCCTGAATTGCTTTTGAATTCCAGTCACTTGATATCAAAGTATCATTTTTTATTATTTGTTCGATAACTATTTTCGTTCGTTTGACTTACACCATGACCATGAGTTAAAACAGGTTCGAAGCTGAGGTTGTGTATGTTGTAATTTTGGTACTTTTATTCAAATTTAACAAGTACGTGGTTCACATACGTAAGGTGCTGCCACCTGCCCGTTATGCTTCAGAGTAAATACCGCGCGCCATAGCCGCCCTTGTTCAGTTCGCTATGGTAATCACACGCTATCAGTTCGTTCTTAATAAACCCTTTTTATATCAGCTTGCTGTGCTTTACTCGGGTTCCCTCATATCCTTTAACAGGTTACGGGCTCAGTACGCTTCCTTGTCAAAAATCACCTCGTGGCCCTGGTCGGTGATCTTTCCCACCGACAGCAAGTTTGTCCTGAAGTCTGGAACGTGACAAACATCTGAGAGAGAGACATCCATCTCTTCGTTTGCGACACGGGTAGATAAGTGAACACTGCCTTTTCCCACAATCTCTGCCGTTGAATCGTCGGCCAATTTCACCAGACCCTTTTGTGACTCATCGATCTGCGAAAAAATCTCAGGGTCGCCGCAGAGATGCAAAGTGGCGCCACTGTCGAGCACCACTTTCGGCGTGAGTCACTGCTCTGAGTTGTTGTCGCCTGTAAGCATAGTTCTCGACTGAAATTAGCCGATTGCGTGTTAAAACTGCCTTTACCGTTGTTCTTCGATGGATCTCTTTGTTTAAATCTGCACTGGCTGGCTCGATGTCCTTGCTTTTTGCATACGTAGCACCGGAACTCAGATCTACCTTCTTCTGTTTCAATGTTGTTTTGTTTGGGAGTTTGTTTCTATTAGTTCTTGTTACCTGGACCACCTTCTTCTTGACGAACATAGCTCCCGCTACTTCACCATGTGTGCTCGATTTTCGTGCGTCATCCTCTTCGATGACTTTGGTCCAAAGAGCCTCAGGAGTCAGTAGGTTGTCACACAGTCCTGACTGAAAATTTCAAAGTCAAGGACTTAGGATTGGCCGACCACTTCCTAGGCATCGAAATAATCCAGGAGGCGGATGTGTAGCCAGCTATGCATCAGCAAGGTTACGTTGAAGAGCTTCTCCAATGCTACGAGATGGCCGACTGCAACCCCGTAGTCACACCACTGAACCCTGGAACAAAGTTGAGCAAAAATGAGAATCCCAGTGCTGACGAGTTGAAGTTGCCTTACCGCGAATTGGTAGGTGCGCTGACATACCTGTCGACAACTACACGTCCAGTGGTACTTGAAGGGGACTTTGAACATCGGGCTGATCTACGAAGCAGACACCGAACCGATCCAAGGGTTCGTCGACGCCGAATGGGGGAAGCTGCCAAGAAGATAGGTGGTCCTGCACGGGGTACGTGTTCTTGCTCGACAGATGTCCCATATCGTGGGACTCACGAAAACTAAAAACCGTGGCTCTTAGCACCGTGGAGGCCGAGTACATGGCAATGTCGGAGTTTATCAAGGAAGCCGTGTACTTAACGTAGATTTCTGCTCGAGTTAGTCTTCAAAGATTTAGCCACTACGTTCATCTTTTTTGATAAACAAAGCACAATTAATTTGGCAAAAAACGCGATGTATCACAGTAGAAGCGAACATATTGATATCAAACATCACTTTTTTCGCGAAGTCTTTTGTTTTGAATTATATCTCTACGAACAACCAAGTTGCTGATTTTCTCACGAAAAGTTTGTCGAATGAAACATGAACGTTGCTTAAAGTTTGCTGGTTTAGAGAGTGTAAAGATTGTATGAACCTCTACTTGAGGGGAAGTGTTGTTACTTTGGTACTTTTATTCAAATTTAACAAGTACGTGGTTCATATATACGTAAGGTGCTGCCACCTGCCCTTTATGCTTCAGTGTAAACCCCGCGCGCCATAGTCGCACATGTTCAGTTCGCTATTGTAATCACACGCTATCAGTTCGTTCAAACCCTTTTTTTTATATCAGCTTGCTGTGCTTTACTCTGGTTCCCTCATATCCTTTAACAGTGTATTTATATGAATTACATTGTGTTGTAAATGGATTTCCTCTTAAAGATATACAGTATGTGACAGTTTAATTCATGTGAAATGTTTTGTATCAGTGCTGTAGAACTCTGCATATATGAAATGAATAAAACATTTTACAAGGATTTGTGGATTACGCATAGGTATTATGCACGTGTATTCAGTTAGAACAACACAATATAATAAATAAAATAAAATTAGCAAGCATTTTGTCGTGTTTTACTGCAGTTTCCCGTATATTCTATAGCTAGGGTTTTTACTGATTCGGCCATATGGAAAGTTGGCAGGCAGTGTGTATATTTTAATTTTTTGTTTTGGGGTCTATGTTTCTTCGATGTTCTTGAAATTTTGTTAATGAGCTCAACGTCCACGTAAGGCACAAAATAGCTTCGATTTTATGCCAAAGTGTGATTTATTGAAGAATGGGGAACTTAATGAGTCAAAACTGTTTGATTGGGATTTCTGTGTAAAATGCTTTTGGAAATGTATATGTTATTTCTCAGGGCAGTGGATAGGTTGTCTATCATTTCCATATTTTTTAATATGGAAAAATATGTTCTTAATTTTCTTAAATTTTAGTGTTGGGGGCACAGGGGCTATATATCCGTTAAATCCCGATAAACTTACACAATGTGCTTCCTCGATGTTCTTGAAAGTTTGTTATTGGAGCTCAATATGCCCTCAGGACATGCCGAAAATTGAATTGAAGTTTGGAGAGCTTTGGGGGATCATAATTGCTTTACAGGGAACCATGCCTAAACTGTAATTCCAATGTTTCCCCATGTTGGGATGTGAAGTGTAGTGGACAGAGGTGCATGAACAGCCACAAATCGGCTTAGTCTACAAAACCCCATTTACAATTCTGTTATATTTAAGTATTTGTTTAGGTGTTCAACCTAACTAACCGACTACTAAAGCTAACTAAGTAAATAAATAATCTGAAAAGTAACTGTTAATAACAAAACAATCACTTCAACCACATCAATAGCTCCCCACAATATAAGTTAACGACTGAAAAGTGTTTCACACTTATGCACACAAAAAGTACTAACCAAAAACGTAACACTGTAGAAGTGTAATAGGCTAATGGGAAAAATAAAAAATAATGTTTGAAAATCCAACTTGTTATAAAGTTTAATTAAGAACTTCTGTAGCTTAATAATTGTAAATGCTGTAGAACATGTCATATACATATCTGTTGAACCTAAATTAAGCCTGAGTGAGCAGGATCTGATGATGTTCGCTTGATGAACAAAACAAGATCGTCCAATTTAGACCCCCATTTATGTGAGAAGTGTTTTATTAAGTGTATACGTGTAAATAAGTCATGTAATTTATTTGAGGCACTAGTAAATGAATTGTAACTCCCCGCCCAATCTAATGGATACACTCGTCTTCACCGACGGAAAATCTTCTAATAATAATAGATTATCTAGGCTACACCGAATGACTTCCAATATTTCAATGTCAGCTGGGTTTGGCATCTAAATGGTTGTTCCAGTCATAATGAAAATTTGGAAATGTTTATTTATATTACTTTGAGGGCACAGCATACTGAAGATAGGCTATGTTTGAAATGGGGGATTTAATTATTTTGATTACTTCATTAATATGTAATATGTCGTTTTAAATGTCTAAACAAGTAGCCTATTACAAGAAGAAATGTGCAATCAATTTTTGTCATTGTTTATAGGAGCACCACAGTCATGTATCATTTTAATCCCATATTAACTTAATTACCCACTAAATTCACACAATATATTTCATCTCAGTTCCTGATTTTAGAAAAATTGCCAATCAGTATACTATAGAACATAAACTAGCTCATATATCATGACTAGGAATTGATAGGGGGGGATGCAAAGGATTCAAAATAATTTTGCACACTGGTAGGCTACCACAAAATTACTTAACATTATTTTAAAGGTTTTTGTTATCAGGGTTCATAAAGAAATGTGTTACCAGATTTCAGAGTAGTTTCTGGGTGTGAGGGCATAAGGAATAGGATAATGAATAAAATACAAATATTTGAGCAGTCGGTATGTATAGGTAGCTTTAGAATAATATGCCTTCAGTGGGGTGTTCAGGCTCCATAGCTATAGGGATATTCTACAACATGGTTCCATACCATATACCTGGTAAAACTGCTAGTGTATACCCCTATATAATAATAACCCCTGGCACTACAGCCTAGGGAGGGCCTAGGCCTACCAAGCGACCGCTGCCCAGCCATTCAACCTGCCGATATTGGGGTGACGCGTGATCAGCGCATCAGGTCCCCTTGGCCGTTAATCTTGGTTTTCGTGATCGGGACGCTGCCTTACTGTCAGACAGCTACTCAATTGTCCTCACGAGGCTGAGTGCACCCCGTTCCAGCCCTCACATCAGTTTCTAAAATCCCTGACGGAGCCGAGAATTGAACCCGTGCCCTCCGTGTGAGAGGCAGGCGCGCTACCCCAACACTACGGGGCCGGCAGTGTATACCCCTACTAATATGTAATAGTTATGAGGTGTCTCTCTTCGGTTACTCTTTCACGCAAAAACTATTCAACCAATTTAGCTGAAATTTTGCATGAACACAATTTATATACCAGGGAAAACATAGGACTTGCAATTTCAAAATGTTTCACTGTTTCATTATGCTGACAAAATACTGTATGTTGACAATTCAGTAGCAGGTACAGTCGCGTCCCACCCGGCAAACAGGTATCCATGGCAGGTTGCATATATTCACCCTTGTCCATGCTTCTCACTGCTAAATTTTTGCTTTTGTTTCAGAGTTTATTTACTCAGGTTAAAATTAAAAATGTTTGGATGAGAGATACACATACATACATTTTTACCCATTCGAACGATGGGTAACCAGCCATTATATATTGATTATACATAGGCCTAGGCCTATCTACAAAAATTAAAAAATATAACTTTTTTTTTTTTTTTTTTTTTTTTCCAGACTTAAATAACACAGTTGTTCTAGATTGAAAACAAACTGCACACCTTTTGTGCACAAATAAAAGTGATAATGTAATTTGGTAATTCATTAATTGAATTATGTCTATTATGGTGTTTGAAGCCATTTTTCAATGTTGCCTTAGAAAACCTAGTTTGATGTTTATCAGTCGGTCAACACGATTGTACCCAATTGTGATGGGCTATTCCCTAATCCTGAAAAAAATTTACATGAGATCACTTGTATTTATTTTTAAAAAATTTACACTAGATTAACTTACATGTATTTATTAATCTCATGTATTTTTTTAATGATTAGGAAATAACCCATCACAATTGGGTACAATCATGTTGACCGACTGAAAAACATCAAACTACATGAATTGTGTCTATTTGTTAGGTTATCAGCCCAGAGTTTGGTCGAATCCTCAGAAAGTATCACAGTACAGTACTTGATGTGGGTAGAAACCCACAAAATCCATAGGCAGTGCTGAAATTATTACTGTTAGTTTAACTTGTTAATAAAAATGTAGCCATTTTCTGTACTTATTTGGTGGTATGGTATAATATTACTTCACAAATTTGTATATTGCTAAAATATCTAAATTTTCCGAAACATTCATCCAGCTTTCTAATTTAACAGTTCAATTGCAGCCCTTGAGTAAGTAGATGTTTTAGATCCCTAGTTGAGTCAGTAAAATTGTTATTCCTCCACTACCCTTGGCTTTCCACCAATGTCTCAGCCTCATTCATGGCTGTGATTACATGGAAGCTATTGGGGTATGGATGGTGCTGAGTAATGGCCTCAGGGCATAGCCAGTGCCTGTGTGTGCTGTAAAAGGTACTACTTTTAGGGTCAGTGCTAGTGTTTTGACTCGGTGAGGAAAGCAATGGCAAACTACCTCACTCATTTTGCCTAGTATGTCTCATTATAGTGCTTCTTTGAGGTTTTGTGGGTAATTACTGACCTAACCTATAATGGTACTTTTTGAGGATCCAACCTTCCTCTGGAATAACTACCTAACAGACAGACACCCTTGAAACTTGAGAGTTGAGCCAGTTTAATCCAGAACAGTCTGCATCAGGGTCTTCAACATGATCATTTATGGTAAAATGTCTATCTTTATATTGACTCTCACTTCTTTACTTTTAAATTTTGTTTCATGATTTTAAAACTCCTAATTCATAAAGATGAAATTTTACGTAATAATTTATTTATTCTTCTGAATATTCTGTGGTAATTCTAAAATTATTTTGTTTCAGGAAGTACTAATATTACCTCTTTGTACCTCTACAATGCAACTCTCCCAGAGCTAAACATCACGTCTCTATGGTTTGGCTCAAAATTAGAATTAAAAGCTTTGACCATTACTGGTGGCAACATATCAAAAATTAATGGCATTGGCAATTTGGCGAATGTCGAGTGCCTCAATCTCTCAGGAAATTCGCTTTCAATGATTGATATGGATCTGAAGTCTCTTAATAAGCTGCGTGGTTTAGATCTATCTCATAATAATTTAACACTCCTACCAAATCTTGCTACGAAGAATTTAACTCTTGATATTTCAGGTAGGTACAAAATTATGTTACTTTCTTTTACTTTTACTTATTCCCTCCTAAGATTCAGAACTTACCTTGTTGTAATCATTGGTGACGTGTCTCAGGCATTCTGGTAACTTATACTCGATTGTAAAGACAGAGAGTTAATCAAGTTTTTATGGTACCCTGTGATTGAAAGAAGCAAAGGAGTCCATGAAATCACAGATGAAGTCACAGCATACCACTTCACCCAACTCCCTTTTGGTGTAATTTGCAGTCCTCTTCTGCTTTCTGTGACAGTATAGGAACTCTATAAGATCCATGGCTCCGTATTTCCAAATGTTGTTACCTTCATAGATTGCAGTACTTAAATTGATGACATCTCAGTTGGTGGGGAGAATGAGATTCAAAATAATCAACCTTTATTGCAAATTCACAAGACTAATGAATGCTATTCGCATAGGAAAATGGACAATCAACTTGCAACAAATGAAATGTATCTGGATATCCGAAGGTAGGAACCTGGAGACTGATCCTCGGGTATTAAGAGTGAAATGGAATGCAGAAACTTGACACCTTTATTGACAACCATGACAGGAACTCACCCATAAGAGACAACTGCAGTAAACTACTTCCCAATTCTATGACCCTTTTGGATTTATTCACCTAGGCAGATGCCTACAATTTGCAGAGCTGTCTAGATAGCTTCGACATCCAGTACTCTTGGATGGTTCCCATCATTTTGTTCAACTACTCATCAGACAGACACGTTAGACTTCACCACCTGAGCAAGAAAAATGTGGTGTCAGAACTGTGTACGGAATTTTGGGTGCTACGAGCCCAACAGGCAGTCGAGAAAGTTTTACATACGTGCCACTCCCTTGCAGAATGACCCAAAACCACTTCGGACAAGTAATTGAGGCTCCACTACCTGAATCACATATAATGCCAGCGAAACCTTTTGAAGTCTCTGGAATTTATTTCTCAGGACCTCTTTACGCAAAGGTGATGAGCATGAACAAAAAAATGTTCATAGCACTCTTTTTACCTGTGCTACAACATGTGCATTACACTTCGAATTGTGCTGAGACTTTATTAGTGACGCTCCTTCTGGCACTTCAGTGATTTGTTGGTAGACTATGAATACCCCATACCATCTACCGTGACAACGCCCAAACCTTTCATACAGCCAACAGAGAATTAACTTCAATAGGGACGTCTCTCACCCCCCCCCCAAAAAAATATTGATCAAAGAGTAGGCCTATCTGCTTGAATTGAGAAACTTCCACAAGGTTCGTTGTCCTCTAAGAAAAGTGCTGAGACTAGAGATCAGTGATCAAGTCCTTCAGGTAAACAACAGGCCTAGACACATGTGGACAAAAGCCCGCATACTCGTACTCTTTGGTGTAAGGATGGAGTCGTCAGGACGGTGATGCATCACACCCCCACTGGAGCTACGATAACTCACCCGATCCAGCTGGTCATCCCCTGGAGGTTGACTAGGGTGTGGGGGATATGGGGAATTGAGACATTAGAAGTTTAAAGATTATCTATGGAAAGATTATAAATTAACTAATTGGGGTTTGTTGGTTTTGTATTGTTGTGTATGTTATGTTATTATTTCTTTGACTTGAGTAAATTGGTTGCAGAGGTTCTGTGCTTATTTCCCCATCGATAGTAATAGACCTAATGACCAAAATGCTCAGCCCCTACATAAAAGAGTGAACCAAAACTAGAACTTCAGCTACTACTCAAGTTTGTAAAGTTAGCTAATACACTGACCGGCACGAAAAACGCAACACTTCAATTTCTTACAAAAACTGAAATTTATTTTAAATTTATGACACTAATCTACTATATGATGATGAAATATTGTAGTATGGTCCCATGTAGGTGTCTAACAATGAAAAAAAAGAAAAGATGATTATCAACAAATTTAAAAATTAAGCTAGAGATGCACACTTCAAGGAAAGAGCGCTATATGAGCGGGAAATTTTGAGTTAGCTCCTAAAGGTAAATGCACTTCTGTTTTGATTTTATACACTTCACACATTACTTCACAGACCTCGGAGATGATCTCGGAGACCTCTGTTCGCATCTTCAAAAGCGTGTATTGCCACCTCTTGCACCAGAGACGGCATTCAACCTCTAAGGGATGCTGCTGATTAATGCTGTAATGTCCTGTTGAGGAATCATCTCCCATTCTTCAAGGAGGGCATTCTGTAGGTCCTGTAGGGTCTCTGGATAGTGCTGACGGGCTCTTCTCCCTAGCCGGTCCAAAACTTGCTCAATAGGATTCAAATCAGGGCTTCGAGCAGGCCAAGCTGTAGCATGAATTCCTGCTTCATCCAAGACCTCTCGCACCATGTGGGCGTGCATTGTTTTGCATTAGTGTGAAATCATCACCGATAAATGGAGCAAGAGGCACAACATGATTTAGAAGGATTTCCACATACTGATGTGCGGTAAGGCTCCCATTCTCCACGAAGACCAAATCCGTCCTTGCAGCCATACTGATTCCTGCCCACACCATCACAGAACCACTCTGAAATGGCATCCTGGATGAGAATATGCAAGGGGAATACCTTCCGCCTGGCCTTCTCCAGACCCTCTCTCTTCCGTCAGGTGATCGGAGGCCAAATCACGACTCATCGATGAACAACACTTGTTCCCATTGTTGTTCTGTCCAGCCATGATGTTCCCTTGTGAAACATAGTCGTACTGTGCGATGTTCTCTGGTGGGTTCTGGGCCTGTAACTGGTCTTCTGGATTGAAGATTGGCTTCTTCCAATCTTCTTCGGATGGTTCTCTCACTAGCATCGACCCCTCGAACTTGGTGGAGTCTATTTTGTGCTTCGATGGCGGTGGTGTGACGGTCGTGGGGAACTTGAAGTTGTAAGAAGTGGTCATCTCTCTTCTGATGTTGCTCTCCTTGGGCCTGTTCCTGGTCTCCTTGCAAAACCTCCAGTTTCCCTGCACCTTCGTACGGTTATGGGAATCGTGGAAGGTGTAGTCCTCAACACTTCTGCAACGTAATACATGCTGCGACCATCTTTCACGAAAGCAACAACTTTTGCAGCTTGTCGAGGGCTTAAGGGCATGTTTGCTCCAGAAAGCTAATTACAGCAATCACAGAAAGATCCTACAAACACATGTGATTGAAAAAGGAACAATTCAAACTACAAGAATAAGCGCTATAAGAGCGGGAACACATTATTGGCTCACATCCAGTGATGTGTTTTCCAGGTTGCGCGGGAAAGAGCAATTGATGCTAGTGAAATCAACAATCGCCACTTCATTTTTTGCTCGCAAAGCAACGCTAATAACATACCCCGCCTATAAAAATAGGTTGAAGTGCTTCTCTTTGATTAAATAGATAATTGCACATCATTTATTGTGTGTTGCGTTTTTGGTGCCAGTCAGGGTAATACTCAAAATGACTATTTGAACACAAAAATATGCGGAGGAAAATTATAACTTTGACATTTGCAATTAATGTAATTTCCAAACTGTCTTCCTTTATTTCTGAATGTCTGGAAGTATGTTTCTTTTGATGTCTCATTTGAAAGGCTTTTTTCTGCTGTAGACTGAGTGCACATTATGCCCAGTACATTACATTCTTCTCTTTTCTCTCTTTTACAGATAACCAATTTTCTTTAAATTCTTCTTTTAGGCAATGTCAGAATGCAGTGTCGCGGTATCCAAGATTTGATGGTTTATATGAAAAACTTCACTCTGAACTTTGAGAATGCAAATACTTCTCTTTGTTTAATGGGCGTTTTCTACTGGTTCAACACAACTGAAAGTGTGACCCTTCGACAGCTCGAGGACCTCATGAAGGTATTATTGCTGTCATCCTCCTCCATGTTAATACTGTAGTGTTGTGATCACTAGTTCTGTCCAGGGTATGATCAGGGTTGCTGTCATAAAACATAATTTACATTTTAACAATAATTTTCTTCTTTGAAAATAGTTATGTGTGTGTTGTGTGTCCATGATTCATCGAAAACCCAAAAATCAATGTATGTGAGTTCGTGTTACAATGCTTAACAAGCATTTTTCTTTAAACAATATTATCAAATTTAATAAAGAATTAGTTGAAACCCGTCAAAATATAGGGAATTGAAAATTAGTGCCTCAAAAGAAAACGGAAGTGCTTTATCGGAGGGTGTTATATCAACTCGAGGGATTAGAGCTCTCTGCCCAATTTTATCTCCACTTTTTATTTCCAAATCCAAGCAATTTTGATACATATTTCTTACAACTGGTTCCGTTTAGGAGCCCTTAAGAAACGTTCAGATTTCTAAAGACCATAACTATGGCTCCAACTTTTAGAGTAAGAATATGTGGAGCCAAACCACTTAATTCCAAGGATTTCAAGAATTCTGTAGGAAATTGAAGTAGCTGGCTTTCATTTTCAGTAATCTGTTAACGCTAGTGTATGTTTTCGAACTACTGGGTATAAGATCAATGACTTCCAAATTAATTTCAATACAGTGTTCATTTTTTTATGTAAGAATCCAAACATTCAAGAAGTTGATTATATATCTTTCTCAGAAGTGAATGTTTCTCAGTCATGATGTCATCATGCACTAAAATTTTGGCTGGTAATTCAATAACATTTGATTCCTCACCATCCACAAAGGGGTAGCCACTGTTATCAATTTTTAGCGAGAAAATCAGAAAACAGGGGTAGATGACCTCGTAGTTCCGCCCCTTAAAACAATAACTAACTCCTCCAAGAACAATAAATTTCCCATCAAAAGGAGTGTTTTGCTCATAATATCTTTTAGATGGCTATTCACACACATTAATGAATGAATATTTGCCAATGGGACTACATCCCATATTATGAGCCATGCTATCGAATATCAACAACTGCTTTTTAATTTAATTTTAATCCAAACACTGAGCTCTCATTTAAATTTAGAGGAATTTTGAATGTACTATGTTCTGTAGCAAAACAGCAGCTATTCCACTCCATGCTACTGATATAACATGAAGCCCTAAACTGCAGAGCTTTTGTATTAAGCATCGGTAACTGAATGTTGACCAATAACTGCACATCGTTTTGAGATTTTTTTCTGGTTTTGGTAGTATATCACAGAAGTCAATATAAATATTGTTTAAAATTTAATTTTTAAATTTAAATGTTTTTGTGAGGATATCCATTTTACTTATGATCTAACCTCAACCTACATATAACGTTAGGAATGAAAATGAAAATCCACAGCCTGTTTCCAGTCTCCGACCGGGTCAGGAATGGAATGAATGAAGCCCCCATCTAGCGGCGAGGATTTGAACTGTGCCGGCTGCCGAGGCCTGACGCACTCCTCTGGGGCAAACGTTAGGAATAATATTTTTATTTTAGATTTTACTTAGGATACGTTTTTGCCATTCCTGGCAAATTCTTGGGCTTGAAGTAAAATAAAGGAAAAGTTTGTGAATGATCGATTTTGATGAGAACATCAGTTACATGACTATTCCCACTTATCTGAAAATTGAATTAAAAAATTAAAATCTTATCTCCACCAATCAGTCTTGAGCAGAATTGAGAGCACTGGGACTGCAAAAATCTCGTCCTTGTAAGTAGGAGGTCCAACAGCGTCGCAATGGAACATATTTCATTGCCTTCGATGGAATTAAATCTCACATTCATTTCATCTAGCAATGATTATCAATCAATCACAATTCCCAATACACTTTCTGTCACCTTTTCCGGTTCAGAAATAACACTGTTCACAATGGGGATTATTTCGGACATTTGACACTGAGGATGAACTTATGGCATGTGTAGCTTGATCGAAAATATTTAATGTGTCAATCGGTAAATTAATAAGATCCCATTGCGATACTGTAAGATTCACTGGTAAGAAGAGATAAGAGGATGCAAAAACTAGGGCTCTCGTTTGCTGTTGAAGTCTTTGTAGCATATGCAGAGTTTAATTCCACCACGTAGTTTCATCCTGAATTAAACGATGTTGTGGTAGAGAAAGATGCTTCTGTACAGCCTTCAAAATCTTGGTGGATTTTGAGGAGTGTTTTAAACTCCCAGCTAGTTTCCTGTAAGATGAAATGAGATTTTGAACATTTTTTGAAATGATAAGTCCATGCTTCAAGACAAGTTGGAATGTATGAGCTAAACACAACAGGTGGGGAAAGTTTCCTAACGTCATAGCATTTACAACATTGCAATGGTTATCATGAATCATGGCCATTCATTTTTCAATTAAACCCCAAGTTTTTGACTGGCTCCCCAGGGGCTCACATCTTGTGGGACGTGGGTTGGCGACCACGGGACCCCAGCTGAGTCCGGCATGGCTTCCACTTACTTGTGCCGGGCTCCTCTCTGTCTTCTTTCCTGTCGACCTCCCTTGGTCAACTCTTGTTCTTTTCCGACCTCGACGGTATTAGGGTATCCGAGGCCTAGGGAGTCTTTCACTTTCCCGCCTTAATTGGCCCTTAAGGTATTTTTAATCTACGTTGCATTTTGTAAGTTTTTTTCGATCTAAATTACCTCTCGCGATTGTTTTCAACCTCAATTGCATTTTGTAAAGATTGACAATCTAAATTGCTTTTTAGTAAGTCTTTCAATGTAGGTTCAGGGCATTTTAGTGAGTATTTTGAATTTCAATTGCATTTTGTAAGTATTTTCAACCAAAACTGCATTTCGCAAGAATTTTAAATCTAAATTGCATTTTGTTTGGTGGGCATTTTGCAAATATTTTGATTCTCAATTGCATTTTGTGGGTATTTTGAATCGAAATTACATTTTGTCAAGTATTTTCAATCTAAATTGCATTTTGTAAGTATTGTCAATCCACGTGAGTCGTTTGAATCTACCGTACATTTTGTAAGCATTTTCAATTTCAATTGCATTTTGTAAGTATTTTGAATTTCAATTGCACTTTGTGAATAATTTGGATTGGAACTGGGATATTTCAATCTGAATTGCATTGTGTATTTTCAATTTCAATTGCATTTTGTAAGTATTTTGAACCTCCCAATTGCATTTTGTAAGTATTTCGACTCTACATTGCATTTTGTACGTATTTTGAACCTAGCCTACATTTTGTGGGTATTTTTCAATCTATTCTTTTTGTGAATCTTTTCGTTCTAAATTCCCTTTTGTAAGAACATTTTGTGAGTTGTTTCAATCTGAGTTCCTTTTTGTAAGTATTTTCCGTCTCACTTAATTTTCGTTCTGGTTTCCATTTCATTAACATTTTTGCTATCACCCAGATCATTAGGGGCCAATAACCTAGATGTTAGGCCCCTTAAAACAACAATTATCATCATCATCATCATTTTGACTGGCTGCGTGGCTCTTCGGTAACATTCTCGCCTGCTGTACCGAAGGTTGCAGGATCGAATCCTGGTGCAGTCAGTTGGCATTTGAGGGTGTGCAAATGCAAGGGAGCTGTATCAGTAGATTTATAGGCCCATTCAAGATCCCCTTTGGGGAAAAATTCTGGCACCCTGGCATTTCTAAAAGCCACAGTAGTTATAAGGGACGTAAAACCAATTACATTATTATTATCTTAAGTTTTCTTTAAAAAAAAATACAGAATTTTCACCAATGTGGCTTATCAATTTGTTTCATTTCATTTCTTTTTTTGTTTTTTATGGCAATTTTTCTGACTCCTTCAATTGGTATCACTTCAATGCAAACTATTATTGTCCAGGTCCACGAAATGAACAGTGACACTTAAATAATTGTCGTAGGCTGCTGATGGCCACATATCCGTCGTAATAGCTACGCTATTTGCATTTTGTAGCTCATTTTCTAAATTCTTCTTTCTACTTCTTCCTACAGTTCTGGAATGATTTGATTAGATATGTGCTAACGAGCAAGCATAGTATATCTAGATTCAAGGTGCTTAATCAACTCTATAAATCCTTCATCCTCAACAATCTTTGCATACCATTGTTGCAAATTTTCTGGTAATTGTCTGATCGATTATAACATGATATAAATGCAGCTTTGAAAATGAAATGATTTAGCTGTAGGTTTAGAGGAGGAGGATGGTAGTGGTGGTGATGACGTCGAAAATGAGGATAACTGTGAAAGAAGAGTCGCAGGCTCATCTACTGTCACATCTTCAGGATTTAAATTTCAACTTCCGCAGAATTTTTTATCAAGAGGTTCTGAAAAAGCAATTTTATGCACTGATGTGGCAAGTTCTTTTAGTTTACTAGTATTGTGAGCAATACTGGGCTCGGAATGCAATATAGTGCACTAGGTGGACAAATACTTATGCGTTACAGTTTCCTAGCCCATCTACATTCAAGGCCCTGAAGGAGGCAGGGTGTATGTAGCCCCACCACTTACGGTGCGCCCTGGATAGTGCTACACCCTCAAGGGCTCACCGCTGTTGAGTTCGGGAGTTGGCGACCCAGAGGGGTTCCTGAGCTGGGTCCAATTATTCCCCTTTTTCCATTGCCTTTGAGGCGGACCCTCTCCTTTCCCCTTTTCTATCTGCATTTCATTGCTCTCCTTTCTTCCAAGTCCCTCATTTCTCTTTCTTCGAGGGTTGAGGGCATTTCCTCTCCTCCTGTCTTTCATTTACCTTGCTTTTCTTTCTGTTTTCCATTTCCTCTTCTAGTATGTAAGTCAGTAGTTAGTTCGAGTTATACTGTAGTTTTATTTTCATTTTTCATCTTCACTATCATTTAAACCATTAGAGGCCGATGACCTAACTCACACCTGCTCACAACTCCTTTGCAAAAGTGTATGCAATAACAAAGAAGTAATTATAGTTCATAAATAATGGAACTATCGGTGCTGGAATAAAACAATTATCATCACCATCAACCATCTACATTCATTCCTTTATATTTACCAGTATTGTGGGGTTTGAAGCCATTTTTACAGTGTTGCCTTAGTAAACAAGAGTTTAGTGCTTTTCAGTCGGTCACCACAAATGTACCCAAAGAGCTGGGTTATGTCCTAATCCTGAAATAAATTACATGAGATTAATCAATACACTAGGATGACCAGTTTCGATCTTCAAGCGATCATCATCAGATCCATTACACTTAGGCTATAAAATCTATGTTTGAAAATACAGGTGAAAATATTTACAATATGTACAATTATTTAGTTGCAGTATTGGTACTGCAACTGTTGGTGTATGCTAAATGCAGTATATATGATGTTAGGAGAGATGCTAAATGGTGATAGATATCCGCAGTTTGTAATTTGGAGTGATTATATGGTTGTAAAAATCAACTATGGTTAAACTGTAATATTACAGGCTACTACTTATATGGTTGTCGTTCTTTGCTGGAGCTACGCACAGTTTTCGTGTTCACTGTTACTCCAGGTGTGGTCGACTGACATGGGCTGTTATCTCAACGACACTGGTTTTTCCCTTTTATCTCCCCTGTTCGTATGTGCTGTGCGGAGTCAGTGCGATGTGTTTATGTGGGGTGTTGCCAACCTAGATAAGATGTATGTTATTGAATGAGGTGGGTCTACAACTATCAAAGACCGTGGAACATTCCTCGCCACGCGTGGACCATAAGCCATTCAAACTAAGCGCTGCCCGGTCTTATGAGGACGTCCCGGCACCTTTAATACTGCCGCGAATATGGGCCTTGGTTTATTGCAGAAGAAAAGTATATCGTACACCTGATCCATATAACATTTACCTATTAAAACCTCCTCATTTCCCCCCTTTTTTGTCTAGCTTGGCTGTATCGCTAAGTTGTGTCTTGTTTCCGACAGGGTGTGTTTTTTAGTAGCGTGAAGAGGGGTGAGCTCTCCATGAACTTATGTTCTTTTAGATTGTTGGGTTTGTTTCGTTTGGCTAGGTGTATCTCGATTGCTTCCTTTATGTCAAGAGCTCTGCCTTTCGATTCGTGATTAATTATTTTTAGGTCCGTCTCGATGTTAGTAAAGCTGTGCCCCGCATCACACATATGTTCGCATACGGCTGAGTGTGTTCCGTATCTTACCGCATTCCTATGTTCATTATAACGTGTGTCTACTCGTCTACCACTCTGTCCGATGTAATTAGCTTGACAACCGGTGTCTTGGCTCGTTATAGAATATACCCCTGACTTTGAATACGGGTCATGTTTATTTAGATTACTATTTTGTAGGTGCCTACCGGTTGTGTTTTCCGTTGTAAAAGCTATTTTTATGCCTTGCTTTTTTTAATAGATTAGTTTTTTTATATGTATTCGCTTTCACATAGTTGAAACGTGCAATTTTTTTTCTCATTACTGTCCGGTTTGGGAATCGTTTTATCTTTATTTTTATGTTTGGCTATAATTTGGTTTATTTTTCTTGGCGGGAAATTGTTTCTTTTGCTATTTGCTTCTACATCATCATCTTGCACAGTTTCCAGCCACTGGCCGGGTCTGTTTGGAACAAAAGCCTCTCCAACGTCTTCTGTCTTCCCACCATCTCTCAGCCTCCACCCTTGTCCAGTCTTCTCCTCTCTTCTTCACGCTTTCTTCCACCCCCTTCAGCCACCTGTCTCTCGGTCTCCCTCTTGGTCTCTTTCCTTCCCACTTCATCTCGTGTATCCTCCTGGGTATCCTCTTCTCCTCCATTCGTTTTACATGTCCATACCATCTAAGTCTAGATTTCTCTATACCATCTTGTAATGGTTCCTCCTTCATTAATTCTCTGGTCCTCTCATTTCTTATTCTGTCCCTCTTTGTAGCTCCAATACTGCTTCTCAAGAACCTCATCTCACTGGCCTGTATTTTGCTCTTCTCCCTTCCTTTCATAACCCAGGTCTCCGAGGCATACGTCAGGATAGGGACATAGTACGTCCGATATATGATCTTTTTGCTGTTCTGAGGGACATCCTTGCTCCATAACATGCTTCTCACACTCCTCCGGAGTGCTTCTGCCTGTCTCCCCCGCTCATTTATTTCTCATCGTTTCTTCCATTATCTTGTATCAGGCTTCCCAGATACTTGAAACTCTCCACTTTCTTCAACTGTTCCCTACCAATTGTTAGTCCTGTTGTGGTTCTTTCCTTCTTCCTGGTTGTGATCACCATCTCGCTCTTATTTATGCTAAATTTCATCCCATACCTTTGTATTATTCCTTCCCACACGTCCAACTGTTCCTGTACCTCCTCCTCCTCGTTTCCCCAAATCATCTGCAAACACCATTGCTTTCATCTTTCCTTCCCCAATTACTTGTGCCACTCGGGTCATTATGTCATCCATCACCACAATGAAAAGTAACTGTGACGGTGCACTTCCTTGTTTCAGGCCGTTTCTCTGTTCCAACCAGTCCGATCTCTCTCCTCCCACTTTCACACAGCTCACGCTTCCCTTGTACATCTCCTTTATCCTCCTTATAGTCCATTTTTCTACTCCTCTATCCTCCAGGGACTTCCATACTTTGTTTCTGCATACACTGTCATATGCTTTCTCGATGACCAGGAAGGCCATCAGTAGGTCTGTTCCATACTCATAGTGCTGTTCTTGTAACTGCCTTACAGCAAAAATCAAATCCACTGTGGACCTTCCTGCTCTGAAGCCATGTTGTTCTTCCCTCATCCCTCCTTCTATCCTTGTCCTAATTCTCCTTTTTTGCTTAATTTGCTTAATGGTTCTTATTTCCTTATGATAGTTTTCTTTTGACATGGGTATGTTTAAAGCCCTGTGCACCATTGAATTGAACCCCGCGAATTTGTGCGTACTGGGGTGATTAGACTGATTGTTGATTGCATGCGAGGTTTGTGTGGCTTTCCGGAATATGGAATATGAAAGCTCTTTGTCTTTAGGTTCAATAGTTAAGTCGAGATAATTTATTTTTCGGTCTGTTTCGGATTCCTTAGTGAATTTGATTGAGTGGTGCAGGCTATTAATGGATTGGAGAATTGTTTCATCGCTTGTTAGTTCAGTATCGTAGATGCAAATCACTCAGGCTTAAACTCATGAACTTAGACAAGTCAATCTGGTTCAACAAAAAATGTATAGAACTAAATCTCACCCCTAAATACGTACCAATTAAAACCGTACCGAACACACCAGCCTTGATCATTTCAACTAAACAAGCCAAAGCACTTTGGATAAAAAATGAATTAAGATTTGCATACATAAGAAAGCAAAAAATTAACCAACAATTATACGACATTCACCGAGCACCTACATGACACCATCAAAATCAGAGCAACGAGGAAGCACGAAACGCTAGAAAATAAATTAAGAAACCTAGGAGAAACACAGAACAATCAATCTAATGAACAACACACGAATAACAATGAATTCAATTTCCACAGCAGAGTAAACAACAGAACGAACGTAACCTTTTCTCAAGGTGAAATGAATATGTTAGACAAAGGTTTGAAATACAACTGCACAGATGCACACACGAACCATAATATAAAACAGTTAATCACAGATATTGAGATAGCCAGTCACAAGCTCCCAGCAGAAGACAGGGAATTAACCAAAAATCTTGCCACCAATGAAGCAAAAAAAATCCTCAAACGAGAGGGCGAAAGCAATAACATTCATAACAACAAACAACTCAAAGAAATAAAGTCATTGAAACAAAAAATAAAAGAACATGACTTAATCATCACAAACGCAGATAAGGGAAACACTACAGTAATTTTGAACAAAACAGAATACATAGAAAAAACAGTCGAATTCCTAAACAACAACTAAATCAAGGAATTAACAAAAGACCCCACCAACAAATTCCAAAAACAAATAAAAAGTGCGCTAAAAGAAACAGAATACATACTGACCAAAGCCGAAAAATCAAAACTAATAAACATGAACCCAAAAATACCGTCATTGAGGGAACAACCAAAAATACACAAAAAGGAGTGCAAAATGAGACCAATAGTCAATTGTAGGAATGCCCCTAATTACAATTTCAGCAAAGAGTTACTAAAAATCTTAAAATGCCGTCTTTCCAACGACAAAAACAACTCTGTAAAGAACACAACAGAACTAGTAACAGCATTGAACACCCTACAAACGAAACCTAGCTTGAGGCTAGTATCCTTCGATGTAACTAACATGTACACCAATATTCCGATTATTGAAGCAATCAACACTATCGAAAACAACTTAAAATCCAACAATTCGGCAAAAGAAACTGAAGAGATTGTGAGATTACTGAGGGTCGTTCTCAGCCAAAACGTGTTTCAATTCGACAATAAAATGTACACACAGACAGAAGACCTAGTGATGGGATCGCCACTAAGCGGGTTAATCGCTGACTTATTCATTAATGCACTAGAAAATGAGTTCTTAGAAAATACTTCAACAAAGGGAATAGTAATATGGAAAATATACGTAGATGATTTGCATCTACGATACTGAACTAACAAGCGAAGAAACAATTAATTCTCCAATCCATTAATAGCCTACACCACTCAATCAAATTCACTAAGGAATCCGAAACAGACCGAAAAATAAATTATCTCGACATAACTATTGAATTTGTACAATCATTCTAACTATTGAACTATTGAATGTAAAGACAACGAGCTCTCATATTCCATATTCCGGAAAGCCACACAAACCTCACGTGCAATCGACAATCAGTCTAATCACCCCAGTACGCACAAATTAGCGGGGTTCAATTCAATGGTGCTCAGGGCTTTAAACATACCCATGTCAAAAGACAACTATAATAAGGAAATAAGAACCATTAAGTAAATAGCAAAGGAAAACAATTTCCCGCCAAGCAAAATAAACCAAATTATAGCCAAACATAAAAATAAAGATAAAACGATTCCCAAACCGGACAGTAATGAGAAAAAATTGCACGTTTCAACTATGTGAATGCGAATACATATAAAACCACTAATCTATTCAAAAAGCAAGGCATAAAAATAGCTTTCACAACGAAAAACACAACCGGTAGGCACCTACAAAATACTAATCTAAATAAACATGACCCGTATTCAAAGTCAGGGGTATATTCTATAACGTGCCAAGACACCGGTTGTCAAGCTAATTACATCGGACAGAGTGGTAGACGAGTAGGAATGCGATACGATACGGAACACATTCAGCCGTATGCGAACATATGTGGGATGCGGGGCACAGCTTTACTAACATCGAGACGGACCTAAAAATAATTCATCACGAATCGAAAGGCAGAGCTCTTGACATAAAGGAAGCAATCGAGATACACCTAGCCAAACGAAACAACCCCAACAATCTAAAAGAACACAAGTTCATGGAGAGCTCACTCCTCTTCACGCTACTAAAAAACACACCCTGTCGGAAACAAGGCACAACTTAGCGATACAGCCAAGCTAGATAAAAAAAGGGGGGGGGGGGGGAATTAGGGGTTTCAATAGGTAAATGTTATTTGGATCAGGTGTACGATGTACTTTTCTTCTGCAATAAACCAAGGCCCGTATTCGCGGCAGTATTAAAAGTGCCGGGACGTCCTCATAAGACCGGGCAGCGCTTAGTTTGAATGGCTTATGGTCCACGCGTGGCGAGGAATGTTCCATGGTCTTCGATAGTTGTAGACCCACCTCATTCAATAACATACATCTTATCTAGGTTGGCAACACCCTACATAAACACTTCACACTGACTCTGCACAGCAAATATGAACAGGGGGGAGAAAAGGGAAAACCAGTATCGTTGAGATACCAGCCCATGTCAGTTGACCACACCTGGAGTAACAGTGAACACGAAAACTGCGCATAGCTCCAGCAAAGAATGACAACCAGATAAGTAGTAGCCTGTATGTAATATTACAGTTTAACCATATTTGATTTTTACAACCATATAATCACTCCGGATATCTATCACTATAGTCACCTGTTTTTGGTGAAAATTTTTACCCGATTTCGTCAATTATTTTTGTATGATTTCGGTATATTTTTCACTACTTTTGTTTCATTTCGTCAAAAATGTCGCTATTTTTCGTAAGCCTATTTTAGTAATAATTTTTACCCGAAATAAGTTTCAGCACATTTGGATGCTAAATTTTCAAATTTATTGTTTACATATTTACATACTACTACGGAAAAATAAAATCTCTATATATAAATATTTTACTGCAATTCAACAAGTTCTCAAGAAATTTGTGAAAATGACAATTGCATCATTAGTTCCATGTTACTAGGAGTCAGTCCCGTTCTGCGGTCTGACATAATGTTGGAATAGGTTGAGAATGACCGCTCGCAGACAACATTGCTGACTGGGATCCACAACGCCTTGACAGCAGCATCCACAAAATGTTCATGTTTTCAGATTTCAAGGACAATATAATAGATATTACATCAATGTTTTCACCTGTGTTACAAACACTTCTTACTTGATCCATAAACACACACTATGGCTAAAGAGATTGGGAATTTTTCAGACAATGGGAATATCTTTCATTAAGTGACATTTCCTAAATTACTTTTCACAATGTTCCTTGGATCAAAAAGCCTCCTCATAGCATAACAAACAACTTTTACTGTGTCTGATTCCATTAAATGTTTCAACTTGTTGAAACTAGCTGTACCTACAGATTTGAAGAGAGATGTTAAATGTGCGTGACGTTGTTTTGGTAGATGAGACAGAAGATCTGAGGAATTTTGAAAAAAGAATTCATCCTCCAGCAATGAAAACTTTTACAAAGGTCATCAAGTTTGGAATAAATGGTATGAATTAATGCCATTTTAGAGCTCTCTAACATGACTAACAAATGACAACATTTAGAACAGTGCTCAACCAGAAAAACTGCTTGGCAATGAAGTAATTGAACTTCCCTGGCACTCAAGGCTTTAAAATAGTTCACCGCAACACTCTCATCTTCAAGGTTTTAGACAAATTTCACTATTTGATACAGGTATTCCGAAATGTACTCCACACTTTTAAACTACAAGTTCCACCGAGTGATAACAGGAATAGGGAAATGCTGCTTAATCTTGGTGGGTTCCTTTTCAAATTTCTGAGACGAGAACTGAATGTACGCATGTTTTCTCCTTCGTGTATTCAGAAAGATGTGTTTCACTTGCACAACACAGTGGTTCATATCTTTCAGCTCCACTGCCCATACGTTGCCTACCACATTCAATTTGTGAACCCAACATTGCGTATGCACTACTTCTTCAGAAACTAGAACTCGAACTGCATTGACACATTTTCCCATATAATGCGCTGAATCTGAAGTTATCGACATAACATTCTGAAAATGGATTTAGAGTTTCTGAAGTACACACATGATTTCTTGCGCACATTCCGTAGCATTTGTATTTTCAATAACTTTTACACCACCCACAAATAATTTCTGGACTGTATCATCACCACATCTTAGTATTTTGACCAAAACTTAAAAAAACCACACTGCCCTATTTTATTCGTTATTTCATCACAAAGAATTGCAACAAGCTCATCTTTCACAATTTCTTTCAGCTTTCCCTCCCCTTCTTGCTTGATTTGAGGCTCATAACCTTCGCGCAACCTGCCAGCCGTGGGTAGGTTTCCAGCGCCTAAAAAGAATTACGAAACATGAAAATATATAGTATTAAAAAGAATGAGCACCTCAACATAACCTCAAAACTGTCCTAAAATAATACATTATTTTAATTTGTACAAACCTGGAACATATCGATCCATCCATTCCCTCATTTTGGGATGATCCAATTTTTGTAGGGGAATATTGGCCTCCATAAAGGTACGGGTAGTCGACAATATAAATTTGTCTTTGTCTTCTTTTGCTGCTTTTGCCGCGGAACTGACGCTCTTTAGGCTAATAGAAAGTTGTCTTTTGACACCAGTTGCCCATTGAGCTTCCTCTTAGTTCTTTTTGTGGGAAGTGCTACCATTAATATGTTTCAAGCACGTGTCTTTACGTTTCCATTCTATACGTACATTGCAATATTTGCACATGAGAATACTTTTGTTTCTGTCGGAAACTTAAAATCCATCCGATGAAAATTCTCTTTCACCATTTTCATAAAATGTTTAAAAGAACATCGAAAAAGTATACGGGTACACAAGGGCAGATTAAAGATTTTCAGGCTACAACTTGTGATAGCGGCTCTGTACCACGAGACAAATGACGTCCGATTACTAATAAATCGATACGAATATTCGACACGAAAAATAGGTTAAGAATCGATAGTTGCATTTAACGGAACTATCGACTTATCGAAAGAAACGGTTGACAATCTCGGCTATCTTCCACTGGCGCAAAAAGATCGCAATTTCGACAATTATTTCGCGACCTTCTTTGAAAAGAAGTAATTTTGCATTTCCTGCTAAATTTGGGATAATTTCGCAAAAATTTCGCGCATTGCGAAAAACAGGTGCCTCTATCTATCACCATGTAGCATTTCTCCTAACATCATATATACTGCATTTAGCATACACCGACAGTTGCAGTACCAATACTGCAACTAAATAATTGTACATATTGTAAATATTTTCACCTGTATTTTCAAACTTAGTTTTTATAGCCTAAGTGTAATGGATCTGATGGTCGCTTGGCGATCAAAACTGGTCATCCTAGTGTATTTATTAATCTCATGTAATTTATTTCAGGATTAGGGCATAACCCAGCTCTTTTGGGTACATTCGTGTTGACCGACTGAAAAGCACTAAACTCTTGTTTACCAGTATTAACGTGCAAGAGGGTATATTCCGCCATCTTTCATGTACAAATATATTGTATGTCGATGGCATATTTCATCCTGAACATAATGTGACCTCGTTCACTCTGTCCACTCCAACTGCATCTCCGAGCCTCCAAGTTCGTACTCGTTCTGGTCACGAATTGCAATCTCGTTCTGAAATTGAACTGGGTGTCCCCCTGGAATCGAACTGGGTGTGCCCTTGTTCTTATATTTTTTTTTATTTTATTTTTAGCGCTGACTTTAACGGTTGTTCTTGAAGTTCATAATTGTTTTGTACTTTTGTTGAGAGTAGTTTTTAATGATTATATATTCTCCCATGTAGTCCAATTATTTTAGCATTTATGTTACTCCGGAATTCTCCATAATAGTAGTAGATGTCATCTGGTTACTCTCGGTATTTCCATAATCTCAAAGTCATGCTCCCCTCTGCATATTTACTCAGCCATCTCCGCTGCCATAGTAATATCAAATGTCGTTCCTCTCGATGCGGGAATGAAATTCATTTTCAATGGAATTTTGAAAAATGTTGACTGAATTTTCCTCGTAGTCTCCGTCGAAATGTTTATAATATCTCACAACTGCTTTGCAAAAGTGTATGCAATAACGAAGAAATAATTATAGTTCATAAATAATGGAACTATCGGTGCTGGAATATTATCAGGATACTTAACTGAAAATCCCTCGTTGAAGAAGGTATTAGATTTTCGTAGAATGTTTGTCTGGAACACTTTCTAAAAATGTTTGAATAATAGATCGAGTGTGAGCCCAAATTTCCGAGTTCAGCGATGTCACACACTCTTTATAGCAAGTTCACACTGGTGAAAATGTTTATGTCCACTTCTGAACTAATAGTTAATTTCTCGAAAATTGAAATTACACAAGTCGGCGCTGTGCTAATTTGTAGTAAGCCTTTCAACAATAGTTTGGCCGTCGATGCCCCTGCATCCGCCGTCAAATATAATTCCTTGGGAGCGTGCCTGGCCTCGAACTCGACAATATGTCAGATCACTACAGAATAACAAGCCTCAATTATCATGCCCCCCAGGGGCTCACATCAAGTGGGATGTGGGTTGGCGACCACGGGACCCCAGCTGAGTCCGGCATTGCTTCCACTTACTTGTGCTGGGCTCCTCTCTGTCTTCTTTCCTGTCGACCTCCCTTGGTCAACTCTTGTTCTTTTCCTACCCCGATGGTATTAGGGTATCCAAGGCCTAGGGAGTCTCTTCCTTTCCCGCCTTAATTGGCCTGTGTCTCATCTTTCCTGATCCCCTCCTTCTGGGAAGGGTCAACCTTCTTTTTCTTTTCCTGTTATCTCCTGCCTCTGCTCAAGGCCCTCAAGGCACCACTTCTGGTGCAACCTAGAAAGTGCTGCACCCTCAGGGGCTCACGGCTGGTGAGTTCGGGAGTTGGCGACCCCGAAGGATTCCTGAGCTAGGTCCGGTTTCCCGCTTTTGTCCCTTACCTGTGGGGCGGACCCTCTCCTCTTTCACTTTCCTGTTGTTTTTCTTTTCATTATATTTCCTTTTCCCTTTAAGATTCCCGCACTGTTATTTATGCATCTCCACTCCATTTTGTGGGTGTTTTCAATCTCCGTTGCATTTTGTAAGTCTTTTCGATCTACGTTGCAGTTTGTGAGTGTTTTTCAACCTCGATTGCATTTTGTAAGGATTGACAATCTAAATTGCTTTTTAGTAAGTCTTTCAATATAGGGGGCGGACGTTTTGTGAGTATTTTGAATTTCAATTGCATTTTGTATTTTCAACCTAAACCGCTTTTTTGCAAGTAGTTAATTCTCAATTGCATTTTTGTGGGTATTTTGAATCTAAATTACATTTTTGTGGGTATTTTGAATCTAAATTACATTTTGTAAGTATTTTCAATCTAAATTGCATTTTGTAAGTATTGTCCATCCAAATGAGAAGTTTGAATCCACCATACTTTTGTAAGCAATTTCAGTTGCATTTTGTATTTTCAACCTTAACCGCTTTTTGCAAGTAGTTAATTCTCAATTGCATTTTGTGGGTATTTTGAATCTAAATTACATTTTGTATGTATTTTCTATCTCATTTGCATTTTGTAAGTATTTTGATTTCACTTACGTTTTGTGAGTATTTCGACTATACGTTGCATTTTGTACGTATTTTGAACTTAACCTACATTTTGTGCGTATTTTTCACTCTATTCCTTTTGTGAGTATTTTCGTTCGAAATTCCCTTTTGTAAGTGTTACCGCTCTCCATTTTGTGAGTAGTTTCAATCTGAGTTCCTTTTTGTAAGTATTTTCCTGCTCACTTAATTTTCGTTCTGGTTTCCACTTCATTGACATTTTTGCTTTCACACAGACCATTAGGGGCCGATAACCTTGATGTTAGGCCCCTTAAAACAACAATTATCATCATCATCAATTATCATGGCTTGTTCTCCCTTCTCAACAATTTTGTTGGCGTCCTTTCAAGAAGCAAGGGAATGATGGCACTCAAACTTCGTTAAAATATTAATATCTTGCATAGCGTTCCCCTTTGTATTTCCAAAATATGACAATTATTGTATTAATTTTCCAC
Source organism: Meconema thalassinum (assembly GCA_946902985.2). Classification (NCBI taxonomy): domain Eukaryota; kingdom Metazoa; phylum Arthropoda; class Insecta; order Orthoptera; family Tettigoniidae; genus Meconema; species Meconema thalassinum. The sequence goes on along the minus strand of OX336389.2, from coordinate 237,176,396 downwards.
TATTCTCATTGGGTTCAAACATCTTCTGGTTCTTCTGTAACAATTATAATTGTCTAATTACTGCATCATTTAATTTCCGAATTCCTTAATAGCTGGATCGGGTCACGTGATTTCCTATCACCTCTCTCTTCAGGCGCGCGCTTGGCTCGTGACGAAAGTCATGCTTTTTTTTTAGTACTTGGCCGCGCATGTCTCCCCTTATTCTTATTTGTTTTGCTAAAGACCTGTTCTGGTCGCTCGATTGCTGGCCAACAAATCCAATATATCCAGTTTTTTATGTGACTAGACACATTTTGTAACCCTTTGTCACATTTCCAGCTACCATAAATCTCGACGTATTCTGCATAGAATTAAAATATTCCAATCATAAAATTTCATACAGCAGATTCAGGGCTCAGGCAGTACCTTGAACGTTTTGATGCATTTTAGGTGGTCAAAACCCTAGGAGCACTGATTAACATTAAAACATTATGCCTACCTTGTGTTTTCGTCACGATGAAAACAATAACCTCACTTTCTTACCTTTCTTTAGGTTTAGACAACATGTCCTCAAACTGTATAAAACAGCAGTTAATTAACCGAGAACTGTATACATACCATTCATATTCTTGTATAGCCTACTTATTTACTTAAAACACAGGTATTTCATAATATCTTGTTCAGTGCCCTACGTCGTAAATGCGTTTTTCTGATGGCCAATCGTACTTGCCAAATTTTACGGTTTAAAGTAAAATAAAAATTCCCACGGAGGATGTTATATGGAAATACATGATGTAATGTCCATTTAAATGATTTAGAAGCTCTAGGTCCGGCCGATGGCTGTTCTTAACAAACTGTTGCTCTAGCAACTAGGTCGAAAACACTCATACATAGATCGATACGACAATCAACATGACGAATGAGACATGCCACGCTATCCTACGGTGGTACGTATAGTTCGTAGTTTCAACTTCTCCCACTAGGTAGGTAGAGTCACTGTTATACAAACGTTCATAAAATTGTTAACAGATGGCATTAAGGTATCTTCCCAAAGGATATTGAGAGATCCTTCTCATCAAATTCACATATGAAGGAAAAGAAATGTATCAGTTACTATTGTTTTATCCACCTATTTTTTTTATCAGAACCTCTTAATTCTTGAGTATTAGCAAACATGATAGTCACAATTTCCATATATTTTCACCCCGGGTCATGGTCATCTGCCCATACACAGGCAATTCTAGCCAGTATATGTTTCAAAACTTTGTGGTGACATTTTGGAGAGCCCATTCAATAGAGCAGCTGGTTGGGCGTAAGGAACGTGATCATTCAATAGAGGGCTCTACCTACATAACTGTGCATGTTGAAACTCGTAGCCTGAGAGCTAATGTTGAGTGGATTGATCCTGAGCTTGAGTTAAGTTCTTCCTTGCTTGCTCCATGAAATGCTAGGATGGTGTCCCTCTTTATGTCTGTGTACCTTAGTCATACTAATCCCATCTGATTGAAGATACACCTGTACCAACATTGTCTACAACAGGAGTGTATGAAGCTGATTTTCCCTAAAGGAAGCAGCAGTGACTTCATACAGTTCTTAATATTCTCCTCTTTTCTTTCCCTAAGTTCTTTTTTCTTTTAAATCAAAATTACCTGCATTTCCTCTAGTCTTTGAGGACCAGGGACGTCATGATTATCGTCCCCATAAACTTGGTGCTTGTAAAATCGGAGTAACAACTCGTGTTCTAGGATCTGTATGGGTATATCTATATTTTTTTAGGCTATGAATTTGAAAGGTATTCTGGTGTTTGGAATAAGGCTCTACCCAGCATTTACTGGGAACTGCTCAACTTTGGTTTTATAGTCCTTGTGGTGCATGATTGTATAGTTCAACTTGTTGGTACCAATGTTCTAGCTTATTTCAGCTACTTTATATGTTGTGCTACTTCCTCTGATTATTCTATAATATGCACAGAATGCTTTCTGGTCATCACTGAGACATCTGTGACACAGTGTGTATTTGAGAACAGCAGTGAAATAAAATAAGATTCTGCATTGTGTTATGTGGTTGTGGGTGATCTACATATTGCTTACATCCTCAGTGTTTTAGATACACTGAATTGTCCTGCTATCATCAGTAATTAATTGTGTGATTCTATTTTTAAAGGTGGAAGAACAATGCAGAGAATATCAAGGAATTCACAAATGTCATTGTAAAGTTGAGAGACTTGACCTAGTGCCAGGCCAAGGCACTTCAGTCACGTTCGGTGTTGACTGCTCAAACCAGCAGCTGGTTTCTCTACCACAACAACTACCAGCTAATACAACTTTTCTTAATGTGTCATACAACAATGTGAGTGTTACTGAACTGTTAATATTTCAAGTACATTCAAGGAGGTTCATTGATTAAGTTATCCAGAATATAAGCTTCAGAATTCTGTGTATCACATTACTTATTAAGCAAGTGAAAACACTGGGTAAATATATTTCACCACATTTACTGTTCTCTATTTTAATTCTGGGCTTATGTTTTATACCAAGTAACTTAAATATGATTGCCCATGACTACATCTACAATATATAGAGTCGGTTACAAAACATTATCTGTCTGTGAATACGGTTTGTATTCATTCATATTTCTTCTATTATGGTGTTTGAAGCCATTTTCAGTGTTGCCTTAGTAATCGAAATTTAATGTTTTTCCGTCGGTCAACACGATTGTACCCAATTGTGATGGGTTCTTCTCTAATCCTGAAAAATAATTACATGAGATTAATAAATACATCCTCAGTGTTGTAGATATATTGTAGCAGTAGCGTAGCCAGGATTTTACTTTGGGTGGGGGGGGCAATTAGGTCCTCATTTTTATATTTTAGCTTATTTTCATTTATGAAAAATAGTAGGCTTATGAGATTCCCCCCCTTATAATGAAATCTAAACGGCAGGAGCGATTTCAAGGAAACTACGACGACCTCGACCGTGCTTTTCAAATTTCAAATTTTGATGCGTTTCACCAATTAGGCATGCGGGCCACGCGAAATATTACACTGGCATTCTATATCTCCGCATTGGTAACAGATATCACCCTAAACTTTTCTACAGTGATAAATGGCACTACAACAAGTTTACCGATGCGACTTTATTAAACATTTAGAAGTATTACCCTTCATTTATAAACCCTGTTAAGTACAAAACGAACATGGTGGCCAAGTGAAGTTGAAACATTTTAATGGATATTTCACGCGATTTAACCACCCGAGCTCAGTGAAACTTAAAGCGGTGAATGCTTATACAAATTCTAATCTACTGGCATCTAATTTAGTTAAATTGTTTACATAACCTCAAGACGGAGGCTGTGCGAAATTTTAAAATTAAGTTTTTATTTCTTGTGTCCTAATCATGCGATCGTAGTGAAAGTTTGTATAATGAACCTACGCAATAATTTTCATCTAATGTTACATAACTGCATGGCCTACATCTGGCGACCATCCTAAATATTTAGACGGTTCTCAATATCTACGAATCTATTGCAGCAATCAAACTGAAATTTTGTATGCTGATTGAGGCTATTAATATAAGTTCACCTATTGGACTTCAATAACCTGGTGAGCACAATACCAGCATGGCGGCAAAGTGAAGTAAAAACATTTAAATGGAATTGTCTCGCGATTTCATTATCCGAGCGCAGTGAAACTTGTTACGGTAACTCACACAAAATCTACTGCCATTTAATTAAATTAAATTGTTTTATAACCCCAAGATGGCGGCAGTGTGACATTTTAAGATTGAGTTCATATTTCTTGTGTCCTTATCATGCGATCGAAGTGAACGTTTGAATAATGAACCTATGCAATAATCTTCATCTAACGGTGCATAACTCTATGGCGTACATACAGAACAATCCAACATGGCGTTCCTTTTCATAGGCGGGAGATTTTTCTAATAAAGAAAACCAATTGGGTACATGAAAATAGGCTATATAGTTCTTTACGAAACTACTTGTTTTGAGTATAAGTACTTTAGGGTCCATTTTAACTTAGGACAAAGATCTTCAGTCTGTTCATGTCTGTCTGAATTCTGTCCTTCGTTGCTTTGTTTTGAGGCAGCTCACAGCTGTGTCAGTGTCTATATTTGTCTCTGTCGCTCAGATTTTCAATTATCCGTTATCAGAATACTACCATTATGGTATATTCACACGTTTCTGTGCAGAATGTTCTATGTCTTGGTGTTTTATAAATAGTTTCTTTACCAGAAATGTTTTTAGTCAATTGAATGAATCTGTCAAAAAAAACATCAGGAGTAGATAACAGGAAGAAGGGACACTCATAAAAGCATCAAACAAGTACCTACGTTGCAAAATATTTAGGTATATTATTGTTAGTGTAATTTATACAGTGCTGTTTTAAGGTAAGCCTAACGGTCGCCGTGTATGGTACCTCAATCTTGTTTATTATTATTATTATTATTCAGAGGAAACTGTAGCACCCTTTAAATAATAATAAATAAATACGAACCTTTTAAAAAATGGAATAACTTTACATTCTATCAGTGAGCATTGCGTCTTTCTCGTTCAGAGAAAATTATTTGTAAAAGCTGTGCCTATATAATGAAATGGGGGGCCTCAATTGTCTACACCTACAATAAAAGCTTTTCATAACTTACCGAAGATGTTTCCAGTTTTGCCTTCTTTATGACAAATCGGTCGACCTTCTAAACAGTCGCTAATGTGACAAAAAGAAGAAAGAAAAGAGCAACTAACAAACAACTCTGGACTCTTCCCCAATACTACCACTTAGAAACTGTATCTCTCCTCTCGCACAGACACACGACCACCGTAAATCTCGACAGTGGCGACAATCAACCACGCTGAGCCAGTATTGTTGCCTGGGTTATTTTAACACTGCTATTTCCAGGAAATGGAAATTAAAAGCTGACAAGATATAACTGGCCCCCTCCAGAGAGGTCTCCAGCTAATTGGCAATCTCCTAATTTCTTGGTAGACTTTTGTCATCATCACCTGGATGTATCCCCAGTACTGAGGCACCTACTGTTCTTGGAAAATCCCCCATGTCACAATCCTAATTGCTACCCTGTTATTGGAGCTCCTCCAAGCAGTGCAGACACGGAAATGACAGGACGTGCAAAGATTGGTAGTACATTCTTTGTCAAAGCATTTACTGTATTTAACATTTCGTTGTAGGTTCTAAATTTGTTCGAGCCGTAAGAAAATATGAAGGCGTATGCTAACCCCAATTTCTGGATTTATTTTGGGGGGGGGGCGGCCCCTCTGCCCCCCCCCTCTGGCTACGCCACTGTATTGTAGTGTCCCTGTTGATAGGCTCTAAAAAGTTGTTCTTCCACGATTAAATAACCTTCCTTTGAAGCAAATCCAGTTCAAACTTAATTTCTGTGATTCAAAATAGAGTAAATGACTCAAACTGAGGCTATTTACAGATAGATATGGCAAGTTTTGCACCTGATTGACTCATATTTAAAATATTAGAAGCCATTTTTTAGTGTTGCCTAGGTAATCTATTCTTGGAAGTTAGTCGGAGTACCTAGTGGGCGGGGAATTGCAATTAATTTTCTAGTGCCTGAAATAAATTATATGTATTATTTATACACTTAATAAAGCACCTCTCACATGAATGGGGGATAAGTTGGATGACTATTTTTGTTCGTCAAGTGAACATCATCAGATCTTGCTCACTTAGACTTAATTTAGGCAGCTCCGGTGGCCTAGTTGGTAGCATGCTGAGTTTCCATGTCCAAGATCGTGGGTTCAAACCCGGCCGAAGTCGTCTGTTTTTTCTAAGAGCATTAAAAATCCCTCAGTGTGTCTTCCTTTGGAGGGGAAGTAAAGCTGGCGGGCCCATGTCATAGATTTATGGCGTGTAAAAGAACCTTCCACTAACTACAATTGTGTACAGCTAAATTTGTAGGTTAGATTTGATTAATGCTCTATTAGTTCCAACATTCGCTGCCAGGTGCTAGTCGGGGTGGCATCTAGTAGCCAAGTTTGTGGCTAGGTGGTGTTGCTGGTAGCATTTGGTATCAAAAGTAGGAACTACTTGAAAATTGATCATCTGCAGTCTTTACCTGAATTACAGATACACACACTAATACAGCCATCACAATTAACACCAGTTATCAGACAGATTCTACACACACCCAAAGTACACGGGGCTAGACCGCATTGCCGCAGCCCCTAAACTGAGGAACCTACCAGACATAATTTAGGTTCAACGGATATGTATATAACACATGTGCACAACAGTATTTACAATTATTAACGTACAGAAGTTTTTAATTAAACTTTGTATCGAGTCTGATTTTTTAACCAATTATGTTTTTATTCTGTTAGTCTATTACAATTCTATAGTATTGCATTTTAGTTAGTACTTTTCATAGGTATTAATTGTGAAACACATTTGAGTTGTCAACTTCTATTGTGGCGAGCTACTGAAGTGATTGATTTCTAGATTTTGTTATTAACTGTTATTTTTCAGATTACTTATTTACTTGGTGAGCTTTTGAAGTCGGTTAGTTAAATTGAACACATAAACATATACTTAAATATAACTGAACTAGCAGATCCGTGCGAGAACTCTCGCATGTGTATAGACCACCCGCTTGGCTCTAGAACTACGAGACACAGTTCTGCCAGGGGCTATCGTTTTGTTTATTTGTTTTAACACACTTTTTAAACAAATATATTTCCGTTGACTTTTCAAGACATGCAAGATTTTTCCTGTACTATTGAGAATATTTGGAAGATTTTGGTACTAACCACACCTTCTAACTCCTGGTTTAGGAGCTTGAGTTTTGTGAAACATACACCTTAGCATATTTAGATTGCTAATGTGGTTTTGTGGACTTAGCTGATTTGCAGCTGTTCTTGCACCTGTGTCCACTACACTTCACATCCCAACATTGACTGGTGCATCTAATCCCACCCGCTCTGACCTTCCCTAACACAAGTATATCCACACACCCAGGTGCTCAACTCATGCTTATTCATTGTTCCAATTTAGCCCCCATTTATGTGAGAAGTGTTTTATTTACATACATATAGTTTACATACATTTATAATGGAGACTGTTTTGCCTTTCCGCATCCCGTCTCGTCTGCAAGCCTCTGTTTGCAAACAAGTCTCCTCCATGATCCCCTATTAGCAGTTAGCACTGTGGCCTCCTATGCTTCTACACCTCTCACTTTGAAATCGTTCATCACTGAATATGACCATCGCCTCCTAGGTCTACCGCTGCTTCTCTTACCCTCTAGAGCAGGGGTGCTCAACTCAATTTGCGGGCGGGCCGAATGGCAGATTCCTAAACTTACCGGGAGCCACATTACACCCCCCACCCTTAGCACAAGTATATCCACACACCCAGGTGCTCCTTTCTTCAATCACCAACCAACCAATTAACCATCCAAGCTCTCACACGGGTATTCGACAATATAAAAAATAACCTGAACCACAATACAAATAAAAATGAGAAAAGTAAACAATACTCAGTAACTTGGGATAAATTTACCAATTAATGAGATGCCTGGGCCTTGGATTGAAGTGACAGTGTTGAAATGTCTGGAGATAGATTTGACACAGCCACCCTCAGAATGGAATATAGGTGTCCATCACTGATCCGGGAACGTAATTTGGATTTTCATTTTTGAAAATGTTCATTCAAAAATGTAAGTAGTCGGAAATGCGCACAAGTATTTTCTTGCAAATTTTATGAAAGCCGGATTTTTTGTTGTTGTTACTAAGCGCACTGTAAAAGTTAATAAGATTTCCTTCCGCAAACACTGAAGTTCAATTAATTCGATCTGTAGTTGCACAGGTGCATCACCATCAATTGCAAATAGATTTTCGAACAAGTGAATTTTCTCCGCGTTCACAGAAAGGTCTTTAAATCTGGTTTCAAACTCATTCTTCAGTAGGTCAATCAACTTAATAAACCGATCATTTGCCACTGAACTGTCTGAGTTCGCTTCTTGAAGCTCAGTACAACATGAAAAGTGTGGGAACGTGTCCTTCTCTAATTGCTGTCGAAATAATTTCAATTTATTTTGAACGCTAACACGTTACTATACACACCTCATTTAAAAACACTCTTTTCCCTTGCAATCCCTTATCCAAAATATTTAAATGTTGCTTTAAATCTGTGAGAATTGCTAAATCCCACATATAGTTTTCGCCCTCAAATTCTTCACACTTTTTTCTGTTTCATGTTCATAAATGTGCTTATTTCTTCACGAAGATGAAAGAAGCGTTTCAATATATTACCACGACTAAGCCAGTGTACCTCGCTATGATAAATTACATCGCCGTAATCACAATCAATTTCAGCCAGAAATGACTGGAACTGCTGATGATTAAGTCCATGCTATTGAATATAATTAATTGTAGATGTCACTGTGTTTATCACATGTTGTAAATTTAATACTTTTCCACATAGCACTTCTTGATGAATAATGCAGTGTAATTCAAGAGGCATATCAGTATTTCTGTTAGTAAATTCGTTTCTTATTCTTCCAATCAATCCAGTTTTTGTACCACTCATATTCCTTGCTCCATCTGTTGTTATAGCTGCCAATCCATCCCATGCTAAATCAAGATCCTTCAATGTTTCACTCAGTTGGAGAAACAAATCCTCGTCTGCTGTAGTTCAATGGATGCTTCTTAATCCTCTTAGTGCCAGGCCTGAGTGCTCACAGTATGCCAAGAGTGCCAGACTGATTTAGACGATTTTGCAGGTTCACACTCTCAGGGCTTTATAATTCACAATAACCAACACAATGGCTTGAAATTTTCCCTAAATGCTAACTAGAGAACTCACTTACTTCTGAACTACACTTTAACATTATCATGCTCTTGTTTATTCAAAATAAAAATATTTGTTGGAACATTTTCAAAACACAAAAAATAAAAAGAATAAAAAATAGAACAAAATATAATTAAAAATTGAACTCGCAGATAAGTAATGTTCACTTCTGTGTATAGTAATCTCCCGTTCCAGATGAATAAACACATAAAATATCACTTTATTATGTACAATAGTTTGGGAGTTATCTTCACTAAAGCTAATCACAACACACAGAAAACATATTTACAAAATTATAGGCTTCAGGATTTACCCCTACCCTGCCAGGTGAGGGTTGGTATTTTGCATCTTGTCCTACCTGAACTTCACGGAAGTCATGAAAGTGCTGGATATTGTTGTTGTCATCGCTACTACTGTCATTCTGAAGATCATTATCACTGTCACTATCACTGTTTACCTTAGGCCTAAAAACACGCGGTCGGATGTTTACATCAATCTCGCCACTATCACTTTCACTTTCCACTTCCTTATCTATTGGAGGATTTAATTCCTCATCCGAGTGATCATCATCCTCTTCTTCACTCAAATTATGTACGTACATAGCCAGATCATCGCCGTCAACAAATTTACTTCTCCCGCTCGCCGCCATTTTACTCAATGTGACATAGATGTTACACGGCGCGGATGAACACAGATTTCTAAAATTCACTGAACTGGAACTAGGGAACTTATGCGTCATCTAGTGACGTAGTTAAAAACTACTATCCTTTCTCTTAGGAATCAACACATATGGTGCCGCCTCCTGGCAAATCCAACCGTACTAAATACGTATAAAAGAGCGGTCTGTTCAAACTACAATATATCGTTGCTGGCACTTTAGGCATGAATACGGAACAATGATATATCGTTGTCTGGCGCTCTAAGGGTTAAAGATGCCAGCTCCTCAGTTATTTCACACGCTTTGCAAATCCCACGAATAATAAAAATTGAAAGGTGTGTTGTATCACGGACGTCGTTACCTTCTTCCAAAGCCAACGAAAAACACTCGAAAGATTTAGATTTTTCACGTAGTTGTGAGCACAAATTAGCCCCGAATTCTTCTGTTCTTCTCGTCATTGTGCTCCGCGATAAGCTGACCGAATTTATTAGTTGTTTCTTTTCAGGACACATTTCTTCTATTACAGAAAGTGTACAGTTCTTCACAAACTCCCCATCAGAAAATGGTTTCCCTTTCGCGGCTAATAAATGTGCTACTTTGTATCTAGCGCGGACTGCAGCTATATTTTCCTCGATCTGTTTCGAGACCTTTCATTAAATTTGAAATCTTTTCCTTCCGTAATACCCCATCATATTTATTATTTACAAATTTGTGTTTCGAATCATAAAGTCTGATGATGTATTCTTTAACAACTGACATTTTTTCCTTGTATATCAGACACATTACTTTCCCACTATTCTCAATACTAAACAAGTAGTTCTGTGAAGAACTAAAGCCTATTTTCATATATCCTACTTATGTTAATTGCCTCTATCAACATACAAAATTTCAGTTTGATGTAATATATTCGTAGATATTGAGAACCGTTTAAATATTTTGGATGGTCGCCATGTTGGATTTTTATATATGTAGGTCTTAGAGTTATGTACTATTACATGATGATTATTGTGTAGGTGTAGTATTCAAACTTCAATTGCACGATTAGGACGCAAGAAATAAAAACAAGATTTTAAACTTTCGCACAGCTGCCATCTTGTGGTTATGAAAACAATTGAAATGAATTAGATGCCAGTGGATGAAAATTTGTATAAGAATTTACCGTACCAAGTTTCACGGCACTCGGATGGGTAAATCGTCAGAAACGTCCATTTAAATACTTACATTTCGCGTCACTGCCATGTTGGATTTGTCCTCACCAGGTTATTGAAACTCCCATAGGTGAACTTATGTTCATAGCCACTATGAACATTAAAAAATTCAGTTTCATTGCTATAATAGATTCATAGATATTGAGAACCGTCTAAATATTTAGAATGGTCGCCATGTTGAATTGTTATATCTATAGGCCATAAAGTTATGTAACATTAAATGAAAATCATTGCGTATGTTCATTATTCAAACTTTCCCTTCGATCGCATGATTACGATACAAGAAATAAAAACTTAATCTTAAAATTTCGCAAAAACGCCATCTTGAGGTTATGTAAACAATTGAACTAAATTAGATGCCAGTGCATTACAATGTGTATAAACATGTACTGTACCATATTTCACTGCACTCAGATGGTTAAATTGAGAGAAAAGTCTATTAAAAAGTATCAACTTCGCTTGGCGGCCATGTTCGTTTTGTACTTGACAGGTTTTTGAAAGTTACATAGATGAACTTGTAGTAGTGCCCTTTTCACCATATAAAATTTCAGGGTGATATCGGTAATAGTTTCAGAGATATAGAATGCCGGTGAAATATTCTGCACAGCCTCCATGTTGGATTGGGGAGACGTAATAAAATTTGAAGGGCACGGTCGGGGTCGGCCGAAATGGTGCTATGACCTTACCTAGTTTCATTGAAATCGCTCCAGCCGTTTAGAAGTTATTACAGGGGGACACACATACGCACACACGCGCGGACAAAAGGTGATCTCATAAGCCTCTTTTTTTTTTTTTTTCATAAATGAAAATGGGCTGAATAGTAGTCAGTCCATTTTTCTTTAAAAACAGGGCACTCACTATCCACTTTTCTACGTTTGGAATGGGACATTTTCGTTTACAAATAAATTATTAAAACTACTTTGAATAACAGCAGTTCGTAAGAATGCTAGTTCACAGTAACGTATACTCTGTATTTCGAAACAAGGAACATTAAGGAAATGGCGGGAGCTTGGAACAGCTGAGCTGTGTTGCCAAGTTTTTATTGATGATGTAGATCAGCTGATTCAAATAATACACAGAGCTCCACTTCGGACATTATTTTGGCACTATTATGTGCAATATAATGTAAATGTGGATCCTAAGGCAATGCCGAGGACATTAAAATAGAGAAATATGGTACATAATAAAATAAATAACACACTGAAGCTATGCTACTTTTATCACAGTTATTTTATAAATACGAGAAAGAGGCCAAACACTCGTCACCTATAAAAATATAATACAAAATACAAACGCAAAGGAATCTGATGATGAATACATAATCACTCACCATGCAATGATTATCCTTCAAGATGAAACACGAGTCTGGGTGGAGGTCTTTCACAGTTTACAGCAGTTAACACAGAAACAACATCATGATCACACCAAGCACACTTACTGTATCGCGACTCTGTGGGGTTAATAATAGCTTCCACAAACTTAATGTTAAGGTAAAGAAGTATTTAGCTCCGAGCACACAAACAAACTGCTTTGTGGCGATATTATTGCCGTGTTTTTACATTGTCAAGTTGTAGGCTATTAAATGACAGGCGTTAATTTGAACATTACAGTATGACGGGAAGCAATAACTTGTGCTGTACTCGTATTATCGACTGCCGCGAACTGACACCAATAATCCTAGAATAATGCGCATATTTTCTTAACAATGTTCGTTGGCACACAACAACCTTGACAGAATAAAAAGTTGAGAAACACACACAGCTGTAATTCCAAGAAATGAATGGATGAAGTGTATCCCTTACCTGCGTTTAAGGTGGGAATAATTATGCATCGTAGAGCTTTTCTACAGCCCAGTAAAAGACACATCATGTCAAGAAAAAACTATGAATAATTCAGAGATTTTTCTTACGGTTTTATCCCCTTTCTCCGTAAATTGCAGTAAAGTTTTATTATCTAGTTTTTACGGTATCTACGATAAACATTAACCTCAAACTTAAGCTCATTATAATAACTCGGCCAGAAACCTCTTAGGTAATCTCTCCTCCCCCACTCTCTTCACATGACCGCATCATCTAAGTTGGCTCATACAAACAGCTTCATCTAGCATGTTTATTTCTAACTTAGTCTTTATCTCTTCATTACGAGTACCTTCTGCCATAGCTCCCATCTATTTGTCCCAGAAATCATTCGTGCTAACCTCATATCGGTTACCTCTAGCTTATGTATCAGATATCCGGAATCTACCCAGCTCTCACTTCCATACAGCAAAGTTGGTCTAAATACTGAAAGATGCAGGGAGAGTTTCGTTGCTACACTAACTTTTTTCTTGCAACTGAGAACCTCACTGCATGGGCTTTTCCACATCTCTACTCTTTTTCCTTCCCCATACTACCATCCCGAGAGATTGCACAGCCCAAGTACTTAAAATGTCCTACCTGCTCCAATTTAGTTCCTCCCTGGCATTCAATTTTCTTGCCTTTCTTCCCTACCAACATCTTTGTCTTTGAAATGCTGATCTTCATACCATACTCCCCACATGTCTGTTCAAGTTCTAACATGGTGGCTTGCAAGTGTCGATGGAGTCCACCATTGCAGCCAGGTCATCAGCATAAGACTACTTACATGGTTTCCATCTAATTGAATCCCACCCAGCCAGTTTATGCCCTCAGCAAATGGTTTGTATATAAAATAAACAGTTGTGGTGAGAGGTTACAACCTTGTCTCACTCCTGTAACAACCTTGAAACAACAACTCATCCTACCATCAACTCTCACTGCAGCCTGATGATCAACATAAATACTTTTGATTGCCTGTAGCAGCCTTCCCTTGATACCATAATCCCTCAGGATGCTCAGCATCTTCTCCCTGGTTACACTATTGTACACCTTCTCTAGATCTACAGAACACAAACTCAACTGTCTGTTCATCTCGCAGCATTTCTCAATAACTTGGCGCATACTGAAAATTTGATCTTGACATTCTCGTTGTGGTCTAAAACCACACTGGTTTTCATCCATCTTACTCTCAGCCAATGATCGAACTCTCCTCTCTACAATGCCTGATTACACTTTGCCCGAGACACGTATCAAAGAAGCTCCTGCTTTTGTCCAACCAGAGGGAACATTTCCTAAAACTCATGCCAATTTGATTATCCTATGCAATCATTTCAGCCCTACTTTCCCACTATACCGTACTTGACCATTTCTGGCCGAATTTCATCTATCCTTGCTACTTTGTGAAATTTTAGTTTATTTACCACCCTCTCTACTTCCTCAACCGTGTTCCTGTTCCCATCCTCATTCCCCTTCTGCATAATCTCAAAATCGACCACATTGCTAGATAGGTCTCCATTAACATTTAGCAAGTTTTCAAAGTATTCCTGCGATCTTCCATGGCTTCCTTGGTATCTACTATAAGTTTCCCTGAATTATCCAGAACACTAACTCATTTCTCTTTTTCGTCCATTTCTAAGATTCTTTATAACCCCAGAAAGGTTTTCCTGCCACTTGACTTTACTTTTCTAATTTAATTCCAAATTCCTTCCATGATTTCCTTTTAGACTCTTACTATAATTTGTTTGGTTCTGTTGCTTTCCACTACATATAGCTCTCTGTCTGTCAGACTCCTTGTTTGGAGCCAATTTTTGTAAGCCTTCCTTTTACTTTGACAAACAGACTTACTATAACATTCCACCAGGATGTGTGCTTTTTCCTGTCTTTATACACTGTTGTCCCAAGACATGCCTTTGCTACTTCTAGTACTGTATCTTGACCACTCCACTGACGAGGTACAGCACGTCACCGATGTGCTTCTTGCTGCCGCCGACGAGTCCATTCCATCCTTTTCTGGGACTTCTCGGCGCAAACTTGTCCCCTGGTGGACTGAGGATATTGCAGCTGCAATAAGAGACCATCGTCGTGCTCTTAAGCATTATCGGCGACGCCCAAACATGGCAATTTGGTGGCGTTTAAGAAATTTTGTGCCAAGGCACGTTTTCTTATCCGCCAGAGTAAGAAACAATCATGGGAACGGTATGTGTCGTCTATCACGGCACATACCCCCTCCTCTCAAGTGTGGACTAAACTACGACGCATTTCGGGAATTCAAACATCTACTGTACCGGGAATTTCCATTGAAAATGAATTGGTTACAGATCCTTATCGCGTTGCAAACCATCTCGCCTCGTATTTTGCCGATATATCCGGTTCGGATAATTATGCTCCAGATTTCGTTGCTTTGAAAAGCGAGGCAGAACGCTTCCAGCTCTGTTTTGCTTCCCGCGCTTCGGAGGAGTACAACGTGCCCTTTACAGAGTGGGAACTCCGCGGAGCGCTGGCGCTCTGCAGGGACACATCTCCCGGGCCGGATAATATTCACAACCAGATGCTTAAACACCTAAACAATGAGAGCATTCGTTATTTGCTCAGGGTGTTTAATCGTATCTGGTTGGAAGGTGTGTTTCAGCGCAATGGCAATTACCTATCCTGAAGCCCGATAAGGATCCCAATTTGACAGGGAGTTACAGACCTATTTGTCTCACTAACGGTCTGTGCAAGCTCTTTGAGAGGATGGTCAATCGGCGCCTGGTGTGGGTTCTGGAGAAACGAGGACTCCTGTCTGAATACCAGTGTGGTTTCAGGGCGTCTCGGTGTGCCAACGACCATCTGGTATGCCTCGAGACCGCCATACAGGACGCTTTTCTCCGGAGACAGCACCTAGTCGCTGTTTTCTTTGACCTCGAGAAGGCCTATGACACCACTTGGCGTTACGGCATCCTCTCTACCCTGCATCAATGGAAATTCCGAGGTAACTTGCCGGTCTTTATTGCGAATTTTCTGTCCCGTCGCCTATTCCGTGTCCGAATAGGGGGCACATATTCGCAATGTCATGTACAGGAAAACGGAGTCCCACAGGGATCGGTGCTTAGCATAACGTTATTTGCGATTGCCATTAACGGTATAGTCGCCGCTGCTGGTCCAGCAGTGGTACCGTCGCTATATGTAGACGACTTCGCTATACATTATAATGCGCAAAATATGGCTGTCGCTGAACGACAGCTACAACAAGCTATTCAGAGAGTGGAATGCTGGACACTAGAGCATGGCTTTCGGTTCTCAACCGCTAAGACCTCGGTTGTCCATTTCTGCCGAAAGCGCACTCTCCATCCTTATCCTGAGCTTTATCTGGTCGATGTAGCTTTGCCTGTTGTTGCTACGTACCGGTTCCTTGGGCTCCTTTTCGATCAGAAGTTAACGTGGGAGCCACACATGCGGTGTTTGAAAACTGCCTGTGCTAAGAAGCTCAACATGTTGCGGTTTCTTGGCGGCACATCGTGGGGGCAGACCGCACTGTGCTCCTACGTTTTTATAAGGACTGATTTTATCTCGATTAGATCATGGCAGTGTAGCATATGGTTCGGCCCGTAAGTCAGTGCTTATTAAACTGGACAGTGTCCACCACGGCGGTGTGAGGCTGGCGACGGGAGCCTTTCGGACGAGCCCAGTCGTCAGCTTGCTCGCCGAGGCTGGCGTACCTCCTTTACACCTGAGGCGCCAACAAGTACTGCTGACCTATGCTGCAACTATTCGACAGATGCCACTTCATCCAAGCTATGCATGTTTGTTTTCCAATCCGAATCGCCGGCTGTATGCTGCGCTCGCCCGAGCCACTCGGCCGGCGGGGATTCGCTTGGATGACTCTGCACCGCCCTATTGAAATAAACATATTCTTGGCGTGCCTCCTAGCTGCATCACTGGAACCAACTAGAAAAGAAAGGAGTACGCAGTGGAAATGGATGTTAATTTCTGACCTGTGCTGGGCCCGTACTTGCAGGCCAGATGTGCCGAGCGACTCCAGACTCCGTGAAGGTGGTCCCACGACGAGTGGTGGGAATACCCTCCTGGTGCTAGAAAGCTAGAATAAGTTAGGCCTAGGTTTGAAGAGAGAGAGAGAGAGCGAGCAGCCCGATCGCCAAACACTACTAAATAAGACACATGGGTAAAGAAATGGAAATTTAATGAATTGAAACCGAACACACAAAGAAACCCGGCCAGAATAACACACACAAAAAAGGAATACCCTTCACCTAGGGGTCAAATAAAGTCACTTTCAAACGGGGAAGATAAATATAAATAACAATAAATAACTTACGATAGTAAATAACGTTAACAAATTAAATTCATACCTGTGCTCACTTCGGTGAAAACGATGTAAAAAGGGAGGAAGTAAAAGATCAAGAGGCAATCGACCCGGTCGCTGGTTAACAACAATCACTTCTCAGCCTAGAGAAGGATGGTTGTCATGACGACCACAAATAACAAGCATAGCAAAGATAAAACAAGAGGCTGTGTGCGTGTCGCAGAGGCTGTGGCGAGCAATGGGGATGCGATCGAGCTGGCAGTCCCCAGAGAAAAGAAAAGCAAAACCAAAGATACTATAAGGAGAAACAAATGACGTCAAGTGTCCGTGAAATATATCATGATACATACACGCAATCAAACACACAAAATGCTAGCCTACGATGCAGAAATAAAACACAAAGCAACTCGTGCTTGTAGGTAGTCTAGCAAAACATGCTAAACCTATATGGTCCCCAACTTACGTTCCGAGTTCGAGCTGAATACGGTAAGGCCTACTTAAAGTTACCGCCGTGATCCAGTTGCACGAAGCATGGAATGAAGGGAATACATAAGGGCTAAAATATATGGTGTCATGCCTCGTGTTGGGAGAATGGTCGAAACGCCAACGTCCACAAACAACGGGAGACCCATTCGAAGATATGCCCAATCAAAACAGCAACAATGCACCTGGCAGCAAGAAAAACATACACTCACAAAATCACTCGCAGATATATTTCACGGCACAAATAAAAGGTTAAACGAAGACTCAAACAAAATAAAACAGGAGACCGCCATTACGATTGGTTCCACAGCAAATCCAAGCACACGACAAAGATCAAAAAGAAAGGTTAAATTTAGGAAATGAGCATAGTGGACACAAGGTTAGATGTATTACTTACTTGAGTAAATGGAAGGCTTCGGCATAATAACAATGTTAAATAAAAAGGAAGAACATTACATTTTAAATAATAAGGCGGAGAGCCTCAAGGCACGTCCGGACAGAAAGTATCTCACATGGCGTCTGAGTCTATCGGGACGGCCGCCAAAGAAAATAAAGAAATGAGAGATGTTAAACATGGCTCAGGATCCACACCACCCCCCAAAAGAAAAATTATTTATAATAATAAAAGATTTTTCTTTTTACATCACTAAGCACCACCGCTTTGAAATCAATCATGTCCCAAGTGTTCCAAAATACACAACATCCTTATCACACAGGTGGTTTGTCAACAACTATAACAGTACACAAAATATGAGGGGGGAGGGTGATCGATAATACAATCACTTAAACAATTGAGCCATATCAGAAAGAATACAGTTATAAAATGAAGTAATATATAAAAATAATCAGATCGCTTCGGCGATCGCAATATCAGGACAGAACTCCTTCGGGGTCCCCAAAGGCGCGCGTTCCTTTGACGATCCCTGGGCTTGTCATAATGGTATTACGGTTCGCCTGAGCGTTACAATGACAAGAAAAGTAGATAGAGACACGGACGAAAATCATAAACAAAAGACTTTCGCCATTTGACGCCGAAGTCTGCCATTCTCCTTATACCCATCATGAAAGTGACGTATTAAAATAACAAAGAAGCGATATAATGTGTCCATTATTTATAGAATATAAATTCTCTACTGGCCGAATTCGCAAAAATACATATTTTTACAATAAATATTAAGTTACACAGAGTATGTAGGCCTATTTCTTCTTGTATTATTTTCTTTCTTGAGCTCGTAAATTTGTACTTGACTCTGCCTCGGTCAAAATTGGTTCAATAATAGGCAGGTCAAGGAGACGCCATATGAATACTAGCTTCCTTGGATAACATAAGCAAATTTTGATTGGCTAACCTACGCAGAAAAAGGACAAAATTAATCACAGAAAATAAGAAGGTTACACAATAAATGGTTTCAATTGAGATATGTGAGCTCTGGATACGTCGGTGGGATTCTCCTTGGAGATCAATTCAACAGTGACAGGTGTTAAAAATCTAGTGATAGTTTTGGGCGTGCTCCAGCGAAGCATTAGCTTAGCTGACTCCTTATTCTTGGCCGAACTCTGTGGGTGCAGGCGCACTAGCACGTCGTCATTCACCTGAAAACAAACAGGTTGCCTACCCTTGTTATAGCGAGACGCCACGCGATCTCGTGCCCTTTTCAGATGCCGTACAGCAACTTCCCATTTTTCTTTGACTGAGGTACGGCAGGATGGCGCAGCCAGATAATCTATTTTCCACTGAAGCTGAAGTGGATCAACAATACGCCTTCCTAAAAACAATTCCGAAGGGGTAGAATTCGTCGATTCATGAAGAGCAGTGTTAAATCCTAAGGAGAAAAACTGAAGATTTGCGTCCCAACGTGACTGATCTGCGTTGTGGAACGCACTCAAGCAAGCCTTCAAGTTACGATGAAACCTTTCAACGTGATTTGGCTGAGGGTGGTAGGGTGCCAAAAAGACATGATCAATTCCCCAAGAAAAACACATTGATCTAAAAGACTTGGACCGGAAAACGCTCGCGTTATCGGACACTAAAAACTTTGGAGGACCAAAAACACCAAAAATATGATTGGTCAAAAGCCTAACAGTGGTACGTGTCGTGATTTCCCTGACAGGAAATAACCATACAAATTTTGAAAATCCATCAACGACAGTAAGTATAGCTTGATGACCAGAAGATGACCTAACTAGGGGACCAAAATAATCTATAAACAGGCGCTCATTAGGATATGACATCGTGTCAGCGTGGTGAAGTCCAATGCGAGAATTCTTTGCTGGCTTAGAACGTTGACACGTAACACATTTTCGGACGAAAGCAAAAGCATCCGCTTTCAAATGAGGCCAGAAGAATTCCTGAGAGATTTTATGGAAAGTCTTCGTCATACCTAAATGTAATCCAAAACAGGATTCATGGAAATACGCCAAGAGCATACTTCGTATATTCTCTGGCACGAAAATCCTACATTTCGAAGATCGAGGAGCGGTATGCACTATAACATCATTGCGCAATGAAAACTCAGATACACCAGGATCTTTCCCGAGAATTTTTTCACGCAATGTGACACAAAATGGGTCATCTGCTTGGTACGTACGGATGTCAGTAAAAGACCATGGAATGTGTTGGAGAAGATTCACTGGCTCGGGGATCTCAACAATGGGAGGAGGTTCCTCAAACATGCGTGACAAACAATCCGCTACAACATTTTCACTGCCTCTGACGTGAATGATGTCAAAGCTGAAAGAGGATAGACGAAGAATCCAACGATTTATACGTCCCAATTTTTTGACATGCGAGCGCATCCAGGACAGAGCTTCATTGTCGGTATACACTATGAAATGCCGATGTTCTAGAAAAGATCTGAAACGTTCACAGCCGAATACGACAGCCAGACTTTCTTTCTCGAAAGTGGAATACCGGCGTTCGCAATCATTAAGCATCCGACTGGCAAAAGCGACGGGTGCCAAATTACCATTCACCTGCTGACTAAGCACACAAGAAACTGCGACATCACTCGCATCACAATGTAACATAAAATCTTTCCCAAAATCCGGAGTTCGAAGGACGGGAGCAGAAGAAAGACATTCTTTCAATTTCTCAAAGGCGAGACACTGGTCGGGGCCCCACACGAATCGTACATTCTTCTTCTTCAAATAATTCAGGGGCGCTGAAATGTCCGAAAAGCCCTTAATGAACCTATTGTAAAAGCCTGCCATTCCCAAAAAACGTCGGACTGCTTTCACATTCGTGGGAGTAGGGAACTCTTGGATACATTGCACACGCTCAGGGTTCACTTCTATGCCCACATCCGAAAGAATGTGACCTAAAAATTTGATTTGCTTCGAAGCCAAAGAGATTTTGTCCGGGTTAACAGTGAGTCCGGCTCTGCGAAGACGACATAGGACTTCACGTAAATGGATCAGGTGATCCTCAAAAGACTGACTGTAAATCACGAGGTCATCTAGATAGTTAAACACAGATGAATACTTTAAATCTCCAAATAACTCGTCCAAAACCCTACTCAATACTTGTCCGCCGATAGAAATGCCCATGGGTAACTTATTGAACTCAAAAAGGCCGAACGGAGTGGAGAACGCAGTTACCTTACGGCTCTCGGGATCGAGAGGAATTTGATAATATGCACAATTCAAATCTAGGACGGAATAGTACTTCGCCCCGTGAAAATGCTGAAAAGCGCTCTCCAGAGTTGGAAGGGGAAAGTTGTCGAACACCACCTTAGAATTGAGTCGACGATAATCAACTACTAAACGAAAAGTACCCTCTTTCTTAGGCACCAGGAATGCTGGACTACCATAAGAAGACTTAGAAGGGCTCACAACACCGCGTGCCTTAAGATCATGAATATATTCTCTCATGGCAATGAGTTTGGGTGGAGAGCAAGAAAATGGCGCCGACCTAACTGGAACCTCATCAGTCAAATCAATATGACACTCGTAGCCGATAGCGGAACCCAGTTCCGACGTGAGAACATCTGGAAATTCATTCACCAAATCAGATAAAGCGTCACGTTGACTCGTGAATAAAGTAGGAGGGATTAAAACAGCAGAGATACCAGAAAAATTACAAGGAACACTCGCTTCACAAGTATTAAAATGAAACCGCTCCTTGGATTTAAACAAAAAACTGAAGGAATGATCCGAAAAATCAAGCCTCAACCCTGCTTTGTGCATAAAATCAGAACCTAAGATCATAGGCGTAGATAAGTCATCCACCACATGGAAGTTCCAATCCCAAGAATAACCACATATCTTAATATGACATGTTACAACGCTAGAAACAGAAATAGATGACTTCACCGCAGAATAAAATTTTAAACCCCCATCTTGTGGACAAATCTGAGTAACAGGAAGCTGTTCCGCGATGGAGCGCTGAATAAATGAACGTGAAGCACCAGAATCCAGTAAAGCGGGTATCGACAATTTCTTAACACTTACAGGGACCCAAGGACAGAAGTTTCCAGTCGTGGAAATGTTCATTTCCCGGCGAACTTCATTGCATGGCCACTCCGGCGGGTCTAAACCGGGGACCCATGCTCGTTTCCCTGACGCGAAGCACATCTAGGACAGGCTATGTGCGTCACGTCACGAAGACCACATGTGTGACAAAACACACGAGAGGGCGCACGGCAGGAATTAAAATGATGCCCCAAACGATCACAATTCCAACATTTTATACGGTTATACATGTTCGGGTTTTGAGGTAACTGTTGATCCTGAGGAGCGGGATTCGCAGAAGAAGTAGCATTGGGAATACTCCCGACAATATGCGAGTGGGGACGGTTAACTGCCCGGTCCTCCTGACGAGATATTGAAGATGGGTGCGCAGTCCTCTGAATCTGGGATTCCGCGCATGCAGTCTCTGGAAACAAACTGTCAGAGGGGAGGGGTGGGGGTACATATGACTTGCGCAGGCGCCGATTGAACTCGCATTCACGTCCTTGATCAACAATGTCAGCCACACTATACACACTGGACCGGCGTATGAAAGACTTGTACTCAGGTGCTAGATTTCTATACACAATATCAACAGTTTCAATAAGGGGAAGGGGCTGCGACAACCTACTTATTAAAGTCATTAGCCCAGTAACAAAATCGTCTACAGGCTCTTCCAAACCCTGGGTACGGCGATGAATTTCAGCCTTCAAGTCATGTTCAAAATCATAAGTCGTAAACCGCTCCTTTATTGACTTACAGAAATCAACCCACGAGATGAAAGATCTGTTGGTAAGTCGATACCATTTTAAAGCTAAACCACTCAACAATAACGGTAGGCAGACAACAATGTCGTCTGGTTCGAGGTCATAACAATGGCAGAGTTCACTGACCCTGTCTAAGAACTCAAATACAGACGAAACCCCCAGTTCACCAGAAAATGAAATTCCCCACTTGGACACTATATTGGCTACGCCTCCCTTGCGATGGCCTTTCACCTCAGTCAATGGATTAGTGTCTTTCCCACAGACACTTTCAAACGATAGCAGATCATCGTCAGACTGGATGAGCTCCTTCTTCACGTTACAACCTGGGAGAGAATACATGGCTAAACTACAGAAGTACTGCTAGCTACAATTCAAAACAATAACTACAAATGTCTTGCCTCCGTCCTGCGCCTGAAATGAGTACGAAACAAGAAGTAGGGTTGGTTAGTACATTACCAATACTGGGGTTCGTTGATAGGGTCCAACTCATTGCACTCTCCTTACAGTTTGTTATTTTTATGGTCCATACTCCTTGGAAGTTCACATTGACTCTCAATATTTGTTTGCATAGTATGCAATAGGGAACATGAAACAGAATAAAAACAAAATTGAAAAATATGCAGCGAAATATTAAAATCCAATGGATATGGCTAAGCGACCAGGAGACTTAACCTCGCAACTGATACCATCTGCACCGCCCTATTGAAATAAACATATTCTTGGCGTGCCTCCTAGCTGCATCACTGGAACCAACTAGAAAAGAAAGGAGTACGCAGTGGAAATGGATGTTAATTTCTGACCTGTGCTGGGCCCGTACTTGCAGGCCAGATGTGCCGAGCGACTCCAGACTCCGTGAAGGTGGTCCCACGACGAGTGGTAGGAATACCCTCCTGGTGCTAGAAAGCTAGAATAAGTTAGGCCTAGGTTTGAAGAGAGAGAGAGAGAGAGAGCGAGCAGCCCGATCGCCAAACACTACTAAATAAGACACATGGGTAAAGAAATGGAAATTTAATGAATTGAAACCGAACACACAAAGAAACCCGGCCAGAATAACACACACAAAAAAGGAATACCCTTCACCTAGGGGTCAAATAAAGTCACTTTCAAACGGGGAAGATAAATAACAATAAATAACTTACGATAGTAAATAACGTTAACAAATTAAATTCATACCTGTGCTCAC